>CM051242.1:132388771-133036736 GCA_027917425.1 Gastrophryne carolinensis
ATGTTTGGCAGCAAATGGCAGCCAGTGACCACCGGCAACCATTCAGGTTTAATGTGCAATGGGTCCCAGTTCGTGGCTGATGGGACTGGTTTACGCCCAGTATGACCCCTCCATTGCAGTGAATGGAGTGGGCATGCCATGAGGTGTAAACTGTAAGTCCACGGCTGCCATCTTGGACTGGAAAGAACTGACGGGGCACTCGTTCTCCACTGCTTCTGGCAGAAGGTCCACCTACTTTCCCACCTGAGGCATTCTGATTTGTAATGCCTCACCTGTTACAAATTAATAGAAAAGTTTGAAAAAGGGAAAAATATTCCCATTTCTACAGTCCATTGCCCACTAATGGTAATGTGTAATATGCCAGTGGTGTTCAGGCTTACTTTCTTAACTAGTTGTGGTAAATAGATGGATATTTGGTCATTTTGAAAGGCAGAATTAAAACCTAGACAATGCTGGGAGGCTGGTAAGCCAAATGCAATGATGGAAGCTAACAAGGCAGGTAAACCGACATGCTTCTCTGTCTGCATGACTCTGTCCATCATGACACTGGCAATGCCCAGATCTGAGTGCTATGGAGCCCCGCTTAAAGGTTGTGCTAGTGTGCACAGCTCTGGAGCTACAGGTTGGTGACCCCAGTGCTAAGTAGTATGACACAGGGGCATCCCATTTTGAGATTCTCTGCTGCAAATAGGTGCCACCTATTCTACATTCCACAATCTACATGACCATGAATGTGAACTCAGAATAGGTACTTTTTCCCACTTCCCTACAATACACAGCGAGGCATCTAAACTGAGATGCCCTGGTGCTGAAAAGTTTATAGGAATTCCAGATAGTTTTGACTAGACTTTAACTGCAGGTTACCTTCACAGGAAGCCGAGCGTTTGTGCATTTGAACCAACTGGTGGCTCTAGTGTCTGCTCCTCTGGCACAGTTCGGGTGGAGGGGGGGGGGTAAAAAAAATTAACTCACTCTGTCCCGGGGTTACTGCATTTAGAGATGAGCGAACTTTTGAAAAATTCGGTTCGACTGATTTGCCGAATTTTCCGGCAAAAATCGAATCGACCCGAATTTATTTGCGACGAATCGCTATTAAAAATGGCTATTTCTGAGCTTCCTAGAGCCTCAATAGGGTTGTAAACCATTCTGCCTTGCTGTAACACGCATAGGATGCATGCTGGGTTAGTGAAATTATACTGTAAATAATTATGACATGCAGATCAGAGGCATCGCTAATAGAATCGCAGAGCGGCACAATTGCAGAGAGTTGAGGTGGCATCACTATGAGGGGTCCCTATAGTGCCTGAAAAACACACCCTGGAGCTGGCAGCAGCAGGAGCCCCAAAATTAGCTGAATCACACCCTGGAGTTGTAAGCAGCAGCCCAAACATTGGTTGAAAGAGACACTGGAGTTGGCAGCAGGAGCCCAAAAATTGGATGAATCACACCCTGGAGTTGCAAGCAGCAGCAGCAGGAGCAGGAGCCCAAACATTGCTTTAAAGAGACACTGGAGTTGGCTGCAGGAGCCCAAAAATTGGATGAATCACACCCTGGAGTAGCAAGCAGCAGCAGCAGGAGCCCAAACATTGCGTGAAAGAGACATTGGAGTTGGCTGCAGGAGCCCAAAAATTGGATGAATCACACACTGGAGTTGCAAGCAGCAGCAGCAGGAGCCCAAACATAGCTTGAAAGAGACACTGGAGTTGGCTGCAGGAGCCCAAAAATTGGATGAATCACACCCTGGAGTTGCAAGCAGCAGCAGGAGCACAAACATTACTTTAAAGAGACACTGGAGTTGGCTGCAGGAGCCCAAAAATTGGATAAATCATAACCTGGATTTGGCAGCAGCAGTAGCAGGAGCCCAAACATTGCGTGAAAGAGACAATGGAGTTAGCTGCAGGAGCCCAAAAATTGGATGAATCACACCCTGGAGTTGCAAGCAGCAGCAGGAGCCCAAACATGGCTTGAAAGAGACACTGGAGTTAGCTGCAGGAGCCCAAAAATTGGATGAATCACACCCTGGAGTTGCAAGCAGCAGCAGGAGCCCAAACATTGCTTTAAAGAGACACTGGAGTTGGCAACAGGAGGCCAAAAATTGGATGAATCACACCCTGGAGTTGCAAGCAGCAGCAGGAGCCCAAACATAGCTTGAAAGACGCACTGCAGTTGGCAGCAGCAGGAGGCCAAAAATTGGCCTAAAGACATAAATATGTTTTGCACCATTTGGAAAGTGTAAAACGTGGCACCATGCTGAATCTAGTCGCATGCATCAGCCACTGGTGGGTGGAAATCCTTGCTGATCCATCCCTGATTCATTTTCACAAAGGTGAGTCTCTCCACATTTTTAGTTGACAGATGAGTTCTCCTCGCCGTAACTATGGCCCCCGCCGCACTAAACACCCGCTCAGATGGCACGCTACTTGCCGGGCAGGATAGCTTTTCCAGGGCAAACTCTGCTAGTTGCGGCCACAAGCCAAGTTTGGCTGCCCAGAAGTCCAGCGGATCAAGGTGTGTTGGCATTGGCAATAGAATCGCAGAGCGGCACAATTGCAGAGAGTTGAGGTGGCATCACTATGAGGGGCCCCTATAGTGCCTGAAAAACACACCCTGGAGCTGGCAGCAGCAGGAGTCCAAAAATTAGCTGAATCACACCCTGGAGTTGTAAGCAGCAGCAGCAGGAGCAGGAGCCCAAACATTGCTTTAAAGAGACACTGGAGTTGGCTGCAGGAGCCCAAAAATTGGATGAATCACACCCTGGAGTAGCAAGCAGCAGGAGCCCAAACATTGCGTGAAAGAGACACTGGAGTTGGCAGCAGGAGCCCAAAAATTGGATGAATCACACCCTGGACTTGCAAGCAGCAGCAGGAGCATAAACATTACTTTAAAGAGACACTGGAGTTGGCTGCAGGAGCCCAAAAATTGGATGAATCATACCCTGGAGTTGGCAGCAGCAGCAGCAGGAGCCCAAACATTGCGTGAAAGAGACACTAGAGTTGGCTGCAGGAGCCCATAAATTGGATGAATCACACCCTGGAGTTGCAAGCAGCGTCTGGAGCTCAAACATTGCTTTAAAGAGACACTGGAGTTGGCAGCAGGAGGCCAAAAATTGGATGAATCACACCCTGGAGTTGCAAGCAGCAGCAGGAGCCCAAACATAGCTTGAAAGACACACTGCAGTTGGCAGCAGCAGGAGGCCCAAAATTGGCTGAAAGGCACACCCTGAAGTTGGCATCAGCAGGAGCCCAAAAATTGGCCTAAAGACATAAATATGTTTTGCACCATTTGTAAAGTGTAAAACGTGGCACCATGCTGAATCTAGTCGCATGCATCAGCCACTGGTGGGTGGAAATCCTTGCTGATCCATCCCTGATTCATTTTCACAAAGGTGAGTCTCTCCACATTTTTAGTTGACAGATGAGTTCTCCTCGCCGTAACTATGGCCCCCGCCGCACTAAACACCCGCTCAGATGGCACGCTACTTGCCGGGCAGGACAGCTTTTCCAGGGCAAACTCTGCTAGTTGCGGCCACAAGCCAAGTTTGGCTGCCCAGAAGTCCAGCGGATCCTCAAGGTGTGTTGGCATGGTCATGTCAAGGTATGACATGACCTGCTGGTTCAGGTCCTGCTCCAGGTCTTCCTGCTGCTCATGAGTAGCCTCACTATGCGGGTGTAGAAAGCTACTCATTAGCGACTGAAGACTGAAGCTGCTGCTGATGGAGCTGCTGCTCCTGCCAACCCCCCCAGCAGGCATGGCAGTGGAAGGTGAGCGCAGAGGTTACCCGAGTCAGACCTGCGAGAGTATGGACCATGGCGCAGATAGGCATCGGCCAACTGACTACGCACAATGTCTTTGTAGTAGTTCAGTTCGTCCTCCCTCTCGGCGGGTTTAAAAAATGTCCCCATTTTGTGCCGGAAGCAAGGGTCCAATAAGGTGGACAGCCAGAAGTCATCCCGCTTACAAATGGAAACAATTCTGGGGTCACTACACAAGCACGTGAGCATGCTTCCTGCCATTTGCGCAAGTGACTCGGAGGGACTACCTGTCTCCATCTCCACTGCATACTGCCACGGTGTGTCCGGGTCCTCTGTCTCACCTTCTTCAAAACCCTCTAGCTCCTCTGGCTGCTCCCGCTCCTCCTCTCCTGTCCGCTGACTAGATAAACCAGCCATTTCGCCAAGCCTAAACTGTGCTTCACTGCGCCACTCCTCCTCCTCTTCCTCCTCCTCCTCAGTTCAGCTCCAACGGGGTTTATGTGGCCATAAGATGTAGACGCCATGTCTCCAGTGCCCTGACCAGCCATGTTTTCCAACATGTGCTGTAGTACATGAAGCAGTGGAATCACGTCGTTCATCCCGTAATCCGGCCGATTGACAACTAAAGTGGCTTCCTCAAAGGGCCTGAGCAAACGACAGGTGTCACGTATGAGCTGCCACTGGTTGACATTGAAGTTACACAGGGGAGTCCCCCTATCCGCTTGGATCATCAGGAAATCCGTGATGGCTTTTCTCTGTTCATATAATCGGTCCAACATGTGAAGGGTGGAATTCCAACGGGTGGAAACATCGCAAATCAGACTATGTTGGGGGCTACCGTTCTGACGCTGTAGCTCAAGAGTATGAGTGGCTGAAGTGCATGCAAAGTTTCCTTGAAGTTGTTAGGATGTCTTGCAGATGGGGGGAACACTTCAGAAACCGCTTGACAACCAGATTGAAGATGTGAGCCATGCAGGGCGCATGGGTCAGGCTTCCTTTCCTTTGAATACATTTTAGCAGTTCCTCCCCTGTGTGACTCCGTTCGCCAAGACAAACCATGTGAAGCACAGCGTGACACCTCCATGCCCTGCACACATGGTAGACTGGAAGGGCACTGAGACTTGAGCCTACAGTGGAGGGTGAGGAGATGGCGGAAGATGAGGAGGCCGAGTCGCACGGTGTCACAGGCCCAATGGGCTGGAAGCACGGAGGCCGAAGCGGCATGACCTGTCAAAGTTGCTGCTGCTGCTGCTGCAAAGGGACCACATTCACCCAGTGGGCCGTAAACGACATGTACTGTCCCTGACCGTAGTTACAGCTCCAGACGTCGGCGCTGCCATGCACTTTGCTACACACCGACAGGCTCAAGGACTGGCCCACCTTCTGTTCAACAAAAGTGTGCAGCGCTGGTACTGCCTTCTTGGCAAAGAAATGACGGCTTGGGACTCTCCACCTCAGCTCGGCACAAGCCATCAGTTCTCTGAAAGGTGCAGAGTCCACCACCTGAAAAGGGAGTGACTGCAGCACCAGCAACTTGGACAGGAGCACATTCAGCTTCTGCACCGTAGGATGAGTGGGCACATACTGCTGTCTCTTGGACATGGTATCGCTGATGGATTGCTGACGGGATGCATCACTTGGAGGAGGAGGAGCAGGAGCGACAGAGGATGGGTATGACGCACAGCTGCCTTCGGCTGAGGTGCTGGAGCCTTGGCTGGCAGAAATTGGGAGTGGCGTGCCACTTGGTGAGGAAGCAGGCTGGACCACCTCTTTGGAGCCTCGGATCTCCCAGGCCGCTTTATGGTGACACATCATATGTTGACGCAGGGCCGTGGTGCCAACATTTGGGCCCTGGCCATGCTTCACCTTCTGCCTACATATTTTGCATGTGGCCATGTTATCCTACTGCGGATGCTTCAGGAAAAACTGCCACACTGCCGAATAGCTACTTTTCCCACCAACAGGCCTCACTGCTACTGTCGCCTACTCCAGGAACCCCTGCTCCACTACCTCCCGATAAGGTAGCCTGCAGCGCAGCAGGTGCTCTACCCCGGCCCCGACCCCGTTTGGCTCCAGGCTTTACAATTGTGCCCCCATGCTGACTGCCAACCATGCTACTAACACCTTGCTGCCTCAGCTGCTGACTCTGGGGCAACCTGCGCCCCTTTTCTCCTGATGATGATGATGAAGTCCCTTCATCACCCGGCTCCCAAGTGCGATCGGCTTCATCATCATCATCATCACCGAGTTGTGGCTGCACGTCACTGATGTTCTCGGTTTCCTCAACAGTGTCTGGCGCAGGAGCTGGAATGCTCGCAACACCCACGACACTGTCCACATCACTATTTGTCTGCCTAGCTAAAGAAGCCACCTCCATTTCTTGGCAGGGCAGTAGCTGCTGTCCTCTATCTGATCGTCCTCCTCACTAAAGAGTGGAGCTGAACCCAAAGCATAGGATACGTCGCTGGGGGAGGGAACGGGGTAGGACAGAGGAAATGGGAGGACAGGGACTGCTCTCGGGGCATGCCAACTCAGGGTTGTGTCAGAGGAACCTACCGACCCTAGACTGGGGATCTCAAATGTAACTTGTGATGATGTTGATGAGCGCGTTAACCAATCTACCATGGCAGATGCGTTACTGGTGGAGACACGACCGCTAGCAGATACTGACAGATCAGGTCTCTCACCGTGACTCCTGCTGCCACTCGCTCCTAGTCTGCTGCAACCTCTGCCTGCTGAATCTTGGCCTCTGCCACTCCTCTTTGAACATCCTTGCACTTGTCTGCCTGACATTTTTATGTATTTGAAATGCGCAATAGGTACGATAAAAACTGAGTTTACTTTAAAAAGAAGAAGCTAAATAAATTGAGGAACTGCTTCTCTGCACCAGATACTATGAAAATTGGCAATATGAGATACCCTGCGGCCTAGTGTTTTGGCAGCAGACCAAAAACCAATTCAAAATGCAATAGTTTGATTAAGCTGAGGAAGGATGAACAATCGTATTTAGTATAACAGATAGGCTGCTAAGTGAAGGTTTGGGATACCCTGCGGCCTAGTGTTTTGGCAGCAGGGCAAAAAACAATTCAAAATGCAATCGTTTGATTTAGCTGAAGAAGGATGAACAAGCGTATTTAGTATAACAGATAGGCTGCTAAGTGCAGGTTTGGGATACCCTGTGGCCTAGTGTTTTGGCAGCAGGACAAAAAACAATTCAAAATGCAATAGTTTGATTAAGCTGAAGACGGATGAACAAGCGTATTTAGTATAACAGATAGGCTGCTAAGTGCAGGTTTGGGATGCCCTAGTGTTTTGGCAGCAGACCAAAAACCAATTCAAAATGCAATAGTTTGATTCAGCTGAAGAAGGATGAACAAGCGTATTTAGTATAACAGATAGGCTGCTAAGTGCAGGCTTGGGATGCCCTGCGGCCTAGTGTTTTGGCAGCAGGACAAAAACCAATTCAAAATGCAATAGTTTGATTCAGCTGAAGAAGGATAAACAGGCGTATTTAATTTAACAGATAGGCTGCTAAGTGCAGGTTTGGGATAGTCTGCGGCCTAGTGTTTTGGCAGCAGGACAAAAAACAATTCAAAATGCAATAGTTTGATTAAGCTGCGGAAGGATCAACAAGCGTATTTAGTATAACAGATAGGCTGCTAAGTGCAGGTTTGGGATGCCCTAGTGTTTTGGCAGCAGACCAAAAACCAATTCAAAATGCAATAGTTTGATTCAGCTGAAGAAGGATGAACAAGCGTATTTAGTATAACAGATAGGCTGCTAAGTGCAGGTTTGGGATACCCTGCGGCCTAGTGATTTTGCAGCAGGACAAAAAACAATTCGTTATGCAATAGTTTGAGTTAGCTGAAGAAGGATGAACAAGCGTATTTAGTATAACAGATAGGCTGCTAAGTGCAGGTTTGGGATGCCCTGCGGCCTAGTGTTTTGGCAGCAGGACAAAAACCAATTCAAAATGCAATAGTTTGATTCAGCTGAAGAAGGATGAACAAGCGTATTTAGTATAACAGATAGGCTGCTAAGTGCAGGTTTGGGATGCCCTGCGGCCTAGTGTTTTGGCAGCAGGACAAAAACCAATTCAAAATGCAATAGTTTGATTCAGCTGAAGAAGGATGGACAAGCGTATTTAGTATAACAGATAGGCTGCTAAGTGCAGGTTTGGGATGCCCTGCGGCCTAGTGTTTTGGCAGCAGGACAAAAAACAATTCAAAATGCAATAGTTTGATTTAGCTGAAGAAGGATGAACAAGTGTATTTAGTATAACAGATAGGCTGCTAAGTGCAGGTTTGGGATACCCTGCAGCCTAGTGTTTTGGCAGCAGGACAAAAAACAATTCAAAATGCAATAGTTTGATTAAGCTGAAGACGGATGAACAAGCGTATTTAGTATAACAGATAGGCTGCTAAGTGCAGGTTTGGGATGCCCTAGTGTTTTGGAAGCAGACCAAAAACCAATTCAAAATGCAATAGTTTCAGCTGAAGACGGATGAACAAGCGTATTTAGTATACCAGATAGGCTGCTAAGTGCAGGCTTGGAATACCCTGTGGCCTAGTGTTTTGGCAGCAGGACAAAAAACAATTCAAAATGCAATAGTTTGATTAAGTTGAGGAAGGATGAACAAGCGTATTTAGTATAACAGATAGGCTGCTAAGTGCAGGTTTGGGATGCCCTGCAGCCTAGTGTTTTGCAGCAGGATAAAAAAGAATTCAAAATGCAATAGTTTGATTAAGCTGAAGAAGGATGAACAAGCGTATTTAGTATAACAGATAGGCTGCTAAGTGCAGGTTTGGGATACCCTGCGGCCTAGTGTTTTGGCAGCAGGAAAAAAAACAATTCAAAATGCAATAGTTTGATTTCGCTGAAGAAGGATGAACAAGCGTATTTAGTATAACAGATAGGCTGCTAAGTGCAGGTTTGGGATACCCTGCGGCCTAGTGATTTTGCAGCAGGACAAAAAACAATTCGTTATGCAATAGTTTGAGTTAGCTGAAGAAGGATGAACAAGCGTATTTAGTATAACAGATAGGCTGCTAAGTGCAGGTTTGGGATGCCCTGCGGCCTAGTGTTTTGGCAGCAGGACAAAAACCAATTCAAAATGCAATAGTTTGATTAAGCTGAAGAAGGATAAACAAGCGTATTTAGTTGAACAGATAGGTTGCTAAGTGCAGGTTTGGGATAGTCTGCGGCCTAGTGTTTTGGCAGCAGGACAAAAACAATTCAAAATGCAATAGTTTGATTAAGCTGCGGAAGGATCAACAAGCGTATTTAGTATAACAGATAGGCTGCTAAGTGCAGGTTTGGGATGCCCTGCGGCCAAGTGTTTTGGCAGCAGGACAAAAAACAATTCAAAATGCAATAGTTTGATTAAGCTGAGGAAGGATGAACAAGCGTATTAAGTATAACAGATAGGCTGCTAAGTGCAGGTTTGGGATGCCCTAGTGTTTTGGCAGCAGACCAAGAACCAATTCAAAATGCAATAGTTTGATTCAGCTGAAGAAGGATGAACAAGCGTATTTAGTATAACAGATAGGCTGCTAAGTGCAGGTTTGGGATACCCTGCGGCCTAGTGATTTTGCAGCAGGACAAAAAACAATTCGTTATGCAATAGTTTGATTTAGCTGAAGAAGGATGAACAAGCGTATTTAGTATAACAGATAGGCTGCTAAGTGCAGGTTTGGGATGCCCTGCAGCCTAGTGTTTTGCAGCAGGATAAAAAAGAATTCAAAATGCAATAGTTTGATTCAGCTGAAGAAGGATGGACCAGCGTATTTAGTATAACAGATAGGCTGCTAAGTGCAGGTTTGGGTTCCCCTTGGCCTAGTGTTTTGGCAGCAGGACAAAAAACAATTAAAAATGCAATAGTTTGATTTCGCTGAAGAAGGATGAACAAGCGTATTTAGTATAACAGATAGGCTGCTATGTGCAGGTTTGGGATGCCCTGCGGCCTAGTGTTTTGGCAGCAGGACAAAAACCAATTCAAAATGCAATAGTTTGATTAAGCTGAAGAAGGATAAACAAGCGTATTTAGTTGAACAGATAGGTTGCTAAGTGCAGGTTTGGGATAGTCTGCGGCCTAGTGTTTTGGCAGCAGGACAAAAACAATTCAAAATGCAATAGTTTGATTAAGCTGCGGAAGGATCAACAAGCGTATTTAGTATAACAGATAGGCTGCTAAGTGCAGGTTTGGCATGCCCTGCGGCCAAGTTTTTTGGCAGCAGGACAAAAACAATTCAAAATGCAATAGTTTGATTAAGCTGAGGAAGGATGAACAAGCGTATTTAGTATAACAGATAGGCTGCTAAGTGCAGGTTTAGGATACCCTGCGGCCTAGTGTTTTGGCAGCAGACCAAGAACCAATTCAAAATGCAATAGTTTGATTCAGCTGAAGAAGGATGAACAAGCGTATTTAGTAAAACAGATAGGCTGCTAAGTGCAGGTTTGGGATACCCTGCGGCCTAGTGATTTTGCAGCAGGACAAAAAACAATTCGTTATGCAATAGTTTGATTTAGCTGAAGAAGGATGAACAAGCGTATTTAGTATAACAGATAGGCTGCTAAGTGCAGGTTTGGGATGCCCTGCGGCCTAGTGTTTTGGCAGCAGGACAAAAACCAATTCAAAATGCAATAGTTTGATTCAGCTGAAGAAGGATGGACAAGCGTATTTAGTATAACAGATATGCTGCTAAGTGCAGGTTTGGGATGCCCTGCGGCCTAGTGTTTTGGCAGCAGGACAAAAAACAATTCAAAATGCAATAGTTTGATTAAGCTGAAGACGGATGAACAAGCGTATTTAGTATAACAGATAGGCTGCTAAGTGCAGGCTTGGAATACCCTGTGGCCTAGTGTTTTGGCAGCAGGACAAAAATCAATTCAAAATGCAATAGTTTGATTAAGCTGCGGAAGGATCAACAAGCGTATTTAGTATAACAGATAGGCTGCTAAGTTCAGGTTTGGGATGCCCTGCAGCCTAATGTTTTGCAGCAGGATAAAAAAGAATTCAAAATGCAATAGTTTGATTAAGCTGAAGAAGGATGAACAAGCGTATTTAGTATAACAGATAGGCTGCTAAGTGCAGGTTTGGGATGCCCTGCGGCCTAGTGTTTTGGCAGCAGGACAAAAACCAATTCAAAATGCAATAGTTTGATTAAGCTGAAGAAGGATAAACAAGCGTATTTAGTATAACAGATAGGCTGCTAAGTGCAGGTTTGGGATACCCTGTGGCCTAGTGTTTTGGCAGCAGGACAAAAAACAATTCAAAATGCAATAGTTTGATTAAGTTGAGGAAGGATGAACAAGCGTATTTAGTATAATAGATAGGCTGCTAAGTGCAGGTTTGGGATACCCTGCGGCCTAGTGTTTTGGCAGCAGGACAAAAAACAATTCAAAATGCAATAGTTTGATTAAGCTGAAGAAGGATGAACAAGCGTACTTAGTATAACAGATAGGCTGCTAAGTGCAGGTTTGGGATACCCTGCGGCCTAGTGTTTTGGCAGTAGGACAAATAGTTTGATTAAAATAGTTTGATTGCGTGTAACAGTGGGATGCACAGTGGAAAGGCAGATTTAAATTGACAGCACAAAGAACTGAAATTGAATTGAAAACTGATCAGGCTAATGAAAAAAAAAAATGTCACTGTCACCTCTATGCTGTCCCTGGATGCTGTCCCTGGATGGTTCCGGTTTTTCACTATCTTTCACTATCTTTCCCTGGCTCTGTCTACCTCTCTGTCTGCCTCTCTGCCTCTCCCTACCTATCTCTAACTCTCTCTCCCTATCTGCAGCAACCACCGCTGTCTCTGGAATGCAAGGCTGAAATGCGCAAAAGGTAAATGGCCGCCGGCTTATATAGCACGGTGACATCACCGGGCTTCCTGGCTGCTGATAGGCTGCATGTGACTGTCCCATGATACCTTGCCCCAGGGGACATGTCCGGACATGTGCTTCCACCATCTTAGAATGTCTGTAATTTAAATAAATGGAGTTTAAAGGAAAACTTCGATTGATCGAATCGCGGGGGAATTCAGATTCGTTCAGAATCGAATTTTTCATGAAATTCGGAACGAGTCCGGGTTCGTCCGGATCGATTCGCTCATCCCTAACTGCATTCTCAGCGCTCACTCTTGCACCCTAGCATCCCCCTCTGTGTTCGTGCTCACTGGCATCCATTCAAGTTGCCATGCTGGTGAGTAGTAAGCAAAGTTGTGGGGAGCCCCACTAAATATATAGATGCTCGTACCAGGTGGTGGATATAGTCTGTAGCCTGATATGAAACTTTCGGGCCTCATCAACAGGTACAAAATCTGAAGATGATTGCAGGAAGGTCATAAGAAGCTGCCTGAAAGATCTTTTAGTCACTATTTAAATGATAATCTTTCGCTTCATAATAAAGAAGGTGGACGAATAGCACCTTAATTATGATGGACCAGGGACCTCACTGTAGTTTAACTGTCAGTGGAGACATTTATGAAGTTTTTATGTTGTATAGTTGTTTCATGCATCCATTTGATCACTTTGCTTTTTACGCTAGATCCTCTTTCATTGATCTGAGTTTCAAAATCACTACAGAATGAAAAATGATTTGCACCCCCTACATTCATCTAGAACTGAGAAAACATTATACCCTCTTAGACAGTAATCACTTGTTATCTTATTTTATCTATACATTTAGATTTGCAGCTAGGCTGTAATTGCTAGAATACTGTTATGAATTACTGCTGAATTATTAAGTATATGAATTAAGAATGAAATAATTCTTTTCTCTGCAACAGCATCCTATATTTCCTCGAAACTGTAAACTGTTAGGGTAGAGTAGACTTTGCAATGTAACCAATGAGTTACGCTTTACTAAATACAAATACACTATTAAATATTTAACTAATTTTATTTCAAAAGCTAAATGCCCCGAAGGAGTTGTGCAGAAATGGTAAACATCGATTTATTTACTGTGTTTCTTACTATGTTATTGCTAGGAGCTGTTCTGTAGATTGGGGGTTTTGCCATATAACAATAGCTCAATCTGTCTGATTATCCTAAAACTACATTAATCTCAGTTGCAGCTTCAAAACCACACGCAAAAGGCCCTGTTCACACCTCTGTTTTCTCTGGGTTGTTGTTGCGCTAAATTGCAACATAGTTATAAACTGCTGACCATTGAAGAACACCGAACCAATTCTGAGGGGCGCTGATGGGGCAGAGGGTATGGATAAACTACCCGCCAGCATGTCGGGAAGGAGGTTTGTGGGCCCCATGCCCTTTGAACTGGTATAGGCATCCTGTACCACTTACCAATTCACAAGGAGTTAAAAAAAAAGAGACCACACAAAATATTCACCCAGCCATCCTTTCTGATGCAGTGGTGGCAACTAACTTTACCTTGTTGTCTCACCAACGTTATTGGCAGAGCCTCTGTTGAATCCCCACATGTGACTCCATCACTGGAGGGAAGGGGCATGGAGGGGGATTCCCCAATAAATCTCCCTCAATGTCGCTCCCTTCTAGTGTTCCTCTGTGGCATTAAGCCAGACCTTCACCCTGAATAAGAGCATATCTTGTATGTTTCCCCCACCCTGTATATACAGATTGCCCACATTAAAAATAATCCTACCTGCACCTAGTACATTTTCTGAACCTTTAAACATCCAAGTTGGCAGCCCATAGAGTCTCAGGCTGCTTGCAATGGGGTGCAGTGTGCCAATCGCAAGTGAAGCTAGACTTCCTTTCAGTTTCTCCAGCTGCACATTAATATGCGTGGCCAAAGAAGCTAGCTGAAGGAGAGCTGTGCCTGCGCCGTGGGAAAGCTAGGTATGTATAGTTGCTGATTTCATGCAGTGGGCATCACAATTCGGGAGGGCACAGGCGGACAGACAAAAACCTGGGATAGTAAAAAATCCAGGTTTTGGTCCACTTTAAAGGAAAGAATCCAGAGCTACCACACTACTGACTTTATAGCAAAAATAATATTGGTCACCCCAGCACTTAATGTCAAATACAGAATTACATTATACTTTAGAATTGCTCTCAGCCTCAGCTTAGTACCTGTTGCAAGTTAATGCCAAAATAAACAACCAGATAATCACAGAGGCAGCCTAAGCCTGGAGGGTCCCATCATACCATGCTACCAGCATATTTAAAAAAAATGTTAATGCATTTATTTATTGCTATAAGGTCACCCCTTTTCTCCCTCCCTCCATTTTCAGTTTGAAATAGAAAAACAAAAAAGTAAGTGTTGCAAGCTTGCCCTCCTTCATTTCTAAATGTTGTTTTTTTTATCTAGTTGATGTCCTTTTTCCCAGCAGAGCAGTTTCTAGGCTAAACAGCACTCAGGGAGAGTAAATCCCCTCACCCAACGTACTTGCCAGCTCCACTCCATGAACCCAGTAATTTTTAAGAAGAGTGGCAGCAGACCTGCAGACCCTCAGGCCCAATCAGTTATATGCTGAATACAAGTGTTGCTCTCTAAAACATAAATCAGTTTGGGGAGGCACGGCACTAACCTATGCAGATTGCAGTCTGGGAAGTGTGCTCTTATACTCAACGTAGCTCCTGCATCCTGTTCCCCATTTTAGGCAAGTTACATAGGCATCAAATGATAGCTTATGTCTCTAGTCTGGACCGCAGAGGATGGGAAACAGAATGCTCAATCTAGGATAAGTATGACGGTATGCTTTCCAGCCACACGCTCCTGTCACATAGTCATCTTCCATTTCCATACACACTCTCACAGGACAAGGCAAATGACATTAAACATATTCAGGCGGACTCCTGTACGATGCAGAAGGTGCTGCATGAAGAGCCAGAATGCAATACTTGGCAGTCAACTCATCACCTCTTTGTCATATTTGGCACCCAGGGCAACTTGCCTAGTGCCCTTTAAGGTTCCTATAAGTATAAAAACAGCAACTCTATGTCCTTGATTCAGTAGAGTTTGAAATTTTAATTTTCGCATATTTTAGTAGTAAAATGGTTTGTTTTCAGTTGCTGTTCAATTAGCATGGTTTTGTCGAATTTAAAATTAGTTGCTCTTTGGAGGAGAAAACTGTGCAGCAGACACAGATAAGGGAGCCTTTCTACCCTCAGTGTCAGGAATTGAGCTTAATCCTGTGCTGTCCAATGCACCCTGCAAATGGACAATTTATCTGAGTAAGAACTATGGCCACCGTTAGGTCATTCCTTTACATACAAGCTTCCTGCTCAAGATCAACTGCATTCCTCAGCTGCAATGCCACTCCCATATACTTATAGGACACAAAGAGCAGGCACCAGCCAATGATGGTGGGCATGTCAGCAACACAATTCAACTCAGTTCAAAACACACTGAACATCTGAAATAAATTTTGATATAGCCCCTGCCTATACTCCAAGCTTAGGGTGTAGAACTACCGAGGCGACAAAGCTCAGAGAGCCATATTTTGGGATGGGAGGTTAAACCTTGAGATGGGCTATCTCTCCCTCCCACTGGATCTATAATAAACAAGATGAGTAATTCTGAAAAGCCATCCAGGTCCCTCCTGAGAGGAGGTGTTACTTTAATTAGGCCAAAAATCAATTCATTTATCTTAATTCTTTCTATTCTAGTCAGCTGTTATACTTTCTAAAGCAGTCATAGCCCTATAATTGAATTTTAAATAGCTTGCAGTGCAATGGGATGTGTGCATCATGCTGTGGGACTCTGTAAAGATTGCCTCATCTGTAGAATTGTTTATTTTAGCCTACCAAATTGTCCCAGATTTCTTGTTGAGGAGATAGGGCTTTACAGCTAAAACAGGTGGCAATAGCTGGGAGTAGATGGTTTTTCAGACATCTACAATACACAGCAACGTCAATTAATAGCCTAACTAAAGGATACATATGTGGCTCTTTACATTCTGTCACATAACCCAACACAGAACACCTTGTGTAAATCTTAGACTTCAAACATGAATACAACCATGTAAAAACACAACAATCCAGGGGTCCCAAAACAAACAAAAAAAAAACATACATTTTCTAACAATATCTACAACCAGAAACAAAACATTTATTAATTCACACAAACTAATGGTTCATACACATTTCACTGTAACAATATGCACTCCCAAACAATCATCTAAACAGGTTTAGAAATGTGGCATTTAACCCTTTAAGTGCCAGCCTACCTGGAGTTTTTGTTACGCTTTGTTGCCAGACCATTTTTCACTATTTTGCACTATGCATGTTCAACTGTGATTTTTGAAGGGATTTCCAGGGATTTCCCAGGAAAATAATATATTGTTTTTTTCAGCAGAGTCTGGGCTTTGTTTGTCATTTGTCAAGTGTATTCTTAATATTTTGGGGTGAAATATGTGAAAAAAAATAAAAAAAAATCTATTTTTTACAATTTGTAGTGTTTTTTTGTAATAAAAAAAAAAAAAATTTTCAATAAAATCTTATGGTGTGTGAAATCC
The DNA here is from genome assembly GCA_027917425.1 of Gastrophryne carolinensis. Taxonomy (NCBI): domain Eukaryota; kingdom Metazoa; phylum Chordata; class Amphibia; order Anura; family Microhylidae; genus Gastrophryne; species Gastrophryne carolinensis. The sequence continues at coordinate 132,404,963 of CM051242.1, forward strand.
CAATTTCTTCCGGTTACAACGGTACCACATATGTATTGGTAGACACCCTTTCCTGCCCAGGAGACTCCCCCAAACTGAAACAGCACTTTAAGAGATTTTTAGATCAAATACAGCTATGCTAAGCGCTATGTGCACCTTGCAGTTTTTTAATAAAAACAACCCTTTACATTTGAAATACCCCACACAAACTATATATTCTCTGGAAATACACACTTCAAGCTTTCTAGGCGTACCAGGCTTGTTGATGTTGCCACAGTTTTCCGAAAGTTCTCCCTCAATGTATTCTTTGGTTACACAGAGCTTCCCTAAAAAAGGATAAAAAAAGCAGGATCAAAGCCACATTTTCTTAAAAAAAACTATATGCAAACAAGAAAAAACAAGTTAATATGAAAAGCAACATCCCCCGAACCGAACAATACCCAACATGCATAGCTACTGTCAAAAGAAGAGTTGCCAAACACCAAAAAGTAAAGCATGTGCACAATGGTAATTTTGCTTGAAAATTTCAGCTCTGCAGACAAAGTGCGCACCTTGCGCTTTTTCTACCAAAACAACCCTTTACATTTGGAATACCCTCCACAAACCATACATTCCTTGAAAGTACACATGATAAGCTTTCTAAGCGTACCCAGCATGTTGTAGTGGGCCCATCTTTCTGAAAGTAATCCCTCAAAGAATTCTTTGGTCGCACAGGGTTCCCTTAAAAAATGTATAATAAAGCAGAATAAAAAATGAGCTTTCCTAAAATATCAATATGCAAACAAGAAAAAACAAGCTAAATCTAAAAGCGCAAAGTCCCCCGAGCAGAACGATACCCAACATGCATAGGTACTATTAACCCTTTTAACTGCCAGCCTACTTGAGATTTTGTCACCCTCTCTTGACAGGTCCTTTTTAACCATTTTGCGCTATGTTTAACTGTGATTTTTGCAGGTATTTCTAGGAAAATGATATATTTTATTTTTGCGCCAGAGTTTAGGCTTTAACATGAAATGTCTTGTTTGTAATTTTTTTACTGTTTTTTAAATATTTTTGAGTAAATCAAACAAAACAAAATAAAAAAAATATTTTTTTTAGAACATTGTCTCCTTTATTTCAAATAAAACCTTTTTTTTTTTAAAGAAAACCATATTGCATGTGAAAGCACCATCTCTCCTGATTACAACGGTACCCCATATGTATCGGTAGCCCCCCGTTACTGTTCAGAAGACCCCCCCAAACTGAAAAGAACACTTTATAACATGTAAAAATAAAATACAACTACAATCCACACTATAAAGGGTTAAATCAAGAAAAAAAATGACATGGGGTCCCCCCTACCCAGCATAACCAGCCCAGGGATCAGCTATGCAGAGCTTGTAGAACAGGGCGCAGGGGCCAGCTTTGGTGGCCCCCCGCCCTGCCAAGTACAAGCCCGTGTCACCTAAATCAGCCCGGGCCCTTCTGCCCCCCCTGGGCTACGGGGAGGCAGGTAATAGGGGGGCTGGGGTTAATGGCAAGTCACCCGCTAGCCGCAAGTGACTTGACAGCCCCCCAGCCTTGTGAACTGGTATAGGGGTTTCATGGACTCCTTACAAGTTCACAATGGGTTAAAGTGGACCAACACCCAGGGCTGATCGGCCCGGGAATCTATAAGATTCCCAGACCGTTCTATTCCCTCCCCCCGGGGCATCCAAAATCAGGATGCCCCTCTGCGTGAAACCCGCTACCACTTACCTGAATCCCGGTCCTACGGCGCATGCGTGGGCCGCATCCCCGCTATCCCTCTAGCAGGGCGCGTGCCCGCGCTGGCTATTTATGAATGGCCGGCGCGGGCATGCTCCCTGTTTGAGGGAAGTGGGGGATGCAGTCTCCAGCACGCTCAGAGTGACTGAGCTTAGACGTCTCTTAGACGTCCATAACTCAGCCGCTCTGAGCGCTGATTGGACGAGCGGCCGCGCATGCACCATAGGATCGGGGTGATATGAGTTATTGTGGGTGATCTGGGGGTTTCACAGAGCGGGGCATCCCCGATCGGGATGCCCAGGGGGAAAGGACCAATACCCAGGATAGTCAAAATACTGGGTGTTGGTCCACTTTAAATGTAAAAAAAAACACAAACACACCACACCACAAAATGCTGTAAGCATTTTATACCTGCTGTGTAACAGGACATAAGCGGTTAATTAAAAAAAAAAATTGACATAGGGTCCCCCCTCTCAGGGGGGTGGACCCCATTTTTTGGGGGAATTTTAAGGGTTAAAAACCCTTAAAAATCCCCCCAAAAAATGACGTAGGGTCCCCCCTACCCAGCATTACCGCCCGGGCCAGCTATGGGGGCTTGTAGAACAGGGCACAGGGGCCAGCGTCGGTGGCCCCTGGCCCTGCAGGCTACTAGCCCACATAGCCACTAAGTGGCCCGGGCCCTTCTGCCCCCCCTGGCCGTTGGGGAGGCAGGTAATGGGGGGCTGGGGGTTAATGGCTAGCCGCAGGTGTCTTGCCAGACCCAGAGCCTTGTGAACTGGTATAAGGGGTCTCATGGACCCCTTACCAGCTCACAAAGGGTTAACTGTTCAAAAAAAAAAACACAAACACAAAAGTATTTTATTAAAAAAAAAAAAAAAGTTTTACTGTACTTACCTCCGATTGCAAGCTCTTGTCCCTCGCTGCTCTGATGACAGATGCCGGTGATCGGAATCCAGAGAAGGGGAAGGCAGGAGATCAGAGGCCACCTCCTTCCCCGGGCACCGATCACTGGCATCTGACAGCTGAGAGAGCTGAAGCCGGTGATCGGGGCCGGGATTACGTCATTATCCCCGCCCCCAAAGGGCAAGATGACGGCCGCCGTCGGAGGAGCAGAGGGGAGAGAGCCTCCCGTGCTCTCTCCTGAAGATCGGTAAGTCCTGGGGGGGGGATCGGAGGCCCGCCAGGTGAAGAGGAGGGACAGCGGGAGCCAGCGGTAAGTGAATGTCATTTTTATTTATTTTTTTTTTACAGTTAGCAGCTGCTGCTGCCAAAGCGGGGGGCGGCCTATTCCGGGGGCTCTCCTGGAGCTATCCGAGACCCCACGGGGGATCGGATGGCACCAAATTAAAGAGGAGACCTGGCCGGATCCAACGAGGGGTCAGGTGAGTATTTTTTATTTTTTTTTGGCCCGCTAGCAGGGGTAAATGCCAGGCATGTGAATTTTACGTGGCTGGCACTTAAGTGACGGAGAGGCAACCACGTAAATTTTACGTGGCTGTCATTTAAAGGGTTAAAGGCATTATACACTACATAACGCCACCAACGGAACCTAAAAATCATGCTCTAACATGACAACACCAAAGCAATGACATTACAAATAACACATATCCATAGGTTACTCTGAAATCTACCAGTACTACATTCACACTCACACGTTTCCTAACAAGGTGAATAAGGAAATTGGCATGTATTTTCGCTTCTGTTGAAATGAATTTGACCCTTTTATAGCATTTCACTAAAATAACTATGCGTGCCATTCTGCGCTGATTCCCAAGTACTTTCACCCCCAAATATTGCATGTGAACAAAGAGAAAATAAATAGGAATAAAGCATCATTTTCATATTTTATTATTTGTACCAGTTAAGAAGCTTTTCTGAAAGTATTTAATACTTTGTTGCTGTGAGTCAAGTTATAATGACACAGAAAATACTCAAAGCTCAATGGATGATAATCAACAATAAAAGTCTGCAAGGTTCAGCTCAGAGAAACATTTGTCTCATCTGTCATATCCATAAAAATTCTCCATTTTTCAGTCTGATGTTAGATGTGGCAACCTACTAAGATTTAATGCTACGTTTTTTAGAATAGTGATTCACAAAAAATAATGCCAGTGCATATTCCCGGTGCTGGGAACCCATAGGGGCAGAGTTGGGCTGTTGTTGGGCCACCTCCAAATAGCGATTATGCTGATCTAATAAAAGAAAAAAGAAAGATACTCACCTTCACCCTGAATCCAGCCCCCAAAGTCGGCAGTACCGCAGCTGCAGCACCAAATGCCGCTGTCTTCCTGAAGTCCCGGAATGTTCCTGAGTGTCTTTTTTTTTCTTTTATTAGATCAGCATAATCACTAGTCGGAGGTGGCAGGGCAGGGCTTAGGTTTATTTTAAAGAAAGAGTCTGGAGTGGCCCTTTAAGATCTGATCTAGTTGGCATGTGGATCTGCATCGTGTACAGTTATAAGAGGGATAAATCATGCTTAGCAGTGTTGTTCACATTATAATAATCCAAGTGTTATGTGTGCACTTCTTGGTTGGCCTCCTACTGTTTTGTGAATGTCATACCCATTAGGATCCTGTTTGTATGCAAATGTTTGTTATTTATAACCTCTTACCCTTCATCTTTCTTCTAAGCTGACATTCTTTGTTGCTCCCCAGTATTAAGATGGAATTTTTTACTTTCTCAATATGAGTCCCCTTGGTACAATTTCACGGCCGTAGTAATTATACAATAGGATACAATCATCGCTCTCATCCTTTGGGAGGAATCTGTTTACTTGTGCATGGCTTTAATAGCGGTTACACTGTGTGCCTTTCCACCTCATTACCAGATGAACACAATATTCAGGGCAATATTGTTAACTTTATCTGTTGAACTCACCTCAAGCTGTGGATAGGCAGGAGTCACTAGGCCTTTACAGAACCAGATGTTATCAGTTAAATGGCCTATTAGGGATGGTAAAAAACTTGAAGCCGAGTCCTTTGGCATTCAAGGAGTTAGTAAAGTCCTAAATGGAATCAACAGGGGTTTTAAAAATGAAAAGAGGATTTAGTCTGTTTAGTCTGTTTTTTTAACAAGGTATTTCAAAGTTCATAAAAAAACAGGATTTCAACTATATTAAGTCCAACTAACTATTTAAATATGTTTTGTTTTTTCAATTGCTGCCAGATAACACAGATTCTTTAAAATAATAATTGCTTTCTTCATCAGCATTTTAAACTATTTTCATTATACATTTTGACTGCCTTAAAGGGTAATTAAATGGCAAATGAAGTTTAACACAGATAAATGTAAGGTTATGCACATGGGAAGGAGGAATCTGTGTCATGATTACACACTAAATAAAGAAACACTTGGTAAAACAACAATGGAAAAGGACCTAGGGGTTTTAGTTGACAATAAGCTCAACTGTAGTAATCAATGCCAGGCAGCTGCTGCCAAGGCAAACAGGATCATGGGGTGCATCAGGAGGGGCATAGGTGCTCATGACCAGAACATCATTTTACCCCTGTACAAGTCACTGGTCAGACCCCATATGGAGTACTGTGTACAGTTCTGGGCACCTGTGCTTAAAAAGGACATATCAGAACTGGAGCGCGTTCAAAGAAGGGCAACAAAGTTAATAAAAGGAGTGCGGGGGCTAGAGTACCCGGAAAGATTGTCCAAGTTAGGCTTATTTAGTCTAGAAAAAAGACGATTGAGGGGTGATCTAATAACTATGTATAAATATATTCGGGGTCAATACAAGGATCTGTCCCACAATCTATTTATACCCCGGAGTGTAACCATAACCCGGGGGCATCCACTAAGGTTAGAGGAAAGGTGCTTTCTCCACCGACATAGGAGGGGATTCTTCTCTGTAAGAGCAGTGAGACTATGGAACTCGCTGCCAGAGGAGGTAGTAATGAGGGATACATTAAAAATGTTCAAAAGTGGCCTTGATGCCTTCCTGGCATGTAATAACATTTCCGGCTATGGCTACTAGACCACTGGAAGGAGTTAAACAGGCTGAACTGGATGGACTAAAGTCTTTATTCAGCCTTACATACTATGTTACTATGTTACTATGTAATTCCATTTTCGACGGCATTTTTAAAAGTTTTCAGTCTAGTGTGCCAATATGATGTGCTGAGTTTATCTATTAATTCTTTACAATTTCTATGTTTTAGCAACTCTATGTTATAAAAGAAAACAGTTCTTCATAGCAACAATAGGCTCGATTCAGAGGCACATTCGTCTAAACTTCCGTAGCTGTCTGTGAAAGTTTTTGTGTGTGTTTGTCTTTTTTTTTGTTTTTTTCTGTCCATTTTTCATTCGCACGAACGTTGGGGCTAATGCGTATATGCGCTTTCGATGAACGAAAGTAAATCGGATCATTTGCGTTAGTTCGGATCATTTTCCCCACAAAATCTGATATTTTTCGTTCGTTCAGATAACTTACGTTATTGGTATGGGCTTGCGTCTCATTCAGAGAGCTGATTGCTGACCACCCTATAAACCCGTTTCCTTTGCGATCCCCTTACAGGACCATTTTGACCTCGAGACTAGCAGCTATGGATGACTCTAGTGTATTTGAGGAGCATGAGGATCTGCAGCTCATGGGCATTGAAATAGTCCGGAGTGGCGAGACCAGATTGCACCGGCGACGCATGCACATCGATGGCATGCATGACGTTGAGCTGTTCGAGCTCACCAGACTTAATCGCGCTTCCCTCCATAAGTTGTATAGTGAGCTGCGGCCATGGTTAGCCCGCACCACAAGGAAGGGGCAAGCAATTTCAGGTATGACCAAGATGCTTGGCTGCCTGCAATTTCTGGTGAACGGCTCGTTCCAGAGGCTGGGTGCCCTCTCCCTGGGGATCTCCCAGCCTACGCTGAGCCGCGCGCTATCCAAGTTTTTGGAAGGCATGGCTACCATTACTCGGAAATATATTTGTTTTCCTGAGGACATGGTAGCCAGGAACGCGATTAAGCTGGCATTTTATAACATCGCTGACATGCCCAACGTCATGGGTGCCATTGACTGCACCTACGTTGCCCTGGTGCCTCTGTCAGGCGACGAGTATATCTACAGGCAAGTACAATCTGTCATTTTTACAATTACTTTACCTTATTTTATTTTACATTTTTTAAAAAACACCTTGTAAAAAGTCCTTCCTTGTAATTATTCCCTCCTTGTAATTATTCCCTCCTTGTAATGACTCCCTCCTTGTAATAGTAAATCCCTGTGTACCAATGGACCGTATTTAGTCTCTTCAAAATTTCACGTGTTCCAAAGGGAAACATTTTAAGGTGTACCTGAAATAGACACTTCAAAGTTAATCTTTACTTTTTCAAACATAGTAATTAATTGTATAGTGGTGAATCCAGCTATTCACCCTAGATGGCTCACATAATTAACTGCACCTCCTCCACAGTAATAAAGAATCTACAATATATATATCATGAATTTATAGGTACATTTTATTTTTGATCCTTAACCCACATACATTACATTACAACACAGTTAAAAAACATAAAAAGCTGGACCACATTCCCCCAGGGGCATCCCAATTTCACCTATATCCCATCCCATGAATAACAGAATTATTATAAGCAAAATAAAGTGCATAAGTGCTTATTGTGCAAACAATCTATCTATAGACACAATGTGGCAAGAGAAAAAAGAAAAACAAACTCCAATGGAAAATACACAACCAAAAATATGTGAAACAAACACATCACCTGAAAATGATCTCAAATAGCCCCTTGGTTTATGTGGGTCCAGTAGCGATCCCCAACGCGTTTCGTGGTCCCCCCGCTCAGACCACTTTATCAAGGTATAAAGTATGCCCCATCTCAGTGCTCCTATATATACGGAGACTAACCTGCATTAATTGAAGCACGCGTCCGGGCGCGCAGCACGGCCCCGGCCGGAAGCCGCCTGCACGCTCTCACACAGCTGTGCCCCTTGCTCCATTCAGAGTAATTCGGCCGTCTGGCCGCGTCATAGCCCCGCCCCCCAAATCATCCCCCCAGAACAGCCGCACACATCACCGCCGCTAATTGCGTGTGTGATTAGCGGCGGTGATGTGTGCGGCTGTTCTGGGGGGATGATTTGGGGGGCGGGGCTATGACGCGGCCAGACGGCCGAATTACTCTGAATGGAGCAAGGGGCACAGCTGTGTGAGAGCGTGCAGGCGGCTTCCGGCCGGGGCCGTGCTGCGCGCCCGGACGCGTGCTTCAATTAATGCAGGTTAGTCTCCGTATATATAGGAGCACTGAGATGGGGCATACTTTATACCTTGATAAAGTGGTCTGAGCGGGGGGACCACGAAACGCGTTGGGGATCGCTACTGGACCCACATAAACCAAGGGGCTATTTGAGATCATTTTCAGGTGATGTGTTTGTTTCACATATTTTTGGTTGTGTATTTTCCATTGGAGTTTGTTTTTCTTTTTTCTCTTGCCACATTGTGTCTATAGATAGATTGTTTGCACAATAAGCACTTATGCACTTTATTTTGCTTATAATAATTCTGTTATTCATGGGATGGGATATAGGTGAAATTGGGATGCCCCTGGGGGAATGTGGTCCAGCTTTTTATGTTTTTTAACTGTGTTGTAATGTAATGTATGTGGGTTAAGGATCAAAAATAAAATGTACCTATAAATTCATGATATATATATTGTAGATTCTTTATTACTGTGGAGGAGGTGCAGTTAATTATGTGAGCCATCTAGGGTGAATAGCTGGATTCACCACTATACAATTAATTACTATTTATGGTTTTAAGACGGTTCCATATTGCTGCACGGCCACAGATTTTTTGATTGATTTCTTTGATTTAATATAATTGGTGGTGCGGAATTAACATACAATAAGTTTAGATTTACTTTTTCAAACATACATATCCTTTTTTTGTGTACCAAATACTTATGTACTTGGTTAGTGTTATTTGTATTGGCCCACAGGTTTTGCTTAGGGTGTGATTAGTTAGTGTTTCACTAGTTTTCTTTGCCTTGCTAATGTTTTTGTTCCCAGGAACTGCAAAATGGGCCACTCACTGAATGTCCAAGCAGTAGTGGCCCCGGACATGCAGTTCCTTAGTCTGCTCGCCGGGTTTCCAGGCTCATTCCATGATGCCTACATTCTTAGAAGATCTGGATTGTATGGTCGTTTCAAGTCTGGGGAATTTTCCGGTGGATGGCTCCTTGATAAGTTGACGCCAATAACGTCCTTTTTTTTTATATGTATGGCTATGAATTTAGTTTGTGTTCCATGTATGAAACTATGCCTATTTGTACACCTTGTTTACAAGTGAAACACGACCTTAGCCATTACATTTTTCAAACAACAAAGCCTTGCCAAATGTTTGTCATGCATTTGCAAAATGTTGAATTTGAATTCATAGTAAATTAATCATTAGTCTTCCCCACACTCGGCTGAAATTAGGTTCTTGACTTTATGATAGGGTCTGCGCCATCTTTGCTTAGCTGCATTACACTTACTGAGTAGAGGAGAGTGGGATAAAGTGCAGGGGCCGGGTTCGAGCTGTTTTTGCATCAGACAAAGCAGATACGGGGTCTTGAAAAGTTAAGACATCCAAGAATGCTGAGCAGCACAGTCCTAAAACAATACCTGTTAGCAGTCTTGCTGATTGGCCATCATCCGCCATCTTTGATGTTTGTTTCACACATCTATTAGATGTTTTTAGGCTTTTTTTTGCCTGTGCAATATGTATGCTCATGCTGTTTAGCAAATGTGACCTAGCCTCTTAGTCATGTAGATGGGCCGTTTTGGGGATTCAATTTAGGGAGTAATGTGTAATTTATGTGTTTTGCTTACAATATTTGCAGGTGATTCCGGCTATCCACTCCTTCCGTGGCTGCTGACGCCCGTCCTCCGGCCCCAGAATGCCGCCCAGGATGCATATAATAGGGCACACAGGAAGACCAGGGCCGTGGTGGAGAGGGCGTTTTTCCTATTAAATTCCTGCTTCAGATGCTTGGACCATACCGGGGGAGCCCTTCAGTATGGCCCCAAAAAGGTCATAGATATTATCATGGCGTGTGCAGTGTTGCATAATTTTGCCATATTGCAGCGTGTCCCCCGGTATGTGGATTTGCCCCCCTCTTCACCTACCGATGATCCAGAGGAGGACTACCGTGGGCCACCTAGTGCGTCTGGCCAAGCCGTGTGGTCAAATTTGATAGCCACACATTTTTCCTAATTTGTTGTCCCTTTGTTTGTTTTGTCACTTTATTGATTGTTACTTTAGTTTGTTGCCCTTTGTGTTGGTTTGTTTATTTTTTTATGTACCAAAGACTAAGGAATTAATTACTATAAACCTCACACCTGATTTTAAACTCATGTGTTTTTTGTGCCCAAGTTGTTAGTGCAAACTTTAAGTAATCTTTGTTCCCAAAAAACAGGCATCAACTTAGTCAACAACAGGTTAAGTAAACATTTTTGGGGTTTATTTGAAAAACAAACATTGGAGTTGATGGTCACTCCCATAGTTCATGTAAATACATGGTCAAACAACAAATGTCATTTTTGGCAAATCATGCCACATAGCAATTGGCCACAGGCAGGAGTTTCAAAGTAAGGCACTCCAGGCCAAAGTTTCATACAAAATTTCTAAACAAACACATATGTGACAAGCATTGGCATGTCCAGATTTTTAACATAACAAATACGCCCACAGACACACCCTCTCCTGCTTGGCCACATTTGCCACAGGCACAGGTGTAAAGCACCCATACCTATGCCACATCTACGCCTGTTACTCAGTGGCCCACCCAAACAAGAACCCCCAGTCCCAATCCAAGTCCTGTTCAATCTCAGCCAGGGGTCAAGGTAGTAGTTTTCAAGGCCAGAATGTCCCCCAGTCATGCCTACAAACAGGAGGAGCCAGAACCAATGTAATTAGGGCTAAGCCTGCAGCGCAACAGCTTGAGTGGCAGGTTCATTGAGGCTTCACCTCCGGCATTGGCTAGTGGGCTACCTCAGCACTCTAATGAGCTATATGGGCGCAAATCCAAAGCATACAAGCAAAGCCATACCAAAAGGGTATATTGGTAGGGCTCACCAGACAGGTCAATACAGTGGGGAAGTAGAGCAAAGATGTGGAGCAGTTACAGGCCAAATACGCCTTAAAATGGGGGATGCTCATAAAACCCAGGTTGGGGCCCTTGGAGGTGGGCCCTCACCTGGGCCTGTGTGGCATTCAGAATCTGCAACTGTTCCAACATGTTTCTATTGGAAGTTCGAAATTCAGCCATCATGGCACTGAGATTGTTAGATAAGGTGGCTATGTGGCTGTTGCTATTTCTAACTTCCTCAAGCATGGCACTGTAATAATTCGATAAGGTGGCCATGTGGCTGTTGTTGGACCTAAATTCAGTCAGCATGGAGTTTAAGGTGTTATTTAATGTCTCTAATTGGCCATGAAGATGCTCGTGGTTTCTTTGATTTTGTAGGCGAAATAACCGCCTCTTATGGTGCCATGCTGACTCCATCATCGGCGCACCCCTCCCCTGGGAAACTGGCTGACGTGGCTGACTACGCCTCCCAATTCCCCGGGTTGTGGGGCGTGCAGATGATGGTCCTCTAGGTCCACCAACAGCCACAGGTCTGCTTGGCAAATCCTCAGCAGCAGAGCTAACACTGGGGACTGTAGGCTCAGTCTCTGCATGCTGCCCACGATGGGCTGGCAGCATGCAGCCAGCTTCACTCTGCTGCTGAGGATTTGTTGGAGAAACATGTTGGGACAGTTGCAGATTCTGTCCCGGTGGGGCTGTACAGAAGGTCCCATGAAGGTTCCATTCTCCTCCAGCTCCTGGATTTCCTCCATCAGTGTGTGGGTCTGTTGGGACATGTAAATAAAAAAGGTTCATTTTGGGCAATACATATGTAATTCCGCAAAAAGAAACAGGGCAAGTCACATGCATAAGCAAAATCAGAAAAAGACACTTACCGTATATTGGATCCTGGGTCCGAGGCAGCACGGAAGTTGACGGCATGGTCAAACTGGCTGAGGCTTCCCCACTAACTGAGGGATGATGCTGGGCTGCATGGTTGATAAGAAGGCATGTAAACACACAACTATGCATTGCTGATGTGTAATAAAACATATGTTTCACTAAAAAACGTGGCCAAGCATGAATGGCCACTCCCCCAACGGACCAAGTTGACGTTGACTATGAATGCCATTATCTGTTAGATGTATTATTCAACAAGTACATACACATTGGTCACCTTAAGCCAACTAAACATGCATGTACTGGCTGTTCTGAGGCTTCACACATCCCTAAAAGCCCATTAGGGGAACACACGCTTGCAAATAGCATTTGGCATCAGATTATGCTGGTTGCAATTCTTTCTAGGTCAACCTTTCAAGCACCCCAGATCAAGTCTTTCAGACCAAAGCGCAGCTCCAACCCAAGTGGCCTACAGAAAAAGATGGAAGTGTTGGATGTAATTGACTCTAAATACATAACAGGCAGTCCTTTGCTAATCTCAATAGTGTTCCTCAAGACTCTCAAAGCTCATGTATGGGCAAGCAAATTAGCAAATGATGAGTCCACACACATAACACACCCTGTTTAAATTGTTACCTCCACTACAAGGCACACCCTAGGGGCATGTGTTAATATATGGCTTGGAGCCTCATTTTACACGTAGTTCACGTTTCACATACACACTAACATTACTAACCTGCAGGAATAGTCTGAATGTCCGTGTCCTGTCCCGTGTCCCTCTAAGGCCACAGGATGTAGCAGGCCCTGCACCATCTCCTCAGCTCGGGTAAATTGCAGTTTAGTGGGGAATCCTCCGCCAGTTTGTAAGCTGAAAAGATAGTTGGACACATTTAGCCAAATGGTGCCAATACAAGAAGACAAATCCACAAAGTATATATGTACCTGTAATGACGCCGTTTATTTTCTTTCTTCCGTGCATACTTGAGGTCCGATATTTTCCTTTGAATCTGCTCCACATCTTTTAGCTCTTCCCCCATTGCATTGACCTGTCTGGTGAGCTCCTCCAAAATTTCGGCTTTGCGCTGTTTGCTTGTAGCTTTGGATCTGCGCCCATATAGATCATCATAATACAAGGTGAGCCCACTAGCCAATGCCAGAGTTTGGGCTTCCCAAACCTGCCACTCAACTGGCCTCTGCGCAATGTGCACCCTGTTGGTCGCGGTTCTGGCTCCTCAGTGTTTTGCGGAAAATCAGGGGACATTCTGGCCTGGCTGTGTTGGGGTGAAATTACGGACTACTGGCTGGCTGCAGATTAAACAGGACTTGGAAAGGGACTGGGTGTTCGTGGCTGGGTGGCCACTGAAGTCGCAGGTGTAGATGTGGCATATGGTGAGTGCCTTGACACCTGTGTCAGTGGAGAATGTGGCCGAGGAGGAGAGGGTGTGGTTGAAGAAGTCGGGCTTGGGGCCCTGTGCCTCTGTGGGCCCTTAGAAGAAGCATGCCCCTTGGAGGTAGTAAGCCGGTCCAGGGGTGAGCCAGAGCTTTGGCATCTTGGCCGGGGCCTTGCCCTCTTGGCCGAGGATTTGGAAACCCGTGCGGGGGGGATGGCGACCTTGGGCTTCTTGGGCGGTGCCTTGCCCTCTTGCCATGAGACTTGTGGCCACGTGCGGATGGTGGTGATGCAGAGCTCGAGCTGCTGGGGCTTCTTGGCCTTCTTTGCCGGTGCCTTTGGCCTGATTTTTCACCACATGTGGGTGGTGGTGATGGTGAGCTAGAGCTGCTGGGGCTTCTTTCCCGGTGTGTCCATTTTTTAGCCTTAGCTTGGTAGATACGTGGGTGGGGTGATGGTGACCTGGGGGGGCTGGGGCTTCGCACACACATATACATGCTATTTCCACCAAAGCTGATTCCCTTAATCTGTTTTTCTAGGTGCTTCTGGAGCGGGTGAAGATGTGGAGGATGCAGCAGATCTCGCCCAGGAGGCACAGGGAGAAGGTGAGTGATGTGACACACACATTGAAATAGACATTTGATTACTGTTGACTTAGACATTATAAGTGACCCTATTTGCCATGTCTCTACAGCCTCTATTTCACAGCAGTGGCAGGGCCCAGGACGTAGGGTTGTCCCCAACGAGGCATCCGTCGGCCACCAACCAAGTAAGGTGTAATGTCATTCTTTGCAGTATGTGTTTTTTGACATGATCACCCAGATACATCAAGACATAATCAATGGCATTAGCAGAATGACCTCTGCCCACTTCCTTAGATTAATGACTGAGCAGAATGACCTCTGCCCACTTCCTAAGATTAATGACTGAGCAGAATGACCTCTGCCCACTTCCTTAGATTAATGACTTAGCAGACTGACATATGTTGTCATGATTTTGGTTGGCAACTAACAAACATTCCATCCACAGGTGAGAAACATGTATTTGTCGCAAAATAATGTATTTTTTATAATTTTATACAGGGACCACACGGGTAAGAGTTGAAGAAATGAATAGAAAGGGTCCTTGAGTTGGTGGCCGATATACAGCAGCTAGTTGACTCCTTGGGGACAACAGAAGAAGAATAGTGTTCTGGGTCCTGTCACTGTGTTTTTGCTGTAAATAGTTTTTTATCTTTTACATTTTTAACCATTTTAAAGTTTTTCAAAAAATAAAAAATTTATAAAATTTGTACAAATAAAATTTTTTAAAAAGGCCTTCTAATTAAAAAAACAAAAACAAAATAAAAGTTTCAGTGTCATTTTTTTACAGAAATACATTAACACGAAACGAAGGGTAAAATAAATATTTAGAGATGAAGATTCAGATGACCGGGAAGTGGTTTGGGTAAGTTTTAGTGGCCTAAAATGGAAGAAGAACCTAACCGGGAAGTGGTTTGGGTAAGTTTTAGGGGCCTAAAATGGAAGAAGAACCTAACCGGGAAGTGGTTTGGGTAAGTTTTAGGGGCCTAAAATGGAAGAAAAACCTAACCGGGAAGTGGTTTGGGTACGTTTTAGGGGCCTAAAATGGTAGAAGAACCTAACCGGGAAGTGGTTTGGGTAAGTTTTAAGGGTCCAAAAGGGAAGATGGAGGATAGTGCTAAGTGGTTGGGGTGAGCTTTAAGGGTCCAAAAGGGAAGACGGAGGATAGTGCTAAGTGATTTAGCTAAACATTGTAGTAGAAGTGAGGGTGGCAAATATGTAGGCGAGCACTTTAATGAGTCAAGTTTGTAGTGCGCAGGCGCAAGATCGTAAGGATTTACGTCTGCACGATTATTTATTGAAAAAGGGAAACAGAATCAAGCGGGAAACGTAAAGGATTCGTGGGAGGAGCCGATGGAAAAAGGGCAAAAACAAAAGCCTACATTGTAACATGAGAAAATGAAACGGAAAAGTCACGCTGGAAAATTTTCGTACTCTGCTGTACGAACGGACGAAAACTTTACAGAAGGATAGCAATGCATGCACAGAATCGCTCGCACACTAATACGAGAGCGGGAACATTTAAAAAAAAAAAAAAACAGATCGGCACAAAACCGAAAGTCTTTTTTTGTCTCTCTGAATCGAGCCTAATGTGTTTACCTTAGAAACATCAAAGTGGTGTATATGTACATTTCAGAAGCTTCCTCACTCTGGCTTACTAAGGAAGACACAATAAATTTAACCCCTTATGCAATATTTCAGTATTTTCTAGATAGGGGGAATCAGATTGCTGATGCTTTGTTTTGCCAAAGCTGCTCATAAACCTGCTACAGTGGAAGGATTCTGGGATTTGTAGTGAGATACTAGGATCTTTAATGAAGTGCACGAAAGCCACTCCTACTTTGCCAAGACAGATCCACTGGAATATAAGAAACTCGGACAAAGCATACTGATAGGTTAATCACAAGCATGGGGGCACAATCCTACATACTACATTTTGTGTTTTGAGCTTAACCTTGTCAGGTGGAGGATTCCGGGATTTGTAGTAACAGCTATATAAAGGGCCCAAATCAAGGACAGGAAAGCCACTCCCACTTTAGCACCACAGAGCCACAGAAATATAAGAAACTTGGAAACAGTATGCCAATAAGTACACCATGAGTATGGGGGCACAATGCTAACACACATGTTTTTTTTACATGTCAAAGGAGGAAAATAATAAATCTGGCAAAAAGGAGTTTTGCTTTCAAAGGTTTTAAATACTTTTCCCTACTTCCTTTCCATAGCATGCATCCAAGATTTGAAAATGTGTGTCATGCTCTGTATTTGGTGAAGCAAGGTGCACTCTTGGTGAATTGCAATTCAATTAAAATTTTGAGCTTTTTAATTTTAACACACACATGCAATAAAACATGTTTCAGTTGTTCTAAACAACACATATACAGATGTCAATAATAAAGCAAATAACAGTAACCCATGGGGTTTTTATTTCTGAAAAGACCATGTTATCCTTACCCCTTTGAAAAAAATAATGTACCTCACCTGTAATAATTCCCCATCACAGTTACGGTTATTAGAGAAAAATTTGAACAAAAATCATTTTTTTTTGTTGAAAAACTCACTGAGATGAAGTTTGCAATTCACACATCTAAGGTGCCAGTGATGAAATAAATATTTTTGTAAAAATATATATTTTACACCTACAAAGCGACTACTTTTTATAATGTTGAAATACTTCAAGGTTTATTGTTGGGAAATGTTGGCTGTCAGATTGAATAAAAAGCAGTACTATATAGTACAATAGAGTGCTAGTGGCCTTTACAGTACTCTAGCTCTGATTTCAGTTTGCTACACTATAGAACATTAAGCCTAAAGGTCAGGTGCTAATCGCAGTGTAAATGAAGCCATTCGTTTGCCAGCTGATGTGTGACCATCAGCCAGAGCAGCTTTTCGCTCTCTGCAAGTGGCTTTTTGCACCTGCTCGCAGCTTTCCCTATGCGTCCAAAGGCCTGCATTTAGCATATAGGGACAAATGCTAATGCCACGTAAGAAAAGCATGTTGGAGGACCCATCTGTTCCTACACTGCAGTTTCTTTATGTTGACTAATGATGCAAAAGAGTATTTGCATGATTGGCCACAGTGGACCCTCCATACCACGGTTCAGTGCTAGTAATGTCTACTTTACAGTAGCTCCAAGTTCAAATTACTGTACTGTACAGTTTAGTAAGGTCAAGTGCTAATGGAAGGGACTTCTTTTGAGGGCCTCTCTTCCCCTACACCACCATATCTTTCATTTTTTGTTGGCTAATAATGTGATTTAAATGATCAATAAAATCATACCTTATGTATTATAAGCTGCCTGCTTTGTTTCCATTCCTGGATGTGGCTTCAGTTGTGAAGGATGTGTCATTTCAGCAGAGCTGGTGCTCTGTTGTGGTCAGAGTCACCCATGGAAAAATGATACTTCCTTTAGGTCCGCCTAAGCAGTCACATTCAAAAAACAAATTTTTTTATAAATGGAACCAGAGTGTAGCTGCAAATACTGGCCACACCTTGTCATGAATGACTTACTTTCAGTCCTTGCCCGTGGTGTCCTTAGGCGACTGGCCGGGGCTTCTCCTGCCTGGCAGCCAATTCTGCCTCAGGCCCCAGATCCGGCAGCATGTGCGGCGCCGAACCCGCCCTCCTCCCTCGTCCACTGTCATTCGGCTCATGCTTGCGCGCAAGCTCAGTCAGCTTATGTGTGCAGCACCGCCGGAGGCTGTTTAAAGGAGCCAATCCAAGGAGGTCCAGTTTGAGGCGGAATGGGGCAATCAGCCCAGAGGTCTCTAACTACACCAATCAACCCACAAATCAAAAGGGCACCAATCAACCCACAAATCAAAAGGGCACCAATTACAGTCACTGCCAAATCCGGTTGGGTTCAGTCCTATAAAGGGATTACCACTTCAGTGTGTCAGTGCCCATGATAGCATTTAGCTGGCTTTGTTATTCTCCTGTGATTTTCTGAAATTATCGTTATTGACCCTTTGCCTGAACCTCGACTACGTTTCCATTTTATCCCTTTGTACTGCACAGCTCTCTGCCCTCCTGGTGTGACCCTTGGCTTGACATTCGACCTCGCTTGAAATCTCCAGAGCACCCGAACTATACCAGTACTTACCTGTTCCAGAGCACCCAAACTGTTCCAGTACTTACCTGTTCCAGAGCACCCGAACTGTTCCAGTACTTACATACTTCCCCCAGTCTGACCTTCGGTCTATCTGTCTTCACTCCCTGAGAGCCTACAATCTTTGAGCCATCAAGCCCTGGGGGCAACAGTGTCCAGTGAGGCATGTATAGCGTCCCGGCAAAAGGGGGTTTGTCTATTGGTGAAGCTGGCTGTGGATATTGGGGGGTTGCAGGCTCACAACGAAGACAGGTATTCTCGGGGTCTGACACACCTCTTCAGGCTCCACAAACTGTATTCCTAAATTAAAAACAGGTACCACCTTACCACTCCGGTGTGCACTGTGTGAGCAAACAATACTATTCAAGATGTACAGTTCAAAGCAAGTGTGACTCACCATGGCGGCCCAGGACCTCTAACAAAAACAGGCAGCCCAGACCTTTCCCCTCATCGAAACTGGGTAAACTTTAACTGTCACCTGCTTGTACAGGTCCTTTAGTCGACCTTTCCTTACCCAAAATAGTCTTCTAGGATCCACAACTCTGTTCTGTTCTTTCACCCACTATAAGCTGCTTTTTGCAGAAGGCATAATGATTATGCTGTAACTATTATTATGAAAGTTAGCTGTTATATTAATTAAGCAATACAATTTGTGGAGACTGAAGAGGTGTGGGCAGTACTCCCAATTATGAGCCTTATTTAAGAGGCGCTAATGCCGCGTAGTACCACATTGCGTCAGGTGAATGCTGGGCGCGATATGTGAAAACCATATATATGAAAGCCAAACTGGTGAGTGCCTCTAATAGTGTCATGTAGCGTCACATGTATCACTAGCGGTGGCTCAGTACAGCACCACGTAGCACCTGTCACTCAGTAGCATTCTCCCATACAATTCAATGGTCTTTAATTTGTTTGTGTATAAATACACAAGTTTGGGTCCACTTTTTTCCACTATTTTATCATAAAATTATTGTTTTGGCTGTCCTGGCCAGCAACCAAGGACTATTGTCATATATTTATTTATTTATTTTTTATTTTTGTCAGAATTGTATGTGCAGGTCTGCCATTGTCAGTGTTACAGTGTTGAATCAATGCCATTCCATGTGTTTTTGCTCTCGTGCTGGTGTATATGTGTTCAGAAACAGAAATGTTTTATATTGCGTCCGGCGCTCAGCGCTAGAGCGCCCAGTGTTTTAGCGGCGATGCTGGCTTTTTAATTTTTTTTTGTAACTACGGGCTTCAGTGCTGAGTGTCGGACGCACTTAACTGGCGCTCCCTATGGTTCGCCACAGCGTTTTCCTGTTGTTATATGTAGCATTGTATCAACGCTGGACAGGATACTATAGCATCACCTGTCTAGCGCCAAAACTACGTTATAGCGCCAGACACTTATTTGCAACGTACTCTTGCGGACGCTCTAAGCATTGCTACATAGACACACAAATGGCAATACGTGGCTCTTAAATCAGTCTCTATATTCTGGATCCTTTATTTAAAAAGTAGTTGAGTAGTTGAGTGCCAAGGCTGTTTATAGGACTGAAACAAAAAAATGCTAGTTTGCTGTCTTGTGGTGGGGGTTGTATAATCTGATGCTGGTGCAGGCGAGTTAATAATTTAATTGAACGGGAGTGTATGTTGTTGGTACACTTGGGTCTCCACTTTTACATTTTGCCCTGGGCCATATTTTTTAAAATGTAATGTAATGAAATTTGACTAAAACTAGAGGCTCTGAAAAATTGGCTTTAAAATATTGCAAATATAGCATGGTGGTTTTATACTTATACCAAATAAGTAAAACCTATAACATGTGTAAGTGTTAACATGTTATGAACTTTAAATATTAATACTGTATTTTAAAACTAAAGATAGTTAAAAGAAAGCTGTGCCAACATTCACTTAGGTACATTATTTATTTGCCTGCTTTGGTATGAGAGATAAGAGATACTGTTCCTTGCTAACAAGATCTAGACTTGGCTTTGCAGAAAGAATCAGGCGGCAAGGCAATTTAAAACAGTCTAGCACTGCTGTCAATCAGCCTATGTCGTTACAGATTTCATAGTTTGTCAAACCTTGTCTTTGAGCAAAGGGGTTGAAAGGTGAATTTAATATCCTGGAGTTTACAGAGAAACTATATTTCCCTATAGGTTTATCTACTATGGCTGGAAACATTGCTTTCGTTTTTGCGCCACTGCAAAATGTGTTGCTACTATTGCATAGATTTCTATATTGGATTTTTGTGCATAAACCTGTCACCAGAGAGCAGCTGATTAGTATTGTTGTGTCCCACAAAGCTTTTGTTTTCTCTTTAAATAGATAAAGCTAGATGAGTAGGCAATTGATCTCTGATCGGATTGTTTTTCTGTTTGTCATCACATTGATCTTCTCTTCATTACAGAAGATTTATAAAGACCATGGTCTATTCTGCTGGTCTGAATCTATAGTAATAGGTTTGCTGGAATATGTGAGTTTTGATAACTCTTTTGAGAGGTTTAAGAGTTAGAAAGTAGCAAATTGCGGAGAGCTTGCCAGAGGATTCAAGGGGCACACTTATAAAGTCCTGAAGACAAGAATGGTATTAGGGTTGAGGACAGGACGAGGTCCTGACATAGCAGAGGCTGTGCCGGCGATTGTATTTTATGCTAAAAAAATAAACTATAGGAAGGGTCTTGGTCAGAGAGCTTTATAGGAATGGACGGCCTTTGTATGCAAGAGTTGTTTCTTCTGCTGCATATGGAAGACGCAGCATCTAGACTTGGGTTTTCATGTTGTGTTCATTGGAGGGTGTGGCACTACTGTTAAGGTTGTTTCACTTCTGAGTTCATAAAAACTCCCTGGAACAATTGGCAGCTCAGACATGTGTCCTGAAGGAGACAAAGACAGGAGTTTCTCTGCCCTCATGGTCACTTGGGGACTCGTCACCATAATATCATTTTTTAATTAGAGTTTTTGTGAATTGAGGTATCTGAGGTAGGATGGAGTGTTTTGAATGTCTTTTTTTTTACATTTATTTTGGGCCTTATATATGATGTGCACCATTTAGCATCTTTTTTTGTGGCTATAGCGCCATTTCCAGAGCGCCAGCTTTTTGGTCTTATCTGGGGTGTGTTGTGAACTACACTGGTGGCAGAGCGCTAATTAGCTTTGATTGTTGTACTAGGTATTGGCCGACCTATGTTAGAGCCTGTTAGACCTGCTGCTGATTATCCTAGCACCAGCACCATGTTAGGTCACTGTTTTTCTGGCTCCCCCTTACCCAAAGTAACCAGCCCGGGACCAGCTATGCAGGGCTTGTAGAAACAGGGCGCAGGGGCCAGCTTTTGTGGCCCCTGGCCCTGCAGGCTACAAGCCCGCATAGCCCGTGGGCCCGGGCTCTTCTGCCCCCCCCCCTGGGCTTTGGGGAGGCAGGTAATGGGGTGCCGGGGGTAAATGGCAAGTCACCCGCTAGTTGCAGGTGACTTGCCATCCCCCCAGCCTTGTGAACTGGTATAGGGGTCATGGACCCCTTACCAGTTCACAAGGGGTTAAAAGTAAAAAAAAACACAGACACACAAAGAGAAAAAATTATTTTATTATTATTTTTTTTTTAATACTTACCTCCCATCCATCCTGGAGCACTGTGTCCCTCGGCGATCACTGGCTTCTGCTCACCTGCTAGAAGCCTTTTATAGCTGCTGGATGACAGAACACAAAGGGTTAATTAAAAAAAAAATTACATAGGGTCCCCCCTCCCAGGGGAGGGGGAACCCCATTTTTTTGGGATTTTTAAGAGTTAAAAACCCTTAAAAATAAAAAAAAAATTGGCGTGGGGTCCCCCTTACCCAAAGTAACCAGCCCGGGACCAGCTATGCAGGGCTTGTAGGAACAGGGCGCAGGGGCCAGCTTTTTTGGCCCCTGGCCCTGCAGGCTACAAGCCCGCATAGCCCGTGGGCCCGGGCTCTTCTGCCCCCCCCTTGGCCTTTGGGGAGGCAGGTAATGGGGGTGCCAGGGGTTAATGGCAAGTCACCTGCGCTAGCGGTGAGGACCCGGAAGAGGGTCCTCACCTGAAGGCTGCGCAGCCCGGGGGGGGGGATCGGACCCCCCCTGGTGAAGAGGAGACCAGCGGAGACCGGAGAAAGAAGGATCGGGCGCAGAGGTGAGTAAATGACACTTTTATTATTTTTTTTTTACAGCCACTGTCAGCGCTGGGAACGGGTGGAGGGGGGGCGGTTTCGGGCCCCCTCCTGAAGACGGAGGACGACGGGGGAGGGATCGGGTGCCCCCCGGAGGAAGAGGGGACCCCCAGCTACATATCCATACTAAAGGTAAGTGTTTTTTTTTAAATATTTTTTAACTATTTGGGGGAAATGCCAGGCACGTAGTTTCTACGTTTCGTTTCGGGCAACATGCCCTTAATCATGACAATTTTTATGTGGGTGAAGCCTCCAATATATACACAAGTATGTAGGCAATAATTAGCAATCCTATTTACCTAATTACACAGACATTTTTCATGTGGGGGAAGGGGGGAGCAAACCTGCATGATTTCATATGTCCGGTAGCCGACGCTTGCTCCATATCTGCTTTGTTTCCCTGCGCGCTCTCCTACACTCGGTCACAGAAGCTGTGGGCCAATAGTGTGAATCTAATGACGTTTGCGGTTCCCATTCGCCCTCAACACACAACGTCATCAGAAGGGCAAAGACCGTCGTCATGTAGATGGGAGAGAGGGCGGAAATGTAACGAAACTCACCAAACCGGAAGCAAGATGCCGCTACACATTTTAAGGGACCTTCGCTGAATAAGAAGACAGAGTTATGAATGAAACTCTGTACGCTCAGGACACAAAGGTACATCAAAATATATGACCACGAAATATATATATTTGCTGACTGATACACACGGCACCATGTAGCCTTTACTTGTCATCTAATTACAGATGATATATCATGTTCTAATCAGCTGAAAAAGTAGATGTTACAGTAATATAAATGAGCAGTTTTACACGCATAAATCTTATTCATAAAAACCAATATTATATTAGGTCCTATTTTCAGCAAGTATTGCATAATTACAAGCCTGTAATCTTACAGAAAAAAAACCCCAAAAAAGAGAGACAAATAGTCCTAGTAATTATAAAGCTGGGACAAAATACCCCCCAGGGAGCCAGAAAGAGGGAGAGGAGGGGAGAAAAAAGGCAGGCCAATACAAGAGGGACATAATTAATCTCGTAGAAACAGATCCACATCCCACCTGGAATTGAGTCCAGACGGGATGCGGGTCTGCAGCTTGAAAATCCAAAAAACTTCTCTTTGAAAAATCCTAGCCTGTAAGTCTCCACCTCTGGGTCCTAAGCTCACTTTTTCTATGGCCATGCACGAGAAACTGGAAAAGTCTCCTGCATGTAGATTACAAAAATGACGGTTCACATTAGATGCTGTACTTAGGCGTTCTGGATGCGGAGTGGCTAGATGTTCCTCCATTCTTCTTTTGAAGAGTCTGGTGGTACACCCCACATATTGGACATTACATGCCTTACATGTTATTAAATATATAAGATTGTTAGTGTTACAATTCATAAAATCCTCTATACAAAATCTATCTCCAGTGACTGTAGACCTAAACTCATTACCTTGGCAGACATATTTACAAATATTACATCTTGCCCCACTACATCTAAAGAAACCTTTACAATTTAGCCATGTGGACGAAACCCTAGGTTCTTTGCTAAAAAGACTTGGGGAAAGTTTTTTACCTAATGTCGGTGGTTTCCTGCGGACCACTCTAATGCCCTGTTGTACAACTTTTTTTAATTGGGGATCCCCATATAGTATAGGGAGATGTTTTAAAATAATCCCACGAATCCTAGAGAATTCCACACTATATGTTGTGACCATAGTCACAGTACTATCTTTATTGTGTGAGAAAGACGTGAATGGGTATCTTTTACATTGTGGCCTTTTCTAATCATGGATTGTCTATTCTTAGACTTAGCAATGTTCTTGGCTCTTGTAATAGACTCTAAAGGGTAACCCCACTGTTCCAGCCTATTCTGTATAACGTCTATCTTTTTTTGGAAGCCCTCCTCTACCGAACAATTTCGTCGGACTCTAATCATTTCCCCGACGGGGATGGCCCTAATTGTATGTTCCGGGTGGCAACTCTCTGCCCGCAATATTGTATTACCAGAGGTTAACTTTCTATACGTGGCGGTCTCTATCTTATTTCCATCCATAGATACCTGAAGTAAAAGATCTAAAAAGGGAATTGTTCTCGGATGACATTCCGATGTAAATCTCAGATTTAATTCATTGTTATTTAAATAAGACACAAACCTGTCCCTAGACTCTGGTGGTCCTTGCCAAATAATAATAATATCATCGATATACCTGCCATAATATTTTATGTTAGATATAAAAGGGTTGGAATGATGATAAATATATCTCTCCTCCCACCAACCCATGTATAGGTTGGCAAGGGAGGGTGAGAACGGCGCTCCCATAGACGCACCGCATCTTTGCAAATAGAATTGGCCAGAGAATAAGAAAAAGTTGTGTCCCAAAAGATATTCCAAATACAGAATCAAAACTTCTACCAATTCCTTAGGAGTAATTATTCAAATGAAAATATATGGCTTGAAGGGCCAGGTCATGGTGTATCACCGAGTACAGGGAAGCCACATCACATGTGAGCCAAAGACAATCTGTTTCCCACTGGATGTCAGTCAGATGTCGGATGACATCCCTGGAATCTTGGAGGAAACCAGGGAGCCTACGGACAAGAGGAAAGAGATGAAAATCCACCCACTGCCCCAACCTCTCATTCAGCCCCCCAATCCCAGCCACAATTGGTCTGCCACAGGGTGGACGTTGTGGCTTGTGGATTTTGGGGAGATGATGAAAGATCGGGGCAATGGGCGAAACCACATCCAGAGCCTCCGCTTCCACATGACTCAGAACACCCAAAGCTTGTCCTTCTGCTAAGAGGTTCCTTAGATCTGTTTTAAAACGGGGAGTGGGATCCCTATCCAATTTAATATAAGTCTCAAAATCTTCCAGTTGTCTCAAAGCTTCTTTTTCATAATCTATACTATTTAAGACCACCACGCACCCTCCTTTGTCTGCTGCACGGATAATAATGTCCTTATTTCCTGCTAGACTATCCAAAGCCTTTTTCTTCTCAAAAGTTAGATTGGATTTTTTATTCTTTCTATGGGGAGAGGATTGAGAAGCCAACCTAGTAAGGTCCCTTTCAACCGCCTCCTGAAAAGCATCCAGAATTGCGGTTCTAGCATTTACTGGATAAAATTTCCTATTAGAAAATGTATGAATATATGAAAGAATATATGAAAGTCAAACTGGTGAACGCCTCTAATAGCGTCATGCAGCGTCACATGTATCACTAGCGGTGGCTCAGTGTAAAGCGCTGGTGCTGTATATTCAGCACCGGCACCTGCCGCTTAGTTACACGTCAATGTTGTATATTTTGGTTGTGTAGAAATCACATTTGGATTACATTTTTCAGTTTTTTTCACATAAAATGAGTGTGTTGGCTCTCCTGGGCAGCAACAAAAGTGATGTTCATTGCACTTTAGGTTTAGGCTGCAGAATTGTATTTAGTGTTCCGCCATTGCAGTGCCAGCGCTCCAATGTATTAACAATGTGATTCCATGTGTTTTTGCTCTGTGGCTGGTGTTTTTATTATGAGAAACTTTTTCTAATAGCTTGCAATGCTCGTGACCAGAGTGTCCAGTTTTAGAGCTGAGGCTGGCTTTGGGTTTTTGGGCTTCAGTGCCGAGCTTCGACTGCTTTTCACTAGCGCTACCTATAGTTTGCTGCAGCATTGTTCTGATGTTATATTTGGCGTCACCGTGGCCTGCTTTCCCTCGGGGCGCTACATGAAACAATAGCAGCATTGGTACTCTCAGGAGCTGCAGTGAATCAGGGAGAGTGCTTCAACAGCGCCCCCCAGACATCACATTTATAAATGCTGGACAGGATACTGCAGCGTCACTTGTCCAGCAGCTAAGCTAGGTCACAGCGCCAGAGCCCCATTTGCAGCGTCCACTTCTGGACACACAATTGGCAATGCATGTCGCTAGTTTAATCAGCCTCCGCATTGTCTCTATGACTGTATGTTAGATATGTATTAGGATCGCTACTGAGTGGGTCAGAGAAACTGGTTTTTCAAACCCTGAAAGGAAAATGTGAATTGTCTGAAGGCCTGAATGTGGTTGCCCCTATCCTCAGTGCTTCCAGTGTGAGGTAACCTGGTATGTACTACATATGTATTATTGCCATAGCCTGGACTGTCCCTTTTAGTAATATGAAGAAAATATTTGCTGCCATCGCTGATCTTTTTTGGGAATGTTCTCTTTTTTATTCCTTCACAAAAATTTGTTACAGGCATTATACTGAGTCCTGAAACAAATCAAAGTGACACATTCGTGCTTGTTCGGATGGTTTTAATATAGTGCACTTAACCACATCAGGACATGTCATCATGAAAGACTCTCAATTAAAAATATATGCTAAATCTAAATTAATTAATATCCTTTTAATCGGAAATGGTCGTATCACATCCTACATCCTTTCATTTTTCATGCCTGTTTAGACGGTGAACCGTAATGGAGATGTGTCTAATTGATCATAGTTAATGTTGGATAATTGTGTAAACTTATTTAGTAGCAACAGAACCCTGTAATTAGAATTTTGTTATAGACAAACGTAAAACACTACTTAGTCATATAGATGAATTCTAACAAAACCTTTGACAGCGTAATTTATGTTATGTGAGCATTCTACTTACCAGCTAAATTAAAAAATGATTCTTTATTAATACATTTATGCCCAATTTACTCTTGAAGGGCATCTGAGTTGAAGTCTGATTTTAAAAATAAATGCCTTCAAACTCCTTTGGACTAATGCCTAGCCAAAATAACCTCACTGCAGAAATCAACTGCGGCCTTTCAGACCTCATGTCTGCTGCTGTTGGGCTGAGTTAAAAGATAGAAAAAAGTTTACTGTTTAAGCCTTTTAATGTTCTCACCAGGGCACCATCACAATTAGTTACGCCAGTGCAGTTACCTGATTTTATACAATCCATTTTTTACAGCAAGGGCCCTTCCCCTAATTTTAAATGTGTTACTTGCTAATAATTTGCATTGATTTTATACACAGCTCATTTTTCCACAGCAACATCAACACTAGGGGGGTTATTTAAGAAAGGATAGCGGCAGGTAGTGCTTCGTAGTGGCAGGTAGTGCCTGGTGAACACTGGGTGTTGTACGCGAAAACACATTTAAGAAAGTGAATCTGGTGAGCGCCTCTAACAGCGCCATGTAGCATCACATGTATTACTAGAGGCAGCTCAGTATATAGGACCAGCGCTCTAGGTTCAAGTGCGCCATGTAGTACCTGTCGCTCTCCCATACATTTCAATGGGTGTCCATTTGTTTGTGTTTAAATAGCGTGTTTGGCAATTAACATTTTTTTATTTTTTGCACAAATCATTGTTTATTTTTTGCAAACAAACACGTTTATACATTTTTTGGACTTTTTATATTTTTATTCAGAATTGTATTTACAGGTCTGGTACTAAAGTGTTATTGTCCCAGTGTTAAAACAATGTTTTTGCTTTGTTACCGGTGTATATGTGTTCAAAAACAGACTTTGATCACACAGCGTCTGGTGCTCTATGCTAGAGCGCCCAGCTTTAGAATGGCAACGCTGTGTGTGTGTAGTTTTTTGTTAAATATGGTGCCGAGTGCCAGACACACTGAGCTGGCGCTACCGCTCGCTCACTGCAGAGCGCTATACTGTTCATCAGTGCCGGCCAGGTTACTACAAAGACTGCAACGCTAGGTTACAGTGCCCCATACCCGCTTACAGCGTCTACTAGGGGTTGCTCTAAGCGCCGCTATACAGATGCTCACATGCCGATACCTGGCGCTAGTAGTAAATCAGCCTCTAGAAGAACACAAAACCATTAACAGGCTATGCTGTGGATTTTACTGCAATTTGCAACACAACAACTGCCTTTCATCAGCATCAGTGTATAGAAAAAAAATATATATATATATATATATATATATATATATTTATATATATGAATGTCAATCTGGTGAGCACCTCTAATAGCATCATGTAGTGTCGCATGTATCACTAGTGGTGGCTCAGTGTAAAGCACCGGAGCTGTATGTTCAGCAGAGCCATGTAGTACCTGTCACTCAGCATCGTTCTCCCACACTTTTCAATGGTGTTTTAACTTGTTGTGTATAAATAGTGTTTTCCTAAAATAATTTTCTACATTTTTGGTTCAAATCATTGTGTGACCAATTCTGTCCAGCAACCAAACACTTTTATTGTGATTTTTTTATGTAGAATTGAATGTGCAGGTCTGGAATTGCAGTGTCACAAACAATGTCATTCCATATGTTTTTGATCTTGTGCTGGTGTATATGTGCTGAGAAACAGACTTTTATCACATAGCCTCTGGTGCTCGGTGCTAGAGCCCCCAGCTCCAGTTTGTGTGTAGTTTCTTTCTTAAATATGGGCTTTAGCGGTGAATGCCGGACACACTTAACTGACGCTACCTATCGTTCGCTGCAGCATTGTTCTATTGTTAGATGTAGCGTCATCTTGGGCTGGGCCAGCGTCAGCACCCGGCAAGGCGGGGCAGCTGCCGGGGCCCCCACTCTCTGGGGGGCCCACTGACAGGGCCGGCCTTTGGGGTGTGTGATGGCACTTGACCACCATAACTGGTGCCCACATCTCCTCAAATGGCGGGGTTCCACACAACGGGACATCTTGATTTAGGTTCCAGGGGAGGAAGTGCTGGGTTTTGTTCGGCTTTTAACTTGCTTACAGTGTAAAGGCTCTTATCTATGTGGCCAAACACAATATACATGCTGTCTTTTTATAAAGAAAAGCACTGTGACTAATAAAGAATATCAAATTAGGTGTTTATTTAATTGTAACACCGTAACGCAGTCTATTTGGTCTCTTGTGAGATGTGCCAGGTACAATACGTGAGCTGCACATCGAGAACAATTAATGCCAGATTTATAGAAACACTTATATGATGCCCATGTGTATGGAGTGTAATCTGATGTTGCAAAGCATTGTCACTGCGCACACCCACCAGAAATTTCTCAAGTATCTTCAACCAAAGATTGTAGATCAGTTGCCCAAATTCACCAGAGGAGAAGACACAAGTAAAAAATCTCTTTAAATTAGAGGCTGAATGGATTTTTAAACTGGCAAACCCATATCCCGAAGGCCAAAATTCCATATTTGATGTGTCTTTGTTTACATACCAATGATTTTCTCCTTTTTTATCTCTGTATTTTATTCTTCTCCTACAGTTGAGATTTTAGTTATTAGGTTTTGCATATTTTGCAAATCTAGGCTTATAAATCTGATTAATAAAATGGTTACAAGTCGATCTTATACGATTAATATGGATCAATCAATATATGCAATTACCTCTGTTTACCTCTGTTTCAACAGAGTTCCTGACTAAGCAGTATATATTGTTCATATCTGTATATAGTTCCCCATGCTTTTTTTTAAATTCTTAATTGGCTTTTAAACTTCCTTTTTGTTTCTCTCCCTGCTAAAACTTGTCTGTTCCTATCATTTGGAATCCTCCCTGTCACTCCTGTTGCTGGGTGGAGAGGTAGGTGACCTTATCTCTACTGCCTCCCTGTCTGCTGTTCTACCTTCACTATGCTTTTGGCTGTAACACATCCAGGTGAGCGCAGTTTCCTTGTCATTGGTCTTTTTGGAGATGGCAAGGTCAGTTTGTATGACATGGGCTGTAGGTCGTGATGCCGGCCAGTGTCACCCGCCCCTCTTCCCGCCACACTTCTGCCTGGCGATTGGGAAGCGAATTGGACTCTGTGGTACCAAGTAACGAGCAATGGTGAGTTGGACTCATGTAGGACTAAGGGGCATCAGTCCGGAAATGTGTCACGCTATCTTTGTGAGTTTTTTATGTGTGTGTCACCACTATGGAGGTTCATCTGATGCTTTTAATAATGTCATAAAAGTGAGTAAAAAATGAGTAAAAGTTATGTTTTTTGGATTCAGGGGCCCATCAACTTTATTGTTGGGCCTGAACACCAAACCAGAACACAAACTTCTGGCTGTATCCGTGTTCTGGTTCAGGAATCCAAATTCGCAAAGTTCGGTACAAGTCTGAACTTTTCAGTTCTCCCAACACTACTTATGTCTATTGTTTACTTCAGGTCCAATTTTAAAGAATTAGCAGAGGTGTAGGTATGAGATTGGTGGAGTATGTAATGTTTGGACTCCGGAAGCAAATGCAGCACCACAATTTGTTATAGTATTGTAAGGAAGCGCTAGAGTGCATAAACAGAGCAGCAACTGGATTTGAGAAGCTAGGTCAAACAATAAAAACAAAGGTTAAAGAAGATTGACAAAGTAGATGGAAAAAATGTTGAACTTCAGTCGCGCTGCAATGAATAAATGTTTCTTAATTGTCATAGAGGATTCTAATCACAAATATATGTTATATTATCTTTTAATATGATAACAAAATAAAACCGAAATAAAAATAAACAAGATGGTAGACGAAATAGTTAGTTGTCAAACTTACTGCAGTTAAATGTCCAAATTTGTTTCTAGTCTCTGAGAGGAGGGAGAGAGCTTCCAGCACAGCCAGCAGAACCGGATTCAGGGACAGAGGCCTCTGATACCCTGTCCCTGAGCCCGGCTCTGCTGATCAATGCCTGGCGGTGAGGTAGTGATCAGCGTGGGGCACAGAGCGATCAGCGCTGGAGAGGAGAGGAAAAAAGTATTTTCAATAATTAGGTTTGCTCTGTATGATTTTTTTTTATTTAACCCGTTGAGAACAGGTAAGGTGTTGACTTGCCCCCCAGCCACATTACCTGCCTCCCCAAAGACCAGGGTGGGAAAGGAGCCCACAGCCTGTGAGGGCTAGGCTGGCTGGTTGCCTTCAGGGCTGGGGGGCTGGAAAGGGGGTGCCGCCACACCATTTTTTAATTTAACCATTGAGAGTGCAGATAGTAGTTGTATTTTATTTGAAAATATCATAAAGCCCTCTTTTCCGTTTGGGGGATCTCCTGGGCAGGAACGGAGGACTACCAATACATGGTGTACAATTGTAAATGAGAGGAATTGGGCTTTTACAAGCAATAGGATTTTCTTGAAAATATTACATTTTTTATTTTAAAGTTATTTTAAAGTTTCAAAATATATATTTTTATTTAATTTGTTTTTTTATCTGAAAATATTATGAATGCACTGAAAAAATAACAAACAAGACATTTCATTTTAAATCACTGCTAAACATTTACAGTTACAGTTAAACATACATGCAACATGGTGAAAAATGGTCTTGCAACAGAGGGTGGCAAAATCTCAAGTAGGCTGGCACTGAAAAGGTTAAAAGTACCAATGCCTGTTGGGTATTGTTCTGTTTAGGAGACTTTGTGGTTTCAGATTTAGCTTCTATTTTTCTGGTTTGCATATTGCTATATTAGGCAAATGTGTTTTGTATTCTGCTTTTTTGTATATTTTTAAGGGAAAATCTGTTTAACCAGTGAACTCCTCGAGGGTTTGCATCCAGAAAACTGCCCCCACGAAAATTGCCGGTCATGCCTAGAAAGCTTGAGGTGTGTACTTTGAGAGAATATATAGTTTGTGGGGGGATTTCAAATGTAAAGATTTCAGTTTTAGTAATAGTAGTTTTATTTTATTTGAAAATGTCCTAAAGTGCTGTTTTAGTATGGGGGGTCTCCTGGGCAGAAAAGGATGTCTACCAATTCACAAGTGGTACCATTGTAAATGTGAGGAATGGGGCTTTTATACACAATATGGTTTTCTTGAAAAGCATACATTTTTGTTTAACCCTTTCAGTGCCAAGCACGTAGTTTCTACGTGCTCGCTTCCACTCCACTTAAGTGCCAAGCACGTAGAATCTACATGCTTGACTTTCCCCCCTGCTAGCAAAAAAAATAAAAATAAAAAATACTCACCTGACCCCTCGTTGGATCCGGCCGGGTCTCCTCTTTAATTTGGTGCCATCAGATCCCCCGGGGTCGGATTGCTCCACGAGAGCCCCTGGAATAGCCCCCCCCGTTTGGCAGCAGCAGCTGCTAACTGTAAAACAACTGTTACTGTTAACCCTTTGTGAACTGGTAAGGGGTCCATGAGACCCCTTATACCAGTTCACAAGGCTAGGGGCTGGCAAGTCACCTGCAACTAGCAGGGTGGTGCCTGGGGACGCCCCTGGTGGTAGCTGGGGCCACATATATTGTGTACTTGTATTTGGATATACTCTTTTTCGGGGGTTTCCTTTAAGGCACACCTACTTTTATACATTATTCAGAAATAGTTAGTGGTGCATTGGAGAAAAAATTCCTTTTGGATAGCGGGTGGCTTGCCATTAACCCCCGCACCCCCAATTACCTGCCTCCCCAAAGCCCAGGGGGGGGGCAGAAGAGCCCGGGCCCACACAGGGTATGTGGGCTCGTAGGCTGCAGGGTGGGGGCCACAAAAGCTGGCCCCTCCACTCTGTTCCTACAAGCCCCCATAGCTGGTCCCGGGCTGGTTATGACGGGTAAGGGGGACCCTACGTCATTTTTTTTTTAATTTTAAGGGTTATGGTTAGGGTTAGCCCTTAAAATAAAAAAAAAATGGGTCCCCCCCCCCGGGAGGGGGACCTTACGTCATTTTTATTTTATTTTAGGGTTAGGGTTAGCTTAACCCTAACCCTTAAAATAAAAAAAAATGGGTTTCCCTCTACGTCATTTTTTTTATTTTTAAGGGTTAGGGTTAGCCTAACCCTTAAAATTCAAAGCAAAATTCAAAACATTCTTTTTAAGGGTGAGAGTTAGGCTAACCCTAACCCTTAAAAAAAAAAAAAAAAATGACGTACGGTCCCCCCTAAACCTAACCCTTAAAAAAAATGGGTTAGGCTGACCCTAACCCTTAAAAATAAAAATGATGTAGGGTCCCCCTGGGGGGGGGGGGGGTGCTCCCCATTTTTTGGGGGGAATTTTAATTTTTTTATATTTTTTTATTTTTAAGGGTTAGGGTTAGCCTAACCCTTAAAATTCCCCAAATAAAGGGGTCCCCCCCTTGGGAGGGGGGACCCTATGTCATTTTTTGGGGGATTTTTGAGGGTTAGGGTTAGCCTAACCCTAAACCCTTAAAATTAACCAAAAATGCCCCCCCCCCCCCGGGGGACCCTATGTCATTTTTTTTTAATTAACCCCTTATGTTTATAGTGTGGATAGTATTTTATTTGTAAATGTAATAAATTGCTCTTTTCAGTTTGGGGGGTCTCCAGGGCAAGAATGGGGGGGCTACCGATACATATGTGGTACCGTTGTAATCGGGAGAAATGGGGCTATCACATGCAATATGGTTTTCATTAAAAAAAAAATGGTTTTATTTAAAATAAAGGAGAAAATTGTTTAAAAATATATATATTTTTTATTTTATTTTATATTTTTTTTTGTTTTGTTTTTTTATGCAGAAATATTCAAAAAACTTATATTATTATAAAAAAATTACAAACAAGACATTTCATGTTAAAGCCTAAACTCTGCTGCAAAAATGTATATGTAATGTATATAATTTTTCTGGAAATTCCAGCAAAAATCACGGTTAATCATGCCGCAAAATGGGGAAAAATGACCTGTCAACAGAGGGTGACAAAACTTCAAGTAGGCTGACAATTAAAAGGGTTAATAGTACCTATGCATGTTGGGTATTGTTCTGCTCGGGGGACCTTGCGCTTTCAGATTTAGCTCGTTTTTTCTTGTTTGCATATTGATATTTTAGGAAAACATGGTCTTTATTCTGCTTTTTTTATAATTGTTTTTAGGGAAACCCTGTGCAACCTAAGAATTCTTCAATGGATTACTTCCAGAAAGATGAGCCCACTACAACAAGCTCAGTACTCTTAGAAAGCTTAACATGTGTACTTTCAGGGAATATATGGTTTATGGGGATATTCTAAATTTAAAGGGTTGTTTTGGTTGAAAAATCGCAAGGTGCGCACTTTGCAGAGCTGAAATTTTTAAGTAAAATTACCGTTATGCGCATGCTTTATTTTGGGGTGTTTGGCAACTCTTCCCTTGACAGTACCTATGCATGTTGGGTATTGTTCTGTTCGGGGGATGTTGCTTTTTCACATTTTACTTGTTTTTTTCTGTTTGCATATAGTTTGTTTTAGGAAAATGTGGCTTTGATTCTTCTTTTTTAGGGAAACTCTGTACAACCAAAGAATTGATTGAGGGATTACTTCCAAAAAATTGTGCCCATGTCAACAAACCTGGTACGCCTAGAAAGCCTGAGTTGTATACTTCCAGAGAATATATAGTTTGTGGGGGTATTTCAAATTTAAAGGGTTCTTTTTCTGGAAAGGCAGCAAGGTGCGCTTAGCGCGGTGCATAGTTGTATTTTATCTGAAAATCTCCTAAAGCGCTGTTTCAGTTTTGTCTCCTGGGCAGGAAAGGGTGTCTACCAATACATATGTGGTAACGCTGTGACCCGGATTAATTGGGGTTTCACATGCAATAAGATTTTATTGACAAACTTACATTTTTTATTACAAAAAACACTACAAATTGCAAAAAATAGATTTTTTTTTATTTTTTTGCACATATTTCACCCAAAAGTATTGAGAATACACCTAAAAAATTACAAACAAGACATTTCATGTTAAAGCCCAGACTCTGCTGAAAAAAACAATATATTCTTTTCCTGGGAAATCCCTGGAAATCCCTTCAAAAATCACATTCGGTAGCAAACAAAATGTAGCCGGTAGCTTTTGAACATGGGGAGCGCAAAATAGTGCAAAATGGTCTGGCACCAAGGGTGACAAAAACTCCAGGTAGGCTGGCAGCGAAAGGGTTAAAGTGGACCAACACCCAGCCTGATCTATAAGATTCCCGGGCCAATCAAAATCCCGATTTTGGATGCCCCTCAGTGTAAAACCCCCCAGGACGCCGCAAGCCTTACCTGAATCCCGGTCCAACAGTGCATGCACGGGCCGCATCTCGCGCTTTTCTCCAGCAGGGCTCGCTCCCTGTTAGAGGGAAGTGCGAGATGCATCCGACAGCGCGCTTGGAGCCGCTGAGCTTTGACGCCGCTTTGACGTGCATAGCTCAGCAGCTCCGAGCGCGCTGATTGGACGAGAGGCCGTGCATAAGCCATAGGAGTGGGGTGAGGTGAGTTGTAACTAGCGATCTGGGAGGTTTCACATAGCGGGGAAGTGGACCAAAACCCAGGATAGTCAATATCCTGGGTGTTGGTCCACTTTAAATTAGAATTTGTTAATTTTTTTCTGCATCTTTCACCAAAAAATAGTGAGAAAGCAATTTAAAAATTACATGTCATGTTAAAGTCCAAACACTGTTGAAAAACAATATTTAATTTTCGTGGGAAATCCTTGGACATCCTTCCAAAATCACAGTTAAACATGTATTGTGAAAATGGTCTGGCAACAGAGGGTGACTTAAGCTCTAGGTAGACTGGCAGTAAAAGGGTGAAAGCCCCTGACTTACACTGACCACTTGTTTTTAAAAGCTTCAAAACCATGCTCCATTTGTAAAGGCACTATTAAAATCATCTGTTGGTGACTGCTCTGCGTATAAACAGAGGGCATTGTAAACAGGTTGATTATTTGGACAGCTGGGACCTTGCTTTAGGAGCTTAGTGACTTTCAACAAAGCAGAAGATAAGCTAAAAGAGAATGTATTCTTACTTTTAGTTGAAAAATTTTTCACTTTTATGCACTTTACTTTTTACTTCAATAAAATATATTTAAACAGAATAAAATGTTGGTTCCAATAAATATGTACCAGGTGCCACTTGTCCTGATATTATCACCTTTATCCAACTTTTAAGTTTTGCCGAGGTGCAAGACATTTGTTTGACTATAGCCAGCATTTTTAAA
This sequence comes from Gastrophryne carolinensis, assembly GCA_027917425.1. Classification (NCBI taxonomy): domain Eukaryota; kingdom Metazoa; phylum Chordata; class Amphibia; order Anura; family Microhylidae; genus Gastrophryne; species Gastrophryne carolinensis. The sequence continues at coordinate 132,440,662 of CM051242.1, forward strand.
CAGGTATGCTTTATCTTTGAAACATAGCAGTATTAATTAGGAATAAATCAATATCCTGTAACACCGTTATTTTTTTATAAATGCATATCAATTTAGTTTCTATTATGAGACCCAATTTTTTTACAATTGTTGGACATATTACTCCTGATACACAGTTGTCTGGATGGTAGCAATGATGAATGTTTTTATGATGCACTGTGCAAACAAGTCATGTAACAGCAATAAATAGAATCTGATGCCCAAACCATATACATTGATATGCTGACTTTTCCCTGTTTGCTGCACATAAAGGCCTGTGAAGGGACATGTTTGTCACTGATCCGAAATAGGTACAGTTGTTTTTATTTCTAATGTTACATGCAGCATGCATTTTTGATACTGTAGCTCATCTAGTACTGCATGTAAAATCATAGCAACAGAGTAAGGCAAGTTGCATTTTAGTAGGGGACAATCACATTTCCCACAGTAAGAACTGATTGTACAGACTAATAAAATGCTGTGTATACAACTTTTTTAAAGTTAATTAAAGTTAATTCATATTAATTGTACAATGTGAGCAACAACATTTTTTTTAAATACTAATATGTTTTATTCTTTTAATTTCCAGGTCCTGGGGGCTCCAAGTTCACTATTGGCAAGTCAATCTGGCTGCTCTGGGCTTTGGTTTTTAACAACTCTGTGCCAGTGGAAAACCCAAAGGGCACCACAAGTAAAATCATGGTTCTCATCTGGGCATTTTTTGCAGTAATATTCCTGGCCAGCTACACTGCCAATCTGGCTGCCTTCATGATCCAAGAGGAGTATGTGGATACTGTGTCTGGACTAAGCGATAAAAAAGTAAGGAATTTAAAATTCACGTTGTTGTTTTGCATTTGCAAAAAAAAACCCAGAGGTCTGGCTTAAATATACAAAAGGAAAACTAAAGTAGCAGTTGTCGAAAGGATACAGTTGTGGACATGTTGATAACTGATAAGTGGATGAGCAGAATAATCTGATCAATTACACAAAGAAAGAAATCTCTCAGCTGTTCGGATCTAGGATACGCACCTAGAATTTAAGCATGATATGAGTACAGCATACATTATATCATATTATCACACAGAAAGGGAGAAAACAACTTATTTATAGCCCTACAGTAGCAGAACTATGCACAAGACAATAATGTTCTGGTCATTTCTGATGCAAAGAGTGGTTTGTTGTGTAGAATTACACCCTCTATCACCTTTGCCTGAGAAATGTGGATACAATGCTTCTTTTAAATCAGTCCAACACCCATTTTACCAAACATGGGTGTTGGTGTGCTGCGGGGGGCACCCCAATTGCTAGGCCCCCCCCACTCATTTGAGCTCTGTAAAGCCCATAAACTTACTCGCACCCTCTGGGAAATGCAGCCCCGCGATTGTCTGACTCCTGTCACATGGCCGGCTGCCAGAAAAGCGGAAGCCCGAGCAGGAACAGCCGCCAGCCAGTCGCAGGGTTGCATTTCCCTGAGGGAGCGAGTTGTCAAGTAAGGTTTATGCTCTTTACAGCACTCGATCGAGGGGGGGACCCTCAGCAATTGAGATGCCCCTCCCGCAGCGGACCAACAGCCATGTTTTGTAAAAAGGGGTTGGTCCAGTTTAATGTTTGTGGGAATCTAGTTATTTACATTATGCTGTTCTCTAACCTCTACACCTAAGCTTTTTTGTGATGCTTGAGACTTTGGGTGCTTCTTTTTTGGGGAGGTGTGGTAACAAATAAAGCAGAATAAATGGTCATGCTCAAACAGCATCTTAGCATTTTTTTTTAATCAATATTTTGATTGAAGTTATATTAAAGGTACACTGGCTTACAATCATACATCACAATTTGTAAAATATATAAAGACGTGCAAAAAAAATGTAATCTTGTTCCCATAAAAAACAGTGTCGATACAGACAGGAAATTAGGTACGCGTAGCAAAGACCACGTACCAAGAGATAGAAGACAGAAGGTGAGAGAAGAGGGGCAAGATAGAGAGGAACAGAAGGTGGGAACAGGAGGGGGGAAGGAGTGGGGGTGAGTGTGCAGCCACCGCTTGGCTTGAGATGAGTGCTAAGCATCATTGAGATGTAAGGAGGGATCAATCAAAGTTTTTGGGGTGGAAATGAGTGATCCAGCCCTCCCATGTAGTCATGAAGGGGGTGAGGTCACCTTGCATCGAAGCTGCCTCGAAAAACATTACTTCATTGATGCGAGGGACCAGACTCCCACTAGGGATTGTGCTCTTCTTCCATGAATGAGCTATTATAAGCTTAGCTGCAGTCAGGATGTGTCTTATAAGCTCAAATTGTGATCTAGTGCAATTGGGGGGTTTCAAATTGAGCAGTGCAAGTTGGGGCGTGGGGGTCAGGTGTAACCCTGTTGCCTTCCCTAAAAGATAGTAGACCTTAGCCCAAAAGTGGCGGACCATCCTACACTCCCCCCAGATATGAATGTAAGTTTCCTGGAGCCGGCATTCTCTAAAGCACTCCGGTGGGTAAGAGGGACAAAATCTGTGAATCATATCTGGAACAAGATATCAACGGAGTAGAACTTTAGTGTTGACCTCTTGGGCACCGGTGTTCAGGAACCAAGAGAACGAATTCCACCATGCCATTCTCCAATCGCTTGGCGATAGTTTCATAGCTAGATCCTTTTCCCATCTAACTGTGTATGCTGGGGGGGGCGCCTCTGCCTGCTCGTACAATGCCTTATAAACCGTGGCTATCATCCCCTTCCCCAGGGGATATGCCCCACATGCGAACTCAAATAGTGTGGATGGCCCTGGTGCAGCTCCCGTCCTGAGTTTGGAGGCTATGTAGTGGGTTATCTGTAAAAAGCGGAGGTATTCCCTGTTCGGGACATTCCTAAGGGACTTGAGATCAGGGAAATGTGATAATTCCTCTATGCACATCAAAATCCTTAACCCTCGTCAGATTTTGCGTTTTCCACCAGCTAAACCTGGCTGGTTCCAACAAGGCCGAGGGAAATTCGGGGTTACCTAGAACCGAAATAAGAGGGGCCTGGGGGAGATAAGATGGCCTTTCAGCCTGTTTGTTTTACAGATTCTGAGAGAGTGTTTAAGAATCGGGTTGTCTATGCCCTTGAAAGCTGTCGGGGGCAACCAGAGTAAATTTGAGATTGCTATTGGGGCACAACAGACCTGCTCAATGTCAACCCATAGTGGTCTATCATCTCCAGCATGAATCACAGCCATTTGTGCGATCTGACAGGCGGAGTAGTAGCGGGCTATGTTAGGGACCCCAAGACCACCCTGTCGTTTGGTTCTGTACATAGTTGAACGATTTACCCTTGGCTTTTGCTTACCCCAAATAAAGGAGTTCAAGGCGGATTGGAGGCCTTTCAAACATACAGCCGTGATTGGGACCGGCAAAACCCGAAAAAAGTAAAGCATTTTGGGGAGCCACGTCATTTTCACGGCGGCTATTCTTCCGAGCCACGAAAGGTGCAGCTTGGCGGAAGAAGTTAACAAGGAGCAAAGGTCCTTAAACATACCCGGGTAATTGGCGGTATAAAGGGATTCATAATTTGCTGCCAGGTTAATACCTAGATATTTGATATATTTCTCTTGCCAGGAGAAGTTAAAGGAGGCTTTAAGAGCCGCTAGTGTGCGTTCGGGGAGAGAGGCGTTAAGGGCTTGGGATTTTGAAGTATTAATCTGCAGGCCCGATATCTTAGAAAAAACTTCTAAAGTTTGAAAAAGATTTGGTAGGGAAGTGGTAGGGTTAGATACAAGCATCAAGATGTCATCAGCAAATAAAGAAATCTTATGCTCGTATCCCCCTATAGTGGTTCCCGCAATATTGGTGTTGGCCTGTATTAGCCTGGATAGGGGCTCAATCGCGAGAGCGAAAAGTAGAGGGGAAAGGGGGCAACCTTGTCTTGTGCCTCTACCCAAAGTGAACCGCTTGGAGGAAAACCCTGAATATCTAACGAACGCCCCCGGATTAGAGTATAACGAGGAGATCCAAGTGATGAAGGAGGGCCCCAGCCCCACTTTTTCAATATAAATTGTAGGTAGTCCCAGGCTACCGTATCGAATGCTTTTCGGATGTCTAGAGTGAGTAGCATGGCCTGTCGTCCCTCCTTCCTCACATGGCGGACTAAATTAATGACCTTGCGAATGTTGTCCCCCACTTGACACTGGGGGATAAATCCGGCCTGCTCTTTGGAGATTAAAGAAGATATATACCTATTGAGACGCGCCGCTAGGACCTTTGCTAGCAATTTGACATCGATATTTAATAAGGATATGGGCCTATAGTTGGACCAGAGGGTGGTATCAACATTGGGTTTGGGTATCATGCTGACAGCCGCTGTGTGCTCCTCTGTGCTCCAGGAGTCACCTTTGCTAAGCAAGTTAAACATCCGGACCAGGCGTGGGGAAAGTACCTGGGCAAATTTTTTATAATAAAGGGCGGTGAACCCATCCGGGCCCGGTTGTTTACCGATCTTTAAAGAATTAATGGCATCCTGGACTTCAGATAGATCGAACAGCTTGTCTAAGAAGGTCAGAGCCTCGAGCGGCAGAGAAGGTAGATAAAGTTGTCCCAGCAACTTTTCTGCCAGGCGCTCATCTAGCGTAGTCTTCGGTTTGTATAGCTCCTCTAGTTGCTACCTCTAGTTGATACCACCCTTGCTGGGTTGCTAGATAATGTGCCCTCAAGGGTCTTGATGTGCACTGGTTTGGTACTCTGGTTGATTCCCTTGAGTCTTCTGGCGAGAGGGGCGTTTGGTTTGTTGCTAATGCGGTACCACTTAAACCTGGTCCGAATAATTTGACGTTCAGCTTCACCTGAGAGACATAAGTTAAGTTGATCGCCTGCCTGATTAAGGTTGATTTTGTTGCGTCTGGACGGACATTCTTTATAGGCGGAAGAGGCTAAGTGGTACGCATCAAGCAACGAGAGGAGCTTTTCCTTATGTGAGGCTTTGCGCTTGGCTGATTCTTGGATAAAATACCCACGAATTACAGCCTTATGAGCCTCCCAAAGTAAGACCTCAGAGCCCACCGATCCGACATTCTGAAGGAAAAAGTTCTCTATCTCCTTACGGAAGCGTCCAAAAGCGCCTCATCGGACAACATGGGGTCGTAGAGCTTCCAGGACCTTTGGGAGGATCTCTGGGTCAGGGAAATCAACTCGACAACCACCAAATCATGGTCAGACCATACTATAGGGACAATAGAGGAACGAGAAAGGAGGGACACGGAAGAAAGCTGCAAAATGATGTGATCTATTCTCGTAAAAACCTTGTCAGGGTGAGAATAGTGAGTGAAATCCCTCTTAGCTGGATGGACTTCTCTCCACGCATCCACAAGATGATAATAGTTAAAGAGGGAACAGAATGCCTTTCCTGAGGGGGCCTCCCTAGGGTGATCCGAAGGCCGACCCACCATTTGTCTGTCTAGTGTGGGATGAATCACTTGGTTTGAATCACCCGCCAATATGAGAAGTCCCTTAACCTGGAGATCAAGAGTCTAAGAAACTCCTCAAAAAAGGCATTCTGGTTCTGGTTGGGGGCATAGTATGTAGCTATTGTAATTTATTGGTCTTGGACTGTACCAGTCAAGATAAGGAAGCGACCAAGAGGGTCCCGTATTGTCTGCTCCAACGAGAAAGGGAAGGAGCGCTTAAAAGTAATAAGGACTCCTCTCTGCTTGGTATCCGCTGATGCCGTAAAGAAGACAGGGTAGTCTGAGCTAAGGAATTTTGGGGGGTTCTTCTTAGTGAAGTGAGTCTCTTGGAAGCAGACAATATCAGCATGCAGGGCCCTCATCTGACGAAACGCCTTTACCCTTTTATGGGGGGCATTCAGGCCCTGGACATTGAGCGAAACAAGTTTAATCGCCATTTATAGGCACTACAGTATCTGTTGGTTTAGGGGGACTGGACAACCGAGGAAGAAAGGAGGGGGAAGGAGGGAAGAAGAAGGAGGAGGGGGAGAGTACAGACAACAATAATAAGATGAAAAAACAACCTTCCTTAGCAAAGTTTCCCAGAGAAGTAGATAAGTCCTCTACTTCAGTGGGGCGAACAGTCAGGATGGAGGGACCTCCTAATAAGATCCCTGCCAAACTGAGTGGAAACTGACCTTCAATGGGGGCCAGAAATAAGGCTTCCTGACTCGAGGGGGTCCCGACGAGAAAGGGAGCAAGGAGTGAGCAGGCAATGAAACCTGGGTATCCGGCCCACTTTACCTAAAAGCAAAAGAATAAAGCAGCAACAATTCAAGTAATATATATAACACTACAAGAGAAGGACCCAACTGGGCTTAACCCACAAGAGAACCATAGGGTTCATGCATAAAAGGGGTATATACACTGGGAATACCTAAAATTTTAAACAAAGAAACCATCAAGGAAGAAAGGAGTCCCCATAATAGCAGACAAGGGCTTCAGAATTGCACCCTCGCTATCACAGCAACAGGAGGGTGAGGGGCAAGATCCCTCGTATAATACACAGGGGGTCCTACCTCTCAGCCCTCCCCCGCGCCCGGCATACCAAACCTGTGGGCCAAAGCCCCCACGACTTTTCTTGTAGACTGGTTGCCTCTCCGTGGTCCTCGCTTGTCCTTGGGTGCCGGCGAGAATGAGAGAGCTCTCTTCTTCTGAGGTGGAGCAACTGTAGTGGCAGCTGGAACTTTCAGGTCGGTGGAGATCAAGGCAATCTCTAAGTCTTGTGGAGTGGACACCTCGTAGCGCTGGTCCAAATAGCTGAAGGAGATTTTGAAGGGGAAACCCCATTTGTATCTTATCCCTTTTGCTTGGAGAATTTCTAATGAGGGTTTCATGGCGCGCCTTCTGGTGATAGTTTGGGAAGACAGGTCAGCAAAGAGTTGATACTCAAAATTCTGAGATCTGAGAGTTCCTTGGTCGCGTGCGGCTAACATAAGTTGTTCCTTCGTGCGGTAGAAGTGGAGTTTCCCTAACATGTCCCGCAGTAGACCATCTGCTCTCTTTTTATGCATGGCTCAGTGGATTCTATCAAATTCCAGCCTTCCAATGGGGATGGCCGGGGCAAGCTCTTGGAAAAGGGAAGTAACTGTGGATTGCAGATCAACGACTGCTTTTGGAATACCTCGTATCCTGATGTTGGCCCTCCGTGAGCGGTTCTCCAAGTCTTCAAGCTTGTGATGCAGGACAAGGTTTTCCTCCTTTAAGGCCTCCACATCCGACCCAAGGGAAGATAGTTGTGAGCCTTGCGCTGTGGAATGCTTTATTTCAGCGGAAAGGTTAGCAGTAATCTGAGATGTAATATTTAGGGCCCACCGCTCGAGGGCATTTTCAAGCATGACTTCGTATCTATCAAGCGGTGGCGGTTGCGGTGCTGCTGGTGAGCTATGTAGAGAATCGTCCATCCAGGACTCATCCTCAGGTAAAAGGTCCGCGGGGACTAGAAGATCACTCTGGGATGGAGTAGAGGTAGCCATATTGTGGTCAAACCTTGGTGGAAATGTTAAGCCAGGACCGGGGTTAATTATTCAGCTAATATTTATTGCTTGAGGATTTAAACAGGTCAGATGGAGCAGACCACACTGAAAGGGGGTGACGAGAGCCTCAGACTCCTTAAAATATAAAAAAAGTGTGCTGCCCCTTTAAGGAGCACTAAAGACTTATTGGAGGTCTCCTTGTGGTAAACAACTCCGGAGGGACAGAATAGGCAGGCACATATATTAAATGCTCGATGCTGAAAACTATGGTTTGCTGAAACAGTCCCAAAGCCACAATATGATCAAGTGAAGGAACTTGGTGCAGCCTTAACAGTCTCCTTGTTGTGGAGTGTGTGGGAGAGACAGTGAGTGCTGAGCTGCTGCAGTTTGCGCTGTATGCACTAGGGGGGGTAGGAACACTCTTCTGAACACCCCTTCCCCTCAAGATATGGCGAGGGGAACTCTGCTGGGGACGTGCCTTCAGGCAGGAGGAGAAACTCCCTTACTAAGAAGAAGCCCCGAGGAAACACACGCTGGGGCTGCACTGCTGTTGCTCCCTGCACACAGGCAAGTTGGCGGGCACCCCTCACCTCAGTGCTGGCCAGCTTCTCCTTGTTTCAGAGGTTGGTGCCGATCTCGTCCAAATCAGGTAGGGGGGGTCCCAGGGCTCACCCGAGCCACGGGGGGGGGGGGTTGAAATCGCTGGGTGCTGCGGGGTGCGAGGGGCCAGAAGCACCAGGAATCAATGGAGCGTGGAGCTAGACAGCCATCCGCGCACCGCACGCATGCGCACTCGCATCTTAGCATTTTTATTAAACATCAAGTTGTCCAAAAATGTTGTTCCCAAAGACATAGAAGCCAGCCACATATCTTTTATATGCAACCACAATTCATATGCTAGCGTCATACGGGACAGAACTTTTGGGATAAGTAGTCAGATAAATGGTCACAGAGCAACCAACCAGAATGTCACACAGTGACATTACTAGGCAGTTAGTGGCTCTAAATCATAGTCATGGTTAGGCTCCAACATACACAAATGCACATACATTATTTATGATGCATGTATGTAACTGTATAAATATACATTACGTTTTGTCTGAAGTTAGCTGAAAATACTATTTTATTTTTTCTTTCATGACTGCACATAGGTGAAACTTTCTATGTTGAAGTTCATTTTTTTTTTTATTTATCCACCCTCATAACAAACTGTTAAGACAAGAAGCCAATTAAATGTTTAGATTTTGAGGAAAAACAGGTTTAGATGGTCTACTAGGCTCAATGGTTCCTATCGTATCCATTGAAAACTTAAAGTACAGATGTAGTATGCTTCATTGTAAACTCACAGGAAACACAAGCACACATATGTGCCTGAAACATGTCACTGTGGACACAGTCCTTCCACTTTATTGAGGCCATGACTTATTTTCTATTTCAATTAAGTTTGAATAAAACTGTTTTTAAGAAGCTTATCTGGAAGCTGGACAATTCCCATTTATTGATTCCAAAATGCTTCATGACATATCTCAAAACAATATCAAAATAGGTATTAAAAGATGTTGTTTAAAATTCCATTACATTTGCTGTGATGTGTGTACGAATGAACTGGCTGATAGAAGGAAGTCACAAAAAAGCTTACTTTAGTTTAGTTTAATTTTAGTTTATCCCTGCTGCATGGGGACATCCCAATTCAGGATACCCAGATGCATCTTTCTCCACCATAGACCCAGGACTGGGCACCTTGTACTTATACTGTGATCTACCAGAATATGCTGTCAGCCTGCCATGCCACTAGGCCAGCAGCAAACAATTTAGTTCGCCAGATGGGCCTGCAGGCACAGTGTGCCACCCCATCACAGCGATTCAGTCGATAACAGTCATTGCATAGCTGCAGCATCAAGGGATTAAAGAAGGGTAAGTACAAGTACCAGGTCCAGGCTTGTGGGGATAACCTCATGCTGCAGAGGGAAGAGGAAGTCATATGTGATTTATTTCCTTTTTGTCACTCCTGGAAGCACTGAGGACTTTGAGATAGCTCATTTAGCTTTCTTTAGTGCGGAATGCTTGGCTTATGGGAGGCGAACCTAGTAAAAAAAAACACAAAAAAGTAGTATAATTGGAATATAGTTAGCGAAAGAGTAAGAGTAGGTTCAGGTTTAACTAAGCCAGTGACATCATCTCTTAAACAGGCAGCTGGCAGATGATAACATAGGCCAAACATAACAGCCTGTAATTACACATGGCACCTAGCGTCAGCTATTGTAGTTGGTTTGTGACGCCGGGCTTATTGGAACAGGTGCCATGCTGATACCATTGAACAATCTACAATAAAGCCACTTGATGTCAGAACATATTTTTAGTTATTTAGAATTAAAAAGCCATTTAGTAGAGTAAATGAGTCACTCTTGCTAAAATAAGTGCCAAAGAAATGGAATTTCATATACTTTTTGAGATGACCGGAGAATGAAGATAAGAAGATATATGCTGTGAATATATATATATATATATATATATATATATATATATATATACTGAGAAAGATCAGTTGAGGAGCATCTTAATTGGTTCTAAAACTGTACGTTTTTCTTGGGGTAATCATGTATAATCAGCTTCTTCAATCAACATTACTAGTTGGCACATCGTCACATTTCAGTTTCTTGATAGAAGCAGTGATTTCTGTGATTGGTTTTATTTTTGCAAACATTTGGATTTTCTCTTAAGATTTAAAAATATGTTATAAAGGGTTCAGGGAGTATTTGAAATATGATCTATACACAACATTTGTTTAACATTTTCTATAAAGTGGTCTAAAGTCTAAGATAATATGTCCACATGAACAGCACTCCTTTCAAGGGGATAAAGTAGGTACAGCACAAGCCGAAAAAAATAATACCGTATTTTTCGCCCTATAAGACGCACTTATTTTTCCCCAAAAGTGGGGGAAAAATGTCCGTGCGCCTTATCGGGCGAATGTAAAAAAAAAATGAAAAAAAAAAAAAACTCACCCGTTCCCGGTACTCCTGCGTTGCCCGTTACACTGCGGGAGCCCAGAGGAGCGGCGGGGGCTCTGTCCCGGCCCCTCCGCTGCGATCGCTGTCTTTTACAGGCAGCGATGACAGCGGCGGGGCCAGAGACAGTGCCCCCGCCGCTCCTCCGCCTGCTGCTTCTTCCGCCTGGGGAACATGCGAGCACCCAGGTCAGGGCAGCGGGTGGGCACGGCCTGCACCAAGTCGGTGCAGGCCACGCCCACCTGCTGCCCTAACCTGGGTGCTCGCATGTGCCCAGGAAGAAGCAGCAGATGGAGGAGCGGCGGGGGCACTGTCTCTGGCCCCGCCGCTGTCATCGCTGCCTGTAAAAGACAGCGATCGCAGCGGCGGGGCCGGTAGAGAGCCCGCCGCTGCTTCTTACGGCCAGCTCCGTGAATCGGGTGGGCGTGGCCTGTGCCGACGCTGATGCGGCGCAGGCCACGCCCTCCCCATTCACGGAGCCGACCGCTCAGCGGAGCGGTGTCAGTGGAGAGGTGAGTTTAACTTTTTTTTTTTTTTCTTAAGTCGCACAGGGGGGGGGTGCCACACAGCCTATGGGAATTGGGGGAGGGGGGTGCCACACAGCCTTACAGAATATGGGGGGAGAAGGGGATGCCACACAGCCTATGGGAATTGTGGGGATGCCACACAGCCTATGGGGGCAGAAGGGGATGCCACACAGCCTATGGGGGGAGAAGGGGATGCCACACAGCCTATGGGAATTGGGGGGAGAGGGGATGCCACACAGAATATGGGGGGAGAAGGGGATGCCACACAGCCTATGGGAATTGGGGGGAGAGGGGATGCCACACAGCCTATGGGAAATGGGGGGAGAGGGGATGCCACACAGCCTATGGGAATTGGGGGGAGGGGGGATGCCACACAGCCTATGGGGGGAGAAGGGGATGCCACACAGCCTATGGGAATTGGGGGGAGAGGGGATGCCACAGAGCCTATGGGAAATGGGGGGAGAGGGGATGCCACACAGCCTATGGGAATTGGGGGGAGGGGGATGCCACACAGCCTATGGGGGGAGAAGGGGATGCCACACAGCCTATGGGAATTGGAGGGAGAGGGGATGCCACACAGCCTATGGGGGGAGAGGGGGATGCCACGCAGCCTATACAAATGGGGGGGAGAGGGGATGCTACACAGCCTATGGGGGGAGAGGGGGATGCCACACAGCTTATACTAATGGGGGGAGGGGAATGCCACACAGCCTATGGGGGGAGAGGGGGATGCCACACAGCCTATGGGGGGAGAGGGGGATGCCACACAGCCTATACTAATGGGGGGAGAGGGGATGCCACACAGCCTATGGGGGCAGAGGGGGATGCCACACAGCCTATACTAATGGGGGGGAGGGAGAATGCCACACAGCCAATGGGGGGAGAGGGGGATGCCACACAGCCTATGGGGGGAGAGGGGGATGCCACACAGCCTATGGGAATGGGGGGGCACACTGCCTATATGGAGAATAGGAGGGGGGAATGCCACACTGCTTATGATAATGGGGTGGACACTGCCTATATGGGAATGGGAGGGGGATGCCACACTGGGTATACGGGGAATGGGATGGGGGCATGCTACACTGTCTATGGAATGGGGGCATCCCACACGGCCAATGGGAAAGGGGAATGCCACACTGTCTGTAATGGTGCGTTTTTGGTTTAAAATAATTTTTTTCTTACTTTCTCCCCCAAATCCTAGGTGCGTCTTATGGGCATGTGTGTCTTATAGGGCGAAAAATACGGTACTTCATTTAACTGATAGTACAAAATCTGAGTGGGAAAAACATAATGCAGTACAGCTTTTGTTTCAAGCTGTGTGGGTCCTCTTCCTCAAATCAAAATGAAAAACCTCATTCATATGGGTTAATAAAAAAACAAAGAAACAAAAACAACCAATTCAATTTGAACCTTTGGACAGTTAATAGGGTTAAATTGCATATTCAGCTTGTGTAACAGATATTACATTGCAATAAAAGCATATAAATACAACATATCTAATCCTAACATCCGGCATAGGTCCCCCACAGGCATCCAACCACATCTTTCTAAATCAAAAAGGGGGTTCTTCTCCTTGTCTAGTCTAGCCGGCAACAGGTGATAGCCTCTTCTAGCCAATGGTAGAGGCCTTTGTCAGTGGAGCACTGAGACATGCGCCCTGTCCCCCCAAAACACAGCCAGGGAAAGTCTAGGATAGCCACACAGTGGGGAGAACACCTCAGTCCAAAACGGGCAATGAAGTCACTTGTACGTATAAGTGGGAAACTGGGATACATGACAGTGGGTGTGGGCTAAAACATGAGTCCAAATAGATTGTCACTAAATATCGACATTGGTAACATAATGCTATATGCTGTGGCCAAAGTAATACTCATTAGGGTCGATTCAAAGAAACATGTAACAGCTTTGATTTTGGTGCCGATCATCCTATTTTTCCCGTACGCTCGTGCGTTCGTATGAACTTGCGAGTGATTCTATAAGCTAATACGTTTCTATCCTAAAATGTACGTCCGTTCGTATGGCAGTTCGGGAATCAGACCTATGTCAGTTTCCATCCTGAATTTTCCGTTTCATCTCTCAGGTTGCAACATTGGTTTTGCCCTTTTTCCTTTTTTGTCTGGACGTAAATCCTTCTGATCTTGCGGCTGCGCACTACAAACTTACCTCATTAAAGTGCATTCTAAATATTTGGTCTTATTTTTCTTTATTTCATTCATTTTGTAGTAACCAACCATTAATGAATGCATTTGCATAAGTAAATCTTACTTTGTTTAATTTTTACTTAACTTGCACTTTTTACTTGTGGATTTAATTTTAATATTTTGGCTTCAAATGGTACACCTTAAAATTTTGTGCGTGGTTACCCACACCCTCTCCATACAGATTGCTCTCAAATATAAAAAAACACCCAGCAACTTCTGCATGTTATGAGTCTAGAAACAGCCAAGATGGCGGCTCAGGTATTCTGGGGCAGCCTGCAAACAGAAAGGGCCTTGTGACTGTGTTGCTCTGCATTCTTTGATTTCTGACCTTTCTGTGCCCCCAGCTCTGCTGTGTCTGTGCAAAATACAGCAGTAACCCACATCCTGCACTTTATCCCGCTCTCCTCTCCTCAGTAAGTGTGATGCATCTGACCAAAGATGTGCTTAAATAATTAAACAAAGCAAAGGTAAACAACTACACCAATAAATGCAATCTAAAAATATTATTCTAGTACATCAATTTAAAAATAAATAACAAAGGACATAAGTTTCTTTAATTAACGCAAATAGATTGCAAAATAAAGGTTTACATGCAAAGGACTAATTAAGGTCCACATTAAAATGCTTTTATAAGGCATACATGAAATGTATTGAATCAGGTATGCATTGCCATACAATTTATGGCCTCGGCCATGCTGATACATGCAGTTCATTGGAGCTCAAGACGCGCAGACTCCTCCACATAGCCAAAAAACCTGTTCACGAACAGCAATCCGACTGCTAAAAGGTGTCGGCAGTGGCTTTCTTTTAAAACGTATTTAGAGGTTTGAAAACTGTTCTCTGAATCACATGTAAACACATCCGATTATCCTAAGTTTTACGTTTTGATCCTAAGTTTTAGGATTTGATCCTAAGTTTTACGTTTTGATCCTAAAATTTAGGAACGAACTTCCGAGGATCGTAAGAGCATATACGCATTCGTACGTAGGCTCGTGCGAGTCGGAAATGGCCAAAAAAACAGGAAAAAATGACTAACACCCACCCAAACTTACGATTCTCGATCCGAAATCAATTAACTTTTGCTCTTTGAATCGAGGGGATTGTCTGTTAGGAAATGACACACAGACTAACTCAATACAAAGCAGATCAGATCTATTGAAAAATATACCCATAATTTTAAAAAATCGGTTTAATAGATCCATATCTATATAGATCCAAACTGGGATGACCATCAAATAACAAGAATCAGTACTAGATGCAGAACCTCCATATAGATATACAATCACCTCAATCAACTCAAATATTAATCTCCAAATTACATATACAGTACATAACATAAAGCAATATGGGGTATTTACAATTTACATATAAATACCAAGATTAAGCAAAGACTAGTGGCACACCCCCACTGAATTCCTTTGCCATAGACCACCAATTATAACGCGCGACTGGTGGTCTAAAGCTCCACATCATCAGACTGCGACCACTGGGAGAAAGGGAGAACAGCCAGGGTGATGAGAATGTCTGACTTATTCACCCCGCCCACTAATATATGGCATCAAAGAGCCAAGGAACATGCCCAAATATTTCAAAAGATAAATCATAATGTGAAACTGTAAACCTTGATATCTCCGCCATTTCTTTTTCAATTTAAAAATGGAAATAGTTTAGGACAGTGACAAATGTAGCCTGAAGCAATAGTCTAACAATTGCCTATGTCTTCTGTATCCCTTTAGTATCAAAATGTAGCTTTAGCATCAATTTTACTTGTCATTTACTTAGTTTGTTTTATGTACAGCAATTTATACACCAACATGCTGCTTGCATGCATGGTTCCTCAACAACAGATGGGCAAACCTTTTATGGTTGGGGAAGAATTAGTGGTTAATGTTTCAGGTCAGCAATCTCTTCTTTAACAGAGAACTGGCATTTGGATATTGGGGTTTGCCATCTGCTTGAATGCCTGTTTACTTGGTTGTCATTAAAAATAGGACTTGATGCTAAAGTAATTAGGAGAATTGGGATGATCTGTAGGAGGGCCTCAACTGTGCATTATGCTACCATTCCATAAACTCATATAGTACAAAACAGTGATGGTGTAAACTGCAAGACTTGCCCCATAGCATCTTAGACTGTAAGTTTGAGATCAGGGCTGGAATATCATAACTAGATTTTTAATATCCACAGTTGCCTTGGGTCCTCAACAGCAGAATGTATGTATGCAGATACTTTGGCTTACCTTCTCTGAGGCAGTTTGTGTAACTGTTACCAGTTGAGAAGAAAAGCCAGTTTTTTAACTTGTTTTTTTTTAACTTTTAACTAACGGGGGAGTGCATTCCAGAGAAGTGGGGAGGCACAGGAGAAGTCTTGAAGGTGGGAGTGCAGGGAGGTAACCAAGAAGGAGTACCGGAGAATGTCAGAAGCAGAGTGGAGGTTGTGCTTGGGTTGGTAACGCTGGATCAGAGATGAAATATAGGGGGGGGTCCTGGATGGAGAGAGCTTGAGTTTGAACTGAACTCTCTGCAAGACAGGTAACCAGTGTCGGGATTGACAGAGGGAAGCATCCCTGGAGAAGAGAGAGGAGAGGTGGATGAGGCTAGCCACAGAGTTTAGAATATATTGAAGGGGTGTCAGTCTGTTTGTGGCAAACCACAGAGGATGGTGTTGCAGTAATCCAGTCGAGATATGACAAGGGTGTGCACTAGCATTTTACTGGTATCAGGTGAGAGGAAGGGACGGATGCGGGAGATATTTTTAAGTTGAAGGCAACAGGAGGTGGAGAGAGAGTAGTCCAGATCTGCATAAAAGTGATACTGGAAGCTTAGCAAGATTATTAGTTGTCCGAGACCAGAAGTTTATATTGAAAAAGTAGGGGTCCTATGACTGAGACTTGTGGTACATCAACAGACAGAGGACGGGGAGAGGAAATAAGATGATAAGATGATGAGAAGATTGTGACCTTCAAAAAGAAAAACTGGTGTCACAAACTGGTGAATGAACATTTTCAGAGATATAGCTAGGGAATTACCTTTTGCTGAAACTGTGCTGAATGCATATTATAAGAAATTGAAGATTTTAACCAAATTCGAGGTAAGCATAAGGACTGGAGTTGCTATTGGCAATGACAACGAAAGGGTGCAGGATAAATGACAACATAAAGTCCTTCCCAAATACAAACACAAATCCTAACCTGTTTCTTTAGCAGTATAGAAGGGCTACATCATGCACAGGCATGCAGCAATAAGTCTCTCTTTCACAGGCTGGTACCTGGACCTTCACCCTTTGCAATGCAGCCCTTTTCTTAGCCCAGTATGGGAGAGGAATGGCAAGTCCCACTACTAACCTACCTGCCATTCCATAAAAATCCAGGGCCAACGAAAACCTTATTAAAACAGCTCCAGTGCTTTAACAGCAGGCAATTGAGTTCCATTGTACAAATACTGCTTGGTGTCTACACTTTTGCACCATTGTTTTTTTTTTGTACTGATCTTGAAAAATATACACCGTAACAACGATATTCCAGTTAGATAAGGGCAGCTCCTTCAAAGCCCCTTTTCCTAGTTCTTGTTTAGGTAAAAAATAATTTTAATTTATAGTTAAAGAGTAGACCTAGAAAATAACAAATACACATGTAAACAAAATATAAAAAGGATCATTATTACCATCAGCGATAAAGGCATTTATTTGTGTTTATTAAACTGTGTGTTTTCCCAGAAACCAGTATTTCTTTTTCAGATTACTGGACTGGAGGAGCAGTCCAAAAATCTGCACCACCATTGCACCAGCTGATCCTAATAAATCTGCTTTTGTCATTCATCCCAATCTATTCTGGGCGGAAATTTAATTATAAGGCAAAGATGTGTGTGGAGATTAACTGTACGGCGCTAAATGAGATTCAGTCTGGTGGAGAAAAGAAGAAACTATTAGATCAATTTTATAAGGTTCTCATAATTTCTTTGTAGTCCAGGAATCAATAGCAGACACAGTCAAGGGGAAATGCATGCCCTTGCTTGAATTTGTTGTTGCCGAAACATATTTTGTTTGAAATTTAAACTAATAGACACAAAACTATTACACCAGATTGTATTCTATTAGGAATTATTTTAAAGGGATCTGCCGCAAACATCCAATAACAAAAATATTTCTAAACATGCTATATGCCAAGACGAGGACATAGGTTTTTTTGTATGTACTATTTCAATTTTACAGGGGAAAATAATAGCATAAAAAATTATCAAAAGAAAGTGCGCCATCATTATTTATATTAGAAAGACATTCACTGTAGATCCTGGTTTATCAATGTCAAGGTAAGCAGGGTGCACTGTGTATCTTTCGCCCTCTAGCACATCTGATCTGAGGTCTGAAGGGAAAGTCCACAAAAGTGACCTTTCTCGGTAAGGTCCTTGCACCATGGAGGTTGTGCCTCATTGGAGAGGGAACCTTGCGAGTAGTTAAGTATTTTTTAAATTTTACTACTCCTATTGGGCTTAGCTCAAGGGGAGATGTGGGTGTTAAAAACAGCTGGAGGTGATTTATTTTCACATTGTTATATGTAAAATCTATGATTGAGAGACGGTCTCTAATTACCTCTAAACTAGGGATGTTTGATTACGATAGTGTTTTTATATTTACCCATGAAGGAAAGACACAGGTTAAAGTCTTGCTTTATAGTGAAAGTCTTGCCTATAGTGAAACCTAGAAATCTGTGCAAAACAGGAAATGAAATATTGAAGTATCTGCTCCTGATTTCTGTTATTTCTTTCAGTTTCAGAAACCCCATGAGCAATACCCTCCTTTAAAGTTTGGAACAGTACCCAATGGAAGCACTGAAAAAAACATTAGGAGCAATTACCCGGACATGCATGCCTACATGATAAAGTACAACCAAAGACATGTAGAAGATGCCCTGCAAAATCTGAAAACAGGGTAAGTTCTTCATAGTGCCTTTATGCCTCGACAACTAGGCTGCTACTACTCCTCTCTATACTGCAACATTGGCCACTAGTGATCTGTAGGCCTGTCATTCAGTTTACTGACCCAACCCAACATTTATACTACAAAATGGCACACACAATTTCATCATAAATGCTACTATTTAGCTTCTGTGCAGGGGTACTGTGTTTTCAGAAGAAAGTGTTTTTATTAGTTTATGGCATGCCAGGTTGATAAACTAAGGGTCTAATTTAAGAACCCCTTTGTGATGGAGAAACCTGGCAGAGATTGGTGGACACTGGTGGAATAATTTAGCTTAAACAGGGACAATGGCCATTTTTCACAAAATGGGTGTTGTATGGTGTGCAGGGAGGTATCCCAATTGTGGATGTCCTTAGCTTGCATACCAGTTGCGGAGGCATTCTGATTGCAGATGGCCAGCAGCGGTCACATGGGTTGCCAATCACAGTGCTGGATTTCTCAGAGTGATCGAAGGGAAAGGTAAGACTTATCCCATTCTGGGCTGTTAATGTGCAGGGGGCATTCCTGCGATCAGTTCAACACCCATTTTGTTTTGGTTTAACTGGCACAGACCATAGAAACCAATAGTAGCTATTTTCCACATTTCCTTTCTTTGTTTTCTTCCATTTTTTACTTCTCTTGGATAATTCTCTAATCTAAAGTGTGAAATCAAAAACATGTTGTAAGTGTCAAATAGCAGCAGAGATGAAAAATACTACATTTGTGAATGTAAATTTAATTATGTAATTTTATTGATTGGCTAGGCTGGTGGTCTAAAGCACCACATCATCAGACTGTGGACGCTTGGAGAGAGGAAAAACAGCCTGGGTGATGAGAATGCCTGTCCTACAGGCCCCATCCATTATGCTGACAATTATGTGGCATCACAGAGCCAAGGGCCACGCCCAAATATTTAAAAGGCTAAATCATAAGGTGAAACTGTAAACCTTGCTATCTCAGCCATTTCTTCTTCAATTTAAAAAAGGAAACATTTTAGGACAGGACAGTGCCAAACATAGCCCCACAAAATGTGCTAACAATTGTCTTTGCCTCCTGTATCCCTTTAACACATCAAAATCACTAACATATTTTTTTACATCCCATTCTGCCAGCTTGATTATACTACAGAGCATTATCTGGACTATTGAAATAATTAGTAACAATTCAGGGTGAAAACAATCCAGTTCATAAGCTCTCTGGTAGGCATTTGGTGCTCCCAAATTCCACATTACAATAGCACCAACCACCACAGCATCAGAACTGGTATATAAGTCCTTTGGAACTTGTTCACAAACAGTTAATAAAAACAGTTTTCAAATAAAAAAATCATTGTTGCTGCATCTTCATCCGTCTGTCTCGTGCCAGGTGCTGCTCTCTGTGCAGGTCTGCCACGTTGGGGGCTATCCCCTGGTTCAGCGGGTGCTGGTCTGCTGCTGGTGGGGTACCACTATTGTATCTGCCCCACTGGCATCTGTAATGAGGGGGGGACACAGGTTCTCTCCCTCCTTTATTTGCCATCCTGCCAAATTAAGACCTGATGGGGAGGAAGGCTATCCCAAAGTATATCCCTCTATATCCTTCCCTCCAGTGACATCATTAGCAGGATTTCACAGAGGCCCCTCCCTTGTGGTATGAAAGCCTCCCTGACCAGGCTTGATTGGATGCAAGCATTGGCGGCTGGCATAGATAAATTGACCCAGATCTTGACAGATCAGGTCGAATCTAGCTTCAGCCTTGAATCTGATGCCCATCACTAATGAACTGAAACTAACTGAAACATGCTTTACTACCACAGTATTTCTTGGTAAATTGTATATTTCGCCTACGGAAGCAAAGTGAAGTAAGATTCTATTCACAGCGCAAGGAAAACACAAGGGAAATGCTACACATTACTTTCTGTAGGCCAATTCAAGAATATGCCCCACATTGGGACAGCATTGCAAGTAGCATTTTCAGAGCAGAGCAAAATTAACACAGGCCAATAGAAGTCTATGGCAATTTGCATGTAACTCAGGTATAACGCAGTGTACCTGCACTACACTTGAATTGTGTTTGCATTACCATAGCATTGGGAGCAGAACATAGGCTTGGGCTTTTTTTGACTGGGGGTGCAATGGGGTCTGGTACAGGGGGGTCTGGCACAGAGACTAGGGGAGCAGAGATTGGCTGGGGACTACAGAAATACAGTAGCAGTCCAAAAGCCCGGCAAACTAGGAATTCTATGGCCAGTCTGCCCCTGCTTCCATCATATGTGCATTACTTAATTCCTCCGACACATCACAGTCCCTAAATTATCTATAGGAGTAATAATAGACATGTGCAATCCTGGTGGTGACCAAATACTATTATAATTATAATGTTTCTACTGACAGAACATTTATGAAATAATTTGCATTGGTTAACCAAATCGGTTCCCAGTCTTTCTCAGACTTCTACTTCAATTGTCATTATCTACTGTATGTTTTAGCATTTATTATAACAATAAGGTTGATTCACAGCCTCTTTTCTCTGCACTTACACATGAAAAAGCGTGTGTATGTGTAATGTTTCCATCCATTTATGAGTTTTTCTTTTTATTAGCGTTTTCGTGGTTGTGTGTACGCCTTTTTGTTAGTGTCTCCAATGTGTAATTGTATTCGTTGTTTTCACGTTCATGTGTAAATGTGGGGATGAGTGAGGGTTTCCACATGATTCAGAGCCCTGATTAAGCATGTGAGAGAGGGTTATAAAACGGGAAATTTCCGCCTACCCTTACGGGCACTTTTTCTTGATGAGTTTGTGCTTTCGTGGTGTGTGGGAAAACGGAATGGAGTCCTTAAGGCACTGGGAGGCTTTCACCTTCTTTTAAACACCCCCTGTTAATATTTTATAATAAAATGTTACCTATTTTTTGTTTTTGTGTTATTTTTGTTACTTTTATATTTTCTTATTAAAACAAATAAATAACATTAACAATCAAAAAATAAAACTATGAATCAAAAATACATTACGAATAAAAAAAAATGAGTGTCTATGTAGCATCCCAAGGGCAAAGCGCCCAAGACGACCCTACATCTAACAACAGGACAACGCTCCAGAGAATGATAGGTAGCGCAATGGTTTAAAAATTAAATAAGGTTGTGTTGTGTTTTATTTAATATTATAAACAATCAGATTAATGTTTACATTATATCCATGTGGGCATCCCAAATATTTAAATAGGAAGAAGTAGAGAAGAATGCATGGCAAGCATGCCTGTATGCAATATGGTAGAGAGAGAAGTGCATCTTGTTCATTTGACTAAAATATCGCTTTTATACTTGCTATTTATATTACACATAGCCTAACTTATATGATATGATAGCCTATGCTTATATGAAGTGGCCAAATATTTGATTCTCTAATAAACATTACCCATGTGTATGGTTAGAACCGGGTTTTAATTGAGAATTATGCACAATGCTCTATATAAAAATATATATAGAATCTATATAGCATTATATTCTAAAATTACAAACATATTTTAAATCTTATTTTAAATCTTAATTTGTGTAACATGTTATTGTAAGAAATGAATACAATGTATATATTAACTATTTCAAATTAAAGTGGACCAACACCCAGGGGTGATCGGCCCAGGAATCTATAAGATTCCCGGGCCGATCACCTCCCTCACCGCGGGACATCCGAGATCGGGATGTCCCGCGGGGTGAAACCCCCCCAAAACCCCGGCGCCGCCGCCTCCCGCGCGCCCCTCTAGACGTGTGTGCGCCCGCGCCGGCCGTTTGTGAATGGCCGGCGCGCGCCCTGTAACAGTGACGTGCGGGAGGCGGCGGCGGACGTGCTGTCACGTGGGAGCGTGGTGAGGTGAGTTTTTGGGGCTTTCTGGGGGGTTTCACACAGCGGGGCACCCCCAAT
Source organism: Gastrophryne carolinensis (assembly GCA_027917425.1). Lineage (NCBI taxonomy): Eukaryota > Metazoa > Chordata > Amphibia > Anura > Microhylidae > Gastrophryne > Gastrophryne carolinensis. Next base: position 132,462,700 of record CM051242.1, read on the forward strand.
TGGGGTGCCCCCCCGAAGTGGACCAAAACCCAGGATAGTCAAAATCCTGGGTGTTGGTCCACTTTAAAGGGTATGTCCAATTTTAATGGATTTGCAATTTAGAATGCGCGCAATGTGCTGAGCTTACGTAGTATTTTTTTTTCTATGTTTGAAAATGTGTGTTTTATGGAAGCAGTTTTCAATACCTGCAGTCTGTTGCCACCAAGAAGAGAGATGTGAGGCCTGTACCTACAGAACACTTCTGCTATGGCCGCTACAGAAGTGAGGGAGCTCCCTCAACCTTACACATGCCCATCAGCATTGTTCTGACTTATACAGGACATCTCTCCTCTTGGTGTACAGACGAGGTGTATATTGCCAATGGCAACAGATAGCAGATAGTAAAACTGCTGAAACATAAGACATCATTTTGTGACACATAAACATATGCTTTCCAAAACTCCCTTGAAAGTGGGGTTATTAGTACTGTTGTAAGTGATAAATACACCTGTTACAAAATCTGACTCTTCAAACAATAACACCTTGTGGCACCTGCAGAATATACTCATTCATTGCCCCCAATGGATATTCCTAGAATGCTTTAGATGAAGGGACATCCCATATCTGGGTGTCTTATGGGTTTCGATTAATACCAGTACAGTACACACAGCATCAGTGTTGTTGTTTAGATCGAAGTTACATTTGACTAGATTTTGATCATTTGGTTTATTTTGACCAAAACTTGGCTTCAATATGCCCAGTGAAACTTGCTTAAAGTTTTCTACTGTTCTACCTTTATAACATGGCAGCTCTGCATAGGCCCAAATGCTGACAACACACAATAGAAAATAATGGGGCAGCTGGAAAACAATGGCAGAAGGCAGCAAATAAAACAATTAACAAAATTTAAATCAGCATAAATAATGAAAAACAGAAAAACAATCATATGCAACAAAATAATAATAATCAATTTAAACACAACTGCCTCAATAATTTAATTAGTAATTTCTTTAAAAAGATGACAGTATATAATGTAATAAAAAATTGTTCAAAATATAATTAAATCTCAAACCACCTTGTTAACCCTTTAACTGCCAGCCTACTTAGAGTTTTTGTCACCCTCTGTTGACAGACCATTTTCACTATTTTGCGCTGTATTTTTTTAAAGGAATTTTCAGGGATTTCCCAGGAAAATTATAAATTGTTTTTTTCAGTCTGGGCTTTAACATGTGTCAATTTTGTAGTGTCAATATTATTGGGTGAAATATGTGCAAAAAAATAAAAAGTTATAATCCTAGATGCAGTTTAAACTTCAGCAGGTTTGCAATATAAATAGGTTTTATAATCCTAGATATTGAACAACCTGCTCCTTGGAGGAGACACAGTTTCAACAACTTGATATCTTATTTCAATATCTTTATTGCTTTTGTTTTCAAAGATGTACCTACAGCAATGAAATACCTTTGTTACATCATTTCAACAAACTTACTTTCAAATTACAGTATTATTATTTGCCATATAAGACGCACCAGATGTTAGGCCAAAACACTGTTCCCCTTAAGAACCCAGTTATAGGTAAGGTGCAGAATCCCCCCATTACAGTGGCATTCTCCCCCTCCACACATTCCGCCATTATAGGTAATTTAGGCAGTGAGGCATTCCCTCCTCCCAATCCTCATAGGCAGTGAGGCATCCCCCATCCCATAGGCTGTGAGGCATCCACTACTGTGGGAAAAAGGTACATCTTATAGCGCAAAAAATACGGTATTTCTCACAATAATAACTTATCTTAATAATGTCACTTATCAACATCTTCCTGGTTGTTAGACATTCTCAGCTGTTTATCCTATTTCACATTAAGAGTATTGCTCCTTTTTGGATAAACATATCTATATTAAACTTTTTTTGGTCTGTGTCAGGGAATTGAGCCCCTAAAACTTCCTTATGTACTTCTATCTCTCAAGATCAAGTGAAGGAATAATAACTTAGACATTTTGAAGAAAAGAGAAGAACTAGAAGGAAAGAAATGAGAGAAAAAACAGCCAAAAAGAGGGAACCGCACCTCTACATTAGGTATTTCAGTTCTCTTTCCTCCCCCTTCTCCCATATACTGGGACCATGCGTGCCAAACTTTCACATATAAATCACGTTGGTGCAGTAAGATACTGACCAGTTTCTCGTTGGCCTGGATCCAGTTTATCTTCCATTGTAAGTGGCCATAAGGAATTATTCTTTTTTCCAGGCACTCGCTATAGTCATTCTAGCCGTGTTCAGAATACAGGCTATTATTTCCATTGAATTCTTGTTCCAACCTAGGAGGGAAGTTTAATGTCACCATGAAGATCCGTCCTAATACATTTCACAATAGACGCAAAGATCCTGTGTCAGAATGTTTAACCCTAGGGCATATCCAGCAAATATGTAGCATGTCCCCAGGGACCTTACATCCTCTAAGGCAGTTCTGGGAAACTCCTTGATGCATTTTAGCTACTGTAGTTGCCACCAGGTAACATGTCATAATAGTCTTCAAGCTTGCTTTGATTAATGAAGTATTCATTGAGCATTTCCCATCTCCAATGTCTCTCCCAATTTATCATGTATGGGAATTTAACATTTAGAAATGGCGTTGTAGATTATGGAAAAGCCAACTATGTAATAAGCATTGCCCTATTCAAAAATGTATGAAACACAACACACCAATAAATAATTGCTAGCATAAGTAAATTAGAGTGAAATACAAACATCCCAAAATAATAAAAAAATACTACATTGTGTATTAAAAAAGCACTGTGGCCCAACACATTTCTGCACCCACATACACCACTACCACACATCCACTCATCCACAGTGGCTGGCCTAATATGTAAAAGGGGCAAAAAAAGGTGCAATCATTCTGTGCAAAATTTAACAGAAACTAGTGGCCGTTTACACTTCTGTCATTGGTCAATGATCATGGAGGGTAAACGGGAACACCAATTTAGGGCACAGTGTATTGGGTGGTTCTGAAGGAACAAACCTCAATAATTAACACTCCCCTTGTCGCTTGTGAATGCTTCCTCCTCCAGGCAATTCCCACTAGTAGCCAGCCTCAGCAAATCAGCTTCAGCACCACCAGCGTCAAGGTAGTGAGCAGGGTGGGGGACCCGGCCTGCCGTCAGTCAACGTACATTTCGCACCATGATAAAAGCTTCCTCAGGTTGATATTTCCAGCTTGCCTCACCCCTTAAATAGACTTGACATTGTCACCCTGACACCACCCTGTGAGTCCCACCTCCAGCCTGTCATTTACGTTTTACTGAAGAACACCTCCAGACTCTGGGCATCACAAGTATTTATACAGTCTATTTACAGGGGGGTGCATATGAGGCATACCGTCAGACACACCCAGTACTAAATTAGCCACATACACATCTTATAAATTGTACTCCATAGTATTATGAATGACATTAGATCCTGCCACCCCAAACTTGAACAAGACTGGTGGGGGAACTAAAACCTGGACTAAGGAACCATGTGATTTTCCTGATCTTGTGCCCAATATGCATAGATGACTCAATGATTTCTCATGAACGCAATTCACTTTCTGAGCTTGAAGTATTCAGGAATGTTGTTGTTATACCCAATAGCAGGAATCAAAGGAAATGTTTTAAATGCTGGCTTCTGATGTCCTGTCCCTACAAATCCCTTTCCCAGAGTAGTTCATATGATCAATGATAAATTGGACTTGGAATCTGAAGAAGCACTTGTTGATGCAACAATTAACCAAGATCTTAACCACTCCCCTAGTAGATCAATTATTTTGGAGGTGGGTGATCCTTTGGAGCCTGTTTCTAGGTTTGTGGCCGAAAACCTAAAATAACTGAGGATCCCTTCTCCAGTCTTCTGTGCTGGACAGCAGCAATATCCTCCAGGCGATCTGTGTCGTGAGGTTGCGGATTTGTGGCTGCTGGCATGAAGAGAGCCTCCACACCTCGATTTCCCATTATGGGGGGTCTCTGTGTCCTTCCTGTCATAATTGGGTATTGGTGATAAAGCCTATAATACATTTTTGTTTAAACTACTACAATTTATTTTGACCAACAATTATTTCAAGTTCCATGGGCAATATTACCCTCAGGTATGGGGCATGGCCATGGGGACCATGTGTGCCCCAGCGTACGCCTGCCTGCCAGTCACTGGGACAGAGAGAGGAGGTGTTTGGGTACATGTGGCCTTCTGTCTGTGCTACATTGATGATATTTTGCTACTGTGGAAAGGCATAAGGGTTCAATTAAGCGAGTTTGTTCAGCGCAATATCCACCCCACATTTAAGGTTTACCATTAGGAAATCAAGTTCTTGAAATTAAGTATTCCCAGGTAGAAGAGGGGTTTAGTAACTAATAACTTATCCATTTTTAAAGCTATCCGGACCGGGTTGTGTGCAGGCACCAGCCCGAGTAGTAGTGGCGGTGCCGGCAGGTCCAGAGCAGGAACAGCGGGCAGGGATCAATTACCCTGCCCTCTCCATGCCTTCCCTGCCCTCTGTCCCTGCTCTGGCCGCTGCCTGCACCACCAGTACTACTTGGGCTGGCGCGCACACCTGGTCCATGCCGGCTGTGGGTGTGGCCTGTGTCAGTGTCCATCAAGGACAATAGACCCGGATGCAGGCTACGCCATCCGCTGCACAGACCCGAGTGTTTGTGTCAGCACGGGCAGGTACCAGAAGCAGCGGTGGTGCCAGCAGAAGCCAGAGCAGGGACAGTGGGCAGGGTTTAGTTACCCTGCTCTCTTCAATTGGCTTACCTCCCAGTGGCCGCCGCACGGGATGCACTGACAATTTCCCCCCACTTTTGGGGGAAAAAATAGTGTGTCTTATATGGTAAAAATTTTCACAAACATATAAAATGACCATTCAATGAGCGAGCAATCATACGAATCACATGTAAGAAGACTAGCATTCAATTTTTCATTAAAGCGATCGTCAAGATCGTAATTAAGATCACATTTAAGGTATTTGTATAGTTCTATTTGCAGTTGATTTCTGTTTCCACATGCTGACATTAACGCGACAAATAAGAAATTTTATGTCAGCCACAACCATATGAAACTCAACCATCAAGCAAAGTTTTGTTGATCACTTGATTGTGTTTGCTTTTGTGATCATTAGTTCAATAATTCTTCCATGGAAATGGGCCATTAGTGTGTACCTGGACAGGGAATTTAAATGAGGGCTATCATGAAAATTGGTCCAATGATAAAAATCTATATAAATATGCTGGGTGGTGGGAGGAGGAGTCACTTATACATCCCAATCAAGAAATATCCAGCGTGGCTTGTTTTTGTCATTTTAATAGAAGTAAGAGGAAGCAGGGAGAGATGTCACCCCTGATGAACTAAACCTGTCCCCCTGAATTTTATCCCTACCATGAGAGAATAAACCACAGGCTTGGGAGGGAGATTTATTCAGTGTCGGTGTATAAGTGACCCCTCCTCTCATTAGCTGATGTGTTTATATGGATTTTTAATATTACACAATATTGCGATATCACTCCTTTAAGGATACGAAAGACATCGGTTTGTTGTTCTTTTACACTTGACTGAATGGGAAGCACATTGCCAACAGGGATCATTAGGGATTTCACGGCTGGTCATGGGCTGGCCAGGAGCCAGTAAAATCTTGGGATGAGTCCACCACTGAAAATAGAGTGCCTAATGGGAAATACAGCCTAGCATGGGAGGCTATCCCACATAACTATGTATGTAATTTATACAGCTGGCATCATGCTATACTGTACATCTGTTGACACTTTCATAAAAGATTCCTGCATAAGGAATAAAAGAAGAAAATAAGCCCTGGTAATAAAATTGAAAAAGGAAAAGCTAAGCAATCAATTCACACCAAACAAGTGTCATTTGTTGCTTTCCATTAACTCTAAGAGCATTCTGTGGAACTTAACTTTATCCTAATGATCTACAATTTATTCAGCTTTAGCACAAACCATTCCAGAATTGATTACAGCTAGAGATGGGTGAACCAGAAACGCAAAGCTCGGGTTCCTGACAAACTTTGCAAGTTCGGGTTTCCAAACCGAATACAGACTTCAGACAAAAGTTTGTGTTCAAGTTCGGCACGAATAAGCAGCCCAACAACCAGCTTTACCTAAGATTGCAGCAGCTGGAGGCTGCTGTAACTCACCTGAGCCCCGATCCTGTGCCGTCAGCCGCATCAGCATCAGCAATAACTGCACTTTAACTGGCTCCAGCCAGGGCTACAAAAAGATGGCTGCCTGATCTCATGATTGAAGACATTCCTAGTGCTGGCACGACAAGTGTCCTCACTTATGGGAGCCATCTTTTGGTAGGAATACCGCCGCTGCTGCCACCAATCTGCCCCCACTCATGCCGCCTCTGACAGAAGAGCATTGAGGCTCAGGTGAGTTACAGAGGCGCTTCTGCTGCGCACTCTGCAAACAACCCTTACTACAGACACCCCCCAAAGTTTGGGTCACCATTGATTTCAATGGGGACCGGATTCGGCCAAACTTGCCAAACCCAAATTTTTGGGGGTTTGCCCATCTCTAATTACAGCCATTGAATGTAACCAACCATTTAAATGTTCATTTTTACAGAATACTGTCAGGATGTCATATTCATCATTTCTATACAATGTGACATTGCATAAATTAATGAATGGTGGAAAATGGTAGATCATTTTTTATATTTGTATTGGTTTTTCACTCTGCTAGCTGTGCTTACTTTTAAGGAGCTGGCTGAAAAAAAATCATATTTACCCCTAGAGTTAATCTTATCCAGACATAACTGTAAACTGAACATTTATTTCTACTGCCTCATATGCTATAAAAACATGCTAGAATGATTTATAGTTTGTCAGAGACCATATAATTTATGTTCCATAATTTTACAGGAAACAACAATAGACATAAGGGTAGCACTGAATTCCAGTAACCTTAATGTTTTATAAATAATATTTTACTTCCCTTTAAAAAAACAGGAGGGGGGCTTGTAATGTAAAATATGATAGTCATGTTTCAAACTGATCTGATACTTAAAATTAATAAAATAGGTGGATATTATTTGTATAGTAAAATTAGCCATATTAACCTATGCTCATGATCTATTCCTGCAATGCTATAAGCCCAGCCTTGGTGTGCGCTCAGTGACTGGCCGGAGAGTGAGTGGCTCAGCAGAGTTGTCTGGGGGCTGGTAAAATCCAAGGCTGATTTTTGGCTCCAGTCAACCCCTGCCAGGGGCAAGGGGCAGCTTTTTAGCCTAGTGTCATCACCCGCTTACCGGTTCCCCGTTCCAGCGGCGTCACGGGTCCTCAGCCGCCCGCTCCCGCTGCGCAGCCACCTGTCCGGCGGCCGCGGCGGGCGGCGGTCTCTGTCCCGGCTGGCGCGCACGCGCCTTCCTCCTCAGCTGACGGCCCCGGCGTCAGCTCTCGTGCTCGCGCGCACGTTTTGTTTATACCCTCCGGCGGCGCTGCTCTCAGCGCGGCCGCCGGAGGAAGGTTAAATAAATTAATTTAAGGCCCAGCTGCACCAGTGGGAGTGCCCCACTGGGACTGGGCCAATCGGCTGCCCCTGAGTTCTGGGCTGCACGCCCTGTGTTACCAATCCCTGTGAAGTTCATAAGTTGCACCAATCACCACACCGATTCTCCAGGGCCAATGATGCCTGTTCCCTATTTAACCTCACCCCAGTCAGTTTGTCATTGCCTGTTATAGCGCCTAGACCCTTGTAGTTGTTTATCCTTGATATTGATCCTGACTCCAGTTGCCGACCTTTGCCAGTTTTGACCATCCTCGATCTCCATTCCAGTTGCCGACCTTTGCCAGTTTGACCATCCTCGATCTCCATTCCAGCTGCCGACCTTTGCCCGTTTGACCATCCTCGATCTCCACTCCTGTTGCCGACCCTTGCTTGCCTTGACCATCCTCGATCTCCACTCCTGCTGCCGACCCTTGCCTCGAACCTAGACCACGATCTGTCTATTGCTTTTGTTCTGTCGCCTCCTCAGGTCTCCTGTTACCAACCTCCAGCCTGTCCTTGGACTTCCACCTTACGCTCATATACGGGCTACCCAATTCCACTTCCAGCCGCGGGCTCTCCAGTCCTCTGTACCGTAAGGTTTCATCCTTTGAGCCATAAAGTCCTGGGGGCAACCGATCCCGAGCAGGCGTGTTCTGCGTCTCGGCAAGCGGGGGCTCCTATAGGTGAAGCTGGCTGCGGAGATTGGGGGTTGAGGTCCTTACCAAGAGAGCTGGAGTTGTCCAAGTGGTTAATTGCGGTACCCGGAGCGTGATATTATAACAGGCCCGTTTATTAATATGGAAGACCTGGTACAGCAAGTTCAGGCGATGGCCACCGCTATCAACCAACTAGCCCAGAGAGTGGCCAATCAAGAAACCCGCCAGATTTCAACACCCGCTGTACCACCTCATATTCCTGAACCTAAGGTTCCTTTACCTGAAAAGTTCTTTGGAGACCGGACCGGTTTTTCGAACTTCAAGAATTCATGTGAACTTTATTTCAGGCTGCGGCCTTTATCTTCTGGCACAGAAACCCAACGGGTGGGTTTAATTATCTCTCTGTTGCAAGGAGATCCCCAGTCATGGGCTTATAGCTTGCTTCCTGAAGATCCTGCCTTACACTCCGTTACTTCCTTTTTCTCAGCTATGGGAGTGCTGTATGCGGATCCAGATCGTCAGTCCACGGCGGAAAACAGGCTTCGGGGCCCTGAAGCAGGGTCGGAATTCCGCCGAGGACTACAGCGCCGAATTCCGGCGCTGGGCGGTGGAGTCTACTTGGAATGATCCAGCCCTATGTAGCCAATTCCGTATGGGGCTCTCTGAAAATATTAAAGATGCCTTGGTCAATTTTCCCACTCCAAAAGATTTGGATCAGCTTATGCAGGTCTCCATCAGGATCGATAGACGTCTTAGGGAGAGAGCCAGGGAAAGGGTTAGGGTTACCACTCCCTTTAGACCTTCACAAACTCCCAACCCTTCAACTCCTGGTGGGGTAAACACCTCCTCCTCCTCTCAAGAGGAGCCAATGCAGGTTGGCAGAGCCCGTCTTTCTCAGGATGAGAAACAACGGAGACGGTCTTTGGGTCTTTGCCTCTATTGTGGGTCCCCGGGTCATTTTGCCAGGTCCTGTCCGAATAAGGGGTATCCGGCGGGAAACTTTCTTGCCTAGATCAGGAAGAGGGTACTGATCTAGGTGGGTTGAAGCATTACTCTCATCATGATAAAATGTCAATCCCTACGGAGCTTTTCTGGGGTCTTTCCAAACAGGCAGTATCTGCTTTTGTCGATAGTGGAGCTGCAGGTAACTTCCTGGATCGGAGCATAATCTCCATCCTAGGGGTTCCACTGGTACCCCTTGAAAGGTCTCTTCAGATTTTGGCCATAAATGGGAAGGCTATCCTGGGAGGGCCGGTCAGTCACAAGACCCCTCCTCTCAGATTGGTGGCCGGCTCATCTCATACTGAACTTATAGAATTCCTGGTGTTTGATTGTCCGGAAACACCAGTAGTTTTGGGATACCCATGGCTAAAGCTCCATAACCCCGTATTTAATTGGCAGTCGGGTGATCTGGTTAAGTGGAGTAATTTCTGCAGATCACATTGCTTCTCCACTATCCTTAGGAGTGTGCAGATTTCGCCCCAAGAACTGCCTCTGCCTTATATAGATTGGGCAGATGTCTTTTCTGAGCGGTCCGCTGATAATCTTCCCCCACACAGACCCTATGACTGTCCCATCGACCTACTTCCTGGAACTATTCCTCCTAGGGGCAAAATCTATAATCTGAATCGAGCTGAAGAGCAGGCTATGAAAGAATATATTTCTGAAAATCTGAGTAAAGGCTTTATCCGCCCATCAACATCACCGGCGGGTGCCGGCTTCTTTTTTGTTGAGAAGAAGGATGGAGGTTTAAGGCCTTGCATAGATTATAGAGCCTTGAATAAGATCACCGTTAAAAATCGTTATCCTCTTCCCTTAATAGGTGATTTATTTAATCAGGTAGTGGGGGCTCGAATTTTTTCGAAACTAGATCTAAAGGGGGCCTACAACCTGATCCGTATTCGGCAAGGGGATGAATGGAAAACAGCGTTCAATGTTAAAGATGGTCATTATGAATATTTAGTGATGCCTTTTGGCCTTTGTAATGCTCCTGCGGTCTTTCAAGACTTCGTTAATGACGTGTTTCGTGACTTTTTGGGTAACTTCGTTGTGGTTTATTTGGATGACATCCTCATTTACTCTAAGAACCTTTCCGAACACAGGCAACATGTAAAACTGGTCCTTCAGAAATTGAGAGAGAATAATTTATACGCTAAAATCTCTAAGTGTATGTTTGAGGTCGCCTCCGTTCCCTTCTTGGGATATATTATTTCTAGTCAGGGGTTGGAGATGGATGGGGGAAAAGTTTCGGCAGTACGGGATTGGGTACAACCCAAATCCTTAAAAGAATTACAACGCTTTTTAGGATTTGCTAATTTCTATCGACGTTTTATCAAGGGTTTTTCTAGTATCGTTGCGCCTCTCACCAATCTCACCCGCAAAGCCGCGTTCACTGTTAACTGGTCACCATCAGCTATTGAAGCCTTTCGTGTCCTAAAACAGGCTTTTACTTCGGCACCAGTTTTAGTGCACCCCGACGTCAACAAACCTTTTGTTATTGAAGTAGATGCATCTGAATTAGGTGTTGGAGCTGTTTTATCGCAATTCTCCGGATCTCCTGAACGTATGCATCCATGTGCCTATTTTTCCCGGAAATTTAATACCGCAGAACAAAATTATGATGTCGGCAATAGGGAACTATTAGCTATTAAACTGGCATTTGATGAATGGCGTCATTGGTTGGAGGGTTCCTTACATCCTATCACTGTATATACCGATCACAAAAATCTCGAGTATATAGGCGCCGCCAAGAGGTTAAATTCTCGACAGGCCCGTTGGGCATTGTTTTTTTCGCGTTTCAATTTTATTATTACCTTTAAGCCGGGCATGAAAAATACTAAGGCCGATGCTCTGTCGCGCATGTTTGGTGAGTGTAAGGATCGGGGGGATACTGGTGCGCCTATCTTGCCTGCAGGTTGTGTAGTCGGGGCCTTGCTCCCTGATCTCCCTAATGTTTTGGCGCCGTTCCAAGATGAATCGCCTGTAAACGCACCTATAGGATGTCAATTTGTACCGCCGCATTTGCGTTCCGATGTTATTCGCGAATTCCACGACGCAAAGACTGCTGGGCATCTGGGAGTTCGTAAGACTTTTATTTTAGCTCGGCGCCACGTATGGTGGCCTTCTATGAGACATGATATCACTACCCTTATCGACGTATGTTCCGTCTGTGCACGAAGTAAAGGGGTACACAAGGCCCCTAGTGGTTATCTTATTCCCCTTGAGATCCCTAAAGAACCTTGGTCTCACATTTCGATGGACTTTATTGTTGATTTGCCTCTTTCTCATGGGAACACTGTGATTTGGGTGGTCGTCGATAGATTCAGTAAGATGGCTCACTTCATTGCTTTACCCAAGCTACCCTCGGCTCCTGAACTTTCGCGTTTATTCGTCTCGCATATTTTTCGGCTCCATGGTATTCCAGTAAATATTGTTTCCGATCGGGGTGTGCAGTTTATATCACGATTTTGGAAACATTTTTGTTCACGTTTGGGGATTCATGTTTCCTTATCCTCTGCATATCATCCCCAGTCTAATGGGCAGACTGAAAGAACAAATCAAAGCTTAGAACAATATTTAAGATGTTACATCTCTGACACTCAGGAGCAGTGGTCGGAATTTATTGACTTTGCCGAATTTGCGTATAATAATGCGCCGAGTGACAGTACTAAAATATCCCCTTTCTTTTGTAATTACGGAAAGAATCCTAGGGCTTCTTCTATTTCTGCAGCACCTTCTGATTTTCCGGTGTTAGAAGAGTGGCTTCAGAAACGCAAGGATATTTGGGCAAGCGTCCAGGAAAATTTAGAAACTATGCGCACTAAATATAAGAAATTTGCTGATCATCGTAGGTCTCAGGAACCTATCCTTCAGTGTGGAGACCTTGTCTGGGTTTCCACGAAGAACATTGCTCTCCGGCAGCCTTCTTATAAACTGGGTCCTAAATTTATCGGTCCTTACCCCATTATCAGGAAACTTAATAATGTGACCTTCAAAGTTCAGCTCCCTCCTACTATGAGAATTTCCAACTCGTTTCATGGAAATCCAAGGTTGGATTTCCTGCTTACATCGATGGCTAACACGGTACAACAACTTACTACAACTCGTTTCATGTATCTCTGTTGAAACCTGCTAAAAACTCTTCTCCTGCTGGTCCTCCTCCTGTTTTAGTGGATAATGTGCAAGAATATGAAGTGAACAAGATTTTGGATTCGCGTAGGGTTCGCAATACGTTACAATATTTAATTGATTGGGTTGGTTACGGTCCTGAGGAAAGGTGCTTCTTCTTATGATGTCCATGCCAGGGCTCTTGTACGGAAATTTCACCATGACAATCCGGGGAAGCCGGGTGAGGGTCCGGAGGCCCCTCGTGAGGGGGGGGGTAATGTCATCACCCGCTTACCGGTTCCCCGTTCCAGCGGCGTCACGGGTCCTCAGCCGCCCGCTCCCGCTGCGCAGCCACCTGTCCGGGGGCCACGGTGGGCGGCGGTCTCTGTCCCGGCTGGCGCGCACGCGCCTTCCTCCTCAGCTGACGGCCCCAGCGTCAGCTGCTCTCAGCGCGGCCGCCAGAGGAAGGTTAAATAAATTAATTAAAGGCCCAGCTGCACCAGTGGGAGTGCCCCACTGGGACTGGGCCAATCGGCTGCCCCTGAGTTCTGGGCTGCACGCCCTGTGTTACCAATCCCTGTGAAGTTCATAAGTTGCACCAATCACCACACCGATTCTCCAGGGCCAATGATGCCTGTTCCCTATTTAACCTCACCCCAGTCAGTTTGTCATTGCCTGTTATAGCGCCTAGACCCTTGTAGTTGTTTATCCTTGATATTGATCCTGACTCCAGTTGCCGACCTTTGCCAGTTTTGACCATCCTCGATCTCCATTCCAGTTGCCGACCTTTGCCAGTTTGACCATCCTCGATCTCCATTCCAGCTGCCGACCTTTGCCCGTTTGACCATCCTCGATCTCCACTCCTGTTGCCGACCCTTGCTTGCCTTGACCATCCTCGATCTCCACTCCTGCTGCCGACCCTTGCCTCGAACCTAGACCACGATCTGTCCATTGCTTTTGTTCTGTCGCCTCCTCAGGTCTCCTGTTACCAACCTCCAGCCTGTCCTTGGACTTCCACCTTACGCTCATATACGGGCTACCCAATTCCATTTCCAGCCGCGGGCTCTCCAGTCCTCTGTACCGTAAGGTTTCATCCTTTGAGCCATAAAGTCCTGGGGGCAACCGATCCCGAGCAGGCGTGTTCTGCGTCTCGGCAAGCGGGGGCTCCTATAGGTGAAGCTGGCTGCGGAGATTGGGGGTTGAGGTCCTTACCAAGAGAGCTGGAGTTGTCCAAGTGGTTAATTGCGGTACCCGGAGCGTGACACCTAGTTTAGCGGCCTCTATGCCTGGGCTAGTCTCGAGGTGGCTACAATTTTGTTTTGAATTCCTGCATGAAAGTGGGCCTTATTGAAATGTTGAACAACCAAATTCCTAGTGGATAAGCCATCCTATATATTTTAAGTCATTGATATTGAGTGTTAAAGCCTTTTTTGGAGCTTTTTTTTCTGTCTGTTTCTGGAATCTAGCCTCAAAAAAGAAAGAAAGAGGCTGACAGAATTTATAGGGACCTGTGCTAGTGACACCTCTGCTCTTATTTTTTAGTCACTGCAGGCAGTAAATGGTGATAAATCTACCCAGTTGAATTACAGATTGCCAAACAATTGTTAAAGTAGCAATAATCCTGCCAGTTGACAGCTTTTAATTTAATGAGCATTAACTTAATTTAACTTAACCTCTCATTCAGCTAATTCTATAGCTCAGCCCCAAGATTTTATTTCTGCTTAACATTTTTTTAGCATTGAGAGGTGGTGGACCTTTCTCCATCAGTCTTGCACGTGGGACACACCAATGCCTGTGTATTGTGGGGAGCAAGTAAAGTGACCAAATGATAAATCCTGCTACATACATTTTACTTTTATATGATTTTATGTATGTTGTTTCAGAGACTGAAGTGTAACGTTATGACACACATGAGAAATGTGCAGTCACAGCTTTACAGGAGACTCAACAGTCTCCTTTTTTTTCTGTATGCCTTGAGTGGTGTAATGCAACCAATGAGCTGACACAGCTCCTAAAAAAAACGAGGTAGATACACGTGTATAATGGATTTTAGGACATGGTGATAAGAATAATGCAAGTGGTAGATTAAACTAGTTAAAATCAATATTACTTGCACTTTTCAGTATTGGGTGAATTATCTTCCTTAGGTTGAAAAAATAATCATCATAATTATGATAATGATTACAGAAAAAGACATCTCACAATAGACCATGGACAGGCTGATTCATTACTAACGTCAGGTAGCTACAGATGAGCGCCTGTAGCGAGGATTTCAAAGTGAACGCTAGTAGTCGCTGTTCTCGGCCATGGTTCGTTGTTTCAGCACTTTTCAGTCGCTGGTCGGCATTGTTGAATACGTTATGTGATTCGCAGTACTGCGCTGTATGGGAGCGAATGGTAGCGCCAGCTCAGTGTGACTGACTCACATCACATTCATCCAAAAATCAGCCTCAAACATCGCCGGCGCTCAAAATCGGGTCGATGTAGCCCACTGCGCAAGAGGCTGTGTGATTAAAGTCTGATTTTGAACATTTATCCACTGGTAACAAAGCGAAAACATATGGAATTACATTGCTATTACATTGTAACATCAGGAAATGGATTTAAGGATCGTTCATAGAAATGTATGGGAGAGCGCCAGGTAGCGAGAGGTGATATGTGGCGCTCTGCAAGGCTGAACGCCGGTACTGTACTCTGAGCCTGGGATAATGATGAATCAGACGCTACATGGCGTTGTTCCAGGCGCTCACCAGAATCACCTACATAAATGTGTAATTGCCTGCCGTGTCCGGCGTTCACCTGTCGCTACCTGCTGCTTACAAGGCACTACCTGCTGCTATCACTTCATGAATAAGACCCTTAGATGCCAAATGCAACATAACACATCTCACAGCAAACTATAGGAGAGCAGCAATGTTATGGTAATATTTAAGAAATATTTAAGAAAATAGTTTACAGTGTATTGCATTTTATGTTTAATTGTTTTACTATTCATTGAAGGAAACTGGACGCATTTATTTATGATGCAGCAGTGCTAAATTACATGGCTCGGAAGGATGAAGGATGTAAGCTGGTGACTATTGGAAGTGGAAAAGTCTTTGCCACTACAGGTTATGGTATTGCTCTACAGAAAGGTTCCAAGTGGAAACGCCCCATCGATCTTGCCCTGCTACAGTTTCTAGGAGATGGTAAATATATTTTTATATCAAGTCCAGTAGTGTTTTCTTTTAGACACTAAAAATTAGTCACATTTTTAATTTTATATTGATAACTGAATGGACAGAATTACAGCTCTCCTTGTGCATTTGCGTAATTCAGCGTGTACAGTTTTTTCTGCTATCCATATATATCTAGGTTTATCCAATATTGTGTCCAGGTTAATGCATAACAGGTAGACCTATACGTATAATTTTTGTTGATTTGTCATGGTTTCAGAGCAGCTTCTTTTTGGTGCATGTATGTTGTAGGCAAATGAAAAGCTGCTGAAATAGCATAAAATTCTGTTACTGGACTGAAAATGTCATGGCATGAAAGCATGTGTAATTGCTCTGTCATGGACTCAATCCCTCCATGCAAACTCTGTGCCAGGTAGGGTCTAGGTTCTCTTACCCCTGCTGCCCATAAGCCCCGAATGTAGGTGATACTTTTCTCATGGAGCTTTGTATGATGGTGAACGAGGTAATAGCTGCATACTGCCGTGCCACCCATTTTCTTTTGGAGAAAGAACAGCTGTTGCATGCATGTTCCTGTCCCCTGTGTGATGGACCTCTGCTAGGAAATGCAGGTCTCACAGATGATGTGGGGGCTAGGTTGAATTACTGCAGTTTTAAGTACCTGAGGACCAGGATGCTCCTCAGGTGAAGGTTGCATGGAAGGATTGGGGTATGCTAAGCTTGCTTATCCACGCATTTTATTATAAAACTTTGCATGCAAATTCACTCATAAACATAGCTTTTTCTAAAACATTCTAAGAAATGCCTACTTTTTTGTGCAAGCTGTAGCTAGTAAAAATTCAATCTGACAGGATACCAATGGGTTTTATTGCCTGTTACAATTCAGGAGGCTCTGTTGGCACCTATTGTATTCCTTTTTTCAGATATCAGAAATGTGTGCATAGTTAGCCATCCACTTACTGGTTAGACTGATACTTGTCCTATGCCACCCTAGTAGCCACCGCCATCATCAAGCTACTCGCAAACATTCAATGCCCTATGGACCACACAATGCCATTCCTCAGAGGCACTTTGGCACACCCCCCTATTTCCATGTCATAGTTCCTGTGACTGGGCGTGGGGTGGTCCATTAGGTGTTGAGTGGATGTGAGCAGCTTGAAGATGGTGGCAGAGGCAGCACGTGACTGGATCACGTCACCTGAAGTGTAAGTGTCTGAGTGCCAGACTATCAGCGATTGCCTGCGGGATTAAAGGTGAGTATAGCATTTTTTATTTGACTACCTGCCCCCTTGTACTTTAACAGTAGAATGTGCAAAGGTTTACCAATTTTAAATTATTGCTATAGTAAGCATAATTCTGTTAAAGCAATCCAAAAGTCACAATAGGCTTTTGAAACGCTTTAACAGTTAATTACGCTGTGAACTGAAATATAATTTCTTCTTTTTATTATGGGGTTATTTAAATATTAGTTTTGTTCAACCTAATGTGGTTAAACATAATTATGTTCAAGACAAATAATCAGCAAAAATCACAATCTAAAAGATCTGCAAACAAGTCTATAAAGCCCCCAACAGAGTTTATATTTTATTTTAACATAAGACAAGATGAAACATATTATATCAGAATGATATGCAGCTTGAAAAAAATAAAAAGGTCCACCTTCATGGACATTTCCCACAGACTTCAGATGACATTCATATCTAGCCAATTACAGAGCTGACAAAGCTCAGAGAGTTATATTGGGGTGGGATGTTAATACCTTGGGATGAGTCTTCTGCTAAGACTATAACAAACAAAATTAATCAGTCGTAAAACCCTGAAAACCCTACTAGTTCTCTGCTGAGAGGTCTATTGTGTTACATTATTTAAGCCAAATAACAATTAATTTATCTTAATTATTTCTATTGTAATCTACAGTGATACTTTCTAATGCAGTCATAATCATCTATTCATGGAATGGCGATAGCTCACACTGCCATGTAATGTGTGCATTGCGCATGGAATGGAAAAGACTCTAGAGATTTTCTCCTCTGTATTTGGAGACAATTCAAACCTGTAAGTCGGAGCATATGCTCTGCCTTACTAGTTTGATATATGTTTTTTTAAGCAGGATTGGCTACTGTTTAATTATATATTTAAGATTTTATGTATTGAGATTTTATTTATAGAGATTGTCTTACTGTTTTATAACATTTTAACAGTGCAGTGTTATTGATTTCCCTTTAAATGGAGTCAATAATAGATCTCGTTCTATTCCTTCAGATTCACTATCAAAATGAACACTTTCCGGGGCTGCTCCCACTGACCACAGATTAGGGGGGCCATATGAGCATAAGGCTCCCCTGCATACCTTTTTTTTGGTCTTGTGACGTTGATTGTACTTTTACTGCTCTGGTATCTGAAGCTGAGTGTTGTATTTTCAGCTTCCAGCTGGTCCCAGTTTCTGAAGCTGGGTTACTCACATCCAGCTTCCTGGCTGTATGGTGTGCAATACAAAATGCCGGCTCTCATTGTTCCCTGTGAGTGTCTCATCATTGTCTCATATTTGTACATTGCTGTACTCCTCTGGTCATGCAGAAGCAAGAATTGTGACACTCCGCTGCAGGAGCTCAATTGGTGTTGCAGGACCAGGTAAAGGTAAACAGGGGAGCTTTATGGCTCTTTGATACCCCTGATCTGATGACAGATCTGATGAAAGTGGACTTTTTCTTAAATCGACAATGTAGCTTTTAAAACCCAAGTCTGTCCTATATTTTTTTTCCTATAGTGAATCCAAAGGTACAGAATGAAGTCCACTTTTGGCTCCAAATAGCTGGATAGTAAGTAATGTTTAGTATTACACAGGAGGGCCTTAAAAGGCTCTTTTAGCCAGGGCACTATTAAGTGAGCAGATCCCCACTTGCTGAGACTGATTAATTTCTACGTGTGATTAAAGCATACAATATTTAGCACTGTTGTGTAAATGGTTAAGCTGATTTAAAAAATATAATCTTTTTTCAATCTGGCTGAACAGGAAAATGCTATTTAAAAAGGTACCCAATATTGAGAGAGAAAAGGCAATCTGCAACAGCTGTTTTAATAGTATTTACTTCCCAACCAGCTGCCTGAATAGCTGTACGTTTGTCTATACAGCACTTTCAATTTACCCTATACACACTCCCTGAATAGAATTGCTTACCCCATGTACTGGAAATTAGAAAGAAAATTACAAATAAATCATGTCTGCTTTCTTGCCTAGTTTAAAGCCTGTGGCCTAAAAGTATGAAGAAAGACAAGAAAAAACAACCAATCAGTTAGCTATTTGAGCTTGTAATGCTCTGTTATTGGATGCTTTCATAGGCAATGGAACAAGACAGGAAATTAGTCTTTTTTCCAGCAGATGAAGTTATTGATTTTCTTGTCTGTGTGTGAGAATTAAAGAATGTAGTGTTACTTTAAACAACTTTGCACAGTCATAAGTATATGTTATATTACTTGATCAAACCTTTATTTAACAGGGACTGACACTTAACAACTAGTTTGCAATGTAATAATTTTCCCCTCGTTGTGACAAGTGCTTTCCTAGTGATTATTGTGTTTAACTGAACTGACACACTTTCTCAGCAAGGATGAGCAGCTGTGGAAATTCTCTTTCAAAAGGAGCGATACCTTTTTTTAGAATGAAGATTGGAAGGCTCATAAAGCAAATGTGTACATAGACATACTGTATGTGACAGAGAGGGGTCAGCTCCAGAAAAAAGATTCTGGAGGAAGGGTACTGTCACAGGTCCATACCTACATCCTTGCCACTCCCATGCTTCTCCTCGGCTTGTGCTGGGCTTGTGCTGGTTAACTGGTGACTGCTTGTCGTGTTTCCTCTGACATGCACGGCCAGAGTCCAAATTGCCTAGTCTCTCTGCTAATTGGGAGATGGCTTATTCCAAGAGGCCGATTCATTAATAGCGCCAGGTAGCGACAGATGAGCGACTGTAGCGTGATTTTTTCAACGCCAGCCAGTATTCGCTGTGCTTGGCCGGCGTTAGCTTGATGACAGCCACTCAGTCGGTGTGAGGTAATGTTGAATACGGGCTGGGGGGTCGCTGTTTCACAGGTCCAGCGTTGTATGTGAGCGCCTGACAACGAATGGCCAGAGCGAACGGCTAGCTTCATATTCATTAACAAATCACGCTCCGAATGTGCTGTCGCTGTCCATTCCTTGTTTAAACCCCAGAGCGCTGGCGGCGATGTGTATTAACTAGTTTTTAACCCCTAAACAACCATATTTTTTGAATGTAACATTATACATGTTTTTAGAATCATTTTGCAATATGAATACATTAATCTCAGACCTGTTAGATCAATTCTGCACAAATTTTTTTTAAATTTTTTTTTTACTTAAAAATAAATCCTAACATTGCAGAAGTGGTCTCCGATTTTTTCACATTAAAAAAAAAAAAAAAAAAATTAATACCAATTAATTATGAATAATTATAGATTGCTCCATTGAAATGCATTGGACATCGCCAGGGAGCGACAGCTCATACCTGGCGCTGTGAGGGAATTTGCAGCGGCGCTGTTCGGTCCAGGCGGCTTCATGATGAATGCCGCGCTAGCCGTCGCTCTCGCCGGCGCTAGCCTCATTTTGCTTGATAAATGCGTCATTGTGACCGCCGCCGGACGTACTTGAGTCGGTAGTCGCCGTTAGCTGCCGCTACCTGGCGCTCGTCAGACACTACCTGGCACTATCGCTTGATGAATAAGGGCCCAAGTCTGCGGACTGTAGTTTTAGGCCTTATTGCTGTTCCAGCCCAGTCCCTGTTCCCTTGAAAGCTCTGTTCCCAACTACTGCATGTCACAGTGACCACCACCATGCTGACCATGTCCATGTGCCAAGCCTTGTTTCCAACCACTGCTATCATCTCAGTTAGAGATGAGTGAACTTCCTAAAAATTTGATTCGGGTGATTCGACAAATTTCTCTAAGAAATTTGGGTACGTCAAAATTGAACCTTTGAGAATCGCTCATCCGTAGTGGAATGTGCGATACACACAGCACGGGGGGAGCGGGGGAGGCCAGCCACACTGTCAGCTGTGCAAGTAGGCTTCCACCGTGCGCTGACAGTGCGATCAGCATTCCCCGCTCCCACTGTGCTGTGTGTATCGCGCACACACTTACCTACATGCCAGTTCCCCTTTCATTCTGGCCCAGTGGCTGGCTGCGGGTGCAAGTTGGCTTGCATGCCAGCTGCTGAGCCAGAACGACGGGGAAGCCAGCATTACAGACAGCACTGTGGGAGTGGGGCAGGCCGGCCGTCATCGGGTGGTGTAAGCCAACTTGCACAGCTGACAGTGCGGCTGGCCTCCCCCACTCCCACCGTGCTGTGTGTATCGCACAGACACTTACCTACATGCCGGCTATCCGGTCATTCTGGTCCAGCAGCTGGCTGTGGAAGCAAGTTGGCTTTGATACAGTAGCTATAGCATGGCAACTCTAACCAAACATTCTTTAGTATCGGCTGCTACTCATAGGCCCTGTCATATCAGACCCACCCTAACCTGTACTGTTAGCTGCAACAGATTCCATGCTTGAGTCATGAAAAAGTGGGGCCACCACCACCACCATTGGTAAACTCAACCCCACCAGGATTAGGATAAATGTGTATTGGTGCTGAATCAGCTCCTAGGTAGACAATGAAAGGGAATAACGCCCCCAAAAAAGAACAAACCTATTTCACTTGGTGCTAAATAACCATTTTGATGTGTATGTATTTATTTACCATGGATATATGGCCCAACTCACCCACCCACTCATGATGGGGGCAGAAAAATACCAATGAAACTGCCAGGATGGAGGCAATTACTCCAGACACTCAGAATCTTGAGCAGAATTTGACATCTGAGAGTCTTCATATATTCCTACCTTTCTGCAAATTAGACAACCTTGGAAACTTGATGGCCTTGCTTAGGCAGGAGAGCATATAAAGAGGCAAAGGATAAAAGATGATATGTGAGGGACCACAATGTTAGACTTAGATACAGGATAACAGGAAGTTTTAGGGGATCAAGACAATTTTTATGCATAAATCTTTTATTTATTCTATGGCCAGCTCACATGATTCATGAATACACCCTAAATCCAAAAGACACCCTAAACGAATTAGACTGAGCTGGTCACACGCCACTCATCTCAGTAGACAAAGAGAAGAGGAAATGTCTGAAAACAATTTAAAGTGGTCCTACATAGATTGCTATAGCCCCCTGTGCATTGCCCCCTGCAAATCCTCCCCCCAAATCCTTACCTTGACCTTGATCCTTGGCTGAAAAGCAGTACTCCACTAATATGGGCTGGCCCTGACCGGTAGCTAGGAAAGACGGCCCACATGACTGCCACCGACCAAACAGAGGATTGCATTTTGGCCAAGGATCAAGGTGGGGGCATTGCACAGGGGGCTCCAGCAATCTAGATGTTGCCCTGAGCATGTCACAGTGCCGCCCCACACCTATTTATTAGCAAATGTGTGTGGGACTCCTTTAAGTTATTATCATTGGGTCTGATTTATCAAGCACTTCTGCCAGACAGTGCTACATTGGTGCAAATTAGAGTAGTGCAAAATGTAATTTATATTTTTTTCACACTTGTGCATGTTGCTGCACTGCAAGAAACACATTTACTAAAACATTAGAGATGCAGCAACATGCTGAAAATGTAAAAAACATATTTTGCACTTATTTTCACTGAAATGGCATTGTCTGGCAGAAGTACTCGATACATCAGGCCTTTAGACAGAGTTTCTATTTTTTCTGACTATTTCAAAGAGTCAGGAAACACAGATTCTAGAAATATTTCTGATCAGTTACCAAGGCATCAATCAAAGCATCAGACAGAGTTTCTATTTTTTCTGACTATTTCAAAAAGAGTCAGGAAACACAGATTCTAGAAATATTTCTGATCAGTTACCAAGGCATCAATCAAAGTTTCGAGAAGTCATAGTAATAATAGCTAATAATAGATCACACCTCTGCTGGAGTGAGAACCTTGAATCATTTCTGCTCATGAAAAGTAGTAAAATGCATATGTAGTCATGGGTAAATTTACAATTAAATAAACAGTGGTGCTGAACATTGTAATAAAAGCTTCAATGCTTTTTAATGCAAATAGTTATAAGTGTAAAGGTGAGGATTGCTTTCTCTGTGTATACGATTAATGATGCTGTCTTAATCCCTGTGTATAAAATAGATTGATACAAAATCACAAATGACAACAGTGACTTTTTTAAAGATAATTGCAAGATTTTTTCCATTTTATGGCAAGTTATTTGAGACTGAAAATTGTATGTATTACAATACCATACAAAACAAACCCTGGTTTAACTTTATGTGAGAGACAGAGATATAAGAACATATTTAATATTCAGTAGGCGCAATAAGTACATTTTAGTTAAAAGATATCTTTTTGCACATTATTCTCTATATTTCTCACTCCTTCTCATATACACAGACCACTTAAAATGTCAACTTAATTTGCTTGAAATACAATCAGCATTTTTAGTACTAATCTTAAAAGAGTACAATCACTTGCCATTAATGAAGCTGAAAATGAGCCTATTTGAATAAATAATGAAGCAATCCACTTACAGCATGGCTTGATATTCAAATTAGTGGTCTACATATCTGCGGTGCTGGTGCCTTAAGAATATAAATCAGTCAAATCTGGACTACTTTCAAAAGTGCAGTGCCTAACTTTTAAAACCTTGCTGTTGATGTAGCTGTTTTTATTCGGCTTTTTGTGAATCAGAAATGCATTTTTAACAAAATAAGGTTTTTACGTGATAGCAGACTGCCCTTATACTCAAATCCCATAGAATCTTATGGGCTGAAGCAGCCAGGTTCTGTGCTATCTACTCCAAAAGTGACAGCACACTCCTGACCAGGTTCTAGGACATATCGTATTTTTCGCCCTATAAGACGCACTATTTTTCCAAAAAGTGTGTGTGTGTGTGTGTGTGTGTGTGTGTGTGTGTGTGTGTGTGTGTGTGTGTGGGGGGGGGGGGGGGATGTCAGTTCGTATTATTGGGCGAATGCTGGCAAAAAAATAAATAAAAAACAAAAAGTTAACTCACCCCTTGCCCATTGCTCTCGCTCGAGCTATCCCGGAAGTGGCGGAGGCAGCTGTACCTTCTCCATGGTGCCAGACACCCAGCCTGTTACAGTGGTGGGTGTGGTCGATGCTCAAGCATTGGTCACGCCCACCGCTGTTTAAGTCCGGGTGTCTCTGTCCTGCTGGCGCCGTGGAGAAGTGGCAAGGACAGTGCAAGTGGTGGAGGCAGCTGTATCTGCCGCTTGCACTGTCTCTGCCACTGCTGCACGGCCCAAGCAGACAGAGATACACAGACTTATACAGCGGTGGGCGCGGTCACCGCTATTCCAAGACGAGTGTGTCTATGTGTGACGACGGCAGGGGCAGCGGGGAGGATTAAAAGGTGAGTTTACTTCTTTTTTTTTTCTTTTTTTTACTTTTGCCTATGGGGAATGGGAGGGTGGATGGAAATGTCACACTGCCTATATAGGAATGGGAGGGGGGATGCCACACTGCTTATATGGGAATGGGGGGAAATGCCACACTGCCTATATGGGAATGGGGGGATGCCATACTGCCTATGTGGTAATGGGAGGGTGGGATGCCACACTGCCTATATGGGAATGGGGAGGTGCCACACTGCCTATATGGGGAATGGAAGAGGGGATGCCACACTGCCTATATGGGAATGGGAGGGGGTGGAATGCCACACTGCCTATGGAGAATAGGAAGGGGGGAATGCCACGCTGCCTATGAGAATGGGATGGGGGCATCCCACACTGCCTATGGGAATGGGAGGGGAGAATACCACACTGCTTATGGGAATGGGATGGGGGCATCCCACACTGCCTATGGGAATGGGTGGGGCATCCCACACTGCCTGTGGGAATGGATGGGGCATCCCACACTGCCCATTAGGAATGGGATGGGGGGACACCACACTGCCCATGGGGAATGGGATGGGGGGACACCACACTGCCCATGGGGAATCGGATGGGGGGACACCACACTGCCCATTAGGAATGGGATGGGGGGACACCACACTGCCCATGGGGAATGGGATGGGGGGACGCCACACATCCCATGGGGAATGGGATGGGGGAATTCCACACCGCCTGTAATGGGGTGTTTTAGCACAATATTTGGTTTAGAATATTTTTTTTTTCTTATTTTCCTCCTTCAAATCATGGGCACGGTATATCTTCTGTGGATGCCTATGTGGTGTGCCCCCTGCTGCCTGGCAGTGAAGCTCTACATGACTGTGAGATTGAGCCTGAGGCCAGTCAGCTAAATAAATTTGTTTTTGTTATTTTCCTCAAATCACAACATATGGTTCACAATATTTTTTTCTTATTTTCCTCCTCCAAATCCTAAGTGTGTCTTATGGGCAGATGTGTCTTATAGGGCAAAAAATATGGTATATGCAGACACATTTGATCAGGAGAGCCTGGATTATGCTTAATTGCCTCCATGGTTTACCGAGAATCTGTTGCTCCCTGATGTATAAAATGTTTTAAGATAGAAATGTTCAAAAAACTTTGTGGGAATCTGTATCCCTCCACCAACAGGATCTAATCTTGCTGAGCAAGTTGTCTGTATATTATGGATGCTTTGTTTTTCTTCCATGAAGGGATTGTTGTTAGTGAGGTAAGGTTAATATTTGTTTTAGCTGTCTATCAGATACATTGTGTCCCTATCCCTCCAGACACCTCATTAGAGAAGAAAATGAAAACACCTATTAATTATCCATTTGTTTGCAATTTGCTAATGCTATCAGAGCTCTCTGGGGCTAGATAGCATCTAAAGGTTTGCATTTAATGTTTTATTTACAGTATTTGTTTGTTAGTATCCTATTAGTGGTGTTTCATGGGCACAAGGGCACCCCTGGAAGAACATCCAGCCCATGCTAATGAGACAGGCTGTAGTATTGTCAAGCCACCCTTCCCTTCCCGAGCAGGTTGCTTGCCGACTCACCTTACCCTTCGGTCCTTGATACTCATACCAGTTCACAAATAATGTAAACAAGTTGATCAGAAATGTATCCCCCCTTATTACAATTTAAATAACATAACTAATACTAATTAAATTGAAGTCAACCCACCCACACGCATTTTTCTTCCAGTCTTGCCTGTTGCTTGAATACTTCTCTTCATCTGGTATCTAGCTTGAAGATCTCCAGTGACTTCCCAGCAACTTTTTATACTACCACCTTGTGGAGAAGCTTGTATACCTTGTAATGTTTTGGATTTCCCCCAAGTTCTCAGTGATGCACTGCAATATCATGCTAGGGTAAATCCCAAGAGGCTACACTTCTGAGGTATAAAGCATCTCCCCAAGGCAGTAACACCATTCCTCTGGGGAAAACCAGAGATTTTGGAGGGGAGACCAGAAAGAAACAGAGCCCACTATAGCATTGCATGCCCCCTGGGAGCCCCTATGTCTGGTGCACCAATCAAGTACTTAGGTAAGGGCTTTTTAAAATGGTTAAATACTGTGGGTCAGGCTGAGCCCAACTAAATATGCATTGCCATGAAGAAATTATGGACCTCTGTGCCTTCAAGTGCAATTAAGTTGTTGGGTGAATATATGAACACTTTCTCATGTATAAATGACACAGGACCCACTTCGGGGTATAGATCCAGTTTACTGTTATATGAATCCTACAGCTTTTGACTGAAATGAACAGATGGGTCTATTCACTGTTTCCTTTGCTTTACCAGACTAAGTTACTAAATTCAGTTAAATGCATTACTCTTTCATTTTAAATAACGCTATGTTTTGTTTCCACAGATGAGATTGAAATGTTGGAAAGACTATGGCTTTCTGGAATCTGCCACAATGACAAGATTGAGGTCATGAGCAGTAAACTGGATATTGACAACATGGCGGGTGTCTTCTACATGCTTCTGGTAGCAATGGGATTGAGTTTGCTGGTGTTTGCATGGGAACATCTCATTTACTGGAAGTTGCGTCACTGCATGAGGCATTCTGGGAGACTGGATTTCCTACTGGCGTTTAGTAGGGTAAATATACTGCTTATATTTTGTACATAATTGTGCTTGTCCATCTGTATTAAGTTAGGCCTTGATCCAGCAAAAGGCAGAAAAAAGGGCACAAACCATGCACAATTTTTTAGGCCATTCAGCATAAAACCGGCACATTGTGCAAATGCCAAGGCAACCGCATACCACCTTTAATTTTATGGTGGCATTAAATAAATGAGCACAACAGTGTTGTGTATATTTATCACAGTGCAAAGGCTATCACGTGAGAGGCTCAGCACTTCAGTGATTAAAAGAACAAGGGCTTCCTCAGGGTTATCATCTATATTTTGGTATAAACCTGTAATGCTGATTGATAGTATAAATGCTGATTAGCACCTAACCTGGCTTCCAAGGCTTCCTGTTTCTGTGTTTTTTGTTTTAGTTCTGGCAGGTTTCCTAGCTATATAAGTAGGGGGATAAATGGGGTTCTCTGTTTTCTTTTTGGTGACAAGGCCATAGGGAGCTTTTGAGGGGGGTCATGTGTTTGGGGTGTGTTTTTTCTATATTATAAAGGTTCATATGGCCAGCGATTCACCATGGAAGTGAAAAGTTATGAAAACCAGGGCTTCTGCAACTGAAGTTTATTGTAGATTTTATACAGAAGTGTAGACAATTTCTTGATATAAAACCCGTTACAATGATTTACAGTCTCCAAACCTAGCAAATGTAAAAAACCCATTAAAACAAGTCCATAATTTGTCATGTCCTTTCCATGCCATCATGATAACTACAATTATACACTTATGTGCATGTTTTGCAAATTGCTTTTACAGGTTATCCATAAACCGCACATTTGTCACCTTCCAAACAGCACCTTCCATGTGTTCAGTTTCAGATCGCTGATGTCTTATCAGTTCTGTAATTAACATTCTAGCCACATTAACAGCTGCCCGAAAGATGTCTCTTTTTATCACACAGTGGTCTCTCCGGTGTTTTAATGTTGGCAAAGTATACAGCTTACATTTCTCTCCATCCTATTTTCTAGTCTTTCTGCTGCTTCACCTTCAGCCCTTGGCTTGTTACTGTTTTACAAAAATTAATGACCTAAAACAAGGACAAAACGAAAGACAGAACAAATCATTCTACAGAGAGAGAGAGAGAGAGAGAAAAGAGTGAATCAGATAAGAGTGCCAGAGACAAAAGGGAATTTAAATGTATTCAATAAAACTTGCCTATTCATTACCCACAAAGCCTGAAACATTGTTTTTTATTTTTTTTCCTATGGCTTTACTTTAGCAGAATGCTAACTAAACATTCAGTATTTTTAAGGCTACATTACTTAGTAGCGAAAAAATAAAAAAAAACAAATGCAGCAAAAAAAATTATGGTAGGGTTTACAGGCTAAACATATCCCCATACTTAACTACACTCCCTCAAAGCAGTTAGTGTGGAACAATAAAACTTATAGTTCTTGGAGATTGCGCTCCAAGAGGTATGCGGGTATGTGGTCACCCATTGTTTACATTACTGAGGCCCTCAGAAAACAGGTAAGATTTGCAGCGCCATAGGAGGGGTTTTGTTTCACTTTACTAACTGGGTCCAGATGAGATGCTGCTTGGAGAGAGTAGGTGAGTAAAGACTTTTTTTCTGAAGGTTAGTAGGTGGCAATTGTACATGGAATATACCTGCAAATGCTAAGCTCCAGAAATGGGCTTACATTCAAAGGAACCCTCCAATCCCAACCCTGGTTTGGCAGTTTAAAACAAAGAATTACTTACTTTACTGGTCCGGGGTGATTGGCAGCCCTGGATTACATTGGTACCTCCTTAAATTGGGCACAGAAAAGAGAAATGGAAGAAATCAAAATGTTTAAAGTACTGTGCAAGTAATGGAACCCCCCCCCCCCCCCCCCCACCGCAGCTAAATCAGCCTCGGGGAGCTTTGTTTAGGACGTGACAGCCCCACACAGCACCAATTTTTTCGCCTCAGTGGCACTCAGCTTCTGATTTCAAAAAACAGCAGCACCAATTGCGACCGCCAGCTAGTGTCTTATTTAACGCTAGTGCCGAAAACGTTGCAGCGCCGGGCCCTCTGGTTGAAGCAGCGCCAGATGAAACCTGGTGCTTTAGATCAAGATCCCAGAGAGCATAATGGGCAGAACTGCTTGATGTTATAATTAAGAATAAACACATTTATTTGTACAGTACTTGCATTGGGACCTGTCAATAATTGAAATGCCGGTCTGAGATGTCACAAGATGATTTTTTTGTTTGCTTAACAATGCGTAATTTGGATGCCAACAACTAAACTGCACCACTGTAAAGTTTGTTCCCCCGGGAAAAATGGCGATCTAAAGTGGCGCTCACTGGTACTAGGATAATCGGCAACTGGGTCGAAGAGTCGCTGACATACATTAGGCCTGCCACAACCTAGTGTAACTACCAAAGCTATTTAGCGTTCTGTGCAGTTATTGCTAGCACCAGTGTAGCAAGCAGCACAGCACCAGATGAGATCAAAATGCTGAAGCTCCAGTGCTTTAGCCACGAAAAGTGATGCTAAATTCGCACATCAAAAATAAGTCCCTTCGTTTTTGACCCATTCTCATTTAAACAAGCAGACCAGCAGTCATTTTTCTTTAAAATTTTTTGTTCTTGTTTGTATAGCTCCCTAAAAATTCCCCTGCCTCCACTGCATGGTGTGATTGAAACATCCAAAGACTGAAGCTTAGATTGCTCTGTGAAATAGAATATTTGCTGCATTACTGAAACTAGCTTTTAACATGGAAGGATAACAACTGAAGCTCTACAAATCATTTTAATGTTAGATTAGCATTATAAA
Organism: Gastrophryne carolinensis; assembly: GCA_027917425.1. NCBI lineage: Eukaryota > Metazoa > Chordata > Amphibia > Anura > Microhylidae > Gastrophryne > Gastrophryne carolinensis. Next base: position 132,492,021 of record CM051242.1, read on the forward strand.
ACCAGTGAAGTTTTGTTTTGTTCAAGTCTTTCACATTATCTGTAATACACAAGCTTTGAGGCTGTCATAGTAACTTCAGAAACAACTTCTAAAAGAAAATACTTTGGTAGTCTTACTTGTGATTTATTACATCTATGGGAATTTATGAAACAAATATATTGAAAGCTCATGAAAGCAAATGCAACACAGAGGCAAAAATAGGCTTGCACTGGATAATAGACTTAATAGAGGTGGTACCTGGGCTCAACATTTTGAAACTTTTAAGTACTTTGAAGCTGGAATATGGTAGGTTTTACAGGCTAAATGTAACCCCATACTCATCTACACTCCCTCACAGCAGTTGCATCATAGTTTGAAGCTGTCATCCACATGCCCTGGGACCTGATCTCCGATATTATGGGAATGATCTGCTCCCTATGCATTAGACATAGAGAGTGTGCAAAAATGTCAGAGGGCCATTTCTCCAAGACAATTTGAAGAAATGGACCCAGAGGAACCTGCTGTCATAGACGGAAACGTTGCATTTAGGCTTTTTTTGGACTCATTTTGTTTGGACGGGTGTATAAAGATTAAGGTCAGCAACTGAAGATTGCACCCAGGATTGTAATATACCCATAAAACCTTAGCCCAGTTCAGAATAAAAATCCTCCCCCAACTTTGATTTGGCAGTTTAAAGAAAAACTTACTGTACCAGTTCTGTATGCTTGGGAGCTGTAGTTTGGTACTTCAGGGATTGTTGTAGGTTACACTTTTGTATCTCCATACCTGTAATCGCTGTAGCCGTAATTTACTAAATTTGAACTGCCAAATTGGGGTTGTTATGGGCAAGGCCTAGGGGAGTCTGTTTTAATTTTGACTCACAGACTTTGTAGTTCCAGTAAAAAGACATTCATGAGCCAAATGCAAGGAAATTATACTCAAAATCAGTTCTGTTGCTTATTTGAAGATTACATGGTCATTAACAAAATATAGAACTTCATGCATCTTCCCAATTAGCACTTTATCTGAAAACCAGGGCTTCCTATTTCTGTTTGGTTTTATTTCTAGCAGTTTCCTATCTACATAAGTAGGAGGATAAATGTGGTATTTTGATGTTCTCTGGGGTCTTTTTTGGTGACAAGGTCATGGGGAGCTTTTGGGGAAGGTCAGGTGTTTGGTGTGTGTGTTTTTTGTAAAAAAAAAAAAGCTTCCTATTGCCTGAGATTTGCCAGGTAAGCAAGAAGAAGTTAAGAAAACTCCAAATCTAACAAATGTAAAAAGAAAACATTAAAACAAGTCCATCATTTGTCCATTCTGTGCCACCATGATAACTACAATTGTATACTTTTGTGCATGTTTTGCAAATTTCTTTTACAGTTTCATATGCAAGATGTTTTGGTATCTCTGTTCTTTTACCTAATAGGACAGGCTATTTATAGACAGCACATTTGTTACCTCCCAAACAGCCCCTCCATGTGTTCAGTCTCGGATCTCTGATGTCTTAACAGTGGTTTGATTAACATGCTAGCCACATTAACAGCTGCCAGGAAGTTCCATTTTAAAAGGCATCCATGAGCCGAACTCAAGGAAATGATACTCAAAATCAGTCCTATTTGTTAATTGAAGTTTACATGGTCATTAACAAAATATAGCACTTTATGCATCACAATTGTATGATTAATAACAAGCACAAAGTAATGCAAGTCTACTGACCCTAGATGTTCACCAATTCGCTGTAGAAGGGTGTATTTGTCTTGATGAACTATTATCTTAAAACTCTTTTTTTAATAAAAATATTGAAATATAAAAGACATTCATGAGCTAAGTAATTCTAAAATTCTCATATTTTTAATGTTAACTGCCAAATTGGGGTTTGGGAGGAGACCCTATAGGTCATCTTTAACCCTTTAAGTGCCAGCCTACCTGGAGTTTTTGTCACACTCTGTTGCCAGACCATTTTGCACTATTTTGCGCTCCCCATGTTCAAATGTGATTTTTGAAGGGATTTCCAGGGATTTCCCAGGAAAATGATATATTGTTTTTTTCAGCAGAGTCTGGGCTTTAACATGAAATGTCTTGTTTGTCATTTGTTAGGTGTATTCTTAATATTTTTGGGTGAAATATGTGCAAAAAAAAAAAAAAAAAAAAAAATTTTACATATTGTAGTTTTTTTTGGATTAAAAAATGTAAGTTTGTCAATAAAATCTTATTGCGTGTGAAATCCCAATTTCTCCCGGTTACAGCGGTACCACATATGTATTGGTAGACACCCTTTCCTGCCCAGGAGACTCCCCCAAACTGAAACAGCGCTTTAGGAGATTTTCAGATAAAATACAACTATGCTATGCAATATGCGCACCTTGCGGTTTTTCCAGAAAAACAACCCTTTACATTTGAAATACCCCCAACAAACTATATATTCTCTGGAAGTACACACCTCAGGCTTTCTAGGCGTACCAAGCTTGTGGATGTGGCCATAGTTTTCTGGAAGTAATCCCTCAACGTAATCTTTGGTTGCAAAGAGTTTCCCTAAAAAAAGGATAAAAAAGCAGAATCAAAGCCACATTTTCCTAAAAAAACTATATACAAACAAGAAAAAACAAGTTTAATCTGAAAACGCAACATCCCCCGAACAGAACAACACCCAACATGCATAGGTTCTGTCAAGGGAAGAGTTGCCAAACACCCCAAAGTAAAGCATGCGCATAACGGTAATTTTACTTGAAAATTTCAGCTCTGCAGACAAAGTGCGCACCTTGCGATTTTTCAACCAAAACAACCCTTTACATTTGGAATATCCCCCATAAACCATATATTCCCTGAAAGTACACACGTTAAGCTTTTTAAGGGTACCCAGCTTGTTGTAGTGGGCTCATCTTTCTGGAATTAATTCCTCAAAGAATTCTTTGGTTGCGCAGGGTTTCCCTAAAAAATTTATAAAAAAGCTGAATAAAAAACACCTTTTCCTAAAATATAAATATGCAAACCAGAAAAAACAAGCTAAGTCTGAAAGCGCAAGGTCCCCCGAACAGAACAATACCCAACATGCATAGGTACTATTAACCCTTTTAATTGCCAGCCTACTTGAGATTTTGTCACCCTCTGTTGACAGGCCATTTTCCCCATTTTGCGTCATGTTTTGCGACATGTTTTGCACCATTTTTGCTGTAACTTTCAGAAAAATTATATATATATTTTTTGCAGCAGAGTTTAGACTTTAACATGAAATGTCTTGTTTGTAATTTTTTTTTTTTTTTTTACAATATTATTAAGTGAAAAAAAAAATAAATAAATAAAAAATTTTTTTTAGAAAATTGACTCCTTTATTTTAAATAAAAAATGTATTTTATTAAGGAAAATCATATTGCATGTGAAAGCCCCATTTCTACCGATTAGAACGGTACCACATATTTATCGGTAGCCCCCCGTTCCTGCCCAGGAGACCCCCCTAACTGAAACAAGTATTTTATAACATTCACAAAAAAAATACAAAAACCATCCACACTACAAAGGGTTAAATCGGGAAAAAAAATGACATAGGGTCCCCCCTCCCAGGGGAGGGAGACCCCATTTTTTTTTTGATTTTTAAGGGTTAAAAACCCTTAAAAATCAAAAAAAAAATTGACGTGGGGTCCCCCTTACCCACAGTAACCAGCCCGGGACCAGCTATGGGGGCTTGTAGGCACAGAGTGGGGGGGCCAGCTTTTGTGGCCCCCCCACCCTGCAGCCTACGAGCCCACATAGCCCATGTGGGCCCGGGCTCTTCTGCCCCCCCCTGGCCTTTGGGGAGGCAGGTAATGGGGGTGCCGGGGGTTAATGGCAAGCCACCCGCTAGCGCAGGTGGCTTGCCATCCCCCCAGCCTTGTGAACTGGTATAGGGGTCATGGACCCCTTACCAGTTCACAAGGGGTTAAAAGTAAATAATGACACACACACATAAAGAAAAAAATATTTTATTAATTTTTTTTTTTTTTTTACACTGTACTCACCTCCCATCCATCCTGGAGCACTGTGTCCCTCGGCGATCACTGGCTTCTGCTCACTTGCTAGAAGCCTTTTATAGCTGCTGGATGACAGATTACAAAGGGTTAATCAAAAAAAAAAATGACATAGGGTCCCCCCTCCCAGGGGGGGCGGACCCCATTTTTTTTTTGATTTTTAAGGGTTAAAAACCCTTAAAAATCAAAAAAAAAATTGACGTGGGGTCCCCCTTACCCACAGTAACCAGCCCGGGACCAGCTATGGGGGCTTGTAGGCACAGAGTGGGGGGGCCAGCTTATGTGGCCCCCCCACCCTGCAGCCTACGAGCCCACATAGCCCATGTGGGCCCGGGCTCTTCTGCCCCCCCCTGGCCTTTGGGGAGGCAGGTAATGGGGGTGCCAGGGGTTAATGGCAAGCCACCCGCTAGCGCAGGTGGCTTGCCATCTCCCCAGCCTTGTGAACTGGTATAGGGGTCATGGACCCCTTACCAGTTCACAAGGGGTTAATAGTAAAAAAAATGACACTGACACACAGAAAAAAAAATCTTTATTTTTCTTTTTTACACCATACTCACCTCCGATCCGACGTCCCTCGCCGCTGTCCCTCGCCGCTGTCACTTCACTGACAGATGCCGGTGGTGATCGGCGCAGGGCGGGTGACAGGCGAGGGGGCTCCGATCGGAGCCTCCTCACCTGACACCCGCTCTGCTCCGATCACCACCGGCATCTGACAGATGCCGGAGCTCGGAGGGGGTATAGGAGGAGCGGGATGACGTCATCCCGCTCCTCCCACAATGGGCGGGGCTAAGCGGCGGCGGCCATCGCCGCCATTACAAGAGGTGAGGACCCGGAAGAGGGTCCTCACCTGAAGACTGCGCAGCCCAGGGGGGGGATCGGACCCCCCCCTGGTGAAGAGGAGACCCGGACAGAAGGCTCGGGCGCGGAGGTGAGTAAATGACAGTTTTATTTTTTTTTTTACAGCGGCGATCGGCGATCAGCGCTGGAAACGGGGGGGGGGGGCGGCTGGTTTCGGGCCCCCCCCTGAAGACGGAGGACGACGGGGGGGCGATCGGATGCCCCCCCAAGGAAGAGGGGACCCCAGGCTTCACAGGGATACCGGAGGTAAGTGATTTTTTTTTTCTATTTTTTAACTGTTTGGGGGAAATGCCAGGCACGTAGTTTCTACGTGCTTGGCACTTAACGGTAGGAGAAGCAACCACGTAGAAACTACGTGCTTGGCATTTAAAGGGTTAAAGATACAGTCCAAGCAATAACAATAATTATAAGGCAGCAATGAGTTCACCTGAAACCTGTCCAATACACCTCTCCTAGATTTCTAGCAATGAGATGTTGTAGCAGATCTCTGATCTCTTTCAGTTCCATTCCTCCATGACCATGCTTAAATGTGGTTGCAGGGCTGCCCCTGCCCTTTAGAGTTCCGAAGGTAAGTTAGCCCCCTGCCCATTAGCAAATCGAACATAAGCTAGCCCCGCAAGTGTGACCACTAAAGATCTGCTTATAAAGATATCTGAGCAGAAGCAAACAGGTATGGCATTTTCGGCAATCCAGAAAGGGAGTCCCTTACTCTGTGAGGAAGGAGGGGAGTTTTGTCCATTCTCTGCTTTAAGCAGGGGGTGGCCTGGTTATAGATAAAATGGTGTTATTGCTTTAGAAAGAATACTAGAACTCAACAAAAACACCCATCTCCAGTAGAAGAACAGGAGCAGTGTTACTGTTTAGATTTTAAAATCAAATCAGTCAATGAGGTAGCCCACTTCCTAAGACTAGGAGCAAGGGTGCACATTCAAGCTGCCTTTGGCACACAATCAGCACTGGAACTGACAGTGCTGATAAATAAACACTTTTTCTTTGACTTTTAGAATGGATAATGCTTACTATGTGAAATCATCCACACATAATGGTGACCTCTGACTAATGACTTAAAAAGTATACTTGGATCTGCTACAAGTGTCCTAAAAATAGGCATCTTCCATTAAATAGTTACTCACAAAGGCACTGCCATCACCTATGTAAATATCACGTCAATACTGCAACTAGCTTTTAAGTTATTTTTATCTTTCTTATGTCAGTAAATTAATTAAAATGAGAATACAAATTAGCTGATTGTTCCACTGCATGTAGGAATGAAATATTTCCATCTACAAGTAATGTATATGCGGTATGCATAATTTAGTTTGTAAGGAAGACATTTTTGTTCAGCGTTAACCAAAGCACAGTTTACTAAAGCTATGCCATATATACACCTTTATATACACCTCCATCCCACAGCGCATGTGCGGGCCTCCAGCAGCATTCCTGCTCTGTGCACCAACTATTCCCAGCAGACAATCAGGACTAAGCTTAGCTCAGCTTCACTATCTACTCCATACGCGCAGACATTAGCCCACAAAACATTTTTTTACTTTATTTACTTTTTAACTCTGAAAATAAATACACACACAGTATGTACACAGAAACAACACTCTTCTAGTTAGTGGTGTGTGTGAGCTTTGCTGTGTAAATCACTAAATGTAGATCTAAACTGGCCAGCTTTCATTGCGGGATTACAGAAGTAATGAGTATCAATTTGGGATGCCCAATGCTGCCACAAGTGACCTGAATTTTACTGTATGGGCAATTGCAAGACATTATCCATCCATAAAATCCCAATTATCCATCTCGGTGGAATCTATGGGAGGCTGTCAACGGATATGTTTACAGGTGTGTGTGTCCCCTAGAATTTAGAATGCTCTGCTGCAATCCCATACCTAGAAATCTAAGACTAGGCAAATCAGGCAGCCCACCTGCCACATCTGCATTGTCTGTCTGGTTCACTGCCTAACCTGCCCACATGCAGTCAAATGGGATTGCACATCAGTGGTGGAGGCCTCCAAGTGGTGGAGGTCCTGAGGCAGGAGCCCGTTGTGCTCAGTGTTTAATCTCCACCTATACCCTATAAAACTGCTACATCCCCTGGACTACTGAAATCTAACATGCTACCTAAATCCGAAGGAATGATTCTGGTCCTTGGGGACATTAAACTATACTCATTCATACCACCACTTATCCCTTAAGTAGAGGTATACTCACCTTTTCCTAGCAGAAATTAATCTTTCAGGAAACAGCAAACACTTAACATAGGAGGCATGAGATCCCCACCAGATCGCCTACTTCCCTCACCTTTCTGCTGTTCCCACTGTGAATGCAGGGGGCTTGTCCAATCATCACTTTATAGCGTGCATACTAATGCATGGCATAAAGCCTATGATTTGGACTGAGTGATGGCACAGCTTGTGGTAGCCACATCCATGATTTCCTTGTGAACATCACTCAGTTGCTTTCTGTGTTTGTGGCGAGGGACCAACAAAAACATAAGGTGATGGGGACCCACACAGTGGGGCATCCGAATCAGGATCCCCCAGGGGCACCTACTCAACCAGCCCCAGCTATGATTGGTCCAGTTTAAAGACAATCATCCAACCTTTTGTAAAATCCCCAGGATCGCACATTATACTTACAGATCTGGTGATCCAATAGCTCATGCACGTGCCCTACACACAGGGTAAGCAGCTGAAGAGCTTTTGATTGGATGAGAGCCCACACATGCACTTTGGGCTCCCATTATTATACCACATTCAGCGGAGGGGGAGGTTCTCACTGCTGGGCCACCTAAATCTTAAATCAAAATGCCCCAAGGTCATGGACCAAAACTGGGTTTTTGGTATGCCAAAAAAATCGATTATCACACCTTGGATCACCAAGAGGCAGAAATCCTGCTACGTCCCAAATAGTCTGCTCACCAGATAAGATGGGACATAAATGTCGTGCTTGAGCATACCCAATCACACCCCCCTGATCACTATCAGCAGCACTGCACACATGGGCATGTACAGTGTTTTGGTGCATTCTACTGTGTTGGAGATTTAAAGTTTAAATTCCATAGAATTTTTATATTATTATTATTGACGCAGCTAAAATATAGTATCAGAGTCCAGCACTGTGTACTAAATATGCCAATATCTACCAGCCCTACCATCATCCCAATGGCACCCTAATAGGTGCTGTAAAATATTGTCTCAACCATCCCCTTCAAAAAGCCTCATATTTGTTAGGAGCAACAAATGTTTTTTAGCCTAATATCTGCCTTAAATTGGACCTCTAGATTTACATAAGGATATTTTAGAGGAGTTAAAGTGGAATAATCGTTCACTGTAAAAATGCATACATACAAATGTTTTAAGAAAATTAAAAATTTTTATTTTAAATTGGAACCAAATCATTGTCAATATTAGGAGGTAACCTAGAATTCATTATGAACACTAGATACTGAAAACCAGAGATTGAAGTTTTACTCATGTACCTACATTTTGCAACTTTGCCTCTCTTGTGGTATTATGTTGTGTGAAGAAAACCTTTCTGATTATAAAACTTTTTTTCTGTTTTACAGTTCGTTTTAGTAAACGGTTTACTATGGCTATGGCTAATGCTATGCTAATTTAGTTAGTCCTAAATAATAATGTTCTCCCTTTTGTTTTCTAAGATCTTCCCCCACTAAGCTTGCTATAAACAGGTTAAGGGTCCAATAGATGTATAAAAATGTGTGTATTAAGTGCCAAAGTCATACATATAATAAGAATCATTTTATTAAAGTTTTTACATTTTTAAGTGTCACATTTGTAAGCATAACTATTTTCTGTTTTTTCAGGGAATGTACAGCTGCTGCAGTGCTGAGGATCCCAAGGCCATAGACCAGCAGCTGCCACCATTAAATCACTGTTATCCACCTCAACGAATACCCGCTCTTTCAAATTCCGTTGCTCCACCTCCACCACCATCTGCTCCTTTACCATGTTCCAACTTTCTGCCTAGGGAAAGGAGGATAGTTGAGAGATGGCGGCATGCTCGGAGTCCTAATTGCTACAAGGATATATATACACCAAATCGTCCTGTCCATGATCCAAACACTAAGGTAGCTCCTCCTCGTCATTCTCATAAAAACACATTTTCTGATGGATTTCATAGATATTATGGTCCTATTGAGCCTGAGGGTCTGTCTGATCACCTGGTGGAGTCTGGTCAAGCTTTTAGCAAAGACAAAAAAATTGCGCCATGTCAAATGTCACCTCCAACTCAAAGAGACTTTCTGGAAAATCCACCATCTTACTTTGCCATTGTACGAGAAAAGGATGCCCCAGAACCCCCAGGATGGCAGTCAAAGATTTCAAGGGGTCTTTATGAAAACTACCAATCAGGAAAAGAAAGAACTCCAAAGTCGGCGGGTGGGGCTCGTGGTAGCCGAACACCTGAAACGACAGCAAAGAAGTTTGATCATTTGGGAAGTAGTTATCAAAAGAACACCTGTGAAATGGAATGTGAAGTTTATAGTGGTGGTCAAAATTCCAGCACAAATCGCCCAAGCAAAGCTAATGTGGAAGTGTGTGATGGAGCTCACTATGGTGGTCATACAAGGTTTACTTATGAGGATGAAAGAAGCTGTGGTAGAGATTGCCACCATCATCATGAAGAAATGGACATGGAATCTCAACCTCTGCTGCACAAAAAGGGCAATCGATCTCATATGTGCAGGAGCCATTCTCACCCTCTTGTAATGAGTCCCAATCAAAATAAATATGCTGAAATTTCAGATTCTGATTCAGATCTTTGTGAAAGAGAGCCACCGTGTGTGAAGACTGATATGGAGCACAACTGTTGGTATTCTCCAAATTACTTCTGTACATACCCATCTAGAGAACGACAAACATCATCTGCACCCAGGAAACCAATGAGGTACTGGTCAGTGGATAAGCTTGGTAAATACCGTCAATTAAGTAAGGATTATTTTCCACCAACATGCCATGGGTCATGTTACTGCAGTAGCTTAGAGGTGCTGCAGCCTCACTGCCACAAAGAATCAAGATATTTCAGTTGCTCAGATGAAAAACTTGAAAGGCGACTAGACTGGGAGCACATGCGTGGAGGTCACTGCTCTTGCCTCCACCACCACCATCACTCTTGTGACTTAGCTCCCATACATCCAACCTCCCGTAGTTTGGAGGACCTAAGCAGATGTCATTTGAGGTGTCATAGGCAAATTTTCTCTCCTGATTGCCAGCTTAGGTCAAGTCATAGTGGAAACCTTTATAAAAGAAGGGGGTCTGCACATTTTTCTAGCTTGGAGTCTGAGGTATGACCAGGAAAAAAACCCAACTTATTTGAAGACCACTGATGGTCATTGTTGGGAAATGTATCTCGGTTCTAAATAAGTTGAAACCAAACCTAATAAACGGAGACAGTGGTGAAAGACTTCATTTTTTGTGGGCCATATTAGACTTTAAGATATAACTAGATTTTATCAAGTGAATACCAAGGATGTTTTACGTTTTATCGTTTGACTGCATCTTTGCATTAACTGCATTCAAAGGACCTTAAACTTCCTTCTGGCTGGACCAGTGAAATGACTTGTTTGCAAACAATATATGGATTAAGTTATGAAAAAGGAAGCAGGTTTATTAAAGTATTCCAAAAAGTTAATACTGAAGGTCACAAGTCTGAGGGCATTAGGCTTTAGTGCAAATAAATCTTGGAGGGTAGAGGTAAATCATCTAGATTAAAATTGTGGATGCCATTTCATTAGACTTTTACATTTTAAGGAAATGTTAAGGGCTTATTTAAACATTTGTAACACTTCTAAGCACACTGCAATAGACACATAAACATTTGTGACTAGATACTATTAGTATACTTATATAATTAGTTATTGTATTCCTAGATAAACCTTTCTTTTTCACTGTTGTTTCTCAGCCAACAGGAGAAAAGCCTTCGGCTTCATTGTGCTTCTTAGCATTTTACTGTAAAATATCATATATAAATATATATAAAGTACAATATGTTAGCTGTAAAGATTTTTAATATATTTTTTCTGATTTTGGAGACAAAACTGTGATATATATATATATCTCAATATATGTCAATCCTTGAGAAAGTCTAACATTTGAACAACCCCGTTTCCACCTTTGCAGTACATACTTTAAAACACTTAGTGAATAATGTAGCATTGTTAGCATTAACTGTATGGTATGTAAGATAAATTATGTCTAGCTTTTGAAAGAAAATTTCCAGTTCCTAATGAATTTTAATGATTTTTCCTGATACTAATTTTTGAGATAGACAAGGGAGACGAGGGCTCACATTTTCTTCAACTACCTAAATAAAAAGACAAAAGGATACTTATCTTTTAACACCTGATCGCTCTGACTCTGCTTACCAGCGCCTACACATCAGGCTCGTGCCGCCAGTATCAGTCACGGTGACACTCTCCATGCAATGTGATAGAGACAGTGTGTCAGGCCTTTTTTTTATTTAGGTAGTCAATCACTTTAAGCTTTTGGCATGGCGGAAAATAACATATAGGGGGCTATTCGTTTAGGTATGGAAAGCTCTCTACCTCATGTAGGGGAGCAGTCAGCCTTTTGTGGAAGAACGCTTTGTCCCAACTAGCTGACCTTCCATTACATTTTAAAAGCTCACAACTTTAACACACAATATTGTAAAAAATATTACACCTAAAATTCGAATCCCAAGTTGATTTTAGAAAATACTTTCGTGAGGGCGCAGAAGTTTTTCAAGATGAAGCTACTGACAGTTCTCTAGATTTGAATGCATATCCTCAAACTCAACTGTTAATCCATAATGGATAAAATCATGGGGATTAAAAGCTAAGTTTTAGGATCAAGCTGGAATCTCTCTGCAATGTATGGACTTCCTGTGTGAGGCCTGCCAGTGATGCCCCTTTTCCGTGCTGATCCATAACAACATTATTAGGGTGAGCTGTATATACTACTGTCTTCTCATATCCTCCTAAGCTTTTTCTTGAATGATAAAAACTCTCTTGTTTTTCCCCTCTAAGTTCATAAACCAATGAAGGCATGTCAACCAATGAAGACCTGTCAGTGGAAGTCAGGTCAACATTATTGACAAATGTTGCATTTTGTGTGGTTAGGAGGAGGCAAATGGAACATATTTTAATACTAGCCTTACCATGGTGAAGCAATGACAAGTAGCAAAGAGGTAAAATAATTGTTAGTTTAATCCTTAATTAACCAATATTATACTCCACAATATGTTTCTGCCACATTTGTTTTGAAGTTAATGTGGTCAAGGCTACAACAGATATTGTATTGCCTATGATGGTCTTTAAACCCCAAAACAATTTTACATTAGTGGTTGTTGTCTCACCTGAGAAGGAAGACAGAATGTTGACTAGCAGTCTGTGGTCTGAAACAACTTTCCCCTCCCACCCCCCCTGCCTTCTGCCTATTAAGGGTAGCCAAAGTAAACATCTAGATGTACCCTGTGATCCTCCCTGTGTTATGAAGAGGCAATGTCATCTTTTTCTGGCTTCCAACTAGTACAAAGACCCTTGCGTCGCAGCAGCTTGAATGCTGCAAATGCCAAGTGAATGAGACTACAGGGCCTCCGTTCTGCCATGGGAAAGCAACAAAAACAGGTAAGTATATTTTACCAATCAGGAAAGTATATTTTAAATTTTGAGCGGATCTATATAAGACTTAATTTAACAGAAAAAACATGTTTTTTCAAAAGTTGGTGATCAGAACATAATATGTAGTTCCTATTTCCTTATAGTTCCAGTCTTCCTATTTGGTTAACACAGACAGAAAACATTATTACATTTTCTTTAACATTAATTATACGTTTTATATTAGATATTTTTAACAATATTGCTTTTACTGCCTCATGGCCTACCAGATTACAAAGGCTAGAGTTACAGGAGACACACCATTAGGTATTTTCGTTGCCAGGGGACATATGGTAAAATAGTATGCAGCATTGTACTACAGACTTGTTTTGATTAAAGCAACTGAGCCTGCACAATGCATAAAACTTGCACATACTTTTAATATAGACACAATAGTGTAGCCACCAAAAATTGTCTGGCCTTTTCATAACTTTTTAACTTTGCATTTTGCATGCATTTATAACTGCTAAAGACTGTATATAATTTAAGTAATAATTTACTAGTTGCATCGTCCATAGCAACATATTAGTGAGCCAATTAATGCATTATTTATTGTTACGACAGTATGCATAGGAAATGGACACTTAGGGGTGGATTCAGCACAATTTGTAAAAAGTTCACTTTAGTTGAAAAATATATAAAATAGAAGTGCTCTCTGGTGCTGGATCGACTTTGAATTGCACTTTTTTTCACTTGGTGCTAGTGGTTGATTATGCACCAGATGATAAAAGTGCTTTATGTTATCTTTTTTTAATTAAAAGGGTCATTTTCTTTCCATGGGGGCCATGATAATTATTTGGTGGAGCACAATGCACTTCAGGTGTACCTTGCAGTGTGAACTGCAACTTGCATCTCAGTAAGCTTTTTAATTTTAATACACAAGTAAGTGCAACAAAAAGGTTTGTTCCAGTTATTTCCTAAAAAAATCACTTGGGCCTGCATGTTTTACAGGTATATAATTTTTCCAATGAAGTAAGAATATTCTTTTAAAATTTTGCAATAACAACACCCTATGGGCTATGCATAAAAATGTAGCATTTTTTTCTGCACGGCCCACAGGGCACTCTACTTTCTAAATTCCTAAAAAACATCCTTACCTCAATGGAAAAATGATGTACCTCACTGTAAAGCCCAATCACAGATACAAATGATTTATTTAGGGATGAGATGCAGGTTGAAATTCAGACCACAGGGCACACTTAAAGTGCACCTTTCTTCACCAACAGCCTGACCCCCCAGTTTCTACCTAGGGGTGGATTCAGCACCGGACGTAAAAAAACTAATTAATTTCAACTTTTTACAATTGGTGCTTAAGCAAACCTAGTTGTATAATGATATACAGGACTACCTGCTGCTGCTTGGCTGTATTTACCTACTACTATTTTCATCACTGTGACCTCAAGTGCCACAACATCCTTTTCAGATGTCAGGGGTTTGAACATGTCTATATGTTTTTTGTGATATTTTTAAATAAAGTGTCAAAAAACGTTGCATGTCTATGAACCTGCAACAACAGTTGGATATTACAATTCCTAACTGATTCCTAATAGATGATAACCAATTAGGTCTTCTAATAGGACCTTTAAAATGTATATTTCCCCCCCTCCCCAATAGCTGTCTCTTGAACTAACATGTCATACCTTTATCTTGATGGTTAAAAAGATCTATTTGGAGTGATGTCTAAAATAAAGCCCCAATCAAAACATTTTATCTTAGTTAACAGGAATGAAAGTGTGTCACTGGTAGGGTGGTGGAAAGTAAGAGTGTTCCATTAAAATACAAAATAAGAAAGACAAGGAATAACAAACAGGATTACCCATCAAATAATCTCTTTATGGCTCATCACAATTGCAAGCTCTTAAAACTGTCTCTTGTCAGCAAAAGACAGGAAGATAATAGCTGCATGTGGGACTGGGGAGGAGTATCTGTGAGACCAATTGAACTGTTTTTAGATTCCCATTTCGAATCAATTAAAAGACATTACAAATAGAAATTCTCCTAAATTAGAGCCCTCACTGCATGAAAAACTAGAATTCAACTGTGGCCCTAGCATCTACTGAGCACTATCCATTTATTGTAATTTTGAATTATACAGGCAAATACCTCCTACATTATCTAAATAGCTGCACCCCCCCCCCCCAGCACTGAGAAAGGACACATTTCCTGGATCTTGCAATCCAGCATGTTCCCATCAAATCAATAGGGCTGATTTTTTTGTGCGCAAACAAATTGTCCCCAAATGTTTTTTTTACATTTGCACAGCTAAGTATGGTGCTGAGTTGCACTGAGGAAAAATACCATGAGAAAAATTATTTCTAACAAAAAAGTAGAGTTTGCTCCAAATTTCAAGGGTTCACACAGACAGAACTTTCCCTGAAACCCTGACTTACCTTACCTCTCACTACCACCTTCAGTCCCACCGCCATTCTCCATTCTGCCCCACGCTCTTGTGTCAGTGTGTTTTTTACATTTAACTCTTTGCAAACTGGTAAGGGGTCCATGAGACCCCCTATACCAGTTCACAAGGCACGAGGGGCTTTAAAGTCACCTACGACAAGCACATTACTTGCCAGTAACCTCCCCGGCCCCATTACCTGCCTCCCCAAAGTTCAGGGGGCAAAAGAATCCACGGCCCATGGGCTATGTGGCTTGTAGCCTTGGGCAACGAGACCTGTATAGCTAGTGCCTGGGCTGGATCTACTGGACAGAGGGTTCTCCGCAACTTGAGAGGAGGACCCGATGTGTTTTTTTTATTTTAACTTTTTTTTCTTAAAAAAATGACATAGGGTTCCCCTCTCCAGGAGGGGAGAATAACGTGCCTTTTTATGTAATTTTTAAGTAAAACCAGGCCGGGCACCTGCTTTGTAGCCATGAGCCTTTCTGTTTGACTTGTCAGACACTCGTGCTTTGTGAACACAATACAATACAATATATTTTTCCCCTTAAAAAGAAAAAAATGGGTGTACCGTGCCATCTGGCTCTTGATGTCACTGACAGCCAGAGAGAACAGCGGGCACTTCCAGCATCCACTGCTCTCTACAGCTCTCAATGACTGCTTGCTCCCTGCCACAGGGAGGGGAAATTTATACTGGGAGGGAGCAATGACATCACATCTTACTCCCTGTATACATGCACCTCTCTGCGGTGGGGAGCAGGATGCCAGGAGGCCACATGGATACTGTGGAGACCGGCACAGGACAGCAACAGGGTCATAAGGACTTCACCCAGCCTTGGAACAGGGATGGAGGTAAGCATATTTGTTTAACTTTTTTACTCGAGTTCCTTAAAAGTCCGTTTCGGGCTAACTTGGATTTCTTGGGGGAATAAGGCAAAATGCCCGAACCAAACTTTTAATACATTTGCTCGTCTCCAGTAGAGATGTATGTCACTTGTACACATGACACTTTTTTATCTGTAAGTAATTAGAAAAATGTATAATTCCTTTATATCTTCCTTTATAATTCTATATATCTTTATATCTATCTGCAAATACTTGTCAATGGGGTTTGGAAAATTGCCTGATCCAGTATGTATTGGTGTGGTAGTTTGCACCTTATACAACAAATGCTGTACTTTCATTCTACAATTGTTAGAGAAGGACCTTAGTTAGGAGGTCAATGACCTACTATATATTTTCTGGTTAATTGAATTAACAGTTATTAGGAAACAGCTCACGCACTGCAGTTGGACATTCCTTGTGTCTAGCTTACTGGCAATCAATGCAAATGCAACATACAGTATAGAAGAAGTTCCAGCATGACATGTGTGCCCCATAAAATCCATGATACGGTACATCCAACATCAACAGCTTTACCATCATTGCCCCACACTCAGGTAATGCGTTTTGACAGATCTCCACCTGTTATTACCTGGATTGGTGGAGCTCTTTGGCAGTACTCCATGTGTCTATCAGTTTCTGGTTTGGCAGCATATTAGGGTGCAGGGTATGTTCAGGTAAGTGGGATCCTAACTGAAATGCACCTAAATGTGGGGCCATGAAGTGAAAGCTGATGCTTTGATGTTGGATGCATGTTCTTACATCATCCGATTAAAATATATGTTATATGGGACACCCTTGAAGAGCCAAAATGTTTACCAGAATTAAATTATCAGGTACGCAGAGATGTATTATGCATGGCAGAATATTTAGCACAGGAATCTACTTCCAATTTGGATATTAGTACTCTTAAACTACATGTGCACTCCAAATCAAAATGTTTTATTCTCAAAACAATTACATGGTATAGTAAAATAATAATTGCCATCAGCTTAGAGAACAGTGTAAAGGTCAGGTTTTATGAGCCAATACTATCGCCTGTTAAACAAATAAAAGTGCCAAAATTTTGTCAAATATTTTGTTTTGACCCAGATAACTATAGCCATAGCAATTCATATGATTGCCTTATCTTTCATAATAATAATGAAATAATAAGTGGTATACCAAACATCTGACTATATGATTCTAGTATCTAACAGGGATGAGCGAACCCCTCTAAAGTTTGGGCCTGGCATCTTAGGCCGAACTTTGATTAAAGGTTTGGGTTCAAGGACAATCAATGGAGACCCAAACATTGGAGGGGTGGCTGTAGCAGAGAGGGGCACAAATTGTGCAGCAGTAACCGCTTCCTGTCAGTGGTGGCAGTGTTTGAAATGGCTGGCAGTGCTGGCAGTAGGAGTGTCCTCATTAATGGGGAGCAGAGGCCATTTTTCTGTGGCCCGGCCATGGACTATTTCAAACGCTGCCGCTGACAGGGGATTAAAAGAGGATCGAGGGGCTCACGTAATTTGCAGCAGCTTCATAATGCTGCACCCTTAGATGAAGTGGATTGATGGGCTGCCCAGCTTTACCGTGTTTGGGACGGACTCCTAAACTGGAACATGGACTTCGGACTGAAGTCTGGGTTTGGGTTTGGAAGCCTGAACACGCAAAGTTCGGTACAAACCCGTTTGGGCTCCCCCTTATCACTATTAACTGATAATAAAAACAGATCTTTGTTTACTCAAATCTTTTGCTGACATTAAGCTATGCTTTTGATCAGTCAGACATTGTTATAACAGCTGTCTGTAGGCAAAAATAAAAAGAGCTCAATATTTACCCAACCTCCAGCAGGTTCAAAGGAGCCCCACCAGATGCATCGCACACTGGTCAGTCCTACTGAAAGTCTACTATTGAGTTTTTGTTTTACTTTTGTCTACATATGGGCTTCAAACATTAAGGACTACATAACAATCAATTAGAAGATGAAGGGAATTTCCTGTTATCTTGATCACATATTTTTTTTTTCATAAATAGTTCATAATGGCTGGTTGCCATTTATTTGTCCAAGAACCTGCCCACATCTAAAAAATATTTTTGACTCCTTTAATAAAGCCGAGGATTTACTTGAGCATTTCACAAAAGAAGCTTGGTAAATTATATATGATAACCTAAATTCTGAAGAAGCTTTACAATTGTTGTAATCACAGCGGTAGCACTTTAAGTAAAATATTAGCTTCTCGGCGTGGGGGCTCCTCAGGTACACCCATGTTGTTTCAGCTATCTAGGGATTTTTGCTCTAAGCATTATTACCTGTAACAAAAATACCCTTAGCAAAAAAACCTTACTGTGCCCTTCCACATTTCTTTCCCCTTCCAAAGGGTTTTCCAAACAATGGTACGAGATCCCATGGGGCTTGCATACTGAAAGAAATTATTTTTTCTTAATAAAACATACATATAAAACAATTTATTTAAATAAATTATTAAAAATGTTCAATGATTATAAACAGTTCTGTTCAAAAATACAAAAAAAAAATGTACGTCACAGCAAATTAAAGTGGACCAACACCCAGGATTTTGACTATCCTGGGTATTGGTCCACTTCCCCGGGGCACCCCGATCGGGGGTGCCCCGCTGTGTGAAACCCCCCAGAAAGCCCCCAAAACTCACCTCTCCCCGCTCCCACGTGGCCGCGCCGTCCAATCGGCGCCGACGGACAAGCTGATTGACAGCAACGTACAAGCAGCTTGCCCGTCGGCGCCTCCCGCGCGTCATTCAGAGACGGCCGGCGCGGGCACGCGTATGCCTAGAGGGGCGCGAGGGAGGCGGAAGAAGACCAGGTAGGTGGATTTGGGGTGTTCAGGGGGGGTTCATCCCGCGGGACATCCCGATCTCGGATGTCCCGCGGTGTGTGAGGTGATCGGCCCGGGAATCTTATAGATTCCCGGGCCGATCACCTCAGGGTGTTGGTCCACTTTAAATGAGGTCCCTCTAATATATGGAAACAGGCCAGCATACTAACCTGTACCCCAGCCAGATTTGCTGCAATCTATATTTTACCCAAGGCCAAGGCTGGTCCTCTATAAGTAAAAAAACTGCTTCAAAATGGGATACAAACTTGTCATGCATTTCATGTTCTGAAATGACTGTTTTGTGCATAATTACACGGTTTTAGGTTACTGACCACTATCTTGGTGCCACTTGAGATAATAAGAAAAAGGAAAGTGGTACCTGGTAAAGAATGGTTGGGAACCCCTGGCCTAGAAAGCTTGACTTGACATTTTTGCTTGACTTGACATTTTTTTTTTGGGGGGGGGGGGGTGGAAGTGCTTTAGACTACTGTACATCTGATTGGGTTTTGAAGGTGAGTGAAGGTGCACCAGCATTTAGTTAATAATCAAGTAGATTTTCAATTTTCATAGATTTAGATGTCATGTAAAAGGGAAATAACCTCAAACCCATGATCTGGTCCTGTGCAAAAGCTCTTTCCCCGACTAACAGAACCTAATCGAGTGGCACATC
Source organism: Gastrophryne carolinensis (assembly GCA_027917425.1). Taxonomy (NCBI): domain Eukaryota; kingdom Metazoa; phylum Chordata; class Amphibia; order Anura; family Microhylidae; genus Gastrophryne; species Gastrophryne carolinensis. Next base: position 132,511,296 of record CM051242.1, read on the forward strand.
TGCTTTTTATTAAGACTGAGTTCAGACCTAGTCCATAGGTTACCCCGTATGCTTCATGTGACAAAGCCACTACTTAACACTATAGGTTTGTGTGGCAATAATAACACACATCAGTTATGGCCACAATTTTTATTTTAAGATTAAAATAGTCAGGTATAACTATAATTAGTAAAGGATTGACAATTGTTATGGGTAAGTAAAGATAAAATTATATTGTAAATAAATGGTCATGTCATTTTTGGGGCTGAAGATCCCATGAATTGATTTTGCAGCAAATGTATGATGTGTTATGTCAACAGATTAATTACATAAAAAGTCCACTTTTTTCAACCTTAGACCTCAGATACGGGGAGCCATAGGGGGCACCAAGCTGCTTATCTTTGCTTTGTTCCGTGAAATGGATCAGCCATTATATGCTTGCACACATAGGATTTTTTCCTCCACATTCAACTCATCTGTGCAGTCTACACATGCCCAGAGTAGTGATCTGCCCTAATTATGTCGCCCAGGGAGCATTTGGCAGGTTGGGTAATTTGCTCAAGAGCACTCCAGTCATGTCACATGGCCGCAAGTTAAACCTGCAACCCTTCAGTCACACTACCAGGCCACTACCAGCCCCCGTATCCCCAACTTCGAGATTTATCCTGGAGATGGGCAGATGCCATATATAAACATTGAGAAAATATTAGTTACCCTCCCTATATATATAAATCTGAATCTATTGAAGGGGTTTGCAAGCTCACACCTGATGTTATAACCATATTACCTCTTTACCCTTACAAAGTAAACTAAGGTATTTTCACAAAAGTGTACTTTACCTTTACGAAGAGAACACCTGATGTTTCACATTAAACAAATGTTTCAACTCCAGAATCACTCCAAATTATTGTCTGGTTCTTAACCTAATCCGGCCCCAACCCTTAAGTGTGAAGATATTGGTAGTAATCCGTTGATGTGTAACTTGTTTTGAAGAAATTTCTCTAGTCATCCACCTCATGATTTATTTTTTCTATTTTTTTTAGATTTCTTAAAAAGGAATCTTAATAATAAATGTAGGGGTAGTGTAATAAATGTAGGTTGTGTATGAAAAGGAACCTTACTGTACATCTCACGTGCAAGTCTCTCCAAATCTATAATGCAAAAACTTCCTATAAATGGCTCAGCCGGTCTGTCCATGCTGGGAGCACGATCATAACTGGAGCGCCGCTCCCTACTATCTGTACAGTGTGGGGGTGAGCAGCTCCATGTGCTCTTCTGCGGTGACTAATTAACCAAACTAAGAGCTACAATGAGGGTATATTATGAAGCAGAGAGCCTGCAGTGATCAGCAGTTGGGATGTATTCCTTTTTTTTAACACTGCACACAAATATTTAGCGGAACAGTATAGCACCAATGTGATTAATAAAATTAACAAGCTAACATTTTCAGCGCCAGGAACATTGGTCCCCATTTACATTAGTGAGTTTAATGGGTCTGGAAAATAAGTAGTAAAATTGCAGCTTGATAAATGAATAGAACTGTAGGAACTGGCATTTCTTTTAAAAAATGTAAAAATATTGATTGCAACCTTTTTAAAAATAGACAACTTGTACTTTCTTCCTTGTAATATTTATGTTTTTTAACATTCAGGCCCTTCGGCTGTTTTGCAGAAATTCCAGAAAGTGTCAAAATGTATTTAAAAATGTAGAAGCAGATTGTGTATGAATTCATGTGAATAAGATGTCCTGTGTCTTATGTTTTAAGTTGTATTTTCTACCTACTAAAGCCAAGCTGTGTAACTAATGCTTTGTATTCAGTGCATTTCAATAAGACATGCAGCCTCGCTGTGAATGGAGAACGCCACGCCGATCGTCCCCAAGGTGCCAACTCGACACATCTGTGAACGTTTATCTCATATTGCCATAAAAATGCTCAGGAACTTCTTGAACTGTTTTTGTGTTTTCATGTACTGTTTTTTTTTGTAAAGAACTTTTATGAGCGTTGCCACAATGAGTGCAATGGGATGTGAAGGAATTTATATATATATATATATATAATCAAGGACAAAACAGACTTGCTTTTTCAATGTGCCTCAGTACCATCCAAGAGAAGCATACCGATTGGTTGTCATTGCATTCCTTAATTCCAATACTGATATTTTTTTGTAGGATGTTCTAAATTGTGTAACGAAGACATGTCAATGTGCTGTAGATGTATTAACACTTTGTGCTACTCCTATCAATGTTACTTGTTATTATATGTTACTTATGTTTTGTTGGAAAATGTTAGAATGAGAAGGGAGAAACCAAATGTGTGAGCTGTGCCATGGTATTTGCCATTATGCTTCAAAACATTCATAGCAAAAGGAACATTCCAGGGAAAATAGCCTTAAAGTGGACCTGCTTTTATTCCTTTATTTTAGATTTTGGGGCGATATGGTATAATGCCTAATATGAAAAGAAGGTATTGGTAAAGTGAATTACACAGATATTTGGAAAAATTGACTCTGTTGTTGTTTTGCAAAAATAAAATCTACAGAGCGTTCTACTAAACGCTGCCACACATTCTGAAACTCATCCATTGACACACAGAAGATATCATTTCCTTTGATTTAATATAGACGATAAGATATATATACTGTAAGAAAAACTCAGTAAAACAAAATCAATATTGCGCTGGAAAAATTACGACCACTATTAATAAAATCTTAATTAGATAAAAGCGTATAACAGCTCAAAACATGCTTAAAGAATCTGCAGTGTTGAGATTTAACAAGCAATAAAAAAATCCCAAAAATGCATGGAGCTCAAAAAATTCTTAAAAGCTCACCTGTAATTAATTAGCCCAGAACCACTTCCACCACTTGTACAGTAAATACAGACTCCACCAGACACCTTAGTGCTAAAATCACTCACCAGAAGTTTAGTTTAAAGTAGACCACGATTTTCACTAGCCCCGGTTTTGGTCTGTCTCCCTGGAGCACCCGGATTTGGGGTGTTCCGCTGTGTGAAATCCCCAAGGTCGCCAAGTCTACTTACCTTGAATCCTAGCCTCTCTTCGGTTGTGCGCAGCCCCGCCTAGCCATTCAGTTGCAGCGGGCAGGGCTGTGAACAGCCCAGGAGGAAACGGTTGATGCCAATACTGCCCACGCAGGTGCCATGGGCTCAGGGAAAAAGGTACAGTCACTGCACGCCCTGGGGTTTCGGCCCACTTTAAGCAGACTTAATCATATACCAATAGTGGTCATCTGGGCTACCTTAAATCATATATATATATATCCTCAATAAAAAGATTCCATTAAGTTTCCAATATTAAGCAAGATCTTATTGCACTTTGAGCAGAGCTTCGTTCTGTGAAGTTATTTCAACTCCTGTTTACCAAAGGGACATCAAAACAGTGCAAAAAAAGTAAACTATTCTTCTTTCAAATTAGCATATAAAAAGTTACAACCATCTAGAATCCCCCCCCCCCCCCCCCCCCCAGCTGTCAGGTTGAGGCAGATCTGCAGGTGTATATTTAAAATAATATATAATAATAATATATATATATATATATATATATATATATGCAAGATTTAAGGTATCCCATAGGACCACTATTGGTATATGATTACAACACCTGCTTAATTTCAACATCTGGTGAATGTTTTTAACAGTGTCCGCTGTATTTACTGTACAACTGGTGGAAGTGGCTAGTCCAGTTAATACAAAACGACTTTATAAAACTTTTTGAGCTCTATGTTTTTTTGGGACTTATATTTGCAAAGCTAACAAACCAATGCTGAGCAAAATTATTCTGTCAATACAAGAACAACTAATAATGTTAAAGCAGAGATCCCGCCTGGAAAGAAAGAAAATACCCCCCACACCCCCTAATTCTAACCTTCCTTTGATGCTAAGCCTAATTTGGGGTTTAAAATACTAAAGCATTGCTCTGCATTTTCACTGGCTGCCACGTTAGCGGTTTCTGCTCCCACTGTGATTGACACAGTTAGTCACTGCACTGAAGTGACTAACTGAGACAGACAGTGCTGCTTAGAAAAGAGAGTGGAAAAAACAAACACCCACACTACAAAACTATCCAATCAAAAAATGATTTCATACTGGTGATAAAGTGTATGATACAAAAGAGAGATACAATACATCAATGCTTTATCAGACACAATATATATCTTAATAACATAACCAAGTATGGACTGCTGAGTGATGTTATATCGGGGTTCCAGCACATATGGGGTACCAGCCCTTATATGATATACAGTGGGCAATACAGATCAAGGCTTGAAAACAACACAGTAATTATAGTGCATAAGAGTCCCACAGGTATATCATGGGCAGCCAAAGAATTCGTCACATTTTTATGCATAGAGAAGAGATATCAGATGATGCAGAAAGATAACGCCAGTAATAGGACTGCTTCCTCTTGAAAAGGTTCACACCGAAACATCGAGGTCTGTTTGTGTTATTCACCTGGTATTCCTGTCTGTAAGCCTCTCGGTTGTCTCTCTGCATATAACATCATATCAATATAACATCACTCAGCGATCCATACTTAGTATTTATGTTATTACTATATATACTGTGTCCGATAAAGCACTTTATCAGCAGCATTAAATCATTTTTTGATTTCATAGTTTTGTAGTTTGGGTGTTCGTTTTTCCACTCTCTTTTCTATACAGTGTATTTGTGCGCAATGAGTGGGCACACATTGGGATTACTGAACCCCTTCAGAATTTGCTATACTGATATACTTTATATCTATTTAAATCTACTTCCGTTGTGCTTCAACACGATTCTGATAGTGCTGCTACCACCAGGAGTTAAGGTGCCCAGTGTTTTTTTCATTTTAATGACCTAAATAGACATTAGCTGGGAGGGGACTGTATTTTTTTTATTTAACCACAATTCTAGGCTGACTTTTACATATTGTTAACCTGTACCAAGGCTCTGACACTTTGACAAATTCCACAACCATTATTCAACGCTATCTAGAGCTAGAGAGTGTCTCTAGATCACCAAGACTGGTGGCCACTGTGTAAGAGGCAGCTCTTCTTGTCTTTGTAGTTTCATTTTGTGGTTGCTGCCCTTTGCTACTGCAGGTCATAATTACTTTAAGAGCAACTGTATTTCAGTAACTCAGGCTTGGATTGTCTTACAGGGTAACAAGTGAATCCCCCAGTGGGCTCCTTTTCCTCAAAGGAGCTGCTGCCCTGGGCATTCTGGTTCAGATGGTGCTAACAATCCAGGAGCTCTGTCTATGGATCATTGGGGAACTATGTGGTCAGTTGTGTGATACTTTTGGCCCTATGTACAGTCCCATCATTCTATTGATACTGCATGAAATAATAGTGATAACATTATCAATTTCTTCGGTGACAGGAGCTACAGGTAATGCTCAATGTGGGCCTCTAGAGTCAGATTTACTGGTGGACCCCAGACACCACGTTCTGAAACTGAAGTAATTTATTACAGCTCTCTCTGGAGGTAGGGGAGGAGAAAAGAACTTTGCATAGTGAAATAAGAGAGGGGTTGGTAAAACATGTTTAGAAAAACATCAAGCTTAGATGAGGGATTTAAACCAAAAATCAAATTGATTGACATGGCAAATTTGTTGCACCAGGCTTGATAAATCTGGACACTAGTGTTGGGAGTGCATTGGTTTTCCAATAGCCTAGTTAAAAGTCAGTTTGGGGACAGCTCCAACAGTGAAAAACGTCTTACCTGCAGTCTGTTGAGGGCACTACCTAGGTCTCAATCTAACTTTTGGGCTAGCACTGTCCCATACAATGGACAGCAATTCTGACCTTTACATTTCTTAATAAATGTAAGAATAATTTCTAATTTTACAGAAACTGGACATGGATCTTACTAATATCTTTGGATTAAAAAAGGTAATGTTAACAATCTATATATTACTTTATATGTAGCTACAAGCACAGGATCCCTAAAATGTTCAGTCATTGAATACTATAATTTCAGATTCAGGTGATAGATATGTCCTTCAGGTAATGTGCAGAAGCTTTACAATGGGATGGAAACATGTCTTCCACATCTAAGAAAAACATCTCGCAGGCTAATTGGTGTGTTTATTAAATTGTGGAAAAAAAAAATCATCCTCCATTATCTCAGATGCTGTAAGTGCCACCAATTTCAATAGAGTCCCTCTCTGCTCTTTTGCAGGACATCACATCTAGATGTTCTGATAGTCCTGTGTCATTCGTCTTGATTCTCTGCAGCTTCCTTAGTATCAACGACTGATCATCTGTCACCATCAGACTATGGCACACCCACTCCAATGAGTGCAAAGTCTTGTAGGGGTCATGTCATATTCCCATATTCACAGATAGCAGGGATAGTTGATAGTATGGAAGTGGTGGATGATCGAACTGATCTTCCGAGCGCTGGACTAGAAGTGATTGTCTGCAGGGGATATAGCCTTTGTATATTACTCCTGGACAAAGACTTTAATGCAGGAAACATTTTTGTTTTACATGATAGGAGCCTTTCATGTCACATCAGTTGGCCGTATTTATGAGATTTCACTCATCAGCTCTTTAAAGCCACTTTTTCCCTGTCTTTCTCTCAATTTTCAATCTTTGTACTTAGTCACTGTGACTTTTTTAAATATGTGTCTAAAAAGATTTTAACATACAGAAAAAAATAGCTAGGCAAAAAAGCTTAATATTTTTTGGTTTCTGCCTCTTTCAGAAAAATGGCCAAATGTTCAACATTTCTCCCATTTTAAATTAGTGAGATCTTTATAGCTTAAATAGAAATCACAATGCTCCTTATCTGATGAGACATTGAAAATAATTTCTTGCAAGGCATATGTAACGGTAGTAAAAGGGCCCATATCATTGTTCTAGAGGTCCTGTTAAAAGTAGTAAATGGAATGACGATGAAATAGACTGCCAGTCCAGCAAGTCTCTTCCCTGTTTAGACAGGATAACCCAGCCTCACAGCTAAGGAACCAAAATCCTTCACAAGTTCACAAGCTAGAAAATGGTTCAAAAGGTTACAGTAGATAGGCAACCATAGAGGGTCAACAGAGTATTTTGAGATTGTGAACATGTGGCAGTGGGAGGGATAGGCAGAGGTTGCTTTAGAGATTGGTAGCAGGCAGCCAGAGAGGTCCATTAGGTGGAAACCACCACACTGACAGCAGTCAGCAGTGTTCTCAATAACAAATGATGAATGATGCAAATTCAAACCAGCAGAGCTACCCATTAATCCCATCAGGCAACAGGAACACTCCATGTGACTGCACAACTGAAGGTGCTAGGTGACTAAAACAACCACAGCTAGGTCGATTGGAGGGCATCAAGGGACTTGGTGCTCGTAGGTATGTATCCCCTGATGGTCTATATGTAAAGTTATTATATTTCATATTTCCATTTGATATTTTAAGGCAATTCATAGTACTGTAAGCAATAGCATTAACACAGACAAAATGGTATGTTAGTTACCCAGGTTAAATAGCTGACCTAAAATAGTAGAACATAGACATTTCATATTTCAATGACAGGGTAAAGTACTGTATGTGATGAAATACAACACATACACATACCAGTTAAATGTCTTGTGACCTCTAGAAACTGTTTCAAATTGTTTTCCATGTGACCTGCACATGGCCTGATTTTATCCAGCTTTTAGACTGAGAAATGATTTTATACTTTGCTATACAGTTACAACGGTGTGTGCAAAAGGCATCCTATAAATTGAAAGATGAACAACGTCACTTGGCTTAGAATTTTTGCACTTGGGGTTTTGTCCAGCCTCTGACCCTCTAGGATTAGTTTGCTACATTGCCTTTCAGCAATAAGTGAATCACACATTTTTCTATTAGGTAACATAAAGTTCACACAGTCATTGTGGTTATTAATTTCTAAAATGTATTGATTTTTTTCTCTCCAACCATGCAACTGGCCTTTGTGGTGAGGTCAGTAATCACCTGCGTCATCTTAAGGATTGCAGTTCAGGCCTGTCATTGCCAATATCTGAGCCAGTTATACCATGATAATATCCTTGAAGTCATATCTTTTTAGAAAATTTGTTTAAATGATAGCTGCAGCAGAGGTTATTTAGAACTCCAGCAGGACAATAGACTAAGCAAGGAGATTTTGGTCAGCTGCGATTTTGACGTCTAGTAATACCTTGGAACCGACTGCTGTGGCATTTTAATTTAGTTATGTAATTATTGAAAGATAGGGGGGCAATTTTTAAAGAAAAAGTAGAAGATAATAAATGGGTCAATAAAAGCACTATCAAAAAAAATGTTTGTCATGTGTCTTTTTCCATGCCTCCTAACTTTCCCCATATCTGCCTGAAATCTGAGGTTCTCTGACTTCTCTATATTAGTGGTAAATGGCAACAGATAATGATTGAGCTCTCATACTATAGTCTTAATTTGGCAAAGGGCGATTAAAACTTCACAAGGAAAAATTCTGCAGAATCCAATTTACATCAGCCTTATGCAAACTTCTTAATATACATCAGCATTTGCTGTCATAAAAAAAAAAAATAAAAAAAAAAACTATTTTTATAGTGTTGAGTCCTGTAAAAGGTAAAAAGAACCCTTTATTTTCTTGACAAGCCCCTCCCTCCCACAGAGGCTACTAGCCCAAGGCACCAAGCATAGGGGCTGGTAGCCCAGGACTGATAGACACAATGGCTGACCCCTGACCCTGGTGTTATACCATATACTAAAAAAAAGTAATTGTTGCGCGCCTTTTATTATGCAAAAATGCAATATTTAATTTAATACGTTCTTATATAACATGAAACATGCAGATTATTTACTCACAGAGACAGTATAGCTTGCTAAAAAAGAGAATTATTTATCATATTAAACCATCATAAGGACATACATTCCAATCTATGTGCAAAGCCACCATCTAGGGGTGCTGTTGCCAGTTCCTTATAATTTGTAGGACCTTTCAAAGAGGGAAAACATTAGAAGCAAAACGTATTACCTTGACTTGTTGGTCTCTGGGATATATTTAGGAAGAAAAATGGGAGTTGGCAGGGAACTTATGAATACTGTGCAGTTGCAAACAACATAATAAAGTATTTTCAATGTTAGGCTTCAGGTATATAATATAGACAAAGGTAAACATCAACAAGTTCAGTAACAGGGCTTACTGCTCTGTTTGAAGCAACAACAAACTAACTACCCAACATGGCATTTCAGGCCTCAAAGAGTCCTTTCTCAAGGGCTGATGACCGGATCTGCAAGGTATCTACAGTATGTCCACACTGGAGTCATAAAGAGAGGAGTGGCAGGAAGCCGGTCGGCGTGCAGCACCAGCTGGGATGGCATCAAATCTGTCACCGCCCAGAGATGTCGCTGAGCTGTGCTGTTGGGATCCCGGCCTGCTCAGATCTTAGATGGCCACAAACATGTCATGAAAGGAAATCACAGGTGTGCGGGGTCAATTTGCGCTGCTATGTGCTTAGAGAAGAAGGATACAGTGTTGCACGGAAATGTGCATATACTAGTATAGTATATTTTTTAGTATATTTTTTTTTATATACTATTTTATATATTATATATATTTATTAATATATATATATATATATATATATATATATATATATATATATATATAGCAAGTGGTTAAATGTCGAAAGCACCAATAGCAATGTACAAACTAGTGTTAAATCTAGAGTCTAAATGAAAAATATACTTACTATATACGTATGAAAATGCCAAGTTTCACAATTTATGAATAGTGTCTTTTTTACTTCTTCTTCCTACGCACAATTCAGCAACATTGAACCCATGCATAGTTCGTATTTTGTGAATTCAATTCAAGCGCGAGAAAAAATACTTGAAAATAATACCTTCCTAGAAACAATATTTGTGTTGTGCTCGCAAAATAAATTTAGCGATTCGGGTGCCATTGATTTGCTCCACACGTGAGTTAAATTAGAGTGTTTCACACAAGTTTTTTACAGCAGCTTTCAGCAGGAAAAAAAAAGAGCACTTCTATCCTCTGTGTGTAGAATCTGAGCATCTGCAGAATAATTTGGACCGGAGGAGGCGCAGAGTTCCAAATGCCAAAGTCTTTAAGAAGGGCTTATATATGAAGCAGTTATCTGATCAGGCTCTTTTTGAACTGACATGGGGCCACCACAACCTTCACACAATGACATGTTACTCCATTGGATTGGATGGAATTCTGTTGTATTTTTTTTTATTATTCTGTTGTATGTATTTTCATCAAAAACACTTCTTTCTGTCATCTAATAAATACTTTACTTTCTCCTACTGCAGTGTAAGCATTACATTTAGATATACAAATATATCACAAACTTATGCTAAACTAATGCCACACGAAAGCATGCCACAGTCTAAAGGGGAACTGTGGATGTGCCTGTTCCTGGGCCCTATTGGCCGCCCCCTTTACATCAACAGGCCCATATGGCGGACATTTATACTTGGAAAGGTAAGTAATTCAGCCCAATTTGTGGATCCCACATTGCAAAACTACAAATATCTGAATGCCCACTAACTATGCTCACTTTAAACCGCCCTCGGGGGGCCCCCCTCACACACATCATAAATGCAGATACAGAGCTCAATAAGAGCTAAGAGCAATAACTCAAAAACAAGCTGCATTGATCTATTACTACTACTACTATTATATACGTAAATGCAATACACTGCAAGAAAAGAGGGACACCCACAGTACCCTCTAAAAAGTGCCAAGGATGAAACAGTTGCACCACTTTAAGGGTCTAAAAAATATTCAAATTTATTGACTAATTACATATATTTACAATCACAATGAACATTAAGACTATACAATAACAACTACATGACATAAACATTTAAAACCACAAGGGGGCGCTGGAGGTCTGTCTCAGTGCAAAAAGTAAAATACTCTCCATTAAAAGTGTGTATCCAAATCCTATATACTATAACTAGTATGCTCTCAGATGCAAAAGTGCAAAAATACAACAAAAAATGTGCTAAACCCACCTATTAATCAATTCAGATCCACATGAGTGTACAAAAATAAAGTAGAATAACATACCATTGAGCAGGAAAACGCTGTGGTGATGGAAGTGAAAGAGAAAGAAATGAACAAAAGTGCATACAGACCAACCAGACGTGGACCCCCCACAGGTAACAACGCCTGGCACCCTTAAAGTGGTGCAACTGTTTCATCCTTGGCACCTTTTAGAGGGTACTGTGGGTGTCCCTCTTTTCTTGCATTGTATTGAGTTTTGAGTGCTGGGATTAGTGTGCACACTATTATTGGCTTTATTGTTGACTTACCATTTGGCTTATAGACTGGTGCAACTTTTCTAGCTTGTCTAAAACTTATATACGTAAATGCATGCATTAATGCTACCATAAGGCAAAAAAAACAAACAACAGAGTTACATGGTGTAAACCAAAATACAAGTATTTTACACTCAGATCAAAACTTCAACCTCATATGCACCTCTTCAAACATAAACTATTAAATAAAATAAAAACAATAAAATTATATTAAATAAATCAAAATTATGTTCAGCAAAGGGTCAGTACAGGGGCCAGTTCAGCTACAACATGATAAGCAGCAGAAACTCACAGACACGTGAATGTTTATTGGAAAATTCAAGCAAAGTTTCACAGAGTTTATCATTTATAAAGCTGTTTTTGCATGTACTTGTAATTTTCTAGCATGCACTTTCGAGCATATTGCATGCAATCCGATTTTGTAAACTAATTTTGTTTTTCGAAACTTGCTAAATCAAGCCAATGAATGTAAAGGGAACAGGAGGGATACTCATTGAAGATTGCGGATCCCACAGCAATCTCCCACGCTCTCCGTGGTGTCTTTCACCACTGCCAAGGAGATCCTACCCCAAACAGCTCTTGGCCTTTTGAATCTCGGGGATCCTGCCACAAGAATCTAGTGCTAGTGCAAAAAGGTAAAGTGAAATTGAAATGAGCTGGAGGCATAGGGCGCGTTCCTTCCCATCCTGTGCCATCGGCCATACCCCCCCCCCCCCCACAAATAACACCACAAAGTGCATGAGGGCCACGATCTTTAATGAGTATCCCTCTTGTTCCTGAGATTCATCCTGAGATTGAGATTCATCGTCTTTTTCACACATATTGGAGCTTGGCATTGCCATTATATACAGTATTTGTATTTGTATATATTTGTTCTTCAACATATTTTTCATTTAAACCAAAAAGACCAGTACTCCAATGTAGATCAAATGTAATCCAAAAAGCAAAACAGTAGCCAAATGTCAACGTTTTGGGGCCTTCCTTTCTCAAGACATACAACCACGGTGTAGGTCATGCTATAGATTTATACAGGCAGGAGCTAATCAGTGTCTGCCACAGCAGCACTGTGTCTGGGAGCCAATCAGAGGCTGCCATATCAGTAGCAGGGGTGACTCCTGTAAGTGTGTAGGTGTGAGATAAGTTTTAAATCATTTAAATGACAAGTTGAAATCAATAAACAAAAACATTATATAGTAATATAACACATTTTAAATCATTTAAATAACATATTTTGGGGCAGGTCCCGCCACCTTCCTACTTCCCCCACAATGAGGTATATCCTAGCTTCAGATGAGGCAGTGGGCTCCCAGGGACACCACCGCATCCACGGCGCCATTCTGGTTGGTAAGCAACCACCGGACTTGTCTATCTTCCACTTCTTACAGGTACTCTGCATCAATTCAAGGGACTTACACGATGTAAACTAAAATTCAGCTGCTATAAATGCAGCAATTGCAATATCTGCAATTCCTTGATTACATACACACAGGGGCAAACCCTATAGGATAGAGGGATACTATACTATAACACAGATTTCTGTGTCTATAACCAAAAATGCTCACGTGGCCCTATCTAGGTGGGTAAAACCATCGGACCTTTTAAAAAATGTTTCCAGCATCACAGCAGTGATAACAAAATAAACCTCAAGAAACAGAAGAAAGATGAACTAATGGATTAAGATAAAACAGTAGCAGTACACTTTGTTGAACAAAAACACGGGGAGGCCGATTTATTAATAGCGCCAGGTAGCGACAGATGAGCGGCAGTAGCGGTATTTTCACAGCGCCCGCTAGTATTCGCTGTGCTTGGCCGTTGTTCAGTTGTTGACAGCGACTCAGTCGGTGTGCAGTAATGTTGAATATTGGGTGAGGTGTCGCTGTTTGACTGGTTCCGCGCTGTATGGGAGCGCATGACAGTGAATGGCCATAGCGAACGGCTCCCAGCATATTCATTAACAAATCACGCTCAAAAAATTCTCGCGCTGTGAAATGCTTGTTTAAACCCCAGAGCGCTGGCGGCGATGGGTTAAAAGTAGTTTTTTAACCCCCAAACAACCATATTTTTGGAAAAAAAATAAACAAGTTTTTATAAACATTTTGTAATATGAATACATTAATATCAGACCTGTAATATCAATTCTGCACCATTTTTTTTTTTTTTTTTTTTACTTTAAAAGAAATATATAACATTGCAGAAGTGGTCACAGAATTTTTGACATTTAAAAAAAAAAAAAAAACATTAATATCAATTAATTATGAATATTTAAAGATTGAACCATTGAAATGCATTGGAGAGCGCCAGGTAGCGAGAGGTCATACCTGGCGCTGTGATGGGATTAGCAGCGGCGCTGTTCGTTGAAGCCTTCTACATGATGAATCCTGCGCTAGCTGACGCTCTCGCCGGCGCTAGCCTCATTTAGCGTGATAAATGCGTGATTGTGTTCGCAGCCTGGCGTTCTGGAGTTGGTAGCCGCCGATAGCTGGCGATACCTGGCGCTAGTGAGACACTACCTGGCGCTATCCCTTGATAAATAAGGCCCCAAGTCCACAATCTGCACAGTATAGTGATAGAACATATACCCTAACCTCACAGAGGTGGTGATATGCATCGCATCTTTTGGATCCATAAACTGTACGCTATCCGACCGAGAGGATTAAACACCTCTTTTGGATATAGAAGCTTTCTCCCACAAAAATAGAGCAGGGTGGACTAAGGTGACAGCATTTCACAATCTAATTGCCTGCTTATATGTAGGCCTCCTATGTAAAGAATAATACAGAGCACCATTACTTAATTAACTAATTTTCTTCCTCCCTCTCTCTGATATATTAGGTTTTGTTAACCCTTCCCTAGCTCACACAGACCACTACAAATTTTTCATCTCAGGTATGGATCAGGTGGCTATTTATGTTAGTATGATTTCTAACTCAAATTTTCTTGTTGTTCAGTAATTTGACAAATGTCTCCTAGCTTCACAGGTATTCATCTGAGTTGCAGTTATTACTGTATGTGTGTGATTCTTGCATTCTTGGTAATTTTCATACGTTTTGCATCCGCATTTTTCTGATGTAATGACCAGTTTGAGTTTGCTTTATTTTTGAATGTTTTGGATTAGTTTTGGATAGTTTAGGTCCGCTCTCTAGCAGGACCGCCCCCAATTTGTTACATGGGCTGTGTATTTTTCTGCATTTATCTCACCTAGTTTGGGTCCGCTTTACTATCGTGTGTTACACTTTTGTGTCATAATGACCAGTTTAGGTTCACTTTATAGCAGGGAAACCCCCAATCTCCTGTCCTGGGCCTAAAAGCCCACACCGCCCCCGCTGTATGTATTCTGAATTTAATGACCAGTTTAAGTCCCCTTTATAGCAGGACCGCCCCCAGACAATTTCCTTTCCATGGGCCTACAGGCCCACACCACTTTGATGTTGCCATGTGAGGGTGCTCGCCTCACGGGCACTATAGCGCAGGGTGATATCCTGGAACGGAGCTCCCTGTTGCCATTGGTAGCCTGTGGGTCTGCACCTCTTACTCTGACAACAGCAGGTGGCATCCAATCAGTGCAGCACCTGCCGCCATGTTGCCGGGTAGATTCCCCGGGTGTTGATGCAGCCTGGAACTTGCTCCCATTTGTGGAGATGAAGATTACCAGAACAGTGGCGTGGATGCTTGCGGTGTCCCCTGGAGCCCACTGCTGTTTTTCCCTCATTTCTGTGTCAGATTTAACGCCAAGTACCTGTTATAATTAGAATATAGTAGACATCGGTGGTTACTTACCAACCAGAACGGCGCTGTGGATGCAGTGTTGTCCCTGGGAGCCCGCTGCCTCATCTGCAGCCAGGATCAACCTCCCTGGGGTTTGGAAGGTGGCGGGACCTGCCACATTATGTTGTTCAAATGTTTTAAAATTTGTTATATTAATATATAATGTGTTTGTTATTCAAAAAACATCTACACACTTACAGGAGCCACCCCTACTACTTATTTGGCTTCCCGTGCTCCTGTGACAGCCTCTGTTTGGCTCCTGCCCGTATAAATGTACAGCATGGCCTACACTCTGGTTGTATGTTTGTCTTGAGAAAGGGGTCTTTTGAGACCCCGAAACTTCAACATTTGGTTACTATTTTGCTGTTTGAATTACAGTATATAAGTATATAACATTTGATATACTTTGAAGTACTGGTCTTTTCGGTTTGGACTGCGGCGCCTCCGCACCCTTGCTCCACTTGTTATGCCCATAAATGGTAAGCAGTTCGACTGTGCGACTTGGAACTTATATTTTTCATTTAGCCTCCAGTTTTAAAGTGGAACAAAACCCTCATGGCTCGGCCCTGGAATCTAAAAGATCGGGATGCCCCACTGTGAGAACCCGTGCCACCCTCAGGGTGACGCTACACTCACCTGCTTCTGGGGCTTCCTTGCTGATGTAAATAATGATGTGTATCTTTGGGCTGTGAGCTCGAAAATGTAGGGGAGCCATTGAGTTATGCTGGGGACAGGATTGCACACTGCAGGGGATGCAGCCACTCTCGCTCAGTTGGCCGAAGGTCTGCATGTAATCAGTCGGCTCTGATTGGATGAGAGCTTGTGCATGCGCCAAAGGTGAGTTTGTCTGGGCATTCTGGGGGGTTTCACATAAAGGGACATGCCAATTCAGTATGCACCCGGAGCATGGAACACAACCCAGGATAGTCAACATCTTTTAGTTAGTGGATTATAGATTGTAGTAGACTTTTGGGTCTGGACAACAGCATAATATATGGAGTGGGTCTCAGTGCTGCTTTTCGATAAAGTGTAAAAACAAATCATGATTTGTTAACCTGCCTAGTGCTCTGCTGAATAAAGCTCTTGTTTTTAAAATGGACTAAAACCTGGAATTTTGACTATCGCAGGTTTTGGTAATTGCAGATGCCCCGCTGTGTGACCTCAGGTTGTCCAGTAAACTCTTACTTTTCCCCGGTCCTACAGAGCATGAACAGGCTCTCGTCCACTCAGCACACTTGGCTGCACTAGTCAAAAATGGCTAAGATTCGGCTGAGGGCTGAATCTAGCGCAGAAGACCCATCACCTCTGATCCTATTATTGTGCATACAGCTTGTTTGTAGCCCTTTGCAAAGCATGTTCTAGCTTCACAGGATTCCTGCGGTGTCAGGAAGAATCCTATCACCTTGACCTAAACTTCTCTAAGAAATGCTTTAGATGCAGACACAAAGGTAAATGCAGGCACATCCTATCATCTTGACCCAGCACCCCTGATCACACAGGTTTCAAGATGGGGTTCTTTTTAAAGCTTGGGCCGAATAGGCATGGGTCGAATTTACTAATTTTCTAAAGTGGCAGTCACTTAAAGCCTGTAAAGTTGGCCTAGGCCTTAGAAAGTGCCACATCTGGAAACTTGTGTGCAAAATGATGGGATCAGGGGGTAATTGGTATTTGTTAATGCATTTTCTGTTGTTTTTTTTTTCGTCTCCACAGATAACGTCCTCCCCTGGGAAAGCACGGGAAGGGTGTTCTCCCCCACACCAGAGTTGTTGATTCTGATGACTCAGCGGAGAGGGTAACTTGACGCTGCCTGATAAAGGCAGCAGTTGCTTAGATACTTTACGTGCTGCTTTTACATTCCTGCTACATTTTGAATAGTGCATTCCATATTTGATTTTTTTTCAAACTATATTTAAGGTAAAAGTCACTGTATATATAATGTTTTACATTTGCCTCAGGTGTTATTGGGCAATGTATTAACTAAATTCTTCCTGTGGTCAAGTAGGCCTTTATTGGTTAGGTTGTTTTTTTGTCTTGACTATGGTGATTATGTTGAATGGGTCCACAGGTTAATTTACTTTGTCATCACAAATTAAATAGAGCTGGTCTGTTGTGTATATTGCCAAATATTTTTATTGACTTTTTTAACATCAATATTGAACATAGAGCATACCGATATACCATAGTTGTATACCTGTAGTACTAATTTGTTCTGGAATCCCAGGATATGCTGCTGAAGCTGCAGTAGAAGATACAAGGTGGTGGGGATTAATGTTGCCGCTGTGCAGTTTGTTGGCCATGTTGGCTACTTTTTTTACTTAAAAATTATATTTAAATTTGTATACCCACATTTGTATTTTGATTTTAATTAGCATAGTATTGTACGTCTCCACACACACAGGATTATTTATGTTTTTTTTGCACCTGGGAAAACCTACCTGACCTTTTGCACCAGGCGCAAGTTTCCCCCTGCTCTTCCCTGACTATACCCCGTAGACACATGTATTTATGTTTAAGTGTAAAAAATATCAAAACATAAATGTTAATGACATTAAACCTGTTTGTAGGTGCAATCAAAATTTCTTAATGGCCAAACTCAGCCAAACGTAATTTAAACGTAATTGAAAAAATGTAATCTCCTACTTCTCTTAACCCATGCTTTCATTTTGGTCAGGTTGAGGTGGGTACATGGGTTGGGTAGGCACATCATCCGAACTGGTGGTAGCTTGATTGGTGTCAGTGTGTGCCACAGTTGGTATTGACACTTGTGTAGGTGTCAACATAACCAGCAAAATAACATGGAGCTGTTCCACATGTTGATTCAGGAGCAGCAGCAACTCTCCTATTTGCCCACTTTTGTTGTTTAATGCCGTGAGGTACATTCCACCAAGCAAATAGAAATGGTGAATTCATTCTTCAAGGTAAGTCACCTAAGCAGTGATCCCAAAAATGTACTTAAAGTGGACCAAAACTCAGGATAGTCAATAATTTTGACTATCCTGGGTTTTGGTCCTTTCCCCAGGGGCACCCCAATGCCCCGTGGGACCGAGAAGAGGTGAGTTGGCCCCGCGGTGATCTGGGGGGTTTCACACAGTGGCGCATCCCTGATCGATGTGCCCCCAGGGAAAGAACTGAAACCCAGGATAGTCAAAATCCTGGGTTTTGGTCCCTAATGGGAACAATTTTACAACATGCAAGCAGACCATAAGAGCAGATTAAAACCATGACAATAACAAAAGATAAAAAACAATATTAAGGTAATAACCAGCTTTAGCTAATTTTCTAATAATAAAGATTAACCAATTAGACCAGACATTAGGAAAAATGTAAACAAGTTTATTACCATAGAACACTATTGTCTCCCTTACAGGAAACATGAACATAATCTGGATTTGTCAAGGTGTAAAAAAACTTTCTTTTTTTAAAATTACAAATAAGTGCTAAATTTAAAAAGATCCAAATTTAAAAACATTAACATAAATTACAACTCAGGTGTCATCTAAGGGCCTTATTCATGAAGGTATAGTGCCAGGTAGTGCCTGTATAGCAGCAGACAGCGTAAGGTGAACGCCGGAGACGGCACGCAATTACACATTTATGAAGCCGAATCTGGTGAGAGACTGGAACAACGCCATGTAGAGTCCGATTCATCATTATCCCAGGCTCAGCGTACAGCGCAGGCGTTCAGCCTTGCAGAGCACCACGTTTAACCTGTCGTTACCAGGCGCTCTCCCATACATTTCTATGGACGATCCTTAAATTCCTTTTCTGATCCCATTTTTCTTTAAACTTCTGACATGTATTATGTATTCTGGGCAAGAAAATGACATTTTTGAAAACTTTTTTGATTAATAATATTTTTATGTAGAATTGTCCTTACATCTCTGGTATTAAAGTGTTCATTAGAGATGAGCGAACTTTTGAAAAATTCGATTCGACTGATTCGCTGAATTTTCAGACAAAAATCGTTTCGACCCGAATTTATTCGCGACGAATCGCTATTAAAAACAACGATTTCTGAGCCTCCTAGAGCCTCAATAGGGTTGTAAACCATTCTGCCTTGCTGTAACATGCATAGGATGCGTGCTGGGTTAGTGAAATAATACTGTAAATAATTATCACATGCAGATCAGAGGCATCGGTAATAGAATCGCAGAGTGGCACAATTGCAGAGAGTTGAAGTGGCATCACTATGAGGGGCCCCTATAGTGCCTGAAAAACACACCCTGGAGCTGGCAGCAGCAGGAGCCCAAAAATTAGCTGAATCACACCCTGGAGTTGCAAGCAGCAGCAGCAGCAGCAGCCCAAACATTGGTTGAAAGAGACACTGGAGTTGGCAGCAGGAGCCCAAAAATTGGATGAATCACACCCTGGAGTATCAAGCAGCAGGAGCAGGAGCACAAACATTGCTTTAAAGAGACACTGGAGTTGGCTGCAGGAGCCCAAAAATTGGATGAATCACACCCTGGAGTTGCAAGCAGCAGCAGCAGCAGGAGCCCAAACATTGCTTGAAAGAGACACTGGAGTTGGCTGCAGGAGTCCAAAAATTGGATGAATCACACCCTGGAGTTGCAAGCAGCCGCAGCAGCAGGAGCCCAAACATAGCTTGAAAGAAACACTGGAGTTGGCTGTAGGAGGCCAAAAATTGGATGGATCACACCCTGGAGTTGCAAGCAGCAGCAGGAGCCCAAACATTGCTTGAAAGAGACACTGGAGTTGGCTGCAGGAGCCCAAAAATTGTATGAATCACACCCTGGAGTTGTAAGCAGCGGCAGCAGGAGCCCAAACATAGCTTGAAAGAGACACTGGAGTTGGCTGCAGGAGCCCAAAAATTGGATGAATCACACCCTGGAGTTGCAAGCAGCAGCAGCAGGAGCCCAAGCATAGCTTGAAAGAGACACTGGAGTTGGCTGCAGGAGCCCAAAAATTGGATGAATCACACCCTGGAGTTGCAAGCAGCAGGAGCAGGAGCACAAACATTGCTTTAAAGAGACACTGGAGTTGGCTGCAGGAGCCCAAAAATTGGATGAATCACACCCTGGAGTTGCAAGCAGCAGCAGCAGCAGGAGCCCAAACATAGCTTGAAAGAGACACTGGAGTTGGCTGCAGGAGCCCAAAAATTGGATGAATCACACCCTGGAGTTGCAAGCAGCAGCAGCAGCAGGAGCCCAAACATAGCTTGAAAGAGAAACTGGAGTTGGCTGCAGGAGCCCAAAAATTGGACTAAAGACACACTGGAGTTGCAAGCAGCAGGAGCCCAAACATTGCTTGAAAGAGACACTGGATTTGGCAGCAGGAGGCCAAAAATTGGATGAATCACACCCTGAAGCTGCAAGCAGTAGCAGCAGGAGCCCAAACATTGCTTGAAAGAGACACTGGATTTGGCTGCAGGAGCCCAAAAATTGGCTGAATCACACCCTGGAGTTGCAAACAGCAGCAGCAGCAGGACCCCAAATATAGCTTGAAAGAAATACTGGAGTTTTCTACAGGAGCCCAATAATTGGATGAATCACACCCTGGAGTTGCAAGCAGCAGCAGCAGCCCAAACATTGGTTGAAAGAGACACTGAAGTTGGCAGCAGGATCCCAAAAATTGGATGAATCACACCTTGGAGTTGCAAGCAGCAGGAGCAGGAGCACAAACATTGCTTTAAAGAGACACTGGAGTTGGCTGCAGGAGCCCAAAAATTGGCTGAATCCCACCCTGGAGTTGCAAGCAGCAGCAGCAGGAGCAGGAGCCCAAACATTACTTGAAAGAGACACTGGAGTTGGCTGCAGGAGCCCAAAAATTGCATGAATCACACCCTGGAGTTGTAAGCAGCAGCAAGAGCCCAAACATTGCTTTAAAGAGACACTGGAGTTGGATGCAGGAGCACAAAAATTGGATGAATCACACCCTGGAGTTGCAAGCAGCAGCAGCAGGAGCCAAAACATAGCTTGAAAGAGACACTGGAATTGGCTGCAGGAACCCAAAAATTGGATGAATCACACCCTGGAGTTGCAAGCAGCAGGAGCACAAACATTGCTTTAAAGAGACACTGGAGTTGGCTGCAGGAGCCCAAAAATTGGACTAAAGACACACTGGTGTTGCAAGCAGCAGCAGCAGCAGGAGCAGGAGCCCAAACATTGCTTGAAAGAGACACTGGATTTGGCAGCAGGAGCCCAAAAATTGGATGAATCACACCCTGGAGTTGCAAGCAGCAGCAGCAGGAGCCCAAACATTGCTTTAAAGAGACACTGGAGTTATCGGCAGGAGCCCAGAAATTGGATGAATCACACCCTGGAGTTGCAAGCAGCAGGAGCCCAAGCATAGCTTGAAAGAGACACTGGAGTTGGCTGCAGGAGCCCAAAAATTGGATGAATCACACCCTGGAGTTGCAAGCAGCAGGAGCACAAACATTGCTTTAAAGAGACACTGGAGTTGGCTGCAGGAGCCCAAAAATTGGCTGAATCACACCCTGGAGTTGCAAGCAGCAGCAGCAGCAGGAGCCCAAACATTGCTTGAAAGAGACACTGGAGTTGGCTGCAGGAGCCCAAAAATTGGATGAATCACACCCTGGAGTTGCAAGCAGCAGCAGCAGCAGCAGCAGGAGCCCAAACGTAGCTTGAAAGAAACACTGCAGTTGGCTGTAGGAGGCCAAAAATTGGATGAATCACACCCTGGAGTTGCAAGCAGCAGGAGCAGGAGCACAAACATTGCTTTAAAGAGACACTAGAGTTGGCTGCAGGAGCCCAAAAATTGGATGAATCACACCCTGGAGTGGCAAGCAGCAGCAGCAGGAGCCCAAACATAGCTTGAAAGAGACACTGGAGTTGGCTGCAGGAGCCCAAAAATTGGATGAATCACACCCTGGAGTTGCAAGCAGCAGCAGCAGGAGCCCAAACATAGCTTGAAAGAGACACTGGAGTTGGCTGCAGGAGCCCAAAAATTGGATGAATCACACCTTGGAGTTGCAAGCAGCAGGAGCAGGAGCCCAAACATAGCTTGAAAGAGACACTGGAGTTGGCTGCAGGAGCCCAAAAATTGGACTAAAGACACACTGGAGTTGCAAGCAGCAGGAGCCCAAACATTGCTTGAAAGAGACACTGGATTTGGCAGCAGGAGCCCAAAAATTGGATGAATCACACCCTAAAGCTGCAAGCAGTAGCAGCAGGAGCCCAAACATTGCTTGAAAGAGACACTGGATTTGGCTGCAGGAGCCCAAAAATTGGCTGAATCACACCCTGGAGTTGCAAACAGCAGCAGGACCCCAAACATAGCTTGAAAGAGATACTAGAGTTGGCTACAGGAGCCCAATAATTGGATGAATCACACCCTGGAGTTGCAAGCAGCAGCAGCAGCCCAAACATTGGTTGAAAGAGACACTGAAGTTGGCAGCAGGAGCCCAAAAATTGGATGAATCACACCCTGGAGTTGCAAGCAGCAGGAGCAGGAGCACAAACATTGCTTTAAAGAGACACTGGAGTTGGCTGCAGGAGCCCAAAAATTGGCTGAATCCCACCCTGGAGTTGCAAGCAGCAGCAGCAGGAGCAGGAGCCCAAACATTACTTGAAAGAGACACTGGAGTTGGCTGCAGGAGCCCAAAAATTGCATGAATCACACCCTGGAGTTGTAAGCAGCAGCAGGAGCCCAAACATTGCTTTAAAGAGACACTGGAGTTGGCTGCAGGAGCCCAAAAATTGGATGAATCACACCCTGGAGTTGCAAGCAGCAGGAGCACAAACATTGCTTTAAAGAGACACTGGAGTTGGCTGCAGGAGCCCAAAAATTGGACTAAAGACACACTGGAGTTGCAAGCAGCAGCAGCAGGAGCAGGAGCCCAAACATTGCTTGAAAGAGACACTGGATTTAGCAGCAGGAGCCCAGAAATTGGATGAATCACACCCTGGAGTTGCAAGCAGCAGGAGCCCAAGCATAGCTTGAAAGAGACACTGGAGTTGGCTGCAGGAGCCCAAAAATTGGATGAATCACACCCTGGAGTTGCAAGCAACAGGAGCAGAAACATTGCTTTAAAGAGACACTGGAGTTGGCTGCAGGAGCCCAAAAATTGGATGAATCACACCCTGGAGTTGCAAGCAGCAGGAGCAGGAGCAGAAACATTGCTTTAAAAATACTCTGGAATTGGCTGCAGGAGCCCAACAATTGGATGAATCACACCCTGGAGTTGCAAGCAGCAGGAGCAGGAGCAGAAACATTGCTTTAAAGATACACTGGAATTGGCTGCAGGAGCCAAAAAATTGGATGAATCACACCCTGGAGTTGCAAGCATCACCAGGAGCCCAAACATTGCTTTAAAGAGACACTGGAGTTGGCTGCAGGAGCCCAAAAATTTGATGAATCACACCCTGGAGTTGCAAGCAGCAGCAGCAGCAGCTGCATGAGCCCACACATTGCTTGAAAGAGACACTGGAGTTGGCAGCAGCAGCAGGAACCCAGAAATTGGCTGGAAGGCACCCTGAAGTTGGAAGCAGCAGGAGCCCAAACATTAGCTGGAAGGCACACCCTGGAGTTGGCAGCAGCATAAGCAGGAGCCCAAACATTGCTTGAAAGACACCCTGGAGTTGGCAGCAGCAGGAGGCCAAAAATTGGCTGAAAGCCACACCCTGAAGTTGGCATCAGCAGGAGGCCAAAAATTGGCTGAAAGGCACACCCTGAAGTTGGCATCAGCAGGAGGCCAAAAGTTGGCTGGAAAGCACACCCTGAAGTTGGCATCAGCAGGAGCCCAAAAATTGGCCTAAAGACATAAATATGTTTTGCACCATTTGGAAAGTGTAAAACGTGGCACTATGCTGAATCTAGTCGCATGCATCAGCCATTGGTGGGTGGAAATCCTGGCTGATCCATCCCTGATTCATTTTGACAAAGGTGAGTCTCTCCACATTCATCCATTCATGGGCCTTTTTAGTTGACAGACGAGTTCTCCTCGCCGTAACTATGACCCCGCCGCACTAAACACCCGCTCAGATGGCACGCTACTTGCCGGGCAGGACAGCTTTTCCAGGGCAAACTCTGCTAGTTGCGGCCACAAGCCAAGTTTGGCTGCCCAGAAGTCCAGCAGAACCTCAAGGTGTGTTGGCATGGTCATGTCAAGGTATGACATGACCTGCTGGTTGAGGTCCTGCTCCAGGTCTTCCTGCTGCTCATGAGTAGCCTCACTATGCGGGTGTAGAAAGCTACTCATTAGCGACTGAAGACTGAGGCTGCTGCTGATGGAGCTGCTGCTGCTGCTGCTCCTGCCAACCCCCCCAGCAGGCATGGCAGTGGAAGGTCAGTGCAGAGGTCCCCCCGAGTCAGACCTGCGAGAGTATGGACCATGGCGCAGATAGGCATCGGCCAACTGACTACGTAGAATGTCTTTGTAGTAGTTCAGTTTGTCCGCCCTCTCGGCGGGTTTAAAAAATGCCCCCATTTTGTGCCGGAAGCGAGGGTCCAATAAGGTGGACAGCCAGAAGTCATCCCGTCGACAAATGGAAACAATTCTGGGGTCACTACGCAAGCACGTGAGCATGCTTCCTGCCATTTGCGCAAGTGACTCGGAGGGACTACCTGTCTCCATCTCCACTGCATACTGCCACGGTGTGTCCGGGTCCTCTGTCTCACCTTCCTCACATCCCTCTAGGTCCTCTGGCTGCTCCTGCTCCTCCTCTCCTGTCTGCTGACTAGATAAACCAGCCATTTCTCCAAGCCTAAACTGTGTACTGTGCCACTCCTCCTCTTCTTCCTCCTCCTCCTCCATTTCAGCTCCAACGGGGTTAATGTGGCCGTAAGATGTAGACGGCATGTCTCCAGTGCCCTGACCAGCTATGGTTTCCAACGTGTGCTGTAGTACATGAAGCAGTGGAATCACGTCGTTCATCCCGTAATCCTGGCGACTCACAAATAAAGTGGCTTCCTCAAAGGGCCTGAGCAAACGGCAGGTGTCACGTATGAGCTGCCACTGGTTGACATTTAAGTTACTCAGGGGAGTCCCCCTATTCGCTTGGATCATCAAGAAATCCATGATGGCTTTTCTCTGTTCATATAGTCTGTCCAACATATGCAGGGTGGAATTCCAATGGGTGGAAACATCGCAAATCAGACTATGTTGAGGGCTACCGTTCTGACGCTGTAGCTCAAGAAGGGTGTGTTTGGTGGTGTATGAGTGGCTGAAGTGCATGCAAAGTTTCCTTGAAGTTGTTAGGATGTCTTGCAGATGGGGGGAAGACTTCAGAAACCGCTTCACAACCAGATTGAAGACGTGAGCCATGCAGGGCGTATGGGTCAGCCTTCCTTGTTGCAGCGCAGACAAAATGTTCTTCCCATTGCCGGTAACCATGGTTCCCATTTTTCAGTTTTCTTGGAGTAAGCCATGTTTGGATTTCTTGATGAATAAATTTAAGCAGTTCCTCCCCTGTGTGACTCCGTTCGCCAAGACAAACCATGTGAATCACAGCGTGACACCTCCATGCCCTGCACACATGGTAGACTGGAGGGGCACTGAGACTTGAGCCTACAGTGGAGGGTGAGGAGAAGGCGGAGGATGAGGAGGAGGCCGAGTCGCACGGTGTCACAGGCACAACAGCCAGGGAGCGTGGAGGCCGAAGCAGCGTGACCTGTCCAAGTTGCTGCTGCTGCAAAGGGACCACATTCACCCAGTGGGCCGCAAACGACATGCACTCTCCCTGACCGTAGTTACAGCTCCAGACGTCGGCGCTGCCATGCACTTTGCTACACACCGACAGGCTCAAGGACTGGCTCACCTTCTGTTCTACAAAATTGTGCAGCGCTGGTACTGCCTTCTTGGCAAAGAAATGACGGCTTGGCACTCTCCACCTTGGCTCGGCACAAGCCATCAGTTCTCTGAAAGGTGCAGAGTCCACCACCTGAAAAGGGAGCGACTGCAGCACCAGCAACTTGGACAGGAGCACATTCAGCTTCTGCGCTGTAGGATGAGTGGGCGCATACTGCTGTCTCTTGGACATGGCTTCGCTGATGGATTGCTGGTGGGATGCATGACTTGGAGGAGGAGGAGCAGGAGCATCAGGAGGTGCGACAGAGGATGGGTATGGTGCACAGCTGCCTTCGGCTGAGATGCTGGAGCCTTGGCTGGCAGAAATTGGGAGCGGCGTGCCACTCGGTGAGGAAGCAGCCTGCACCACCTCTACGGAGCCTCGGTTCTCCCAGGCCGCTTTATGGTGACGCATCATATGTTGACGCAGGACCGTGGTGCCAACATTTGGGCCCTGGCCACGCTTCACCTTCTGCCTACATATCTTGCATGTGGCCATGTTACCCTCCTGCGGATGCTTCAGGAAAGACTGCCACACTGCCGAGTAGCTACTTTTCCCACCAACAGCCCGCACTGATTCACTGCTACTGTCCAGGAACCCCTGCTCCACTACCTCCCGATATGGTAGCCTGCCGCGCAGCAAGTGCTCTACCCCGGCCCCGGCCCTGTTTGGCTCCAGGCTTTACAATTCTGCCCCCATGCTGACTGCCAACTATGCTGCTAACACCTTGCTGCCTCAGCTGCTGACTCTGGGGCAACCTGCGCCCCTCTTCTCCTTATGATAATGATGAAGCCCCTTCTGCACCCGGCTCCCAAGTGCGATCGGCTTCATCATCGTCATCATCATCGAGTTGTGGCTGCACATCACTGATGTTCTCGGTTTCCTCAACAGTGTCTGGTGCAGGAGCTGGAACGCTCGCAACACCCATGCCACTCTCCACATCACTATTTGTCTGCCTAGCGAAAGAAGCCACCTCCATTTCTTGGCTGGGCAGTAGCTGCTGACTGTCCTCTATCTGATCGTCCTCCTCACTAAAGAGTGGAGCTGAACCCAAAGCATAGGATACGTCGCTGGGGGAGGGAACGGCATAGGACAGGGGCAATGGGAGGATAGGGACTGCTCTCGGGCCATGCCAACTCAGGGTTGTGTCAGAGGAACCTATCGACCTTAGACTGGGGGTGTGAGATGTAACTTGTGATGATGTGGATGACCGCGCTAACCAATCTACCACGGCAGATGCGTTACTGGTGGAGACACGACCGCTAGCAGATACTGGCAGATCAGGTCTCTCACCGTGACTCCTGCTGCCACTCGCCCCTAGTCTGCTGCGACCTCTACCTGCTGAATCTTTGCCTCTGCCACTCCTCTTTGAACATCCTGGGACTTGTCTGCCTGACATTTTTATGCATTTGAAATGCGCAATAGGTACGTTAAAAAATGTGTTACTTTAAAAAGAAGAAGCTAAATAAAGTGAGGAACTGCTTCTCTGCACCAGATACTTAGAAAATTGGCAATATGGGATACCCTGCGGCCCAGTGTTTTGGCAGCAGGACAAAAACCAATTCAAAATGCAATAGTTTGATTAAGCTGAGGATCAACAAGTGTATTTAGTATAACAGATAGACTGCTAAGTGCAGGTTTGGGATACCCTGCGGCCTAGTGTTTTGGCAGCAGGACAAAAACCAATTCAAAATGCAATAGTTTGATTAAGCTGAGGATCAACAAGCGTATTTAGTATAACAGATAGGCTGCTAAGTGCAGGTTTGGGATACCCTGCGCCTAGTGTTTTGGCAGCAGGACAAAGACCAATTCAAAATGCAGTCGTTTGATTAAGCTTAGGAGCAACAAGCCTATTTTGTATAACAGATAGGCTGCTAAGTGCAGGCTTGGGATACCCTGCGGCCTAGTGTTTTGGCCGCAGGACAAAAACCAATTCAAAATGCAATAGTTTGATTAAGCTGAGGATGAACAAACGTATTTAGTATAACAGATAGGCTGCTAAGTGCAGGTTTGGGATACCCTGTGGCCTAGTGTTTTGGCAGCAGGACAAAAACCAATTCAAAATGCAATAGTTTGATTAAGCTGAGGATGAACAAACGTATTTAGTATAACAGATAGGGTGCTAAGTGCAGGTTTGGGATGCCCATGTGGGCTGGTGTATGTAAAGCAGGACAAAAACCAATTAAAAATGCAATAGTTTGATTAAGTTGAGGATCAACAAGCGTATTTAGTATAACAGATAGACTGTTAAGTGCAGGTTTGGGATACCCTGCGGCCTAGTGTTTTGGAAGCAGGACAAAAACCAATTCAAAATGCAATAGTTTGATTAAGCTGAGGATCAACAAGCTTATTTAGTATAACAGATAGGGTGCTACGTGCAGGTTTGGGATACCCTGCGGCCTAGTGTTTTGGCAGCAGGACAAAAACCAATTTAAAATGCAATATTTTGATTAAGCTGAGGATCAACAAGCGTATTTAGTATAACAGATAGACTGCTAAGAGCAGGTTTGGGATACCCTGCGGCCTAGTGTTTTGGCAGCAGGACAAAAACCAATTCAAAATGCAATAGTTTGATTAAGCTGAGGATCAACAAGCGTATTTAGTATAACAGATAGGCTGCTAAGTGCAGGTTTGGGATACCCTGCGCCTAGTGTTTTGGCAGCAGGACAAAGACCAATTCAAAATGCAATAGTTTGATTAAGCTGAGGAGCAACAAGCGTATTTAGTATAACAGATAGGCTGCTAAGTGCAGGTTTGGGATACCCTGCGGCGTAGTGTTTTGGCCGTAGGACAAAAATCAATTCAAACTGCAATAGTTTGATTAAGCTGAGGATGAACAAACGTATTTAGTATAACAGATAGGCTGCTAATTGCAGGTTTGGGATACCCTGTGGCCTAGTGTTTTGGCAGCAGGACAAAAACCAATTCAAAATGCAATAGTTTGATTAAGCTGAGGATGAACAAACGCATTTAGTATAACAGATAGGGTGCTAAGTGCAGGTTTGGGATGCCCATGTGGGCTGGTGTATGTAAAGCAGGACAAAAACCAATTAAAAATGCAATAGTTTGATTAAGCTGAGGATCAACAAGCTTATTTAGTATAACAGATAGGGTGCTACGTGCAGGTTTGGGATACCCTGTGGCCTAGTGTTTTGGCAGCAGGACAAAAACCAATTCAAAATGCAATAGTTTGATTAAGCTGAGGATCAACAAACGTATTTAGTATAACAGATAGACTGCTAAGTGCAGGTTTGGGATACCGTGCGGCCTAGTGTTTTGGCAGCAGGACAAAAACCAATTCAAAATGCAATAGTTTGATTAAGCTGAGGAGCAACAAGCGTATTTTGTATAACAGATAGGCTGCTAAGTGCAGGTTTGGGATACCCTGCAGCCTAGTGTTTTGGCAGCAGGACAAAAACCAATTCAAAATGCAATAGTTTGATTAAGCTGAGGATCAACAAGCGTATTTAGTATAACAGATAGGGTGCTAAGTGCAGGTTTGGGATGCCCATGTGGGCTGGTGTATTTAAAGCAGGACAAAAACCAATTCAAAATGCAATAGTTTGATTGAGCTGAGGATGAACAAACTTATATAACAGATCGGGTGCTACGTGCAGGTTTGAGATACCCTGTGGTCTAGTGTTTTGGCAGCAGGACAAAATCCAATTCAAATTGCAATAGTTTGATTAAGCTGAAGATGAACAAACATATTTAGTATAACAGATAGGGTGCTAAGTGCAGGTTTGGGATGCCCATGTGGACTGGTGTATTTAAAGCAGACCAAAAAAATATTAAAACTAAATTAAAACTAATCCAGTTTTTAGAAATGCTTGTGTGCAACAGATAGGGTTAAATAAGCCACTGCATAGATGGGATGAACAGTGGCAAGGCAGATTTACAGCACAAAGCACACCAATTTAAAAGTGATCAAAACTAAGTTAAAACTAATCCAGTTTTTAGAAATGCTTGTGTGTAACAGATAGGATTAAATAAGCCACTGCATAGATGGCATGCACAGTGGCAAGGCAGATTTACAGCACAAAGAACTGAAATTGAATTGAAAACTGATCTGGCTAATGAAAAAAAAAAAAATGTCACTGTCACTTCTATGCTGTTCTATGATCGTTCCGGTTTTTCCCTATCTTTCACTACCTTTCCCTGGCTCTGTCTACCTCTCTGTCTGCCTCTCTGACTCTCCCTACCTATCTGTAACTCTCTGTTCCTGTCTGTACCCAGTTTTGCTCTGGCCGCAATAGAACGCTGAAATGCGCACAAGCAAGATGGCTGCCACTTTATATAGCACGGTGACGTCACCGGGCTTCCTGGCTGCTGATAGGCTGCATGTGACTTTCCCATGATACCTTGCCCCAGGAGATATGTCCAGACATGTGCTTCCACCATTTTAGAATGCCTGTAAAATAAATGGAGTTTAAAGGAAAACTGCGATCGATCGAATCGCGGGGAAATTCTGATTTGTTCAGAATCTAATTTTTCATGAAATTCGGAATGAATTCGGGTTCGTCCGGATCGATTCACTCATCCCTAGTGTTCATGTTACAATGTTATAACAATGTAATTCCATATGTTTTCGCTTTTCTACTAGTGGATACATGTTCAAAAACAGGTTTTAATCACACAGCCTCTGGCGCTATGGGCTACAATTACATGATTTTGGGCGCCGGCGATGTTTGTGCCTGTTTTTTTTTTTTTTTATGTGGTGTGAGTCAGTTACACTGAGCTGGCGTTACGGTGTGCTCACCTACAGGGTAGTATAGCGACCCACATATCATATTCTTCAATGCCGGACAGCGACTGAGGCGCTCTGAAACAATGATCAAGGCCGAGCACAGCGACTACTAGCGGGCGCTCTGAAACCCGCTCTACAGACGCTCATCTGTCGCTACCTGGCGTTAATAATGAATCAGCCTGTAAGCTGTTTGTGTAATATGGGTGGAAAAAACACTGCTGTTGATAGCTTTGGAAACAATGGGGGTTAATAGCAGCATTGGAACACTCAGGCACTGCAGTGAATCAGGTAGAGTGCTTCTATAGTGCCACACAGACATCACATTTATCAATGCTAAACAGGTTACTACAGCGTCACTTGTCTGACCGAGACACTGGGTTACAGAGCCAGACACCCGATTTAAGCGCAGCTATAGAGACGCTCTGATGGAGATACGTGGCGCTAGTATTAAACCAGCCTCTTTGTCACCCTCTGTTGCCAGCCCATTTTTCAGCATTTTGCACGTGTGTTTAATTATTGTATTGCAGGAATTTACAGAGATTTCTAGGAAAATGATATATTGTTTTTTAGCAGGGTTTCAACTTTAACATGGCATGCCTTGTTTGTATTTTCTTTCTAAATAATTGTGGATGATATATGTGAAACAAAATAAAAAAGTTATATTTTTAAATATGTTGTCATTTTTTGTTAAAATGTTAGTTATTTAAGAAAATCATATTGCATGTAAAACCCCCATTCCTCCCAACAGTACCACATATGTAAACAGTAAACACCCAAAAATAGATGGATACAAGCAACAAGTTCTTTCTAAAGACATCCATTCCTTCCCAGGAGACACCCCAAATTGAAAAGAGTGTTTTGTCATTTTCAAATAATATACATCTACTATCCACTCTATCAAACAGTTAAACATAAACAAATAGCTTGGAGTACCCCCTTTTTTTAGGGTTAATCCCTTCAACGCCTCACACCATCACCAGTTAGACAGAACAGTGCACAGGGATGTGCTGCGCTACAACCCCACCCCACCCATACACCCATGAGAAAGGAGCCGGGGAGGCCGATTCATTAACAGCGGCAGGTAGCGACAGTTGAGCGACTGTAGCGGCATTTTCAGAGCGCCCGCTAGTAGTCGCTGTGCTTGGCCATTGTTCGGTAGTTGATAGCGACTCAGTCGGTTTGCCGTAATGTTGAATATTGGGTGAGGAGTCACTATTTGACAGGTTCCGCGCTGTATGGGAGCGCATGATAGCGTCTGGTCAGAGCGACCGGCTTCCACCATATTTATTAACAAATCACGCTCAAAAAATTCTCGCTCTGTAAAATGCATGTTTAAACCCCAGAGTGCTGGCGGCGATGGGTTAAAAGTAGTTTTTTAACCCCCAAACAACCATTTTTTTGGAAACCAAAAAAAAAACTAGTTTTTAAAATAATTTTGTAATATGAATACATTAACCCTTTAAGTGCCAGCCTACCTGGAGTTTTTGTCACACTCTGTTGCCAGACCATTTTGCACTATTTTGCGCTCCCCATGTTCAAATGTGATTTTTGAAGGGATTTCCCAGGAAAATGATATATTGTTTTTTTCAGCAGAGTCTGGGCTTTAACATGAAATGTCTTGTTTGTCATTTTTTAGGTGTATTCTCAATATTTTTGGTTAAATATGTGCAAAAAAAAAAAAAAAAAAAAAAATTTTTACATATTGTAGTTTTTTTTGTAATAAAAAATGTAAGTTTGTCAATGAAATCTTATTGCGTGTGAAATCCCAATTTCTCCTGGTTACAGCGGTACCACATATGTATTGGTAGACACCCTTTCCTGCCCAGGAGACTCCCCCAAACTGAAACAACGCTTTAGGGGATTTTCAGATAAAATACAACTGTGCTACGCAATATGCGCACCTTGCAGTTTTTCCAGAAAAACAACCCTTTACATTTGAAATACCCCCAACAAACTATATATTCTCTGGAAGTACACACCTCAGGCTTTCTAGGCGTACCAGGCTTGTTGATGTGGCCATAGTTTTCTGGAAGTAATCCCTCAATGGATTCTTTGGTTGCAAAGAGTTTCCCTAAAAAAAGGATAAAAAAGCAGAATCAAAGCCAAATTTTCCTAAAAAAACTATATACAAACAAGAAAAAACAAGTTTAATCTGGAAACGCAACATCCCCGAACAGAACAATACCCAACATGCATTGCTACTGTCAAGGGAAGAGTTGCCAAACACCCCAAAGTAAAGCATGTGCGTAACGGTAATTTTACTTGAAAATTTCAGCTCTGCAGACAAAGTGCGCACCTTGCGATTTTTCAACCAAAACAACCCTTGACATTTGGAATATCCCCCATAAACCATATATTCCCTGAAAGTACACACGTTAAGCTTTCTAAGGGTACCCAGCTTGTTGTAGTGGGCTCATCTTTCTGGAAGTAATCCCTCAAAGAATTCTTTGTTTGCGCAGGGTTTCCTTAAAAAATTTATAAAAAAGCTGAATAAAAAACACCTTCTCCTAAAATATAAATATGCAAACCAGAAAAAACAAGCTAAGTCTGAAAGCGCAAGGTCCCCCGAACAGAACAATACCCAACATGCATAGGTACTATTAACCCTTTTAATTGCCAGCCTACTTGAGATTTTGTCACCCTCTGTTGACAGGCCATTTTTCCCCATTTTGCGTCATGTTTTGCGCCATTTTTGCTGGAACTTTCAGGAAAACTATATATATATTTTTTTGCAGCAGAGTTTAGGCTTTAACATGAAATGTCTTGTTTGTAAATTTTTATTTTTTTTTTACAATATTATTAAGTAAAAATAATAAATAAATAAATAAAAAATGTTTTAAAAAAATTGACTCCTTTATTTTAAATAAAAAATGTATTTTATTAAGGAAAATCATATTGCATGTGAAAGCCCCATTTCTACCGATTAGAACGGTGCCACATATTTATCGGTAGCCCCCTGTTCCTGCCCAGGAGACCCCCCTAACTGAAACAAGTATTTTATAACATTCACAAAAAAAATACAAATACCATCCACACTACAAAGGGTTAAATCGAGAAAAAAAATGACATAGGGTCCCCCCTCCCAGGGGAGGGAGACCCCATTTTTTTTTGATTTTTAAGGGTTAAAAACCCTTAAAAGGGTTAAAAGGGTTAATTTCTTTACTTTGGCATAAATTGTCTTCCCTCTGGTAATTTTTCTCTGCATATTGAAGCCTCTATATACATTAAAACAAGAAAAAATGGAAATAACACCAGGTTTTAGTCAGCTATATTGAAAAGGCTATACCATCATAAAGTTCTTTTTAAGCTTTTTCTAGTCCTTTTTAAATAATACATGACAAGATAACAATTTTCCAAAATGTTCCATTCTTATTTTAGTAACATAGTAACGTAGTACGTAAGGCTGAATAAAGACATTAGTTCATCCAATTCAGCCTGTATAGAGAAGAGGATCTCCTTACAGTGGTTTAGCAGCCATAGCTGGTAATGTTATTGCTTGCAAGGAAGGCATCCAGGCCACCTTTGAACTCTTTTAGTGTATTCTTCATGACTACCTTCTTTGGCAAAGAGTTTCATAGTCTCACTGCTCTTACAGAGAAGAATCCCCTCCTATGTTGGTGGAGGAATCACCTTTTCTCTAACCTTAGTGGATGCCCTCGAGTTATGATTAAAGTGGACCAAAACTTTTGACTATCCTGGGTTTCGGTCCCCCGATCGGGGGTGCCCCACTGTGTGAAACCCCCAGGTCTCCCCATCAAACTCATTTCTTCCTGGTCCTATGATGCATGCGCGCATCCAAGAGTCAGTCTAAGGCGAGCGGATCTGAGCGAGCTGGTGGCCGCATCCCCCGCTTCCCTCTAACAGGGAGCATGCCCGCGCCAGGCATTTGTGAATGCAATGATACGCCCCTGCTAGAGGGATAGCGGGGATGCAGCCGCTGCTCGCACATACGCCACTGGACTGGGAAAGAAGGACTCTTATTGACAACTTGGGGTGTTTCACACAGCAGGGCATTCCAATTCTGGATGCCCTGGGGGGAGGGAATCAATCGACCTTGAATCTTACAGATTCCTGGGCTGATCTACATTGGTTTTGGTCCACTTTAAACTCTAACTAGATATATATATATATATATATATATATATATATAGATTTATAACTAGATTTTCTTCTTTTTTGTCAAGCCTTGTCAGTGCCTTTTTTTCTTTTACATTCCATTTAGAGGAAATTATAGTGAGGAATCAACATTTGGCTTCTGCTGGTCATACAGTAAGTGCCAGCACTAGTTTGACAAACTCTTTCTCTGGTTAGGCCAGGTTCATATCGAACTTTGCAAGTTCGGGTTTTTCAAATCTGAACACGGACTTTGACCAGAAAAAAGAAAACACAGAAAAGCTAGTTGATGAGCTGCTGAGCAGCCCTTAAACCCCCTTCACCTAAGGTTGCAGCAGCAGGAAGCTGCTGTAACACACCTCTGCCCGATTCTCTTCCTGTGGCGGCAGTGGTGTTGTTTGAAACAGGCTCCACCAGGGCTACAAAAAGATGGCCACCAGCTCTCATGGGTGAGTACACTCCTAGTGCTGGCACTAGAAGTCTCCTCATTCATGGGAGCTGGCTGGGGCCAGTTTCAAACGCTGCTGCCACCGCCGCTGCCAGGGGGATTTTGGGCAGAGGTGAGTTAAAGTAGCTTGCTTTTGCTGCACACTTTGCATCCCCCCACCACTGCCACCCCCTGAAGTTTGGGTCCCTATTGATTCCAATGGAGATTGGGTTTGGGACCTTTAACAAGAACATTTATTCAAAGTTCAGCCAATTTTGCTGGACCCAAGCTTTGGGGGCATTCGTCCATCCCTACCAGTGAGTTATCAGTAATCTGTGGTGAGCTATGTTTATGGCTTATTCTATTCAAGCGCCATGCTGTTTTGTAACTGTTCTTGATGGTTCATTGTTATGCTTGCAAAGGGCACATCTAGCTCCTGTGAATAGAAAATGAATGGAATTAGATGTGGAGACAGACTATCTGTCTTTCAGGACTCAAGTCTTGTACCTAATACTGCAATCTGTTTCTAGTCTGTCATTCCTTCTAGCATTGTGTGCAAGGAAAATATATAGTATTTATATTGTGAAGGTCACACAAGGTTTTATCATTGTCCTCCTCCGGCCTTTGTACAACATCTCTCTCTTGCAAACTTCTCCAGTTACAACATAAAACAAATTTAAAGCAAGTGTATATGATATTATTTAATATGGAATAATTCTTGTCTTAACCTTCCAGTTATCTGTTTTTTTTTTACATTTAGGGGAATCATATGTTTATTAAAGTGGAGCAAATCCCAGGAATTTAAAAGTGGGGCATCCTGATTTGTGATGTCCTAGAGGAAAACCAGCAGATGGCATTGGAATCTCTTAGATTCCAGGGTGGATGCTGGTGGGTTTTGTTCCACTAAAGAATATAAAAATGTTAAGGACTACACCTCACTCAGCTCATCTGCAACTGCTGTTAGTATCAGGGGCAGAGTTATTGGTTTATTATTCTAATATTGTTAACTTTATATACATGCAAAGAATACTTTTTGGAGGCTCAGTGCATTGGATATGAGAGGGAAATCAATCAGGATACAAGATAAATGAGGGTAAAGTAGAAGTGAAGAGCCAGTGGTAGTAGGCTCCTATCCTAGAAAGTGCATAGTAGGTAATTAGAGAATGGTAAGGTAGTTGGCTCAAGATTGGGAGTAAAGAATGTTAAGAAACCCGGGGAGAAAAAACAAAGGAAGGTATAGCATAAAGTGGAGCGGGAAAGAAGGGCTGTACTTGGGGGTGGCACTGGCCAGCTGGGAACCTGGAGTTGGGGAAGGGGGGCTGGATTGAGCACCCAACAGATACATAAGGAGAGGAACAGCAGGCAGTATGGTGGGGGTAGCAGCGAGCAGCTTGCAATGTACTGCACTTGGATTACGGCAGTAAAGAATGTGTAGGAGACAACTGGAAGCACTTAAAGCAAATACAGCAGAGTCACCAGGGGTGATCAGCTCTTTAGCCACACCACCACGCTGCATCGATCTTTAAGCTCAGGGAATTGCCTTCTCTTTATCCTCTTTGTGTTGGCCATTTTATAATGTCACCAGTCAAGCAATCTCTGCTTATGAAGGAGCAGGCAGCTCATTTGCTGTCTCTCTTCACCATCATTAACTCATGCCACCACCACACTACTGGCAGCCTCTGAGGAACTACACCACTGTCATCCCTCATTTCAGTGCCACCTTCCAGCTTTTGCAGCCAACCACCACATAACAAAGAGCACATAAGGGACCTAGCATATCTGTAGGAATGTATAAAGGTAAAAAGATTTTCTGTTTTATTTTGAGTGAACTGAGAAGGTCAGTTGGATGACTAACAAACATCTTTAAGAGAATCAAGCAATGTTGCTTTTATTTATTCCTGCAGATAAGGTGATTGCATAGGTTGGGAACAGCTCAGGTCTAGGGAGAGAATAAAGGAATCCCAGCACAGGTGCCTCCTGACATGACAACACTTTAAGACATGATCTTGGGTTTATTCATTTGGAAAACTGTCTTGAACCTCAAGAGCCTGGAAGAACCTCACTAACCATCTTTACCTTGGCCAGTATTTAATTTCAGTTCAGCTAAATCTTCAAACGTATTCCTGTACACTAAACGGGATATAAAGAAAATAATCATTTTTTTAACTATGAATCCCACAAAGGATGCACACACTCCCAATGGCCAATGAAGACAAATAGTGTACAAGCAATGTGCAGTTGCCCTAATAGCCATATTTAATAGTGAAACACTAACGCCACCCTTGTGTACAAAAAGCGCACTATTGCCAGCAATACGTTAAAAAACTGTTAAAAACTGTTAAAAATATGCTAGCAGAGCTAATAACAGTTAGCACCAGTGCATCTCAAAGTAGTACAGTATAAAGTGCACAAGAAGTACTAACTATAAAACACAATCAATAACAAAATTAATACAAGTAAACCCAAGTACAACATCAAATTCAATTGAGTGTAAATGAATAATCTCAATAAAATGTTTCAATATCACTTATATATAAACATAGGCATGAATAAACAACAAGACTGATGTTTAAAGTGCAAACCATCAGTAATAGTCAAAAGAGATCAAAACATGAAAAATATATAGTGGTATATACTGCCCTGAATGTAATAAGGTGCTGCAGTGCTGTTCGACAGTTGCATTCTACTCTTCAAGGCATTCTGTGTCTCCCTACAGTACTCTCCAAAAAACTGAATCTAACATTTTCAGATTCTGTCTGTTTTGAACTGTAGGTTGAACATCTTGATTTGCGTTTGTCCTATGTTGTATGTTGGGGAAACACAGGATACCTTGAAGAGTAGAATTCAGGCACGCATGTGGAACATAAAGCTGGCAGCACAAGTTGAAAGAGCAGGGAAAATAATTTCTCTGGTATTTTCTTCAGTGTCATAATGGTGATCATAGCTCCCTGAGAATTACAGCTGTGGAACATGTAAGACTCTGCGCTAGGGGAGGTGATTTAAAATGACGATTGTTGGTGGATCTTCCATCTATATACACAAACCCCGCAGGGGCTAAATGAGGATGTTTTATTTACACAATTTTTAGGGTAAAACGTGGGGGTTAGGATGAGATGAATTATAAAAAAAAAATTTTTTATAGGGATGAGGTTTTGATTTGACATTTCTTCCTCACTAGGTTGTGGAGGCATTAGTTTGCTGATTTTTTTTATACAATTTATGTTTCTATATTTGTTTTAGGAGCATGTGCACACATACATGGCTGTGGTATTTCATCTTATGAGCACTAATGTTTGTTGTGGAAGCCACCTATAGAACATACTCCCCTGGTGCTCCCAACTGAATAAAATGCATCAGTCAAGTAGATCTTTTTGTGAGATATTTACCATCATGGACATCAGTCTCATTCCAGTTCGCTATGTTCTGAGTATGTGCCTGGCTATGAAGGAGCCTAAAGCCTTTTTGCACTGTGAGATGCCAGTAAATCAATTCTTGGCTGAAGGAGCGAGAGGCCCCCCTTAATAAAAGATCAGCTCACTTTTTCTCCAGCTTGCAACATAGTGGTCAGAAAATGGGTGTCTACCTCCACTTTAGGAATATCACTGCATGACAGGATCTAGAAGTCTGTCCTGCCTGCGCTGACATAATCTACTTGAGAGAAAAGTCTAGAGCTCCCCTTTAGGATCAGGGAGCTCTTTTTCACTTTGTCGCATGAGTTTCTACAGTACTTTCCTCAGTGGGACTTATTATTACCCTCTGTACCAATATGGAACTATCTCATCATTAATTATTTTAAGTGAAACATGTAGTGGACTTTCAGTAACATGAATCACTATAAATCTGTATCCAGACCATTGACTTTTAAGGAATATATTCATTTGTGAAAATATTGATTACTAGTTCTTATATCTAACATATGAACTGGTTGGTAGTAATTGAATGCTGTTTTAATTGTTTTTGTCCGCACTGAGCTGCTTGAGGTCGCTGCTGGAATTGTCAGTCGACTGGTTGTTCCATGCTGATTGGCAGCCATTTTGCTGTGGCCTGCCTCTCCCATTGGCTGCACTTCACCATGTGTCTCACCTCTCCTGAAAGCCTGGAATATCAACATCTATGCTTCCAGGTGTACTGCAGTGCATGCGGCGCCCCCTGCAGTTGTGGTGACATCATGCAACGCTGTCTCCAGTGCTTATGTTAAGCCCTAAAGCTGGGATGGGACAAATGGCTGGGTGTATGACGAGCTGTGATGATGGCGCACCTGGTAGGGCTGGTGGCCATTGGCCTAATGGTTTTTCTGCAGGGTACGCCATTTTTTACTTCACCCTTTGGGAGTTGCATAGTAGCCATGGCCGCGTGGGTACTGCAGGTTGAGACCTCCATCGGTGATGTATTTTAGATGATAATGCTCAATTATTTGGCACTGTGCACTTTACGTATCAGGTACTGTATTAGGCTATCATTGCACAGTTTGTGGTTTAGGTTTATTGTTCCTCGCTAGCACTTTATATATATTTTGGGTTATAATACATTTACACTGTGATACCCACATGTATGGTTAATTATTGTGTACAAAAAATGGGGATGCCCCACAGCCCCTATGGAGCAATGCCAAAGATTTACTATTGCACACACCCAGTATAAGAATATATCTATTTTTATTGTTACAAAATCATTGTACAGTTATGACATCAAACACACAATTTAAAAAAAACATATTGTTAGGACGAGCACTGCACATCCATCTAGCAGCACTTCACTTACCTCCATGGCTGCATCCAGCCGTCATCCATTTTGCAGCACTTCCCTCATGGCTGTTCCCAGCTCTCTCCCTTCCCCCAATGCTTCCTTCTTACATGCTCAGGTGCGCGCACGTCTTCGTCCACTAGAGGTTGAGCGCACTATATTCCTGAGATTTAAAGGGCCTGTACAGCACTGATTGGTGCCTGGTCATCCAATCCTGCATCCACTTCTCCTATTTAAAGAGACACTTCCTTCGTTCAGTGCCGGATCTTGGTCTCTCCATGCTTGTTGAAAGTCAGACATTCTTGGATTGCTCACCCGTGTACCGACCTCTGCCTGTCCCCGACTCTGAACCTTTGCTGCCTGCCCCGACCTCTGCCTGTACTTACTACGCCTTTTGCCTGCCACTCGCTGAACCTCGGCTGACTGTGGGACTGGGCCGCTGTTGGGGGGTAGCGACCTAGGGGTCACTCGCCGCACAAGACCAACCTGCCTTGTGGTGGGCTCTGGTGAATACCAGTGGCCCCTTAGACTCCGCTTCCCTGACACGGTACACGCCATCGGTCCCACAGTTAAAGCGGATCCACACCCGAGTCCGCTCCACCCGGTCCGTGACACACAACACATAACACAACTTAATCTGACCAGGGGGCGCTGTTGTACCATTCTGATGTCAACCCAGCAATATACATATATATCTAAAAATTACATATCCCATTTACATCAAAGAAGAAAGTGCTAAGTGCATTGTGCATCAATCCCAAGTAAACAACTGTGCCAATAAGATCCTAATAAGTCTAAACCACAAGGAGACAAAAGTCAAAGTAAAAAAAGTGCTACTTATCTTAGAACTGGGTAATAACAGCAGAAATGCGACCCCCCGCAGAGCCCACGCGTTCCGAGAGCACTTGTCTCTTCCTCAAGGCAGAGTGTGCAGCGGGCTTCTGTAGACTTCTGTATACTGTGGAGTCAGAAGCCAATCACACAACCAGTCCAAGGCTACTGGCTGGTTGATGAACACATGACCCCTGGATGGTAGTTCTGCCACTGCCACTTCCAGTAGACATACGGCCTTACGGTTTGGCATTGTGAGTGGCTTTTAAGAAAATAGGGGTACAAAGGGTTTTGTTTGATATTTTTTTTAGTCTTGTATAAAAGATTAATTGCCACCCCAGAGACCTTGAGAGGTAAGTAGGCAGGTACTTCAGATAGGTAAGTGTGCCCAGTTCAATATCCTGACCTCAGTATAAGGTAGTGGTCCTGTGGGTTTGTACAGGATCCCGGTATTTGTACCAGCACCGCATAGTGTGACGTCGCAGGGCGGTGGTTTGTGGGTCGGATTGGGCAGCTGCATTGCATCATTGGTGACCCCCTGCTCCTTCTGCTTTCGTGCCTTGCTCCTGGGTCACATTCTGTCACCCTAGACTCTTCCTGCTGCCCAAATGAGCCAATGAAAACCGGGAGAACGTTTAGGCAGTTGTGTTGTTAATCCCTTTATCAGCTGCAGAGATTCATTTCTGTGTGGCAAAGCAATTAGAACCACAATGATGACGGGCAACAAAAAACAGCCAGATTTGACTTTAGATCAGGGAGACTGAAAAAGGTATAACTTACATTTTGCCCTTGTTAAGTTTAAGGTCAGTAAACTAAAATTAGTTAGAGCAGCTATAAACGTAAATGGCCCAGTATTTTCCTGCTCTGTCATTTGAAATCGCTTTTCCCCTGGATGTCTCATTTATGTCCAGCAGTTTCTAGAGCTGCTCAGCTTTACATTGAATGAGCACTGCAGCAGCTCCAGCTTTTCATCTGCTGCAGGTTTTGTCCTCTGCATAATCCGTGCTGCAGTGCAGATATTCAAGAAAGCCTTCTGTCAGATGCAAGTCTCTCAGAGCACAGTGTGTTTCATCTGTTTTACCAATCATCAATCCTTTGCAAACAATTTTCACTTGACATGTGTTGTTTATAATCTCACTTCCTCCCTTTCAATTTACTTTCTCTTTCTGTGCTGCGTGTCTGCTTTTGCAATTCTCTTGCGTTCCAATTTCCTTTCTATTGCAACCTCTGCTATTATCAGTTACTCCTCCACCGATATTTCACACGGATATTACCATGCTGTTTCTGCTTAGCCTAATTTCTGTATTCTGTGTTAAATGTGTCCAATGAAGCCAGTGTAGGGTCTTCTGCCCTTCTGATGTGCAAAAGATATTAATGAATTGTACCAACAATGTTGTATTTACTTTGCAGGGTTAAAGTATGTGACTGCAATAGATATATACATATTGAGACATATAAGTAAACTCCATTCAGGAAAGTTAGAGGTTGGCTATGACATGTGGAGTAGGAGGATAACCAAAACCTAATGGGTGGTAGGGGACAAACAGTCTCCTCACACCCTATGTAGCAGGAGCACCAAAAATTGCAATGATTATACACAGATTATCTCTAAAAATTACAAAAATTTATTCAAAGCGGGAGCAAACTGACAACAACATACATGACACAAAACACATTAAAAACACTGCATCTCCCCCTAATACTTCCAGTACTGACCAAAATAAGGCGGTAAAAAATACCTGGGAAACTCCTTCATGTGGCAAGGGCTGGGACTATTTTATTTTATTGTGCCGGCACAATCTATTAGCTATTGTTGAAAAGGGACTGTCTATCTCTGACAATGTACAAACAATGCTTAAAGTGACAGTGCTTGAAAAACTCAATGTGCAATAATATATACACTTTTACATATATAAACAATCCAAGAAATAATAAACATATATTATCCTATATAAAAAGTGGATCCCTTCAATGCATATACACAAATTACATCAATAGATACCTATAATAATCAATTTGATATGATAAGTGAGATTACAAAAAACACTAAATGTGATATCAAAAAAAACAAGTGCACTTATCCTAAGTGTAAATTATACTAAACACTTGAAACCACCCCGTAGGGCAGTCCTAAAGCCCAACTGGTCAGGGATGCCCAAGAATGTGAAAATGATCGCACGTTATAAGAATCGTATCAGAGAAAGGTTATTACACAACAACAAGAGAAAAATATAGTAAAGGTATATAAACCAAAGCCTGGCACCACGGTCCACAGCACGCCTGTATGGAGCAGGGGGTCAGCAGCGGGGACACCTACGTACGCGGCCGCCCGTGCCGCTTCGATGGGTGATAAGCAAATAAACTACAAAAAGGACCATGTATTTATACCTCATGTGGCTCCCACAATTAGTCGCATTCTTGGCAGGAAGTGGGGCTGGAACGCACGCGTGTGCCCTGAAGCGCGCCGGAAATGACGTCAGCCCGACGGCCGGAAATGACATCTCCGGCCGCCGTCGTCATGACAACATCCAACGCTGAGCCACACTATGTCGGCTCAGCTCGGATGCCACAGTTAAGCCCAGCCCTACACAGTACCCGCCCACCCCCCTCCTCCTCCTCCCCCCCCCCA
Organism: Gastrophryne carolinensis; assembly: GCA_027917425.1. NCBI lineage: Eukaryota > Metazoa > Chordata > Amphibia > Anura > Microhylidae > Gastrophryne > Gastrophryne carolinensis. The sequence goes on from CM051242.1 coordinate 132,554,586, forward strand.
CACACACTACTGCCGCACTGTAACCGCGGCCGCGCGCCCGTGGCCAGCCAAGCCACAATAGCGCTGCTTGCACACGGCACAGCAGAAAGGTGGGGGAGCCGGATCAGGGGTGAACCCACCCCGTGTTCTCAAGAAGTATGCACGGCAGCGGCAAAGGGGAGTAGGAGGGGGATGCAATCAATATGTATACAGGAAATGTACAAGAAATGTCGTTAGGAAGGAAATGCAATAAATATGTGTGCAAAATCCACTGACATGAGAGAATACACATGAGCAGATGGCCCTACAATACAACGGGCTCCCTAATGTATCTATATCTATATCATATTGTGTACTAATATAACTATACCATAAAATACAGCCAGATGGCTAGGAAAGTGGTGCACAAGACATTGTGAGTGTCCAAGTGAACCCCACCATCCAATACTGGACTACATTGTTTAAAATAGAGAACAGCCTGATATCACTTGGGCCCCGTACTGATGCGCTGTTTTTAAGGTGGAAAGATGAAACCTCAGTTATGAGAGAACAGAGCAACTGATATTCAATTGTGTATCATATATATATACTTCAAGTGGCACACAGGTCAAACAGGCTGGCTGAATGAGCCCTAATGTGTGGACAGGCAGAATCAATATAAATGGGCAGGGAGAGGGGCGGGGAAGGGAGGGGGGAGGGAAAAAGAGGGGGAGAGAGGGGAAGGACGGAAAAGAGGGAAACAGAAGACAGGAGAGAACAAAAAAGGGAGAGGGGGGAGGGGGGAAAAAAGAGAGGGGAACTCATGACACATCATTGCGAGGATTGGGACAGCATGACTGGCTTCCACTTAATATCTAAATGTTGTTACTAAGGACATGTGGTCCCATCTTTGCGCCAATCTCAAAAGCTTAATGCTGATCTCGTAAGACACATTGTAGTTAACAGGTGGGCCATGTTGCAGACAAGGACCACTCCTGGACTCATTAGGGCCAAATCCATGCCGAGTGTTCTTGAAGACTTGTAAACGTGCCCTAAGGGTCCTAATCCAGTGTGAAATTCCCGTGAGATCAAAAGAACAACCCCGTCCGTGACAAAGTGTCTAAAAATAGAAGAATCATATTTCAATCCAAAGAAAAACAATGGTGACAATGTAAATCTTGAGTAATACAACTATACCTGTGTAAATTCAAAAAAAACAAACAAACACAAACAACCCAAATAAAATATGGGTAATTAAGTGTAAAATTAAATGCATGCCTGATGAGCCCCCACAATAACAGGCATGTGCGAAGCGTGAAACCTAATATCCACACCAAAATATTGGTGAACCCACCCAACCAATAATGTGCTGTGGGAACACAGCCCCGTGAATAAACTATCAAAAACCCCTCTTCTCAGTGCCAAACAATATATACCAAATCCCAAGGGCTCTGGCAATACCCACTCGGGTTTCCCATTTGCGTCCAGAAGACTACGTCCAATTCCCTACAATATCATCCTGTGTACTTGGTTAACCTAAGAATGGCGAAAAGGCCCAATCCTCATTCAGGCCTCTCGGACTGCGAGTGTCCAACTGAAAAATCCATCTCAGTTCCCTCTGTTGGAGTCGTCGTTTTAAATCTCCCCCCCGTTGGCCCAAAGCCACTCTCTCAATGCCTACCACTTTTAATGAATCGGGGTTACCCCCGTGTTTTTCCAAGAAGTGAGCTGCCACAGGCGAGATGTTCTTACCTGCTGCCTTGTCCCGGCTGGCCAGCCGGATGTTCGACAAGTGTGCCTGAATCCTCGTCTTGAGGGAATTCTGGGTTTCACCAACATATGCCACCGGGCAGCTGCAACTCAACACGTAGATCACAGAGCGCGTCCTGCAATTGATGAAAGAATTTATCTTAAAGGTACGTCCACTCTGTAAGTTACTGAAATATTTGGTTCTCTCAATATGTCCACATACTGAGCAGTTGCCACATGGGGAACAGCCCACAGTCTGTTTGTCCGAGAGCCACGTTTTTGCAGGCATGAAGTGGCTCTTACACAGTTGATCCCTCAAATTCGGAGCCCTGCGGGCCGTCATACATATTCTAGGACCCACCACTTGCATTAGTGACGGGTCCGAGGCTAGGATATGCCAGTGTTTTGATAACACACTGTGAATTTGTCTCCACTGTTTATTAAAATCCGTCACAAAGCGGATTGCTGTCTTAGACTGATTCAGTTCAGTAGGACCTTGTTTCCGAGGTGTCAGTAAATCAGATCTACTGAGCCTCTTAGCTCTTGTGTATCCCTGTCTTATCACTTTATCAGGATAACCTCTTCTTTTGAACCTATTTGCCAAAGAGATGGCTTCGTGTTCAAAATCTTCCCCATCAGTACAGTTCCTGCGAGCCCGCAGGAATTGGCCAAACGGTATACCGTTTTTCAAATGCTGTACATGTGCACTATCGTAACTGAGGAAGCTGTTCACTGCTGTAGGCTTTCTGAAAAGACAGGTGCCTATCATACCATCCGATTGCAAAAACAATTTGACATCCAAAAAGGTTACCTCTGTTCTGGAGATGGTGGTTGTCAACGTAATGTTCAATCCATTTTTGTTAAGGCAGTCCAAAAAGTCTTGGCAGTCAGATTCCGTACCCTGCCAGAGAAACAAAATGTCATCAATGTAACGGTACCACCCCAAAATAGCGGGGTGGTACCGCTCCAAGCCAAGACCAAAGACAATGCTCTCCTCCCACCAACCCAAAAATAGATTGGCCACCGAAGGGGCACACTTGGCTCCCATTGCAACACCAGATATCTGTTGGTAATACTGGCCATTGAACATAAAATAGTTGTGAGTGAGTACAAATTCCAACAGTATCAATAAAAATCTATGGAGCTCTGACCTGTCCGTTGACTCTTTATCTAAAAAGAACTTAATTGCTTCCAGAGCTAGATGGTGTGGTATTATTGTGTACAGAGATTCAACGTCACAGACCACAAGCAAGGTGTCTGGTGGCCAATACACCCCATCAAGTTTCTTCAGCAAGTCCATAGTGTCGCGGACATATGAGTGCAGGCTCAGCACATGTGGTTGCAAAAAGAGGTCCAGAAAAGAGCAAGCGGGTTCCAACAGACTTTTTATCCCTGAAACAATTGGTCGACCAGGGGGAGCTGGCCAGCCGGGACAAGGCAGCAGACACTTTGTCACGGACGGGGTTGTTCTTTTGATCTCACGGGAATTTCACACTGGATTAGGACCCTTAGGGCACGTTTACAAGTCTTCAAGAACACTCGGCATGGATTTGGCCCTAATGAGTCCAGGAGTGGTCCTTGTCTGCAACATGGCCCACCTGTTAACTACAATGTGTCTTACGAGATCAGCATTAAGCTTTTGAGATTGGCGCAAAGATGGGACCACATGTCCTTAGTAACAACATTTAGATATTAAGTGGAAGCCAGTCATGCTGTCCCAATCCTCGCAATGATGTGTCATGAGTTCCCCTCTCTTTTTTCCCCCCTCCCCCCTCTCCCTTTTTTGTTCTCTCCTGTCTTCTGTTTCCCTCTTTTCCGTCCTTCCCCTCTCTCTCCCCCTCTTTTTCCCTCCCCCCTCCCTTCCCCGCCCCTCTCCCTGCCCATTTATATTGATTCTGCCTGTCCACACATTAGGGCTCATTCAGCCAGCCTGTTTGACCTGTGTGCCACTTGAAGTATATATATATGATACACAATTGAATATCAGTTGCTCTGTTCTCTCATAACTGAGGTTTCATCTTTCCACCTTAAAAACAGTGCATCAGTATGGGGCCCAAGTGATATCAGGCTGTTCTCTATTTTAAACAATGTAGTCCAGTATTGGATGGTGGGGTTCACTTGGACACTCACAATGTCTTGTGCACCACTTTCCTAGCCATCTGGCTGTATTTTATGGTATAGTTATATTAGTACACAATATGATATAGATATAGATACATTAGGGAGCCCGTTGTATTGTAGGGCCATCTGCTCATGTGTATTCTCTCATGTCAGTGGATTTTGCACACATATTTATTGCATTTCCTTCCTAACGACATTTCTTGTACATTTCCTGTATACATATTGATTGCATCCCCCTCCTACTCCCCTTTGCTGCTGCCGTGCATACTTCTTGAGAACACGGGGTGGGTTCACCCCTGATCCGGCTCCCCCACCTTTCTGCTGTGCCGTGTGCAAGCAGCGCTATTGTGGCTTGGCTGGCCACGGGCGCGCGGCCGCGGTTACAGTGCGGCAGTAGTGTGTGTGGGGGGGGGAGGAGGAGGAGGGGGGTGGGCGGGTACTGTGTAGGGCTGGGCTTAACTGTGGCATCCGAGCTGAGCCGACATAGTGTGGCTCAGCGTTGGATGTTGTCATGACGACGGCGGCCGGAGATGTCATTTCCGGCCGTCGGGCTGACGTCATTTCCGGCGCGCTTCAGGGCACACGCGTGCGTTCCAGCCCCACTTCCTGCCAAGAATGCGACTAATTGTGGGAGCCACATGAGGTATAAATACATGGTCCTTTTTGTAGTTTATTTGCTTATCACCCATCGAAGCGGCACGGGCGGCCGCGTACGTAGGTGTCCCCGCTGCTGACCCCCTGCTCCATACAGGCGTGCTGTGGACCGTGGTGCCAGGCTTTGGTTTATATACCTTTACTATATTTTTCTCTTGTTGTTGTGTAATAACCTTTCTCTGATACGATTCTTATAACGTGCGATCATTTTCACATTCTTGGGCATCCCTGACCAGTTGGGCTTTAGGACTGCCCTACGGGGTGGTTTCAAGTGTTTAGTATAATTTACACTTAGGATAAGTGCACTTGTTTTTTTTGATATCACATTTAGTGTTTTTTGTAATCTCACTTATCATATCAAATTGATTATTATAGGTATCTATTGATGTAATTTGTGTATATGCATTGAAGGGATCCACTTTTTATATAGGATAATATATGTTTATTATTTCTTGGATTGTTTATATATGTAAAAGTGTATATATTATTGCACATTGAGTTTTTCAAGCACTGTCACTTTAAGCATTGTTTGTACATTGTCAGAGATAGACAGTCCCTTTTCAACAATAGCTAATAGATTGTGCCGGCACAATAAAATAAAATAGTCCCAGCCCTTGCCACATGAAGGAGTTTCCCAGGTATTTTTTACCGCCTTATTTTGGTCAGTACTGGAAGTATTAGGGGGAGATGCAGTGTTTTTAATGTGTTTTGTGTCATGTATGTTGTTGTCAGTTTGCTCCCGCTTTGAATAAATTTTTGTAATTTTTAGAGATAATCTGTGTATAATCATTGCAATTTTTGGTGCTCCTGCTACATAGGGTGTGAGGAGACTGTTTGTCCCCTACCACCCATTAGGTTTTGGTTGGTCTCATTCAATTGCAGTGCAGCACACGTAACTGTTTATTGCGGTGCACCCTCTTTGAGTTAGTAAATGGAGTAGGAGGATAGATATCATTTTAGGTTAATACCATAGAGAAACTGTCACGTCCAGACATGTTAATAGTCTCCATTCAGGAAAGTTAGAGGTCAGCTATGACACGTGGAGTAGGAGGCCTAGATATCAATTCAGGTGAATACCATAGTGAAACTGTCACGTCCAGACATGTTAATAGTCTCCATTCAGGAAAGTTAGAGGTCAGCTATGACGCGTGGAGTAGGAGGCCTAGATATCAATTCAGGTGAATACCATAGTGAAACTGTCACGTCCAGACATGTTAATAGTCTCCATTCAGGAAAGTTAGAGGTCAGCTATGACACGTGGAGTAGGAGGTATAGATATCAATTCAGGTGAATACCATAGTGAAACTGTCACGTCCAGACATGTTAATAGTCTCCATTCAGGAAAGTTAGAGGTCAGCTATGACACGTGGAGTAGGAGGCCTAGATATCAATTCAGGTGAATACCATAGTGAAACTGTCACGTCCAGACATGTTAATAGTCTCCATTCAGGAAAGTTAGAGGTCAGCTATGACACGTGGAGTAGGAGGCCTAGATATCAGTTCAGGTGAATACCATAGTGAAACTGTCACGTCCAGACATGTTAATAGTCTCCATTCAGGAAAGTTAGAGGTCAGCTATGACACGTGGAGTAGGAGGCATAGATATCAATTCAGGTGAATACCATAGTGAAACTGTCACGTCCAGACATGTTAATAGTCTCCAGATAAACACTATTAAAGAGGAACATTACAGGTATAAGGGAATTAATAAAAACTCCCTAAACCTGGCTTCCTCTGCCCCAGCGTGGAACATTTTAAGAAGGACGGTAAAGGGTGAGTATGGCTAAGGCTTTACAGCCTTCGTTCTGGGATGGCTAAGGGGGGTGCACAGGTGTGCCATCATCCAAAAGGCAGTGAGGGAGGAGGTAGGGATGTTTATAGAGGAACATCAGAAAAGGTGCTCCTTTAAAGTGGTTCAAATACTTTTAGTTTCATAAATATCATGCATGCAAGAAAAGTTGCTTGTTTTGATTTTCATCATCACATCATTACATTTATATTCAAAGAAAATTGCAATACCAACAGGGACTGGGTGTGCATCTTTTTTGTTTAATGCCATTATGTACATTCAAATCCACCCTAAGACAAAGAGAAGGAAAAAAAGTACAGAAGAAAAAAAAGAGAAGGAAAAATGACAAAAAAAGAGAAATGAATGAAAAAAGGGGAACAAAGAATAGGGAGGGAAAAGGAGCTCTGTTTAAGCCCAGTCTTATGGTTCCAGCTAATCAAAGTTAACCATAGAAAGCCACAATGTCAATATTTGTCTTGTATCCAATTGAATGCAAGATATTTTTTAGTTTATCTTTACCCAGGGTATTCTTTTATTTATATCAGCTATAGAAATAGAAGAAATTTGGTTGTGACAAAAGCAAAGCCAAGTAAATTAGGGAAATCAGTCCCAGTTTCCAGCAATGGTGAATACAATATTTTTTTAAGGCTCATTAATTCCAACCCATTTTGTGATTCCTTCTCTCTCTTATGGAAAAAGCTAAATCATTTCAGGGCTCTAAATTCTTTGGTCGCATGGAATAACGTTTCTTCAGATACTGCATGGTTATTAAACTGTCTATATCATAAAAGTGGGATACTCTTAGGCCTTGTTTCCTCCACCAATCAAAACCTGCTTGTAATCCGGGTATAAGCCTTGGGTTTTCAAAATCGGAGCCAAGGGGGTATACCCCAAAATCATCACCCTACATTGGTTAATGCAGAACAAACCCCAGCAGCCGCCTGCCTGGAATCTAAAAGATGCCAGGTAAAAAACCCTAGTTTGCCCATAAACATTCAGCTTTCCCCGCTACAACAGCACATGCACGGTCTCTCGTCAGAGGCCCTCGCCATGACTATGGTCATTCGGCAGTGGCTCCCATTGTTTACAATGGAGAGTGTGTGCTGCTGGATGCCCTCTATCCCCAGTGTCTGTGCGAGCTCCCGCCCCACCCATTCAGATAGACAATTTGCGCACGGCCGGGGTGCAGGGGATGCTGCAGCACGTACTCCCCATTCAGCTCAATGAGGGTTGTCTGTCAAATAACATAGTCACAGCAAGCAGCCCTCATTGGACAAGAGCCCACACATGCACCATTGGAGTCTGGCGAGGTGTGTTTTTTATGGGTGAACTGGGGGGTTTCACGCAGCGGGCCATCCCACTTCAGGATGCCCCGAGGGTATGGAACAAAACTCGGGAAAGTAAAATGTTGGTCCATAGATTTAATGAATCACCCCAAACCTTGCCTTTATCTTTTGGGGACAGGGAGACTCCAAATATATTCTCCCAGGAGCACTGCCAGACAGATGCCGGCGTCCCTCTAACCTAATCCAGATTACAAAACCAACACATACACACAAGGTTAATTGAGGGCTCAGGCTCACTGGGCACCTCTATCAGTATAATACACGTGGCTGCAGTATCATATTAATAACACATCTTTATTGAGGAAAATATTGCACACCCCAGTGGAAAAAAGCACAAGCAAATTAGTACACCAAAGGTTAAAAAATCCACAACGTTGTGATGTTAAAAATTAGGGGGCCCCCCCATACACATGCACAGACACCTCATCCACACCTCCACTATCTCACACATGCGCTAGCTCTGAAACCCTACAGCCAATAAAACATGGCTCGCATCACCCAGACGAAGCCCCGGTGGGCGGGGCGAAACGCGTGTCGGAAGTGGTGAGGCCCCCACGTCACCTCGTATCCTCCCACCATGTGCTATTGTGTAAACCGCTGCATCTACTCTGCAACTTGGGAGCGCCAACTTCACCCTGAAGACACTTGTATCATCATCTGCTGACACGGTCTTTCCAAGCAGCCATACAGCTAAGTCCCTACATGTTATTGTAGTTGGTATACGAGAGCGTGTCAATGACCAGTGAGGCTTGGATACAATGAATTGCAGTGAAAGAGTGTCTCTGTGACTCTGAAAACGCTCCTTTGAGCAATTAAGGCTGGCCAGCTTATGCGGTTTGGAGAAGGACTGGGCTTGTTGCTATTACGCTACTATATGCATGCACCCAGGTAGTAGAAGTGTTTGATCCATATTGCCTGGGATTATAATAGTTGACATGACAACGAGCGGCCCATCTATGAAATTCCCTTTTGGCCATTAGTTTGGTCTGGCGGTGACAATGCAATCTTGCCTTCTATGTAGATATGTGAGCTACTGAGAGATCAGCCGACCAGTGAACCCCGTTGTGGTGGAGGAGCATCTTTATGTGAGACTTTGAATGCAGGAATAGCTGTGCACCTACTTACTGCTTATCTGGACAGCTGCTCATTTTGGCAATTAATATTATGGCGCCCAACGCTGGAGTTTTTTGATGCGAGCCATGTTTTATTGGCTGTAGGGTTTCAGATCTAGCGCATGTGGGAGATAGTGGAGGTGTGGATGAGGTGTCTGTGCATGTGTATGGGGGGGCCCCCTAATTTTTAACATCACAACGTTGTGGATTTTTTAACCTTTGGTGTACTAATTTGCTTGTGCTTTTTTCCACTGGGGTGTGCAATATTTTCCTCAATAAAGATGTGTTATTAATATGATACTGCAGCCACGTGTATTATACTGATAGAGGTGTCCAGTGAGCCTGAGCCCTCAATTAACCTTGTGTGTATGTGTTGGTTTTTTATCTTTTGGGGCCCCCAAGTGCTATCACAACCAGACACTTCATTCCTACCCATGATGGAATATTTTCTTCTGCTAACAGTGCTGTTAATTGCACTGCCCTCACTGCTTGAAAATAATGGGCTAAAGAAGGTATATCCATACCCCCCTGGCCTCCTACTCTTTTTTCTCTGCCATAAAAGGTTGAGAATTTCTGGAACTTGACCAGATCTTTTTTCTAAATTCTAATTGGCAGCACCTGAAAAAGATAAAAGATTTTAGGGAGTAAGTCCATTTTCACAGCTGCAATTCGTATCTGCAAAGAAAGTGGATGCATCTACCAAACCAATGGAGTAACATTGTACTTATGTGTTTTCTTCCTATTTACTGTCAGCCTAACCCCAAGGTATGTTACTGATTGCGGGGACTAGGGATGAGCGAATCGATCCGGACGAACCCGGATTCGATCCAAATTTCAGGAAAAATTCGATTCGGATCGAATCCGAATTTCCCCGCGATTCGATCACTCGAAGTTTTCCTTTAACATCCATTCATTTACATTACAGGCATTCTAAGATGGCGGACGGGACATGTCTGGACATGTATCCCGCGCCAGTGCAAGCTGGGGCAGTCACATGCAGCCTATCAGCAGCCAGCAAGCCCGGTGACGTCACACAGCGGTATTTAACGGCGGCCATCTTGCTTTTCCTCATTTCTCTATTGCATTCGTGACAGACAGACAGAACGCTGTGTAGCTGAGGCAGTTAGACAGGCTGGAGACAGGGACAGACAGGGACAGGCTGGAGACAGGCAGGAGACAGGCAGGAGACAGACAGGAGACAGACAGAAAGCCAGGGAAAGGTAGGAAAAACGGAGCTGGCTGACAGGGAGATTTTTTTTTTTTTCATCCAGCCTTTGTTAGCGTTTTCAGGCTGCTTATAGTAACTAACTGTGCATATATACTGAACTGATCTTAAGTCTGCTGTGAGGCATCCCATTCTGTGACTAAAGCAGCCTCTGTTTAAGACCATATAAGCATTTGCTCTTATCATATTTGAAATTAGGCCTGATAAAGACACTTTTGCTGGCCAAAGCACTACTGGACCCTGCCAGCTCGATTCCTGCCCGGGGCATCCCATTCTGTGACTACAGCAGCCTCTGTTTAAGACCATATAAGCATTTGCTCTTATCATATTTGAAATTAGCCTGATAAAGACACTTTTGCTGGCCAAAGCCCTACTGGACCCTGCCAGGTCGATTCCTGCCCAGGGCATCCCATTCTGTGACTAAAGCAGCCTCTGTTTAAGACCATATAAGCATTTGCTCTTATCATATTTGAAATTAGGCCTGATAAAGACACTTTTGCTGGCCAAAGCCCTACTGGACCCTGCCAGCTCGATTCCTGCCCGGGGCATCCCATTCTGTGACTACAGCAGCCTCTGTTTAAGACCATATAAGCATTTGCTCTTATCATATTTGAAATTAGCCTGATAAAGACACTTTTGCTGGCCAAAGCACTACTGGACCCTGCCAGCTCGATTCCTGCCCGGGGCATCCCATTCTGTGACTAAAGCAGCCTCTGTTTAAGACCATATAAGCATTTGCTCTTATCATATTTGAAATTAGGCCTGATAAAGACACTTTTGCTGGCCAAAGCACTACTGGACCCTGCCAGCTCGATTCCTGCCCGGGGCATCCCATTCTGTGACTACAGCAGCCTCTGTTTAAGACCATATAAGCATTTGCTCTTATCATATTTGAAATTAGCCTGATAAAGACACTTTTGCTGGCCAAAGCACTACTGGACCCTGCCAGCTCGATTCCTGCCCGGGGCATCCCATTCTGTGACTAAAGCAGCCTCTGTTTAAGACCATATAAGCATTTGCTCTTATCATATTTGAAATTAGCCTGATAAAGACACTTTTGCTGGCCAAAGCCCTACTGGACCCTGCCAGGTCGATTCCTGCCCAGGGCATCCCATTCTGTGACTAAAGCAGCCTCTGTTTAAGACCATATAAGCATTTGCTCTTATCATATTTGAAATTAGGCCTGATAAAGACACTTTTGCTGGCCAAAGCCCTACTGGACCCTGCCAGCTCGATTCCTGCCCGGGGCATCCCATTCTGTGACTACAGCAGCCTCTGTTTAAGACCATATAAGCATTTGCTCTTATCATATTTGAAATTAGCCTGATAAAGACACTTTTGCTGGCCAAAGCACTACTGGACCCTGCCAGCTCGATTCCTGCCCGGGGCATCCCATTCTGTGACTAAAGCAGCCTCTGTTTAAGACCATATAAGCATTTGCTCTTATCATATTTGAAATTAGCCTGATAAAGACACTTTTGCTGGCCAAAGCCCTACTGGACCCTGCCAGGTCCATTCCTGCCCAGGGCATCCCATTCTGTGACTACAGCAGCCTCTGTTTAAGACCATATAAGCATTTGCTCTTATCATATTTGAAATTAGCCTGATAAAGACACTTTTGCTGGGCATAGCACTACTGGACCCTGCAAGGGCATCCCATTCTGTGACTATAGCAGCCTCTGTTTAAGACCATATAAGCATTTGCTCTTATTATATTTGAAATTAGCCTGATAAAGACACTTTTGCTGGCCAAAGCACTACTGGACCCTGCCAGGTCCATTCCTGCCCAGGGCATCCCATTCTGTGACTAAAGCAGCCTCTGTTTAAGACCATATAAGCATTTGCTCTTATTATATTTGAAATTAGGCCTGATAAAGACACTTTTGCTGGCCAAAGCACTACTGGACCCTGCCAGCTCGATTCCTGCCCGGGGCATCCCATTCTGTGACTACAGCAGCCTCTGTTTAAGACCATATAAGCATTTGCTCTTATCATATTTGAAATTAGCCTGATAAAGACACTTTTGCTGGCCAAAGCACTACTGGACCCTGCCAGCTCGATTCCTGCCCGGGGCATCCCATTCTGTGACTAAAGCAGCCTCTGTTTAAGACCATATAAGCATTTGCTCTTATCATATTTGAAATTAGCCTGATAAAGACACTTTTGCTGGCCAAAGCCCTACTGGACCCTGCCAGGTCCATTCCTGCCCAGGGCATCCCATTCTGTGACTACAGCAGCCTCTGTTTAAGACCATATAAGCATTTGCTCTTATCATATTTGAAATTAGCCTGATAAAGACACTTTTGCTGGGCATAGCACTACTGGACCCTGCAAGGGCATCCCATTCTGTGACTATAGCAGCCTCTGTTTAAGACCATATAAGCATTTGCTCTTATTATATTTGAAATTAGCCTGATAAAGACACTTTTGCTGGCCAAAGCACTACTGGACCCTGCCAGGTCCATTCCTGCCCAGGGCATCCCATTCTGTGACTAAAGCAGCCTCTGTTTAAGACCATATAAGCATTTGCTCTTATTATATTTGAAATTAGGCCTGATAAAGACACTTTTGCTGGCCAAAGCACTACTGGACCCTGCCAGCTCGATTCCTGCCCGGGGCATCCCATTCTGTGACTACAGCAGCCTCTGTTTAAGACCATATAAGCATTTGCTCTTATCATATTTGAAATTAGCCTGATAAAGACACTTTTGCTGGCCAAAGCACTACTGGACCCTGCCAGCTCGATTCCTGCCCGGGGCATCCCATTCTGTGACTAAAGCAGCCTCTGTTTAAGACCATATAAGCATTTGCTCTTATCATATTTGAAATTAGCCTGATAAAGACACTTTTGCTGGCCAAAGCCCTACTGGACCCTGCCAGGTCCATTCCTGCCCAGGGCATCCCATTCTGTGACTACAGCAGCCTCTGTTTAAGACCATATAAGCATTTGCTCTTATCATATTTGAAATTAGCCTGATAAAGACACTTTTGCTGGGCATAGCACTACTGGACCCTGCAAGGGCATCCCATTCTGTGACTATAGCAGCCTCTGTTTAAGACCATATAAGCATTTGCTCTTATTATATTTGAAATTAGCCTGATAAAGACACTTTTGCTGGCCAAAGCACTACTGGACCCTGCCAGGTCCATTCCTGCCCAGGGCATCCCATTCTGTGACTAAAGCAGCCTCTGTTTAAGACCATATAAGCATTTGCTCTTATTATATTTGAAATTAGGCCTGATAAAGACACTTTTGCTGGCCAAAGCACTACTGGACCCTGCCAGGTCGATTCCTGCCCAGGGCATCCCATTCTGTGACTAAAGCAGCCTCTGTTTAAGACCATATAAGCATTTGCTCTTATTATATTTATATTATAAGACACTTTTGCTGGGCATAGGCTTACTGCTGCCTGCCAGGTGCACTTCTGTTGAGGCATCCCATTCTGTAACATAGCATACCCCTCTTTATTTACACTAAGCAGCTCTCTTATTTACACTAAGCAGGCCTGTTGGAGGCTGAGTGTTACTGCTCACTTTTGGTGTGCATTATATTCTGTTTTATATAGACCCACTGCTGCCTGGGGGTTCTTAAAATATCACCTACTACCACGCCAGTTAGACTATGTCGGGCAGACAAGTGCCTGGAAGTGAAAAGAGGAGTGGCAGAGGCCAAGATTCCGCAGGCAGAGCTCGCATCAGACTGGGGGCCAGTAGCAGCAGGAGTCACGCTGAGAGACCTAATATGCCAGTATCTGCTAGCGGTCGGGTCTCCACCAGTAACGCATCTGCCGTGGTAGATTGGCTGACGCGCTCATCAACAACATCATCACAACTTACATCTGAGACCCCCAGTCTAGGGTCGGTAGGTTCCTCTGACACAACCCTGAGTTGGCATGCCCCGAGAGCAGTCCCTGTCCTCCCATTGCCTCTGTCCTACGCCGTTCCCTCCCCCAGCGACGTATCCTATGCTTTGGGTTCAGCTCCACTCTTTAGTGAGGAGGACGATCAGATACAGGAGGACAGTCAGCAGCTACTGCCCAGCCAAGAAATGGAGGTGGCTTCTTTAGCTAGGCAGACAAATAGTGATGTGGACAGTGTCGTGGGTGCTGCGAGCGTTCCAGCTCCTGCGCCAGACACTGTTGACGAATCCACGAACATCAGTGACGTACAGCCACAACCCGGTGATGATGATGATGATGACGATGAAGCCGATCGCACTTGGGAGCCGGGTGATGAAGGGGCTTCATCGTCATCATCAGGAGAAGAGGGGCGCAGGTTGCCCCGGAGTCAGCAGCTGAGGCAGCAAGGTGGTAGCAGTCAGCATGGGGGCACAATTCCAAAGGCTGGAGCCGGCCGGGGCCGGGGCCGGGGTAGAGCACCTGCTGTGCGGCAGTCTACCTTATCGGGAGGTAGTGGAGCAGGGGTTCCTGGAGTTGGCAACAGCAGCAGTGAATCAGTGAGGCCAGGGGGTGGGAAAAGTAGCTACTCGGCAGTGTGGCAGTTTTTCCTGAGGCATCCGCAGGAGGGTAACATGGCCACATGCAAGATATGTAGGCAAAAGGTGAAGCGTGGCCAGGGTCCAAATGTTGGCACCACGGCCCTGCGTCAACATATGATGCGTCACCATAAAACGACCTGGGAGAACCGAGGCTCCCAAGGGGTGGTCCAGTCTGCTTCCTCACCAAGTGAGCTCCCAATTTCTGCCAGCCAAGGCTCCAGCACCTCAGCCGAAGGCAGCTGTGCGTCACACCCATCCTCTGTCGCTCCTGCTCCTCCTCCTCCTCCTCCAAGTCATGCATCCCGCCAGCAATCCATCAGCGAAGCCATGTCCAAGAGACAGCAGTATGCGCCCACTCATCCTACGGCGCAGAAGCTGAATGTGCTCCTGTCCAAGTTGCTGGTGCTGCAGTCGCTCCCTTTTCAGGTGGTGGAATCTGCACCTTTCAGAGAACTGATGGCTTGTGCCGAGCCGAGGTGGAGAGTCCCAAGCCGTCATTTCTTTGCCAAGAAGGCAGTACCAGCGCTGCACACTTTTGTTGAACAGAAGGTGGGCCAGTCCTTGAGCCTGTCGGTGTGTAGCAAAATACATGGCAGCGCCGACATCTGGAGCTGTAACTACGGTCAGGGGCAGTACATGTCGTTTACGGCCCACTGGGTGAATGTGGTCCCTTTGCAGCAGCAACTTGGACAGGTCACGCCGCTTCGGCCTCCGCGCTCTCTGCCCATTGGGCCTGTGACACCGTGCGACTCGGCCTCCTCATCCTCCGCCATCTCCTCACCCTCCACTGTAGGCTCAAGTCTCAGTGCCCCTCCAGTCTACCATGTGTGCAGGGCACGGAGGTGTCACGCAGTGCTTCACATGGTTTGTCTTGGCGAACGGAGTCACACAGGGGAGGAACTGCTTAAATGTATTCATCAGGAAATCCAAACATGGCTTACTCCGAGAAAACTTAAAATGGGAATCATGGTTACCGACAATGGGAAGAACATTTTGTCTGCGCTGCGCCAAGGAAGCCTGACCCATGCCCCCTGCATGGCTCACGTCTTCAATCTGGTTGTCAAGCGGTTTCTGAAGTGTTCCCCCCATCTGCAGGACATCCTAACAACTTCACGGAAACTTTGCATGCACTTCAGCCACTCCTACACCGCCAAACACACCCTTCTTGAGCTACAGCGTCAGAATGGTATCCCCCAACATAGTCTGATTTGCGATGTTTCCACCCGTTGGAATTCCACCCTTCACATGTTGGACCGATTATATGAACAGAGAAAAGCCATCACGGATTTCCTGATGATCCAAGCAGATAGGGGGACTCCCCTGTGTAACTTCAATGTCAACCAGTGGCAGCTCATACGTGACACCTGCCGTTTGCTCAGGCCCTTTGAGGAAGCCACTTTATTTGTCAGTCGGCAGGATTACGGGATGAACGACGTGATTCCACTGCTTCATGTACTACAGCACATGTTGGAAACCATGGCTGGTCAGGGCACTGGAGACATGGCGTTTACATCTTACGGCCACATGAACCCCCTTGGAGCTGAACTGGAGGAGGAGGAGGAGGAAGAGGAGGAGGAGGAGTTGCCCAGCGAAACACAGTTTAGGCTTGGCGAAATGGCTGGTTTATCTAGTCAGCGGACAGGAGAGGAGGAGCAGGAGCAGCCAGAGGAGCTAGAGGTTTTTGAGGAAGGAGAGACAGAGGACCCGGGCACACCGTGGCAGTATGCAGTGGAGATGGAGACAGGTAGTCCATCCGAGTCACTTGCGCAAATGGCACGAAGCATGCTCACGTGCTTGCGTAGTGACCCCAGAATTGTTTCCATCTGTCGGCGGGATGACTTCTGGCTGTCCACCTTATTGGACCCTCGCTTCCGGCACAAAATGGGGGCATTTTTTAAACCCACCGAGAGGGAGGACAAACTCAACTACTACAAAGACATTCTACGTAGGCAGTTGGCCGATGCCTATCTGCGCCATGGTCCATACTCTCGCAGGTCTGACTCGAGGGGACCTCTGCGCTCACCTTCCACTGCCATGGCCGCTGGGGGGGTTGGCAGCAGCAGCAGCAGAAGCTCCATCAGCAGCAGCAGCCTCAGTCTTCAGTCGCTAATGAGTAGCTTTCTACACCCGCATAGTGAGGCTACTCATGAGCAGCAGGAAGACCTGGAGCAGGACCTGAACCAGCAGGTCATGTCATACTTTGACATGACCATGCCAACACACCTTGAGGATCCGCTGGACTTTGACTGGGCAGCCAAACTTGATTTGTGGCCGCAACTAGCAGAGTTTGCCCTGGAAAAGCTGTCCTGCCCGGCAAGTAGCGTGCCATCTGAGCGGGTGTTTAGTGCGGCGGGGGCCATAGTTACGGCGAGGAGAACTCGTCTGTCAACTAAAAATGTGGAGAGACTCACCTTTGTCAAAATGAATCAGGGATGGATCAGCCAGGATTTCCACCCACCAATGCCTGATGCATGCGACTAGATTCAGCATGGTGCCACGTTTTACACTTTCCAAATGGTGCAAAACATATTTATGTCTTTAGGCCATTTTTTGGGCTCCTGCTTGCTGCTACTGTCAACTCCTGCCAACTCCAGGGTGTGATTCATCCAATTTTTGGGCTCCTGAAGCCAACTCCAGTGTATATTTGGGCTCCTGCTGCTGCTGCTGCCAACTTCTGCCAACTCCAGGGTGTGATTCATCCAATTTTTGGGCTCCTGAAGCCAACTCCAGTGTATATTTGGGCTCCTGCTGCTGCTACTGTCAACTCCTGCCAACTCCAGGGTGTGATTCATCCAATTTTTGGGCTCCTGAGGCCAACTCCAGTGTATATTTGGGCTCCTGCTGCTGCTGCTGCCAACTTCTGCCAACTCCAGGGTGTGATTCATCCAATTTTTGGGCTCCTGAGGCCAACTCCAGTGTATATTTGGGCTCCTGCTGCTGCTACTGTCAACTTCTGCCAACTCCAGGGTGTGATTCATCCAATTTTTGGGCTCCTGAAGCCAACTCCAGTGTATATTTGGGCTCCTGCTGCTGCTACTGTCAACTCCTGCCAACTCCAGGGTGTGATTCATCCAATTTTTGGGCTCCTGAGGCCAACTCCAGTGTATATTTGGGCTCCTGCTGCTGCTACTGTCAACTCCTGCCAACTCCAGGGTGTGATTCATCCAATTTTTGGGCTCCTGAGGCCAACTCCAGTGTATATTTGGGCTCCTGCTGCTGCTACTGTCAACTCCTGCCAACTCCAGGGTGTGATTCATCCAATTTTTGGGCTCCTGAAGCCAACTCCAGTGTATATTTGGGCTCCTGCTGCTGCTGCTGCCAACTTCTGCCAACTCCAGGGTGTGATTCATCCAATTTTTGGGCTCCTGAAGCCAACTCCAGTGTATATTTGGGCTCCTGCTGCTGCTGCTGCCAACTTCTGCCAACTCCAGGGTGTGATTCATCCAATTTTTGGGCTCCTGAGGCCAACTCCAGTGTATATTTGGGCTCCTGCTGCTGCTACTGTCAACTTCTGCCAACTCCAGGGTGTGATTCATCCAATTTTTGGGCTCCTGAAGCCAACTCCAGTGTATATTTGGGCTCCTGCTGCTGCTACTGTCAACTCCTGCCAACTCCAGGGTGTGATTCATCCAATTTTTGGGCTCCTGAGGCCAACTCCAGTGTATATTTGGGCTCCTGCTGCTGCTACTGTCAACTCCTGCCAACTCCAGGGTGTGATTCATCCAATTTTTGGGCTCCTGAAGCCAACTCCAGTGTATATTTGGGCTCCTGCTGCTGCTGCTGCCAACTTCTGCCAACTCCAGGGTGTGATTCATCCAATTTTTGGGCTCCTGAAGCCAACTCCAGTGTATATTTGGGCTCCTGCTGCTGCTACTGTCAACTCCTGCCAACTCCAGGGTGTGATTCATCCAATTTTTGGGCTCCTGAAGCCAACTCCAGTGTATATTTGGGCTCCTGCTGCTGCTGCTGTCAACTCCTGCCAACTCCAGGGTGTGATTCATCCAATTTTTGGGCTCCTGAAGCCAACTCCAGTGTATATTTGGGCTCCTGCTGCTGCTGCTGCCAACTCCTGCCAACTCCAGGGTGTGATTCATCCAATTTTTGGGCTCCTGAAGCCAACTCCAGTGTATATTTGGGCTCCTGCTGCTGCTGCTGCCAACTTCTGCCAACTCCAGGGTGTGATTCATCCAATTTTTGGGCTCCTGAAGCCAACTCCAGTGTATATTTGGGCTCCTGCTGCTGCTGCTGCCAACTCCTGCCAACTCCAGGGTGTGATTCATCCAATTTTTGGGCTCCTGAGGCCAACTCCAGTGTATATTTGGGCTCCTGCTGCTGCTACTGTCAACTCCTGCCAACTCCAGGGTGTGATTCATCCAATTTTTGGGCTCCTGAGGCCAACTCCAGTGTATATTTGGGCTCCTGCTGCTGCTACTGTCAACTCCTGCCAACTCCAGGGTGTGATTCATCCAATTTTTGGGCTCCTGAAGCCAACTCCAGTGTATATTTGGGCTCCTGCTGCTGCTGCTGCCAACTTCTGCCAACTCCAGGGTGTGATTCATCCAATTTTTGGGCTCCTGAAGCCAACTCCAGTGTATATTTGGGCTCCTGCTGCTGCTACTGTCAACTCCTGCCAACTCCAGGGTGTGATTCATCCAATTTTTGGGCTCCTGAAGCCAACTCCAGTGTATATTTGGGCTCCTGCTGCTGCTGCTGTCAACTCCTGCCAACTCCAGGGTGTGATTCATCCAATTTTTGGGCTCCTGAAGCCAACTCCAGTGTATATTTGGGCTCCTGCTGCTGCTGCTGCCAACTCCTGCCAACTCCAGGGTGTGATTCATCCAATTTTTGGGCTCCTGAAGCCAACTCCAGTGTATATTTGGGCTCCTGCTGCTGCTGCTGCCAACTTCTGCCAACTCCAGGGTGTGATTCATCCAATTTTTGGGCTCCTGAAGCCAACTCCAGTGTATATTTGGGCTCCTGCTGCTGCTGCTGCCAACTCCTGCCAACTCCAGGGTGTGATTCATCCAATTTTTGGGCTCCTGAGGCCAACTCCAGTGTATATTTGGGCTCCTGCTGCTGCTACTGTCAACTCCTGCCAACTCCAGGGTGTGATTCATCCAATTTTTGGGCTCCTGAGGCCAACTCCAGTGTATATTTGGGCTCCTGCTGCTGCTACTGTCAACTCCTGCCAACTCCAGGGTGTGATTCATCCAATTTTTGGGCTCCTGAAGCCAACTCCAGTGTATATTTGGGCTCCTGCTGCTGCTGCTGCCAACTTCTGCCAACTCCAGGGTGTGATTCATCCAATTTTTGGGCTCCTGAGGCCAACTCCAGTGTATATTTGGGCTCCTGCTGCTGCTACTGTCAACTCCTGCCAACTCCAGGGTGTGATTCATCCAATTTTTGGGCTCCTGAGGCCAACTCCAGTGTATATTTGGGCTCCTGCTGCTGCTACTGTCAACTCCTGCCAACTCCAGGGTGTGATTCATCCAATTTTTGGGCTCCTGAGGCCAACTCCAGTGTATATTTGGGCTCCTGCTGCTGCTACTGTCAACTCCTGCCAACTCCAGGGTGTGATTCATCCAATTTTTGGGCTCCTGAAGCCAACTCCAGTGTATATTTGGGCTCCTGCTGCTGCTACTGTCAACTCCTGCCAACTCCAGGGTGTGATTCATCCAATTTTTGGGCTCCTGAAGCCAACTCCAGTGTATATTTGGGCTCCTGCTGCTGCTGCTGCCAACTTCTGCCAACTCCAGGGTGTGATTCATCCAATTTTTGGGCTCCTGAGGCCAACTCCAGTGTATATTTGGGCTCCTGCTGCTGCTACTGTCAACTCCTGCCAACTCCAGGGTGTGATTCATCCAATTTTTGGGCTCCTGAAGCCAACTCCAGTGTATATTTGGGCTCCTGCTGCTGCTGCTGTCAACTCCTGCCAACTCCAGGGTGTGATTCATCCAATTTTTGGGCTCCTGAAGCCAACTCCAGTGTATATTTGGGCTCCTGCTGCTGCTGCTGCCAACTCCTGCCAACTCCAGGGTGTGATTCATCCAATTTTTGGGCTCCTGAAGCCAACTCCAGTGTATATTTGGGCTCCTGCTGCTGCTGCTGCCAACTCCTGCCAACTCCAGGGTGTGATTCATCCAATTTTTGGGCTCCTGAGGCCAACTCCAGTGTATATTTGGGCTCCTTCTGCCCCTCATAGTGATGCCACTTCAACTCTCTTGAATTCAATTGTGCCGCTCTGCGATTCTATTAGCGATGCCTCTGATCTGCATGTGATATTTCTTCAAAGTATTATTTAACTAACCCAGCACGCATCCTGTGCGTGTTACAGCAAGGCTGAATGGTTTACAACCCTATTGAGGCTGTAGGAGGCTCAGAAATAGCCGTTTTTAATAGCGATTCGTCGCGAATTTATTCGGGTCGAAACGATTTTTGTCGGAAAATTCGGCGAATCAGTCGAATCGAATTTTTCAAAAGTTCGCTCATCTCTAGCGGGGACCATTCAAACCTATACCTAGTCTTTAATGCCTTTGGAGGTCAATTGATAAGAAACATTCCTGTTTGACTTTTTTAGTCCTATCTCATCCCTGTTGAAGGAGCGGGGTAACCTTGTAGGCTCTACAAACTGGTCCGGGCCCTGACTTTCAGGAGCAAATCCTACCTGGTATGGATAGATAATTCTGTCCAGGAGTTCAATCTAAAACCCAGAATCATAGTAACTTAATATCTGAATTAATTAGGTGAATTGGTAAGTATTTCCCACAGTTAGGGGGTTCTTTACAGCTCTTTGGGATGACTACAATTCTGGCCTGTAGAGCCTCCCCTGGAATAGGTTCCCCTGCCCTTATATGTTATACCACTTAACCAGATGAGGAGTTAAGATCAGGACAAACTTTCTATAATAAAGGCTAGAAAATCCATCCAGGCCAGGGGCCGAGGCGATTTTTGCCTCCTTAATGGCTGTTACAACTTCTTCTGGCATGAATTCTGCTTCCATTCTCTCTTTGAAACCCTCCAGGATTTTTCTAACTCTTGAGGATCACAATTAGGACTAAAACTAGTCACCTCCTATAAACTGTATAAAGCTGGTGCAACTCCAAGGCTGGTGGAATCTCTGGATGCTGAGTGAGGGTCCCATCCTGTTTCTTAATTCTGGGCATGGTTCTTCTCACCCTGTGTGTAAGACAGCATAACATTCTCTTCTCTGGTTTATTGATGGCTTAGTAAAACCTGGTCCCGCTCAAACATACATTTTTCTCAGCTTTTGTAGTTAAGATTAACTGATTCAAAAGATGTCTCTTGGGATGGGTTCTATACTTCTTAACTTATTGTCCTAATTCTCTATAGTTTTCTGCTCCAATATTTGAATTAGTTTCCCCCC
This sequence comes from Gastrophryne carolinensis, assembly GCA_027917425.1. NCBI lineage: Eukaryota > Metazoa > Chordata > Amphibia > Anura > Microhylidae > Gastrophryne > Gastrophryne carolinensis. The sequence goes on from CM051242.1 coordinate 132,576,422, forward strand.
CTCCCAATAGCCTTATGAGCTAACCAATTTATGGATCAAGTTGCATCTTCCACCTCATTACCGTCAAAGTATTCCATCAGCACTTCATTTATTTCTTTAATGGTCTCTTAATTCCTAAAAGGGACTCGTTCAGTCTACATTTATTTAATTTGGGTTTGATCCAGAGGCCCTGTACCCAGAGGACCATTGTTCCTAGCTAATGGGTGTGCAACGGCATACCCTCTGAAATCCTTACATTAGAAATCTGGATGCCCCTCCCCCCAGCCTGGAAACGGATGTAGGACTGCTTTGACTCTTTAATTGCCATATTATAGAAATATATCTATATCAACTATCTAAGCCATCCAAGAGCACAAACTGGATTTAAGACAAGAAATGTATGATTTATTACAATTATTATTTGGATTTAAACTGGACCCTCACCCTGAATAAGAGACTATCTTATAGGTTTCCCCCACCCAGTACATGAAACGTAGACTACTCCAGAATGAACTCAAATGGATATATAGATTGAATACGATTGGACCCCTGGGGCTCAAAGAAGATGCTTCTTTTGAGCCCTTTTTGGGGAGATAGACCCTTTATGAGGTTATTATGTATCACCTATTATGAGTATTCATTTCTCATTATTCCCCTTTATTATTATTTTTGGAATTTTTAGGAATTTGAATGAAGGTTTTTTTTATATATATATATATATTTCGCACATTTAGTTCACATTTTTATGTTTGTTTTTTGATTTGATATAATTTTAGTGTTCACGGTTTGGGATGATATGTATCTTTGAACATCGCATCCGGATGAGGAGTGAGATGTTTGTGGTTGGTCGACTATTTGATCGGCGGTAGCAAGGATACTTTGATTGATTGTATTGTTTTTATGTATCACATTTATTATCATTGTTGTTACTATTGTTGTATCGCTGTTGTAGTTGTTGGTGTTTTTTTTTTTTTTTTTCTTTTTTTGTACATCAATATGGTTTGTGGGTTGGGGTTTTTTTTTGGGTGGGTGGGTGTGTGTGGGTTTGTGTGTGTGGGGGGGGGGGTATATGCATATGTATTGACTTGGTCTGTTGGTATTGATTATTAGATTATATTGTGAAATCAATTAATATATATATTGTGTTTTTTTTTTTGTTTGTGTTGTGGGATCTGTTTGTGTGTGGGGCAGGCAGGGTGGGACTCGGATTGCATATATTGTTTATTTATTTATTTATTAGTGTTGGTGCTGATCAGTGATCTATAACATGAAAAAGCAAGTACCCTTTTGATTAAATGTCTTCCCATTCATGTGGAATGATCCTTCATTGAAGCCATATACTATGTTGCTTGATTTGTTGTTTCGTTGTTTCGATGTATATCATATTGTTCATTATGTATGCGCATTATTTCTGATTTATATGGATTTTAATATATGTATTTTGTCTATGCTGAATGTTTTGGTATATTTTTGGGTAATCAATGCCCCCTGTGCTGCCACACGTTCACACAGTGAGCATCATGGTGTTTGTGCTCACTGGGATTCTGGGTTGTTGGCCTCGCCCCCCGCCCGCCCCCTCTGCCTGCAGGTCTGTGCTCACAGACACGCGCTGCAATGCGGTGTTGTTGTGTGGGGTGGGCTTGTGGGTCATTTGGGGGGCAGGCGGAGGTGAAGCTGAACAGCATGTCATTGTATGGATAAGGTCAGGGGGCGGAGTTATCGTGCTGTGCTTCCTGTCTCCTCCGGCGCTTTGTGCGGCCGCCGGCTGGGGACGCCATGCGTGAGGGGGAGGCGTGATTGCGGTGGCGTGATTTCTCACCCTATTTAAAGGTGAGTGTTGGCTGCACAGGGTAGCACCTTGAGAAAGTGACATCACGTCACGGAACGCGTGGGTGGTAAGAGCATTGATTGGTCCCAGCAGGAAAGGGGGGGGGTTATTGTCTCATCTTGCACTGAGAGGGATTTTCTTTAGAATTATTTGTATTACATTGTTGAGTTTGTGTATTGTATTTTTGCACTATATGCACTTTTTGTCTTAAATGCACGATTGCACTTTTTTGATCAGTATTGGCTTTGTATCAGATTGAATATGGGTATTGATGGGTTTTTTTTTTACTTATCCCTGCTGCTGGGGTTTGTTATATGTTTTTTAATGTGTTTGTTTGTGTAATGTCTATTATGGTCTTTTAATGTTCAATGAATTAAAATATAAGATATTTTGATTATAGATGGTGTCATCGGTTTATTGTTGAGGGGTGAGTGGTGCCTTCAGGTTGTGTTCCTTTTGTGCGGTGTGCTGGGACCGCATTTAGCTATATGGTGTTTGTTTAAAAAGACTTTTGGGACACTGAACTGGCACATTTTTTTCTCTCTGTTGGCTGTTTGCGTTTGGTGGTGCTGGACTGATCGCACTGCGTGCAGATTGTATTGTTTCCCCCACCCAGTACATACAGATTGCCCACAATAAAAATCACCCTTCCTGCATCTACTGCATTTTCTGAACATACAAGATGGCAGCCCATGGAGTCTCAGGCTGCCTGCAGACAGGAAGTGTCTTCTGACTGTGCTGCTCTGCATTTTGGGAGTGCTGTCCTTTTTCCGACCTCCAGCTCGGCTCTGTCTGTGAAGAGCACAGCTATAACCCTGCCCCCCTGCACTTTACCCCATCTCCTCTCCTCAGTATGTGATGCTTCTGAGGCAAGATGGCTAAAACCATAAAATGTATTAATTTTAGATACTGGAGAATAGTTTTTCAAGGGTTTGGGTTTTTTATTAAATGACGCTGTAGGTCCGGTTTAAGGGTTATGGTTAAAGCAGAATTAAACAGCTAAACATTCCACTGCCATGCATTTTTTAAGTTCATCTGCAAGAACATGTACAATAGTACATGTATCCTGCTGACAACCATTGGGTCCTTTTTTTTAGAAAAAAGCCAGACAGTGATTGGATATTTGCTGTGGCCATAACCGGCACTTGTGCTTCTTAGAAAACCCCTATGCAAAACTTTATTTATAAAGAAAATAAAACAAAAGAGTCTTAACTTGATGATCTCAATGTGATCCAACCTCAAAAATAACTTTTGGTAGCAAAGATGGCTACTGGGGAAGGCATCTCAATTGATAATGAGCTCCCAAGCATACCCCCAGCCCAACAAGCCAAATGCTGCACAGCCCAAACTTCCTGCTTCCACAGACCCAGTCCCATGTTACTGGCAGCAGCCAATCACATCCTCCAAATGGATGGGCAGATTGATATGCAAGCCCCTCATATATCGCTCTGTTTTGTGGGGCTTTGTGACTTTACTATGAACCTCATTGTGTCTGCTTTTTGCAACCTGAACAGAAGATTGCTAGCTAAATAATTTTGATCATTTTGCTTTTAGTGCTTTTTCCACATCTAGGAAAGTATGGGGATTACTAGGCTATCGATCCAAAAGCCATAGGCCCAACCACAGGTGCATCTGGAACTACAGCATGACAATGGTTGGCTGCTGTAACTGGATGGTGGGTCACTTTATTTGTGGAATGGCCATTATGGTATCTATTTCTGCCCTTTTCCTAAATGTCCCCTAACTTTTGCATTTTCATTAGCTGTCTCTGCTATCATATATGTCCTTTTGAAAACAGCGTTTATGTTCATGCTTCCATGTTTTTGTGAGTTGCTATAGCTACAGCTAGCGCAAAAGTGGCTAGCATTTTATTGGTCTCTGCTTCTGGTAATCAGCAACTTTCGTGATCACTGGCACTGAGCTTGCACTGCAGCCCATGATCCTGGACCTTAAACTGTATTCACCGGCACTTTTGTGCTGGGTCACCCCGCCATCAGTCACAGGGGGCATGGCCACACCCACTCTATTCACTACAACAGATGGGCGCGTCTCAGGTCATATTTATACCAATGTATATTTCTGATTTATTCAGGCTCTTGGAAGGGGGCAAATTTCATCAGTGTGATATTACTCAGATTGTAAATGCCCGCCCCAAATATCTCCTCTGGTTTCTTTTTTCCCAGTCATCTTCCTCTAGATTCTCTTCCTCTAAATGTGTTCTCTTTTGCCCAAAGGTTCCCCTGGAACCTAAGGGCGAGTCTTCAAAAGATACTTGATTTGTTACATAGCCCCCTCGCTGTTGAAAAGAGAAGTCCAAATCCTCCTTATCCCTTGCCAGTACTTCAAGCCAATTACTTGTTAGTGTAGTCTGACCCATACTTCTCTTCCCTCTATTAGTAGCCTTTCCCAATGTTCTCCTTTTGTTTATTAAATTCAAGGAATATTTGTGCCCATTGAAATTATTGTTGTATCTGGACCATAAGTAGGGAAAATTCTTCTGTTTTTGGGAGCCTGCATGGGAGTAGCTACCATTTCATACTACGCTCTATGCATTTTCTTGTGTACTTATAGATGATTTTTTTGTCCTACTTTATTATTTGTATACCTCTTTATAATCCTGTGCATCCTTCTTCTCCTCTTGCCAACAAAATATCTGCTTTTGTGAATAATCTTTCTTATCTCTATCTAATTATCTCAATGTTCTTTTTTAATAATTTCCTCATCATATTGTATATTACTATTTATTTCTTCAGAAAGTTCCATATATCTGTCTGATTTTTTTGGGGGTGCTACCTTAGTCTTAATTCGTGCTTCCTTATTAGCAATACCAATGAGTTTGAAATTTTTCTTTCGTACTAATTAGACCACAATCATTAAAAAAAGGTTCCCCACTTGTCTATTGACTCCTGGATTTCATTCCCATTATAGATTTGCAAGTTCCATCTAATCTGTTGTGGGAACTGCCCCAAGGAGATGTACTTTTCCAAGGTCATGATGTCCCACAACAGCCTGATGTCTTTATTAAGAATCTTATAAAGATCTTTAATTTCCCCTTCCAGAAAGTTATCTGCCGTGTCTGTATTTTTAAAATAAAAATTTTCAAAGATATCAATTTCTTCTTTCAAGAGAAAACCCAGTAGCTAGATATCTCAATCTACTACAAGTATGCAAACAAAGAAAACAATCCTAGATACTGTGCTAGAAAACATATTATTCAAAAATATTCCTAAACAAGCATTAAAACATGCATAAAAATCCATAGTGTAAGGTTTCAAATAAAAACATAAAAACAACAATAACACATGCAGCTATTAATTTGATGGAATGTCCATATGTACAACCACAAATATTAAAATTCCACCACAGCCAGGTTCCAATTATAGAAAAAAATGCCACTGACAAGGTCATGTATGCATAAAACAACTCTAAGGGTTATTTGCCCAGTAATAGTAATCCACTCTATATATCCAGATTCTATGGATTTAACAGTAGAGTGTTGGCAAGATTTAACCAGGATATGTTGTTACTATGCGGTATGGGGCCAAATGGACCAAATTTGCAAGATCCGAAGCCCTTCACTAGTTAAAACCCTTATACTTCATCTCCTGCCTAGCCTGAAAGAAAAGACTAGAGTGCTGTGCTCTGCATATTCCAAGACCATATACATTGTTAAACATAATGCCTTAGGCATGCTGAAATAATAATAATGTCTAAAGTTAGGAGTCATATATTCTAACGCAATGTAGGATTCTTTGCTTTCGACTTTCTGCAATGATGTCTATGCTTATCCTCACAGAATGGCTATGTATACATTTTGGCTGCTAAAAGTTGATTTAGCTGTGTTTTGTATATCCTGAGATCATGTACATTGTTAACCATAGTACCTTAGGCACCCTGAAAGGAAATTAATATCTAAAGGTGTGAGTTTCACATTCCAAATCAGCATTTATTGTACCATGCCTGGGGCCTTTTAAAATCACGTTTATGTGAACATAAATAAATAACTCATATGTGGAAAAAAAGTTTCTTATACTTTTTCACAGTATGAAAAACTAAAAGAAAACATTTGGCTGAAGTTTATATTCTTCCTATAGTTCCGTTTTAAAGAACATGAATTATATCTGAAATCCTTCAACAATTGTAGAATGTTAATTATGGGCCTAATTTATGATGTGCGCCATTTAGCATCTTTTCTGTGGCTATAGCACAAGTTCTGGAGTGCCGACATTTTGGTGTTATCTGGCACAGTGCTGTGTACTACACTGACGCTAGCAGTCGCTACGCAGGATGGTAACTAATTAGCTTTGATTGATGCACTAGATATTGGCCAGCCTATGTCAGCGTCTGTCGATCGTGAGCTCCACTTTTTTCATTACATTTACAAGAAATCACTACAGGGGACAAAGGGGACAAACTTTACAGTACATTTAGGGTGCATTTTAGTTGTTGGTGTCCAAATTACACATAAGCAAAAGAAGCCATGAAAATCAGTTTTATTAACCCCCCCCCCCCCCATCTATGTCCTGTGTTTCCATATTGACAAGTCACAATGCAAGTTCTGTACAAAGCAATGTGTTTAATATTAATTATAAGCATTAAACGCTTCAGTCGAGTTCTGCCCATTGTGCTCTATGGGGTCTTGACCTACAGCGCCTACAGTGCCAGGTTTCATCTATCGTTGCTTCAACCAGAGTGTCTTTTCGGCACTAGTGTTAAATAAAACATTAACTGACGGCCGCATCAGCACTACCAGTTTTTTCTTTCCTAAATGGCACAATGAGTGCTGCCGAGGCAAGAAAAGTGGTGCTGTGTGTCACAGACACTTCTTAAATAAGGCTCCCCAATACCATTTACTACCTGGTTTAATAATTAAGCTAATATTTACAAGGATCAATACTACTAATATCTTTGTCAAAGGCCATGTGACAGGCAGCACAAAAATAATGTCCATGGTTTGAATAAGGTTCAGGAAAGAATGGGAAGATCAGGAGCAATGTCTGAAAATATTACCTAGTTGGAAAATCAACAGTAAGTGAATTATTCATGCCAGGGATACAATATATAGTGATGCCACCTGGGCTTTAAGCATCCTTAAAAGGTCGTCTGTAGTTCTGGCCTGGCCTCCTGGCCTTGTTCCTTGCTTCTGGTTCTCCAACTCTTTCTGGCCGCACACTCCTGCATACGTCTTCCCATGTTTCACTTCCCAAATTGAATAGACTCTTGTTCAAACCAGAAACCAATTGAAATAACTTTTTTCCTACCCAGGTACAACATTGTAGGGCCTAGTTTCACAAAGCTTACCTGTCTACTTTATATGCAGGCCTTTATAGAACTCTTTCAGATGCTGGTGATTTTAGTTGGCATGTACATTCACGTGGTTTATGGTCATTGTGCAGGTTTTTTATAGTTGCTGGTGGGAGGGTTTTTTTAAGGTGAGAGGGAGATACTTCTGGTTACTAAGGGTTTTGAAGGAAGAAAAAACATCCTCATGGTCTCCAACAGGGTTTTAGTGAGTAGAAGTTTATCTATGTAGCTGGGTAACGGAGGGGTTTATTTAAGTGGGTTGGGGATGATTGGGCATTTCTTGCATTTGCTAGGGGGATCCTTATGATTGCTTTGGGATTTAGGATTTAGGAGCTGGATTTCTTTAAGATTAATGCAATGACTAGGGAAGGTAGGATCATCTCTATATAGAAATGCTGGGGTAGAATTTGTTTTCTATGTCTTCCACAACTAAAACTTCACTTACCTGCTTCTTTCCACACTGCCCCTATACATGAAGAATCATAACATCAGATTGTGGGTTTCAGATTACATGTGAACACAGTCTTAAATTGATACATAGAATGGGACTACGGGGAAATTGGGCACACTATAGGAGGTAAGAACACATTTGGTCAGATGTTTAATCCAGATTTAATTGATTTTACAGAAATTACATTGTATTATAGAAAATAAAGCAATACAGTTCAGACAATTGGGTGACGTATGTGGGAGAGAGTGAGTTCACCTGTATGTTGTATAATCTTTATCAAAGTGGTACGCAATTCCTATCAATGGCCTAAAAAAAGCCTCTTAGGGTTACAGTGCTGTTTACCATGACACTTATGGTGGGGTAAGTCACTCACCCAGGGGCAGGCACAGCCAACATCCATGGGATCCATACTTGGTTCATCTAAAGGAATGTTAGCATGTCCACGTTGGCTGTGGATAGGCAGATCCTTCTGTCAGTGATGACACTGGGACACTTGCCGCAGGGCAGGCCAGCACCTCCAATACATAGAGGGCAAGTGTCCAATTTAGTGACTGAGAAATTGAACGGGCAGGACCCATTGCTCAGTACCAGGAGATGAGTGGACAGGTAGTCATCTACCCTGTGAGTCAAAGTCTTCCTCCTGGTACTTCAGGCCATATCCAATGTTGGTTGATGTGGTGGACAATGGAATAAGTTGTTCCCCATTTATACCTGCTGAGTGACAGGACATAAAGTGTCAATTAGAAAATAAATCCCAGAAAAATGGTGTGTGGGCCCCCCTACCTAGCATAACCAACCCAGGCACCAGCTATGGTGGCTTGTAGACCAGGACACGGAGGCCAGCCTTGGTGGCCCCCAGTCCTAAAGGCTACAAGACCACATAGCCTTTATGGGCCACAAGCTCTTCTGGCCCCCGGTCTTTGGAAAGACATGTAATGGGGGCTCATCCCTTTACACACATACTGCTGTGTAAAATGTTATTTATTAAAAATGAAAAGCATATTTTTCTCTACTCAACTCCGATCCTACACTGTTGTGCCCCGCACTGCGCCAATCTCCGATGACAGCTGACCGGTCATTAGCAGCAGCCAGGTGTGGGTGTCTGACAGCTGGATCATGGCCCCAGGTGGATGGCTTTTTCTTTTTTCTTCTAGCAGGAGGGAAAGCTAGGTACGTATAATATACATGGCTGGCGTTCAATGGTAGGAGAGGCAGCCACATACATTTTAGGTGGCTTGCGTTAGAAGGGTTAAAGAGCAGTGACACCCAAGGGATTTAAGCAAGTGGTATTAAAGGGTTGGCATGCTATTTACTTCCTGGATTATGATGAAATTTTGTCCGTCGCTTGTCCGTCGCCGAAAAGGTAAGTTTTTTGGGGCTTTTGGGGGGTTTTACACAGCGGGGCATCCTGCTGAAGTGGACCAACACCCAGGATAGTGAAAATCCTGGGTGTTGGTCCACTTTAAACAGCAGTGACACACAAGTGTCCTAAGCAACTGTATACTGCACTAACAATTGGTATTGAAAAGCAGTGACCTCCAAGTAGCCTGAACATTTGGTTTTAAAGAGTAGTGACACCAAAGTGGTATAAGCAAGTGGTATAAAAGAGTAATGAAAAAAAAGTGCCTTGTACCAGTGGATAATCCTCTAACAATTGGAATTAAAGTGTGGTGACACACAAGTGCCCTAAAACAGTGAATATCCCACTAACCGTTGGAATTGCCCTGAACCAGTAGACACTACAATATTTTTTCAAAAGAGCATTAAGTGCCCTGAACCTAAATTGCTATATGAAATTATGGTACTGCTGGGAGCCGCAGAACCCAAGCAATTGTTGTTTAATGTGAGCAGTGGACAGTTTTGCAGCAAACAGCCCTTTCTGTCCTTTGGCAGCAGAAACCAATACCTCTCCCTATCTACTGCAGAGCACCAGTGAGCGCGCCGGGAAAGAGAGCCCACCTTTTACAGGCGGAATGGGAATGGCTGTGGTTGCTAGGGCACGAAGAAGGCTGACTGGCAACCTATCCTTTTTTTCTTCCTGCAATGGTTAGCCAAACCCAGACTACCACCAATTCAAAATAGCTGAGGCCACAGTCAAGCATCATCTGAAGGCCCTCAATTAGAGAAAAGCCACCAGTCCCAGTGGCATCTTAACAATCTGCCTGGAAACATGCACAGATACACTCTCTTCAGTTTTAATTAGGATTTCCAACAGGTCACTAGTTGAGAGGTCACATGTTTCCAAGTACTTTAAATAGGCTGAAAGTGTGCCTATACTAAAGAAATCAGAGGCAACTAGTCTCATAGACTTCAAACTAGTTTCATCATAATAAAAGTCTTTGAAAGTGCAGGAAGGTCATATCTGAAATCCTTTAACAACTCTTCCCTTAAACCTCACCAGTTCACCTATAGGCCAAATAGATTGGCTGATGACACAGTTAACCTTGCACTAAGATTTATACTAGAACACACTGATAGTACTTGCAATTACTTTTTTTGACTGAAGTTTGGCCTTCAATACAATTGACCTAGTGATTCTTAATCTGAGGTTGTTTCAGTGCAAAATCCCTCTCAATATCTGTGTGTGGATCACAGACTTCCTACCAATGAGACCACATTAGGATTGATTCACAGCCTCTCTTAAACGCAATTACACATGTTAAAGTGCGTGTATTCATATATTTTTCGTATTTTTGGTCAATTTTCTAGCTTCGGGTATGTTTTTTTGGACGTATTAGCGTTTGCCTAAGTGCATTTAAGCCTTTTCATCTTCTCTATTTCCTGGCAGTAGTGGAGTGTCGTGGTGTGTGGAAAGTGTGATGGATGTATCTTGCTGAGTATGAGCATCTGCAGCATGGCGGCGTACGGTGCAAATGTCTCTCAGACTTTCGATTGCAGCGGCCATGTGTAGATATCGATCGTATACAAGACATTGAGCTATTGGAGCTGACCCGAATTAACCATGTTTCCCTCAAGAAACTGTATAGTGAGTTGAGGCCATGGTTGGCCCCCATCACAAGGAATGGGCATGCAATTGCTGGAATGACCATATTGGTTGCCTGCCTTCATCTTTTGGCAAACTGGCCATGTCCCAGCCTATGCTCAGCCGCACCCTCAATAAATTTTTATAGCAATAGCAATTTTAACACAAGTTATGGCCTCCCACCTAACAGTCCCATTTCCTTACTTACTCATACCAGTGTTTGTGCCTTTCTGCTTAGGATCTGTCTGTCAGTGTAGGTGTGCATGAATGCTGCACAGAAATTGACCTTTGTTCTTTGTGTTTTTTGTGCAGGAACTGAAAGCTGGAACATAGCATTAATGTACAATGTGTTGCTGGCCCTGTTCTTAGATTCCTAAGTCTTATGGCAGGAAATCTAGACTCAACCCATGATTCAGGTTCATTGGATTTCTGCCCTGTTTGGTTGGTTTAAGTCTGGCGGGTGGCTACTCAAGTAAGTATTATGTAAGTATTGTCAGCAGGAAATCCAAGTTTAAGGTAATACCACGTATTTAGCCTTTGATTTCCTGCTTACATTGATTGCTAATGGTACAACAACTTACTGACACATAAGTATTGTCATTAATCCTCCTTAATTGCTGATGTTATATATTCATGTAGAACTTGTGTATCTGTGGAAGCATCCCCCAATCCATTTTAATATTTAATGCTTGTACATTTTTTCAGGTTATAAAGTGTTAATGATGTATGTGGCTATTTTTTTTTTTTTTTTTCGTATTGTGGGTGATTCTGGCTCCCGGATGCTGCAGTGGCTGATGACCCCCATTTTGCAACCTCAAACTCAGGCACATGCTTCCAATAACTGGGCTCATGCCAAGACCAGGGCAGTGGTCAAGCGGGCATTCGGTTTGTTCAAGATCCGGTTTCAGTGCCTGGGCCATACTGGGGGGCCCTTATAGTGGCCTGTGTGGTTTTACATAATTATGACATCCAGGAGCAGGTTCAACATAATGTTGATGTGTCCCCCTCTACAGCCATGATGGATGTCCCTGCAGAGCTGTGTCAGGGCACACAGAGTGTTTCAGGCTGATCTGTGCGGAACTACCTTGTTTCATCTCATTTTAGTTAATTTTTGTATGTTTTTTCCCTAGTGTAATTTCTGTGGTATTTATATATCTATGTCTATTATGTATATTTGGATTTGTGGCAAGCCTTGCCATTTAAGGTTTGTGCTGTTACTTCAAACCCTCTTTTCATGTATTCAGTGAGAATAAACTGAAAGAAAAAGTAACTTCTGTTTATTGTTGTCAATAAACTATTAAATAACAGTATATTGTGAAAACTAGGGGCCAAAAATCTTAGGCTACTAAGATTTATAATCAAATCAAATTGTTTAAACATCCAACACAAAGTGTGTTTCATCATTGGTAAGGTGGGTGGCCTACAACATATTGTGGTTCTCTGGCTTCTTCGAATGCCACCAGCCATGCCAGGTTCTCATTTAGCACCTGTCAATGTCCTAGCATTGCCTCCCTCTGATGGTAGCTTTTATGTAGTTCCACCACCATTTAATGGAGCTCATGGTGGATCTGGCTTAGATTTCTCCCCAACCGGGCGCCTGAAGGCTTGGCTATCTGCTCTCCAATCTGCCTCCATCAACTGCACCCGCCTCACCAAGGGAAGATGGCAGGGTGTTTGAGGCTGTTGTCCTCTTGCTTGGGTAGGGACACTTGCAGCTGAAGCTGTACTTGGCCTTTTCACATGTGTTGTGTTTGATGTAGATAACGGCAAATCCTCTACAGCAGAGCTGGCCCATTGAGGTGATGGATGCAGCTGCTCCTCACGCTTCAGCTTCTGGTCATGCTGGAGCTGTGGATCTAGCTGTGGGAGTGGTGGAGGCATCTGCTGCACTGGGAGTGGTGGAGGAATTTTCTGCACAGGAAGTAGGGGAGGCATCTGCTTCACAGGGAGTGCTGGAGGAATCTGCTGCAGAGGGAGTGGGGGAGGCAGCTGCTGTTGCTGCCACAGAGGGAGTGGGGAGGCAGCTGCTGCTGCAGTGACAGATTTTGGTGTAGCTCTCGAACTGCGTGCCTACAGCTGATCAAAATAGTCAGACACACCAGTCGCTAAAGCCATACTTGAATGATTAAACCTGCCACTCTGGGTGCCCCGCCGTAGGTGTCGCCCAACATAGGATTAGCCATCATCTCCCTGTGTACTTGGTGGAATAGGGGACATTTGCACTATGGGTGTTAAGGAGGATTATGAGGGGCTAGATTGGTCACTCGTTGGTGACTGGACAGGGCTGCCTGGGGGTCTGGGTGTCTGGCCCGAGGTTGGCCATGATGAGCCTGGAGTGGAGGCTTTTGGGGAGAGGGGGAAATCCAGATAGCTGCCCTGCTGCTGCCCTAGTCCCCTGCCGCATCTGACACGGTGAGAAGTAGGGGTGCAAGCTGCATTGGGAGAGGGGTTTTATTGGGGCTGCTATGTCTTGGCTGTATTTACTTTGCCTGCCACTGCTCTGTTTTGCCTTAGCACTTTTGCTCGAACCGCTCTTGCTTGGCCTAGAACTCTGGGTGGGACTGCTGTAGCTTGCCATAGCACTTTGTCTGCTACTGTTCTGACTTTGTCTGAGGCCGTGCTAGCTTTGCCTGATGTGTGCTGGCGTGCGCTTGAAGGAGGACTGTGAAGCCATAGTCCTTGGCAATCATCTAGCAGGGCATGGCTTGGTTCAGCTGTCCTGCTTTTGTGTGTGCGTTTTTTTCCTGCCATCCTGACTTATCTCACAATGGAATCTACAGTAGGGGAGTGTTGTCTTCTCCACATGTCAGTGTGTGTGTTTATACTTCCCCAATAGATAATTGGCTATGCCTACCAAAGTTCTGAAGTATGCCAACATCCAGGTTCCACTGGGGCGCATCTGATGACGCAGACACTATACCGAAAATGGCACGTTCGCTGTTCACCAGCAACCAGCAGGAGATCATGATGTGCGTAAGTACACAAAATGCTTGAATTTGCATGCAATTAGGAATAGGTTTAATTAATTGCAAGTGTATTGGCAGGCAGGACGATCAGGGCTAGAAATTCAGGGGCACAAGTGTATAGGGAGGCAGGGTGGAAAGGACGCCGCCATTTGCAGAGAAACACAGGTGAAAGTTAGTGCGCACATGTGCACCACGCAGGGACAAGGGGGGTCTATTGGAGCCTAGCTGGGTGTGGCAGCCAGATACCAGGTGGCAGCACAGATGGTACTACCACCAGCCACTAAGATCTCTAAAACAAGGATGCACAAATACATTAATGCAGAGCTAAAGTGTTGGGGGTCTGGTAACAACCTGCTAGGCTTTATTTTTATATGCATTTTTTTGACATCTCATTTCACAACATCTATGCCAAGAGGCAGTTGGCACTTGATTTTGTAGCAATGCTGGAGAAGGAGACCGACACCACCTACACGATCACAAAGATCATACAACATTGGTCGGACCTGAAAAGGAGGAACAAGCACCGGGTGAGGAGGTTTTTCTGCAAGTTAGTGGCAATCCTTGCCTAAACATTCAATACTACAATCACATGGCCAGACCTGTGTTTAAAAGAATGCTATTCTCTTCTAGTGTCATCATTCCTGCAAAGAGTTCCTGTGGAGGAGGAGGCCCAAAATGTCGAGCAAGACTCAGAAGATAGTGGACATGATGATTCAGGTATGAACATCAAACACATACAGGAAGACACAGCCTAAACACTGGTGTGCAATCTAAACTAATGGTGTGCAATCTGAACTAATGGTGTGCAATCTGAACTAACGGTGTGCAATCTGAACAAAGGCGAGATACAAGTGGTGTGCCACAAGGCTCTGTCCTGGGCCCCATTCTTTTTAATATATTTGTAAGTGACATAGGAGAAGGCTTGGTAGGAAAAGTTTGTCTGTTTGCTGATGATACAAAGGTTAGTAATAGGGTGGATATTCCTGGAGGTGTCTGCAAGATGGAAAATTATTTAGCTTTACTGGATAGATAGATGGTCAAAACTGTGGAAACTAGAGTTTAATGTCTCTAAATGTAAAATCATGCACTTGGGTAGAAGGAATCCCTGCTCTGAGTACCGTATGGGCAGTACTGTGTTAGCCAGGACCTCGGAGGAGAGAGATTTAGGGATACTGATTACTGATAGCTGCAAGATGAGTGGACAGTGTAGCCAGGCAGTGGGAAAAGCAAGCAGGATGCTCGGCTGCATAGCTCGAGGCATCACCAGTAGGAAGGGGGAGGTTGTGATACCACTGTATAGAGCCCTGGTGAGGCCACAGCTAGAATACTGTGTGCGGGTCTGGAGACCTTACCTGCAAAAAGACATTATTCAAATAGAACGTGTCCAAAGGCGGGCAACGAAAATGGTGGAAGGACTTAAACTTAAAACTTATCAGGAGAGACTTAAAAAACTTAATTTGTACAGTCTGGAGGAAAGAAGGGAGAGGGGGGACATGATTGAGACCTTTAAATATGTGAAAGGTTTGAATAAGGTTCAGGAGGGAAGTGTTTTTAAGAAGAAACTTAATGATAGAACAAGGGGACACAAACTGAAGCTAGTCGGGGGAAAGCTCAGGAGCAATGTTAGAAAATATTATTTTACAGAAAGAGTAGTAGATACTTGGAACGAACTTCCAGCAGAAGTAGTTGAAAAATCAACAGTCACTGAATTTAAACATGCCTGGGATAAGCACACATATATCCTAAGATAAAGAGAACATACAGTATACACATAAGGGCAGACTAGATGGACCGTATGGTCTCCTTCTGCCGTCAACCTTCTATGTTTCTATGTTTCTAAATATGTGTTATAATGTTGTCTTTTGGGATATTTTAGTCTAGATCGGTAAGATCTCCCCAAGAGTGAGCAGCGAGGGGAGGAAGTTGGTGTGATGCCACCTGAAGAAGAAGAAGGTGGGTGAAGTCCCACACACAACACAAGTCAACTCACACCTCTACCACTTTGACTAACATTTTTTTTTATTCTACAGGCTCGGACCATAAGGGGTGGCAGGTTCCAGTGCCAAGGGGGGCTCCACAGACCCGACTTCTCCACCAGCCTAGTAAGTTCATAGACATTTATTAACATGCCTTCTTCAATAGATTTGCAGGGCTACGGTAATTGCAGGGGCTAGAGTTTTGTCTTTTACAATACACAGAGATGATGCTCAGCAGCGCCTGGAGAAA
This sequence comes from Gastrophryne carolinensis, assembly GCA_027917425.1. Taxonomy (NCBI): domain Eukaryota; kingdom Metazoa; phylum Chordata; class Amphibia; order Anura; family Microhylidae; genus Gastrophryne; species Gastrophryne carolinensis. Next base: position 132,592,159 of record CM051242.1, read on the forward strand.
CTCTCAGTTGCTGTACATAGGCTGGTGGGGGAGGTTGATGAGCCTGCCACAGCCATGGGAAGCTACTCTTTTAACTCCCCCCAACTAGTTATTATGGTTTTTTTATTTTTTTTTATTTTAATTATTTTTACTAGAAAAAAAGACATTTTAAAAATGCCTTTATGCCAATTAGGCTCCAAATAAAATAAAAAAAAATACATAATGCATAAAATTTAAAATTACTACATTTTACATTCAGAATTATATAACCTTGTTGTGTCTTTCATTTAACGTAATTTTTCCCCAAAGTAATGTTTACATCATATAAATGGGGGAATCCCAAATATACAACTATCAAGATGAATGAGCTTCAATGGAGAGAAGAAAGTGGTACAGGTAAGCATTTAGAAGAAGAAAGAACACAGCATGGCAATGCTAAAAGTGGTAAGGGTAAGCATTTAGAAGAAAAAAGAAAACTGCATGGCAATACTGAAAGTGGTAAAGGTAAGCATTAGGAAGAATACATAGTAACATAGTATGTAAGGCTGAATAAAGACTTTAGTCCACCCAGTTCAGCCTATTTAGCTCCTTCCAGAGGTCTAGTAGCCATAGCTGGAAATTTTATTACATGCCAGGAAGGCATCACGGCCACCTCTGAACGTTTTTACTGTAGCGTTCATTACTACCTCCTCTGACAGCGAGTTCCATAGTCTCACTGCTCTTACAGAGAGGAATCCGAAGAATAGAATAACAATGGATGCCTACACTGTCAATGGTAAAGTTAAGCATTAGATAGAATTCAAGAACAATGGATGCCTATACTGACAGTGGTAAAGGTAAGCATTAGGACAAATAGAATAACAATGGATGCCTATACTGTCAGTGGTAAAGTTAGGCATTAGGAAGAATACAGGAACAATGGATGCCTATACTGTCAATGGTAAAGGTAAGCATTAGGAGCAATACAAGACACTGAAATAAGACCAAGCAAGGAGAAGGAGCAATGCTGAAGAGAAGGATGGGTAGAGCTATGCACTTAGAAGCAGAAGAGGCTTGGCACAGCAATAAGTAAGCGATTGAATACCAAGGCCAGGGGATGAAGAATGGGAAACAATCAAAATGCGAGACTTGCATATGCGTAGAAGCCAGCGCATGTGTACACATTACGGATTTACGTACAAAAAATGGAATTAACACCATAAATTAAGTGAAAAAACTTTTCCAAAGGGAACTAGTAGGGCTTTGCTGAACACTGAAACTTTACGTAGCAAAGTATATTGAGAATTATTCCAAAATGCTGGAGGACATAAATGAAACTGTCGGCAATTGTCTAAGCTGCGATATGGGCAATGATTTCGCTGTCTTACGCAATAACGAGAACAGAACTAAGTCCTCCCGATGGAGGCTCTGTATCATTCGAACACACTTAGAAACAATGTAAATTACATATAATGAATGTTCTTGAAAACTCCAATAGAAGGCTGTGAATCAAACTTGGGCCCTTATTTATGAAGGGATAGCGACAGGTAGCGACTGGTGAGCGACCGGTAATGACGAGCACCGCCACGAGAACGCCGGCTCCCCACTACAATCACACATTTATCAAGGCAATCCTGCTTAGCGACTGAGATAGCGCCAGATAGCCACTCATTCATCATTATTCCAGCCTCAGCCCACAGCGCCAGCGTCCGATCTTGAACAGCGACAGGTATGACCTCTCGCTACCTGGCGCGCTCCAATGCATTTCAATGGAACAATCTTTAAATATTCATAATTAATTGTTATTAATGTTTTTTTTAATGTGAAAAATTCTGTGACCACTTCTGCCATGTTAGATATTTTTTTAAGGTAAAAAAAAAATTAAAAAAATTTGTGCAGAATTGATATTAATGTATTCATATTTCAAAATTATTTAAAAAACTTGTTTTTTTTGGTTTGCAAAAATATGGTTGTTTGGGGGTTAAAATACTACTTTTAACCCATCGCCGCCAGCGCTCTGGGGTTTAAGCATGCATTTCACAGCGTGAGAATTTTTTGAGCGAGATTTGTTAATGAATATGGTGGGAGCCAGTCGCTCTGACCAGTCGCTATCATGCGCTCCCATACAGCGCGGAACCTGTCAAATAGCGACTCCTCACCCAATATTCAACATTACTGCACACCGACTGAGTCGCTGTCAACAACCGAACAACGGCCAAGCACAGCGACTACTAGTGGGCGCTGTGAAAATACTGCTACAGTCGCTCAACTGTCGCTACCTGCCGCTATTAATGAATCGGCCTCCCCATATGTCGAGAGGAGCACACACAAATCTTACAACAGCATACAGGATGCAACGTCGGAGCTGCTTAAGACCGCGTTTCTTTTACCACTGCTTTACTCCATTTAAACTAACTCCTACACATCCTTTTAATCTTGATATGGTGCATTGATAAAATCTAACTATTTACACTGAGATCATTTCAATAAACCCTCTGATGCGTATTCCTTATAATCTGAATGGACATGGAAGTACAACAAGTCACAGAGACAAAATTCCTTGGCACTATAATATCCAGGAGCAACACTGAAGCGGTCCTAAGGAAATCTCATCAAAGATTGTTCTATTTCAGACAGCTGTATGTAAGTATGGCCTATCTGAGAACCTCCTCAAACAATTTTATAATGCATTAATAACACAAAGGATAAACCTTAGATTGGAAAGATCAGCTAAAAAAGTAGGAAGGGTAATTGCTTCTACTTTGGTCTTAATAAAAAATCTTTAAGATAACAGAATGAGATCCAGAGCTATGAAAACAGCTAACCAATGTTACCCTGCCAATCAATTCTTTCACCACCTCCCCTTTGGCTGCCGCTATCACATTCCTCCACTTAGGACATATAAATTTAAAACCAGTTCCTCCTGGCCATTGAGCTCCTAAATAATGGCCATCAAACTCCTAAATAATTCCTAATTTACCTAAAAATGCATATATCTGCAAGAAGCTATATAAATAGTTTATTGAGAAGTAAGCAATCCGATTTTCAATTAGCTAAAAACTACAATACCTGTTCTGGTGTATTACATGTGTCTAAATGTCTCTATGCTCCCTGACAAAAATGAATTCCTTATTGCTATGTACGTGAAGAATAAAGGTGATTTGGATTCTGTTTGCTTCCTTAAAGCGGACCTTCAGCATGATTTAATGAAAAGCCCAAACCCTTAAAAAACTATTCCCCAGCATCTAAAATTAATATATTTAATGTTTTTAGTCACTTACTTATTATTTTTTTCCCTCACTGGCCTGCAACTCTGTTCATGAATCAAGGACATGGGCACCGCCATCTTGGCTCAGTAGCATGACATACTGAGGAGAGGGGTCAAAAGTGCAGGGGAGCAGGGTTATAGCTGTGCTCTGCACAAATAGAGCAGAGCTGGGGTCAGAAAAAGGTCAGCAGTCCCAGAATGCAGAGCGCCACAGTCAGAAGACACTTCCTGTTTGCCGGCAGCCTGCACCTCCATGGGCCGCCATCTTGGATGTTTAAAGTCTCATTAAATGCAACAGATGCAGGTAGGATGATTTTTAATGTGGGCAATCTGTATGTACAGGGTGTGGGAAATATATAAGATAGGCTCTAATTTAGGGTGAAGGTCCGCTTTAAGTGAAGCCAGGCATATCGAATTTTTAAGCAAGTTATAACTAAGATGCAAAGTCCACTGAAATAAGCTGAGCTTGGGAGATTGTAAGACAGGTAAGTGGTAGTATGGCCTGACTATAAGAATGCCCTGATGGGACCTACTGGAGGGCATTGTGGTTGTGAAGAAGATAGTCAATGCAACTGTACAAAACACAGAAAGGAGAGTATGGTATAATCCTTACTCTTATCTAGTCATGTGGACCTTTTAAGGGATTGAAGCTGACTAAGGGATATTGATGTCTCGATGAAGTGTCCAAATGCGGGTTGAAGGGGAAACTTGCTTAATTGCTTAAGGAAGCATTTACATGCTGAAACTTGATTCGGGAATTACAAGTTAGATAGTGTTTGTTTTTCCACAGATGGTCTGTTTATCTAAAATAAACCTCCCTTCTAATTCCATAATAGGGCGTCCAATGTGTGGCCTTAAAGGCCAGAAGCAGGACCAGAGTATGACTTGGACCACAAATAAAGAGATAACCTGGAAAACAGAAAGGACTGACTCCTAGGACACTGGTCCAAGGTGTTGTATGGTAGCTTGCTGGGGCAAGCTAGCTCCTACTCCTGATGCCGACTTGGTACACCTTGATCTCCACTTACAGAAGCTCAATGGTAGTAAGGGAGCCCACCAGCTGTGGTCCTCAGCCCCACTTGTATCACAAGTGCCTGCCAGCCCTGATTTACAGTGTTTCTTGTGCAACAAAAATATCCGAGATGCATGTTACTTCACTTGAGTACTTAAGCTTTAGATATACAGTATAAAGTTTGTATTTGGACCAGCTTTCCAATGGGTTAATGAGTTGAAATTCAAAACAATTTGTTAATAACATGTTAAGTCATAGATGACAGTTTTCTCCAAGTGTGCAATATAATAAGCCATGTGCATTTACAGCTAATAAGATGCTTTATAGCCTCAGATCTGTGCTGTACAAAATGTTCTGATTTGAAATGAAACTAATGTCTGCCTGCTTTCTCTGTTTGAGTATATGTAGCATTAGTTTATGATCATGTGTTTTCCTAAATAGGATTTGGCTTGAATCGCTCCCTGTGAAAACTCATCTTTCTGAGTAAGAAACAGAAGGAAACATATATCTTCCTTTATGCACCGACAGGTTTGGCAGTCTGGCAATGCTTATACTGACCGCAGGCCATGATGATTATGTCTGTATTTATTATCTACACAGTGGGTTATTTTGCCGGTTGGATGGGTTTAAATGGCTTTTGCCTCAATGGCACCCGACAGTGCATGCTGAGGGTAAATGTGATTTGTGCGCATCCCTCTGCTGTGTGCATGTGTTTGTGTCAGAGCATGTTTGTCTTTGTCAAGGCGAAAAGTCATTTGTGGTCTCTGTACAGCACTGCACTGTATCACTTTATATAACTTCACATATGTATAAGGGCTTAGAGAAACAGAAAAAAACTTTTTAAACTCGACCCTGGTGGAATGGCTACTTCTTGGATAACACTAATTTGTGATTTAGCTTTTTATTTAATTTTCCAAAAATTGTGATAATGACAATTCAGTCATAGCTCTGTAGATAACCTTTGTTATACAAATCTATTACTAATCTAAGGAATGTATTGATTTGGCTGATAGGACTGATTCAGTGCTGGAACCAAACAGCAGTATTACAGTAGCAATTCCTATGGTTGCCACCAGGCCATTATCTGGCATACTATTAGTTTTACCTAGACTGTGCATAATTTTCTTCATCAATCTTTTTTTAATGCGATTTGCCCAGTTTAGGGCTGATGTCTTCACTACCATTTGGCAAGACAAGATGTGTCAACTTTGCTGCCAAGGCAAAATAGACCAACAAACAATTAAAATAGGTTACCAAAGCAATAAAGAAAATAGCTACATCAATCTTAAGATTTGAATTTAGGGACTGTTGCCCTAGACTCTTCCTTAAGGTATTCCAAATGCATAGCCATGTACAAAAGATGGGTTGCAGTGGAAGCCAGATCAGAGGAAGTGCAGGAAGTCAGACAAAGGATGCAAGAAAGTGTATAAGACATGTAATGTCACAGAACCATTAGGGAAATGTATTTGAGCAAGTGCCTTAATGATTATAAGACTTAAGACTTATAGGTTCACATACACGGAAATGGTCACAGTGTTCAGTGCAATAGTTTTAACTTCAATTTTTTTGTGCAATGTGCAAATGTGTCTGCATACATGAAGCCCTATAAATAGGAAGCTCAAGCATCAAGATGGCGCCAAATATCTTTCTAAATCATTCCTTCTAGAGCATTTGTTCCTGATTTTTATCCACTGAAAAATACCACAAATGTTGCTTGAGGTTCGGTAAAAAAGATGTTGGGTAAACACTAACATTACCTTAAAATCTCACACTTTTCAAGTTATTTCAGTCTGTTTCTAGGGAGGGTACGTTTCTTGGAATTCAACAGTAGTAGATATTTTTGTATTGCCTCTTGATTTGTGTACGACAATCCACTGCCTGCTAGGGACTTCTGCCTTAATCTGGGTGCTGAGGAATGTTTTAAATAGGATACCTTTGTAACAGCCTTCCCCTCTCACTCGTCAAACACCCTTGGATTGTATAACTAGCTGGAGCCTAGGGAATATTTGCAATTGAAAGCCAGATTCTCAAAGATCTTTGCAATGTTAGGTGAATTGCTCTTGAATCAAACCAAGCAAAATTGCTGCTGAAAGATGGCCTGAGATGACTGGAATTCCACTTTATGGCAAAGTTTATCCTGTAGTACTTTGTTGTTATAGACCTAGATCTATCTGGCTGAAATAATATGCACCATTGGTATCGTTTTGTGTTGCAACTATACAATTTAACAGCTTACTTATGTTTTTTTTAAGGATAAGTATTCTGTCTAACTGATACTTTACCCACCTTTCTTGGTTTTGCATTATCATAGTTTCATCATTTTGCCTCTAGGTCAACTCATCCATGTATAGGTGTCCCAGATAATTGAATAAACAAGAAGTGGTCATGTTAAAACCTAGGACTTTTGGACTTAAAGCACTGTTAAGCCTACCTATGTTATATCTTACAATAAATGACCTATTACCAGTGTTGTGGCTAGTTAATTCTTATATTATATCAACATCTTAAAAGTTTATTAAGTCCTCTTGCAATTGGAACATATTGGCAGTTGCCTATATTGTTCTTTAAGTAGAGTACAATTCCTTGTATAAAAAACAAATCCCATATTAAATGCAGCGGCTTTCATTGGTGGTTTAGTACAGCTGTTCAACCCCCAGATACTATCCCATGCGAGCCCCAAAGCACCCCCCCGTCTAAACAAAATAAACAAGCCTGTATGCTTTGATAACAGAGCCTTCCTGCTCTTTTATGCTAACAGTTCTGATCTAACACTGGCCTTCTGCCCCCCTTGATTTTAATAGGGCATACTTGCTTTCTGTGTTGCTGTGCTCCAACACATGCTGGCTGGCTGATATACGTGCTTGTCACTGATGACATGACAGTGTCACTGCGCAAACCCCTGGTAAAGAGATGATTAGCTGGGTACATTCCAAGGGGAGGGTACAGAGGTTGTACTGAAAAGAGAAACTAGTGCCCAGGGTGTATTTCTCATACCATGAAAGCAAGGGAAAGGAGGGCCGCATTAGGTCAGAGCTGTTAGCATTATAGTGAGCAGAAAGTTTCTGTTACCACTGAAGGATGGCTTGTTTATGTTGTGCGCCAGAGCTCCCAGTTGGGTGTTAAACAGCTATACTTTACTAAACAGTATGTGAATATGTGCTGTATTTAACCCTGCTAACCCTGATTTGGAAGCGAGAGAAAAAGAAGAGTTACTAACCTGGTCTAATTTATTTGAAGAAGGATTATCTGCTTTTGCAGGTCATGGTATTATAAGACATTCCTCACTCAATTAAGGTTGACCAGGAGGAAGTTATAGAAGGGGTCATTTAAGAGATGTGTCAAACTGACACTTCTGTCCAATGTCAAAGGGGAACTGTTGGTCCCCTGACACCCTTCTGGAGGACAATCAATGAACCTGACATTATGACACTTATTGCATACCTCTTTATTAGTACATAAGATATTTGGTACTGATACCTGGCACCTGGCAATACTGTATTGTGATTATTTGTGTTGCTACCAATTAGGAGCCTTTAAATTCCCCTGTGTATACCCTGCTGACTCTTTTGCAAGAAAGTGTGTGAACACTGGTAGAGAGAATGGAAAGTGTATTGCTATAAAACAGAGTAAAGCAAGTGTTAAAGAGCTTTGGGGAGTGGGTAAAATACAAAGTGGGTAAATACTAAGTGGACTTAACATAAGGGGTCTTTGCAAGGGGGGGGGGGGCTTTGATTGTTTGACTTTGTTTTTCTAAGTGCTTGACATTGTTTTTCTCAACTGTGTGCTTACTGTAAATAACTGCATATAACTGCTTGTATAGCTTATAGAGGTATTCGTGTTCCCCAAAATGTCCCTAGCAATGCTGTCCAGTGCACTTTCTTTGCTATGTTGCACTACTTGAACAGAAGTTTGATGGTGAATATCACTGTCCAAAACGTGAGCACATTTCTCATTCGGAAGCACAGATTCTGGATCCAAATAAGCAACTGGCAACACTAAAATGCATTGATATGCTGGAAAACTGGTGCTCACTAAGAAGGCACTCTCTCTGTTAGTTGACGGGCATGGTGGGACAGAAAAAGTAGGATTATGAGGCAGGAAGTTGGATAAAAGTTAGGAGGGGTAGGGGTAAAAGTTACAGGGAGGTTAGCCCTGAGGTGGCACCCCCCAAAAAGTTTGCCAATTTGACAGATGAGGAGGATGATAGCTCAGGGGTGGCACCGCTGCAGTTTGCTCCTGTAAGAAGAAGGGAAATGGATGTACAGGGCAGGCAAGTCAGGTGCTGATAGTGGGTGACTCCATTGTTAGGGGAACACACAGGGCAGTCTGTCACAAAGAACAGGATCGCAGCAGCAGCGTGTTGCCTTTATGGGACAAGAGTTTGACATGTTGCAGATTAGGCTGATAGATTATTGGGAGGGGCTAGCAAAAACCCAGTGGTTATGGTGCCTATTGGCAGATAGGTGGAAGGTTCTCAACTGTAGTATTCTCAGAAATACTACCATTACCAAGAGCCACACCAGAGAGGCAGCGGGATATCAGGAGAGTAAACAAGTGGCTCAAAAAATGGAGTAAAAAGGAGGGGTTTGGGTTCCTAGAGAACTGGGCCGACTTCTCAGTGGGCTACATGTTCTAAGGCTGCACCTAAATGGGGAGGGTGCATCTGTCCTTGGGGAGAGGATGGCTAAAAGGACAGAGAGGTATTTAAACTAAACAATGGTGGGGAGAATATATGCAGTTATAGAGGGGAAGGAAGGAAAGAAAGAAACAGTGGGGGTAGAAACGGAACTAGGGGTGGAGAGAGGGGGAGCAGAAGTATACCGAGCAGGCAAATGGACATTATAAAAAAACAACAAAATCATATGAAATACATGAATGGATGAACTAGAACTAATGATAACAGAGAAACAGTATGACAGTAGTGGGGGTAACTGAGACATGGCTAAGCGAAAGCTATGACTGGGCATTAAACCTACAGGGTTATAGTGTCTTTAGCAGGGACCGTAAAAAAGGCAAGGGCATGGAATCTGCTTTTTTGTAAAATTCTCTCTACAGCCCACAATGCCGGAGGATATATGCGAGGGAAATCAACAAGTGAAGTATGTATGGGTCGAAATACTTGGAGGGAAAACAAAATGGAAAATACTACTATTACTACAAGCCTCCAAATATATCAGAATACACAGAAAACCTGCTGCTACAACAACAATCAACAATGGAAAAAGAACAAGTAGTAAATAATAAACTAAACTGTAGTAATCAATGTCAAGCAGCAGCTTGGAATGCTTTAAGAGCGGCATAGGTGCCCATGACTGGTCAGAGCCCCATATGGAATCTTGTGTACAGTTCTGGGCACCAGTGCCCAGTGTAAGCACATTCAAAGGCGAGTGAATTAAAGAGATATTGCTGGCAAAGGTAATTGTTAGGCCATTGTGTCGGGCTACATTTGGCACTGTCCTAAACTGTTTTCCATTTTTAAATTGAAGAAGAAATGGCTGAGATATCGGGGTTTACAGGTTCAGCCAATGACATTCTCTTTTACATCCCGTCCCCCAATCAGCTCAGCAGAACGGGACAGGATTTCTGGTTCCGGATCCAATGGCCACGCCCATTTTTTTTCAAAAGAGAAATAATGATGTGAACTTGTGAAAGATACCGCGGCCATTTCTTTTTCAATTTAAAAATGGAGAACAGTTTAGGACAGTGCCAAATGTAGCCCGACGCAACGGCGTAACAATTACCTTTGCCTGAATTTTGAATATAAAAGTTAATTGTAAATATACATTACACAATTCAATACCATTTTAGCAATTTCAATTTATTTTGAAGCACTAATAAATACACATTACCCTTTCAACCCAAGTCTGTCAGTCTAGATCCATTCCTCTAACCTATAGCCATAGTGTATTATCATGCTTAGGGTATGTGCCTTTTAATACTGTAGCACCAAAGCTCATAACTTGCCTAAAAAAATAAACAAAAATAAACAGTAGTATAAAATGTATCAAAAACACACACGTAAAAATTAAGGCATGGACCTTAACATATAAATCAGTCCTTAAAATAGTACCTCATCTTCCAATATTTTACTCCAACTCCAATATTGGAGGCTGAACTATTTTAAGGACTGATTTCAATATTAAGCTCTGTGCCTTGATTTTATGTGTCCATTCTTTTATCTGACAACAAGCAAATTTAAATCCCACAAATTTCCTAAATAGTTTTGTTTTTTTCTTTTTTGATTCCTAGGGTTAGTTTAATTTATACTTAAGGTCAGCTTCGACTGATATAGCTGATAAGGTAAACTAAACTTTCCTGGAGTTTCCTATTAGGTCCCAGATCATTTTATACCTCCTGGCAAGAGCACCCATGTCAGCTTCCAATGTAGATGGGGTAAGCATGTGCCATATACTAGATCGAGACATCCATTTTTCTCTCTGGGTATCTCAAGCTGGTCTTGTACACCATCATACGCTGAAAATGCGGGACCCAACAAGGAGCTCCATGAGACACCACGGCCCCCATAAAAACCACAAGACATCACCAAATTGGTGCAAGAGAGCAAAGAAGCCTTGCACTGGGTGTGTGATCTGGGGATCTTTTTGGAAAGACAAGTTTCCATTTAAACCTCAGACACAGCAAAGAATGTGATAAAATATCTCAATCGCATACCAAAACTTTTAAAGAAACATGATTTGCTAGATACAGTAAATGCTAACTCCGACTTTTGGTTGGGAGTTTTCAAGGTATAAAGTTGAAACCTACTGGTCACTTAATATTAATGTAACTGAACTTAATGGATCATTTCTGTATAGAAGTAGCAGCTGATTGGCTGACCTTAAACATTGCCTAGAACAAAATTTGAAGGGCATCGGTCATTAAAACTACTTTCAAAAGAATAACCACAAATCAATAGTTAAAGTAATTAAATCCTCGGGCAATGAAAGAAAATAGTGAAATCATTTTGCATTAGCAGGCAGAGGATACTGGTTAAATAATTTTATTATTGAATGTTTGTCTATAAAGTTCACCGGTAGATATTTATATATATTTATTTATAGTTCTGATGTCTTTGATGGCATCTTTTTAGGTGGGACCAGATTTGTATCCTACATTCTATTTGTTTCTATTTATATATTTAGGATAAATGTACAGGGAGCTTTTATCGTGTCTGTCCAAAATCCACGTTAGCACATAACAAAAAATAGATATTTATACATATGGGTCAGGTCTAAGCTAAGGACGACAAGTCCACTTACGTGACCTATTAATTTAAGTCAATAAATACGTTGTCTTTTTTTCACCCATTAGGATTTCCACCACTGAGGGGGGTGGAAACCTTTTATATTAGAGATGCAAACCGCCATCTATAGCTATCTACCTCACTGGAGGGGAAGGGGGTCTATGGTACATGCTCACTTCTGGTAGAGATTAGGGGAGGTCATCGGCTAATGTTTGTGTTTTACAGGACGACATCACTTTCAGGGGCCATTTCTTGTCCGATACCAGTCACTGCCAGACTGGAAAAGTCGAGAGCCCTGTTCTTCAGCGTGCACATTGTGTTCCACCTACCCACAGAGAAGCTGTCCGGAGCCCGTCTGCTTGTCCACCTACCCTTGCAAAGCTGCTTGGAGCCCAACTGCCACATTGAGAAGCTAGCAGGAGCCATCTGCCCACCAAGGTGCCGTCTGGAGCCCGAGTCTGGCTGGAGATTGCCTGGTCACCCACATGCCATTGAGAAGCTGCTCAAGGCTGCAGGTACATTTTGTATGCAGTTAACACCCCACAGAGCAATTAGTAATAATTCAGACCAACCCAAATTTCTTGGAAAATGTGGCAAAGTTTTTAAGAAACTCACTCATTATTTACAGTTTATTCCAATTGAAGAAGCATTTTGGTAGCTGTTAGAAACCCCCCAGGTTATATATAGGTTTAATATAGGTTGAAACATTATTATACTGCTTAAAATATCCTCTTAGTGGGTGAGAATAGAGGGAGAAATTATGAGGGGAATAAATTGGAGAAGGCAAGGTGAGAGCATAGGTAAAGAATCTAAACAGAATAGAATAGGCAAGCAGAGAAAACGTAGAGGGTGTGTTAGGGTGGACTGGGGCATAAATATCACATAATGACTTAGAAAGTAAGGTTACTGTGATGGATCCATGGAGTCCATATTTGGGACGACTATTTTACAATTATGGAAAATATATTATGGAAAAAGTATATATTTCAGTTTCCAAGCTGACACAATAGTAATTTTAGCATCTAGTGATATATATCAGTTTGGAGGGCGTTTTGGAAATATCTTTAATTTTACCATTAAGCAAAGAGCAATGAGTTCAGTGTACATCTAGGCTCTCTGCAATGTTCTATTAGAAGCTGGCAGTTTTACCTCAAATCTGTGCATGTGTGAGTAATGTAAGATCATACTTCTGACTGAACTGTGATGTCAGAACGCCCATACATGACAAGTAATATTTAATAATTTAGTTGAATTTATTTACATTTTTTCAAGCATATAATTTTCATACATATATTTTGGGACAATTTTAAGTAGAAGGTCTTAAGGACTCTTAGGAGTAATTCTTCTCTGCCACTGCCCAAATATTGAGATCTACAGATGTCTTGATTAGCACCTGCTTGAATGTTCTAAGGTTTCAGATACACTACTAGAAAATTACTTTTTTAATGTGTCACAAAAAAAATATGTGTCAAAGTTATTTAATTGTTATAAGAACAGTGATCATGTCTGGGATAACAAACAAAATCAGCTCCCTTGAACCATAAAGTACAAAACATATTTGTGTTGGTATAATTGGCCGAAGGGATGGTTCAAGTTTAACCTTGCTATTCCTAAAACATCAAGGAATACTTGGCCTCTCAAAAGATTTAGGCCATTCAATTCAAGATGATTCACCCAGGCATTAATTCTAGTGGAAAAAGCCATACCTCCATTCTCATTCATTGTGGGTATATTGCATGAACAAAAACCTTGTGTTTGTTAGTTAACCTTGATGAATGGCCCGTGAGACCATTAGCATAGGTCTTAAACAGTTTCAGACAACTTAACAACTTAAAACTACAGAATAGTGTTTTCTGCTTTTGCTATCTCCAAAAAATGGTGGCTACAGAAAAAAATGTCAGGGGGTTTAAGGGACCCCTTTACTAGTGCAATGTAGAATGGGGTAATACCAGTGCAAGGCATAAAGGGTACAATAGTTTGCCAAGCTGCCTATATTTATTGTGGTAGGAAGGGAATGGGGCATAAATGTTTTCTATAAACACCACTTCTAGTATGCAACAAGATTATCATTATTTTTTGTTTTTAAATCAGATATCAGAAATAAAAAAAGCAATAAGCTTTTCACTTTCAAGATTTATTATCACATTATTATTAACACAGCAATAATAAAATTAACTGCTAAACAATTAACCACAGTTGAGCATATTTAAAATTCAGTTTAATCACAGTCTTACATAATTTAAACCAGCTTCACTTTTCAACTCCTAATGATGAAAACTTGCCATGGGAAGTGTTCCATCAGAGAAGTATCCACCATAACTCAGTATGAGTTCTGTTTTACTTTGATCTCTATTCCAGAAGATTAGAGGGGCAGAATATTGTATTTGTAGAGCATATTTATAGAGCAGCAGCAGGACGGAATATATAACCAAGTTCACATTTTAAAGAAAATAACTCCTTTTTTAAATGTTCTGCAATAATCATCTTGCATAATGTAGAAAATACATGGCCAAAAATAGGTGGACACATACCTAATAACTGCTGGAGTGGAAGAGGATATTCATTTATAACAGACATTTTCTCATTTTTTTACACAAATCACAAGGGTTTATATTTTGTAGTTTTTGGGGAATTTCCATATTTCATTGAAATATTTTGCCCAGAGAACTACCACCATCTCAAAACCCAATCAATTGTTCTTGCATTTTACCATGCTTTTAAGATTGACAGTGTACGGTGCCAAAGTTAGGGGCCAACCCCAAAGAGAAGCTAGGTTTACACATTGCTCAGTTGAAAAGTATAGGCAGAAACACACAGAATAAATACAGTATGATACAAAAAAGAAAACTTGGGGCTGGACTTGAATACAGGAAATAGGCTGGATATAAGAACATGGATGAATGAGAGAATGAGGTTGGAAGATAAGATGGCTGGGTGTAGGATACCAGGTGTAAGCAGCAACAGGATGAATGCAGGGGCAGCTAGGGAACACTTTGCAACATTACATGTTGCTGAGCTATGGTAGATTGGCCTAGGACTTGCATCTCCTTACACATGGAGAGGGGTGATGGGTAGGGTTGAGCAAACCTGACTCCCAGGGTCCTTGCCAAACTTTGCAAGTTCTGGTCCCAAAAACCTAGCACAGATTTCAAATTTAAAACACGGTGCTGACTGCTACCAATGAGAGACATATAATCCTTTTTTTTACAAAAACTGCCCTTGTAAGGACATTTATTCAGGGAAAGCGGATGCAGTGAGGGCTAGATAGGTTGGGTGTCATTACTTTCTAATACCACTTGCTCAAACCATTTGGGGTCACTACTCTTTAATACCACTTGCTTAAGCCACTTCGGTGTCACTACTCTTTAATACTAATTGTTAGTGGAGTACCCACTTGTTAAGGGCACTTGTGTGCCACTACTGTTTAATACCAGTTGTTGCTGGAGTTTATACTGGTTCAGGGCACTTAAGGTTCTTTTGGAAAAATAAAACTTGTGTAGTGTCCACTGGTGTAGTGCACTTGTGTGTCACTACTGTTTAATACCACCTGCTCAAACCACTTGGGTGTCACTACTCTTTAATACCACTTGCTGAAATTACTTAGGTGTCACTACTCTTTAGACCAGTTGTTCAAACCACGTGTGTGTCACTACAGTTCAATACCACTTGGGTATCGCTACTCTTTGCTTGGGTTCACCGAGTTCGGCCAAACTTGCCGCCAAAGTTCATTATGGGTCCCTAGAACTCGACCCAAACCCCATTGAAGTCAATAGGGGCCCGAACTTGGGGGCCCAAAAATAACTGTAAAATGGGGCTAGCAAGGACTAAAGGACTGAAAATAGAGGGGAACACCAGGGTGATTGTCCTGTACAAAATGGGCTAGGGAAAGTACTCAAAGCAATGAAAGAAAACTAAAAAGAAATTGAAATGTTTTTAGGGGGTGTTGGATGTCAAATTGGGGGGGGGGGGTAACACCTGGGTAATTGCCCTGCACAAAATGGGCTAGGGAAAGTACTCGTCAACCACATGAGTTAAAATCGGCCTCCTGGCACTACAGGCCATAGTATCCGATGATGGTGGATGTGGCGAACAATGGAATAAGTTGTTCCACATTATGGCCATGCTTACCCTCAACTGTCTGAGGTGATGCCTTTGCCCCTGCTGTGTTGATGACTTGCTCCTCCTCCTCCTCTGAGCCCACCACCACTGAGCCCTCAAAGTCAGCTGGGAACTCCATCAGTATTGCGTCCACCAGAGTGCATCTGTTCTCTCATTTTTCTATCCTGCTCCAGTGCTGGAATCATGGAGGTGATGTCCTTATAGCGTGAATCAAGCAGGGTGGCCACCCAGTAATCGCCACAGGTGACTATGTGGGCAACTCTGTGGTCATTGTGCAGGCACTGGAAAATGTAGTATCTCATGTGAGCCAGGCTGCATTAAGTCAAGGAGAAGCTGTCCTCAGTGTCAGGTTTCTCCTGCTCCTTCCTACAGCCATGGCTATCCCACCCAGACTTTACAGCCACTTCTAAATCCCGGACTCAAAAGTTCAGTTTAACTAAACTGCTTGACAACCTAGCTGTTGCCAGCCAGTAGCTTTACCCAAGACATATGCCACTGAAAGTCTCCCATACAGGACCAACCCTGCTGAATGCTTACACAGGGTACACTCACCCCAGTGCTCAGATCTATTTATAGTACATTAGGGCACACACCAGTATGGTATAACAGGGTACACACCAGTGCTTAGAACACGTTGTAGTATAACATGGTACACCAGTGCTTAGAACAAGTTGAAGTTTAACAGGGTATACACCAGTGCTTAGAACAAATTGTAGTATATCAGGGTACACACACCCCAGTACTTAGAGTAAGTTGTAGTGTAACAGTGTACAGTGCTTAGAACAAGTTAGCATAGTAACATAGTATGTAAGGCTGAATAAAGACTCTAGTCCATCTAGTTCAGCCTGTTGATCTCCTTCCAGTGGTCTAGTAGCCATAGCTAGAATTGTTATTACATGCAAGGAAGGCACCCAGACCACTTTTGAACTCTTTTAGTGTATTCCTCCTTCATTCTCTGGTAGAGAGTTCGATGGTCTCACTGCTCTTACAGAAAAGAATCCCCCCTTTTGTCGGTGGAAAAAACTAATTTTTTCTAACCTAAGTGGATGCCCACGGGATATGGTTACACTCTGGGGTTGAATGAAATCGAATCATATATTGTACAACCATTGATATTTATTGATATATTTATTGATTGATATATATATATAGGAAAAAAACTGTATATGCTGTAAATTTAATAAGACATTTATTTATTATTTTTATTACTATACTCACGTCCGATCCTGGGTCCCATGTCGCTGTCCCGCGCCGCTCTCTCAGCTCCGGCATCTGTCAGATGCCGATAGTGATCGGCGCAGGGCGGATGAGAGGAGACTCCGATCGGAGCCTCCTCGCCTCACACCCTCCCTGCCCCGATCACCACTGGCATCTGACAGATGCCGGTGCTCGATCAGGGTATAGGAGGAGCGGGATGACGGGGAGGAGGGTATGGGAGGATCGGGATGACCTCCTCCCACAAGAGGCGGCGGAAATCGCCGCCATTAGAAGCGGTGAGGACCTGGAAGAGGGTACTCATCCTAAGCCTGCGGAGCCCAGGGGGGGATCGGACCCCCCCCCCCTGGTGAAGAGAAGATGGCGCGGCGGGATCGGGCGAGGAGGTGAGCGAGCGACTGTTTTTTTTTTTCACAGATACTGACAGAGGGGAAAACGGGGGGGGCTGCCGGTTTTGGCCCCCCCCCTGAAGACAGAGGACGACGGGGGGGATCGGATGCCCCCCCAGGAAGAGGGGACCCCCAGCTTCACAGGGATACCAGAGGTAAGTGTTTTTTTTTCTGTTTTTTAACTGTTAGGGGGAAATGCCAGGCATGTAGTTTCTACGTGCTTGGCACTTAACGCTAGGAGAAGCAACCACGTAGAAACTACGTGCTTGGCATTTAAAGGGTTAAATGCACTCCAGTTCTGATATGTCCTTCTTACGCACTGTTGCCCAGAACTGAATATTCCATATGTGGTCTGACCATTGACTTGTACAGGGGTAAAATGATGATCTGGTCATGTGCAGCTATGCTCCTCTTGATGCACCCCATGATCATGTTTGCCTTGGCAGCTGCTGCCTGGCATTGATCACTACAGTTAAGTTTATTGTTAACTAAAATCCCTATGTCCTTTTCCATTGTAGTTTTACCAAGCATTTCCTTATTTAGTGTGTAATCATGGCACAAATACCAGTGCTTACAAGTTGTAGTATAACAGGGTACACTCATCCCAGTGTTTAGAGCAAGTTGTAGTACAACAGGGTACACTTACCCCAGTGCTTAGAACAAGGTGTAGGATAACACGGTACACTCATCCCAGTGCTTAGAACAAGTTGTAGTATAACAGAGTACACTCAACCCAGTGCTTAGGGCAAGTTGTAGTATAAAAAGGTACACTCACCCCAGTACTTAGAGCAAGTTGTGGGATAACAGGATACACCCCAGTGCTTAGAGTAAGTTGTGTGATAACACGGTAAACACGCCCCAGTGCTTACAGCATATTGCAGGATAACATGGTACAGACCCCCCAGTGGGTAGAGCAAGTTGTGGGTTAACAGGTTACACCCCAGTGCTTGGAACAAGTTGTGGGATAACATGGTACACACACCCCAGTTGTAACAAGAAGTGGTTTCAAACAGCCCTCACTTCAGCCACTATTCCCAACTAAATATTGCCCTATAAAGGGCAATTTTAAAGCAAATATGCCTATCTGTTCCTCAGCATTAGCCAGCAACATGTCCCTATCTACTGCAGAGCGCACAGCAAGACCCGTGTGATGCGGACCTTGCCTTTTATACGGTGGAGTCACATGTCTTGCCAGGAGGGAGGAGAACGAAGAAGGCTGATTGCCTGCTGTGCCAGGCCACACACTGAACCCGCACATGGATTTCAATTTGAAATCCGTTCTCCGGTTCGGGGGGGCCTGAACCCACAAAGTTCGGCATGGACTTAAACTTTTCGGGTTGGATCTGCTCATCACTACGCTTGCATATCAATTGTTGGTGGAGTATCCAATTGCTCAAACCACTTGAGTGTCACTACTCTTTAATACAAGTTGGTAAAACCACTTATGTGTCACTACTCTTTAATACTAATTGTTGGTGGATTATTCAATTGCTCAAACTACTTGGGTGTCACTACTCTTTAGATGCTGCGGCGATCGCCCGCCACCATGTGCACACTCCTGCCTACCCAGTCACATGAATGGGCGGGTGGGAGCGTGTGCGATGCAGAGAATGCTGGCTCCCGGCTGGGACTTTAAAAACATGGTGGCAGGCAATTATTGCGGCACCGGCGACTTCACCGCTGGATTCGGGGTGAAGGTGAGTGTCTTTATACATTAATAAAAAAAATTTTTCTGATGTGTGTTGTGTGTATTTTTACATTTAACCTATTGTGAAAGGTTAAGGGACCCATGAGACTTCTATACCAGTTCACAAAGCTTGGGGGCTGGCAAGTCACCTGTGGCAAGCGG
The DNA here is from genome assembly GCA_027917425.1 of Gastrophryne carolinensis. Lineage (NCBI taxonomy): Eukaryota > Metazoa > Chordata > Amphibia > Anura > Microhylidae > Gastrophryne > Gastrophryne carolinensis. The sequence goes on from CM051242.1 coordinate 132,611,212, forward strand.
GTGACTTACCATTAACCCCCAGCCCCCCATTACCTGCCTCCCCAAAGCCCAGAGGGAGTGAAGAGCCTGCTGCCTATATAGGCTATGCGGTCATGTAGATTTCAGGGCCAGGGGCCAACAAACCTGGCATTTGCGCACTGGCCTACAAGCCCCCATAGCTGGTGCCCACACTGGGGACCCCACATCCTTTTTTAATTTTTTTTTTTATTTAACCTTTTATAGCATGGATAGTAGTTGTATTTTTTGTAAATGTTATAAAGGTCTCCTGGGCAGGAATGTGGGGCTACCGATACATATGTGGTACCAGGGTGGTTGGGAGAAATGGGGCTTTCACATGCAATATGGTTTTCTGGAATAAAATACATTTTTTATTGAAAATAAATGAGACAAATTAAAAAAAAAAAAAAAAACATAATTTTTAATTTTTCATAGCGCAAAATGGTGAAAAATGACTTGCCAACAGAGGGTGACAACATCTCAAGTAGGCTGGCAGTTAAAAGGGTTAAAAGTAGCTATGCATGTTGATATTTGCATATTGATATTTTAGGAAAATGTGTTTTTTATTAGTGAAACCATGTCAACCAACTTATTTTTCAAGAGATTAATTCCAGAAAGATGCGCCCACTACAAGCTGCGTATGCCTAGAAAACTTAACATATGTACTTTCAGGGAAATATTATTCTTACGCATATGCTTTACTTTGAGGTTGTTTGGCAACTTTTCCCTTTTTACCTTGCTTTTTCAGATTTAACTTGTTTTTTCTTGTTTGCATATTTTTTTTAGGAAAATGTTACTTTGATTCCCCTTTTTTATTCTTTTTTTATGGAAACCCTGTGCAACCAAATATTCGAGGGATTACTTCCAGAAAACTGCCCATTTTAACAAGCCTGGTATGCCTAGAAAGTTTGAGGTGTGTACTTCCAGAGAATATATAGTTTGTGGAGGATATTTCAAATGTAAATGCTGCTTTATTCTTGAAAAACTGAAATGTGCACATAGCAGTTGTGTTTTATCTAAAAATCTCCTAAAGCACTGTTTCAGTTTGGGGGAGTCTCCTCTCCCTGCAGCACCAACTCCTGTCCCTTATCAGCTGATTTCTTCATTTTTGGGGCCTGTCCCCCTAAGTATATCAGCCACCTGTCACTGGAAGTGGCCTGAAAAGGACAACTAGCAGAGGTTTCCTTGTCTTTAGCTGTCCCTTAGTATGTGAGCCACCTGTCCATAGAAGTGCAATGAAATGGACAATTAGCTTTGGAAATGTCCCCCCTTACTAATGAGAAACAGGATGTATATCTGATTAAAAGAAAACATGTACTCTTTAATTTTTGGTTATCATGTTGAGTACTTTAGAAGGAAGAACAATTCTTCTAAACCGTGCTAAAAATATTACAGTGTATTAAAATTAAATTGAATCATATTATAAAGGCAATCCTTTCTTCCGCTGGAGTTAGTAAGACCGTATTGGTGCAGTCTTCAAACAATAGTAATTTTGTGTATTAATACACTAATAGCTCCGCTGGAAATGTTAGTAGTAAAGTATTTCAATCAACAACAACACCTTCAGTGTGGACAATCAATTGCAGGCTTTGTGAGTCCCAACACCACTTATGATTAAATCACGTACCAGATTCCTTAGTTAGATAATGCCAAAAATTGTAACTTCTCTCAGGGAACACTTTGTAATAAACAACAGGTGTAATCTTCCAGGGTAACAATGAATTACTCAGCTTTTGGTTTCTCCGTCGGGTCAGATAGAAATCAAATATAATAAATGTGCTTCTTTAGAGATCAATCCCCTCCAATTGCGCAATTCACATGTAAAAAAATGGACTAAAATAGCATAAGATCCTTAAAACAATAGGCGCCGTGCCCACTTTTAATAGTTGCTTACCAGAACAAAATAAGTAACTTGCATGTCACAAATAGACGTTGATGGATCAACGTCTATTTGTGACATGCAAGTTACGGCGCCTGAAGGTGTTGTTGTTGATTGAAATAATTTAATACTAACATTTCCCGCGGAGTTATTAGTGTATTAATACACAAAATTATTAATGTTGAGTACTTTCCCTATCCCATTTTGTGCAGGGCAATCGCCCAGGTGTTATACCCCCCCCCATTTGGCCTCCAACTCCCGTACAAAAAATATTACTTTTTATTTATTTATGTATTTCTCATTTTTTTTTTAGTTTTTTGTTATTATTTTAAATGGGATTATTTACCCCTTTGAGCACAGTACTTTTCCTAGCCCATTTTTTGCAGGGCAGTCACCCTGGTGCTCCCCTCGATTTGCAGCCCTCTAGCCCTTGCTACCCCTAATTTTTAACTTCAATGGGGTTCAGATCCCGAATTAGACTGTAGCTGCAAGTTCAGCCCAACTAATCGAACCTGAACTACGATGGGTCTGCTCATTCCTAGTGATGGATTGTATGGCTGCCAAGTCAGGTGCAACCCCAGGGGTGCCTATGAATAAGCACTGAGCCTGGTGGTGCATCCTGAGGCTGTGGAGGACTAGCATTAAAGGCAGACCTGGTGAGTATTCCCTCTCTAGGGGCCACAACCCTCCGAACCCTGTTTTCATGGACTTGAGTAAAAACTATTGAATTTTTCCACTGTAACAGGGGAGCTATCCATCTGAAGAGGCTGAATTTCAGCAGAATGGGTTAGCAGCAGAATGTGATCTCTGCCTTAGTCAATCAGATAGCTAGCCAGGAAACAGCGCATTGGCACATGATTCATGGCAGCATGCACAGGAATGACAAATGTGTGAATGGCACAAAATGGCATGCGCAAAGTGCGAGTGCAAGTTTCCACTTGATGCGCAAACATTCGGTTTGCACATGAAATGGTGTAAATAGATTATATTTAGATATGGGCACACCTAGTGATCAAGAATTCATTGAGGGGGTGCCTCCCCACTCCCCACTCCCCACTTCTTACCTCATACCCATCTACCCATCTGCACATCTACCCATATCCATACTTCACCTCAGGCCCCCCTTTTAGCGGACACTTTGCATGGCGGCATCCCAGCCAGTCCCCTTCACAGACAAACAGGGCAAGGGCAAGCCCGCTACAGAGCCCAAGATACTACCAAACCTCCCAGGATGTGGCTAAGCATGAATGGAGAAGGGACAGCCCCCAGCCACTGGCTCAGGATCCAGCTGGCCTGAAAAGGTGCATTGGACTCCCAGCCAAGCCACAGCCTCCCTCCCTCCCCCTCTGTCTCTGCAGTCACCAACAGGCAGAAGGTTTGAAGAGCTTGGTGGGCCCACACAGGAGGGAAGCCCAGAACCCCAAATGGCCACATCACAGACAGCAGCGACCAGCCAAGCAATGCCTTCCCCACCCATCGTGCATCCTGCACTCATTGTGCAGTGGCAAGTGCTGGAGTACTTTATGCTTAGCTGTGACCAAATGGGTGAGCCACAGCTTTGCACAAACACACCCAATACTTTCAAGACCCAGGCATGGGAAGAAATCTGCAGGCAAGTCAACTACTGTTAGTTCAGGCCTGAAGCTAGTAAAAAAATACCAATATATCAAGTTGGCTGTGTGCATCAGTGCCTACAAGTAGATAGTTTAATTAAGCTGTGGGTAAAATGTGGTATGGCCGGGAGTCTCAGGGTGAAAGAAGCAAGGGAGTGTGGAGGCTGGCTCATAAGTTTCCTAAGAAGGTAATAGTAGGGATGTGACAAATAATGAGTGTGGCAACCAATAGTGGATCAACAGGGGCTTTAAGTGGGTAAGTGTATTTGGGGCATCCAAATCAGGCAAGGGGGTGTGAATTGTGTACTTCATGGGTGCTCAGCATTTTACCATGTGCCCAATATTTGTTTCTATTTCTGTAGAGCCAGAGCCTGAACAAGATATTTTACTAGTACAAACCAGGAATAGAGCTGACCCCCCCCCCCAACCACTGGAGGAGACCACTGGTGGAAAGGGCAACAGTTGTTTGGTTTAGCCAGCCACCAAAAGTGGTTAGTGTCCATTTTAATGTAGTGAGGGCCCGGACAGGCTGCTTAGCTTTGTGAGGTGTGTATGTAAGAGCACAAAGATGAAGGTAGAAGTGGGAGGGAAACATACCTGTTCAAATATATTAAACTTGCTCAATTATGCCACATGTGTGGTGATATCCCCTCCCCCTCCAGCATTAGCAGGACGAAGAAATGGAGTCCGGAGTCATGACAGGCAAGGATAGTCAGGCCAGAGTCACCTGAAACACAAATGCAGTTATAAACAACCTACAACCCCCAAAAAACTTGATCAGGCAGAGCAAAATCAAATCAAAATCATGCAAACAGAAGAAACTAGGCAAAGACACAACACATGAGAAAATACTTTACTCATGCAAAAGTAACATCCAAAACCAGGTTCTTTCAAACCACATAGGGTCTAAACATTAGAGGGGGGCGCACATGGGGAAACACACAGGCCGCAGAGCCAGGACGAGAACACTGGATAAGGGCAGGTGGAAGGCAAACACTCGGAACTCTTTTCATGCTGCACTTCAGATGACCCATGCCTAATGTATGAACCCCCTGGTTACAAATCTTTACATATGGATGTCAGAAGATCTACAATTGAGGGAGGACTGGGCCTTGGACCAGGATATCATAAGGGGGGGGAGAGTGTGTTTATAACCCTTTCGCTGCCAGCCTACCTGGAGTTTTTGTCACCCTTGGTGCCAGACCATTTTGCACTATTTTGCGCTCCCCATGTTCAAATGTGATTTCCAGGGATTTCCCAGGAAAATGATATATTGTTGGGGGCTTTAACATGAAATGTCTTGTTTGTATTTTTTTAGGTGTATTCTCAATACTTTTGGGTGAAATATGTGCAAAAAATTAAAAAAAAACTATTTTTTGCAATTTGTAGTGTTTTTTGTAATAAAAAATGTAAGTTTGTCAATAAAATCTTATTGCATGTGAAACCCCAATTAATCCCGGTCACAGCGTTACCACATATGTATAGGTAGACACCCTTTCCTGCCCAGGAGACTCCCCCAAACTGAAACAGCGCTTTGGGTTATTTTCAGATAAAATACAACTATGCACCGCGCTAAGCGCACCTTGCTGTCTTTCCAGAAAAAGAACCCTTTAAATTTGAAATACCCCCACAAACTATATATTTTCTAGAAGTATACACCTCAGGCTTTCTAGGCGTACCAGGTTTGTTGACATGGGCGCAATTTTCTGGAAGTAATCCCTCAATCAATTCTTTGGTTGCACAGAGTTTCCCTAAAAAAGAATAAAAAAGAAGAATCAAAGCCACATTTTCCTAAAAAAAACTATATGCTATATGCAAACAGAAAAAAACAAGTAAAATCTGAAAAAGCAACATCCCCCGAACAGAACAATACCCAACATGCATAGGTACTGTCAAGGGAAGAGTTGCCAAACACCCCAAAGTAAAGCATGTGCGTAATGGTCATTTTACTTGAAAATTTCAGCTCTGCAGACAAAGTGCGCACCTTGCGATTTTTCAACCAAAACAACCCTTTACATTTGGAATATCCCCATAAACCATATATTCCCTGAAAGTACACATGTTAAGCTTTCTAAGAGTACTGAGCTTGTTGTAGTGGGCTCATCTTTCTGGAAGTAATCCATTGAAGAATTCTTAAGTTGCACAGGGTTTCCCTAAAAACAATTATAAAAAAAGCAGAATAAAGACCATGTTTTCCTAAAATATCAATATGCAAACAAGAAAAAACAAGCTAAATCTGAAAGCGCAAGGTCCCTCGAGCAGAACAATACCCAACATGCATAGTTACTATTAACCCTTTTAATTGTCAGCCTACTTGAAGTTTTGTCACCCTCTGTTGACAGGTCATTTTTCCCCATTTTCCGGCATGATTAACTGGAATTTCCAGAAAAATTATATACATTACATATACATTTTTTGCAGCAGAGTTTAGGCTTTAACATGAAATGTCTTGTTTGTTATTTTTCTACTGTTTTTTGAATATTTCTGCTTAAAAAAACAACAACAAAAATATATATATATATATTTTTTAGACAATTGTCTCCTTTATTTTAAATAAAAGCTTTTTTTTTTGTTTTAAAACCATACTGCATGTGATAGCCCCATTTCTCCCGATTACAACGGTACCACATATGTATCGGTAGCCCCCCCATTCTTGCCCTGGAGACCCCCCAAACTGAAAAGAGCACTTTATTACATTTACAAATAAAATACTATCCACACTATAAACATAAGGGGTTAATTAAAAAAAAAATGACATAGGGTCCCCCCTTCCAGGGAGGGGGGGCATTTTTTGGGTAATTTTAAGGGTTTAGGGTTATATATACAAACATTAAAATTCCCCCCAAAAAATGAGGAGCCCCCCCCCCCCCAGGAGGGGGGACCTTACATCATTTTTATTTTTAAGGGTTAGGGTTAGGCTAACCCTAACCCTTAAAAATAAAAAAAAATGACGTAGGGTCCCAACTCCCGGGGGGAACCCATTTTTTTGGGAATTTTAAGGGTTAGGGTTATAAAAAAAAAAAATGGGTCCCCCCCCCCCCTGGGAGGGGGGACTGTATGCCATTTTTTTTTTTTTTTTTTTTTTAAGGGTTAGGGTTAGGGTTAGCCTAACCCTAACCCTCACCCTTAAAAAATTTTTTTGAATTTTTTTTTGAATTTTAAGGGTTAGGGTTAGGCTAACCCTAACCCTTAAAAATAAAAAAATGCTGTAGAGGGGAACCCATTTTTTTTTTAATTTTAAGGGTTAGGGTTAAGCTAACCCTAACCCTAACCCTTAAAGATAAAATAAATTTTTATTTTTACAGTTAGCAGCTGCTGCTGCCAAACGGGGGGGGGGGGGGGGGGGGGCTATTCCGGGGCTCTCCTGGCACCAAATTAAAGAGGAGATCCGGCCGGATCCAACGAGGGGTCAAGTGAGTATTTTTGATTTTTATTTTTTTGGCAGGGGGGGAAAGTCAAGCATGTAGATTCTACGTGCTTGGCACTTAAGTGGAGTGGAAGCGAGCACATAGAAACTACGTGCTTGGCACTGAAAGGGATAAAGGAGTGTAGATTTTAGACTTCATCGCATCATCACATCCTTCATCTTGACTAACCATCTGTGGAACCACTCCTTACACCATCTTTCTCATCGGCCTGTGAAAAAGGATAACACAACAGGCAACAACGGCAATTAGACAAATCAGTACAATCACTGCCACTTACATCAGGAACCCCTTCCAGTTTCCCAGCCAGGAGGAGAAGATGGCATACCAGCTGGTTCCTGCATTTTTCTTCATTTAATCAGCTAAACTGTCTAGTTTTTTCATGGCTTTAGTAACTTTACTCGTTGGTCCCATATTATCAGGTATGTAGGTGCAGCATCTTACATATCCTTTTTCTGCTAACAACTTATCCAGTGTCATCCTGTTTTGGAAAACCATCATTAATGTGGGGCCCTTATTGTTCAGCCATACCCTTAAGGGGCTTTCTGGTATGGTTTACAAACCTCTGCTGGTTATAGTAAAGATAATTAACCCATGCCAAATTCTTGTTTACACCTGTTGTGGGAAATATGGATTTAAAACCAGCTGCTACTTCACTTTTGGTTTTAAACTCATTTGGGACCTCCCTTGGTACTCCTATGGCATCTGTATAAACATGTGGATCAGCCTCATACAGCTCTAATTCAAAATACCTTCTTCTTCTTCCATGTATCAGGGTTTCATCTTCCAAGGAAGGTGTAAAAATCACTCACATTTATACCCTCTCCTGTCCTGTTGTAACAGGTTTCGTTTCCTGGCTATATAGTTATATATATATAGTTAAGGGGGTGTTGGATCAGTAACAGGTTATGTTGTCTGAGCTCTCTACATAATAAAATAATACACAAACAAAACAAAATGTTGCTGGGGCTCAAAATGTATTGGAACTGTTTCCAAATGCAGGCAGAGGCACATAGATAACAGTTAAATATATTGTGTTTGTCAGCTGTATACTTCACCCACTGAATTCACATATTGGTTGAGACATCGACTCCTGTCTTAGAGGCCACAGTGTCCTCATAACTAGGGTCTGCTTGGTCTCTTGTATATTCACGAGTAGTTTAAGGCTCCTTTTTGTGCATGTTATTCAAATTTTATAAGTGAAAAATATTCAGTGTCTTAGCTCTCACGGCATAGTACCCTCCTAGAACATACATACCCTCATCGCTGACACTGGTGTTCTCTATGGCAAGGGTTAAGGAGCCTCTTTTATTTGGGGGCTTCTCTCTTTAAGAGTCATACTGGTTATGAGAGACCCATCTTATCTTTCTTATTTCGGCCTTCTAGCTGGCACTGTTTCCCCCCGATGGTTGCCTGTCTCACAAGTGTAAAACTGCCACTGGTCTTTTCCTGACAATCCTGCCATTGAGCATGGACCCACAGCACAAAAGTCAAACTTATAAGTCACTGTGTGAGCTGAGGTGTTGAACCAGAATATCACTTCCTCCTTTGTACCGATACTCACCATACACTGGACTGAGGTACCTGTATATAGGGAAAAAGAAAGTACATCCCAACCCCTAGTGCAGTGCACCGGGAGAGGGGTTCTGTATGTCTTCTCTGGTTAAGGTTATGGCTGTCCATTTGCAGTGCAAGGGGTGGATCCATGATGGTTTCCCTGCAACCTTGTCTGATGTGGAAGTAGTCAGCAGGACCTGATAGGGGCCCTCATACTGGGGCTTGATTAGCACCCACTCTCCAGGCTGTTTGTTGTGGGTCAACTCTGCGTCAGGACCTGGGATAGTAGAGAAGGCTTGAGAGTGTAGATTAGCCAAGCTTTTGGTTAAAGCAGGTCAGGGTATCATACATTATGTCAACTGCAGTTACCAAACAATATTTCATGTGGGGACAGTTAATCTAACCCCCTAGGAGTATGCCTTATACTAAACAAGGCAATAGGCAAGGGGTCCACCTTGAGCTTTCCACAGTCCTGTTGGGCCTTTGGTATCATATTCTTTATTACCCTATTTAATCTTTCTACCTTCCCTGAATTCTGGGGATGGTAAGAAATGTGCAAGCTAGTAAATGCAACTAGTTCTGCAACTAGTTCTGCCTCTTCCGTAGCATAAAGCCTGGGAGAGCTTTCTGCCATAAAATGTCGATGACTATTGTAACCGCACATCCAGTGTAGAAGTGGTTTTGATCAGCATTAGAGATGAGCGAACTTTTGAAAAGTTCGATTCGGCCGATTCGCCGAATTTCACAAAGAAATTCGGGTTCGGCCGAATCGAACTTTTACGAAGTTCCCCATCATAAATGCCGGCATGGTGGGAGCGGAGCCGGCCGGCGGGCCGGTAAAGCCGGCCGGCCCGCTCCCACCATGCCGGCATTTAAAAAAAAAAAAAAAGCATTTTTGCCGGCATGGTGGGAGCGGGCCGGCCCGCTCCGCTGTCAGCGGAACCGGCCGGCCCGCTCCCACCATGCCGGCATTTCAAAAAAAAAGCAAACACTTACCTGCAGGTCCGGAGCGTGGAGGCCGGCGCCGCTCTCAGCTGTCATCTGAGGGCGCGTCATCAGAGGGCGGGCCGCTCCCACCATGCCGGCAAAAATGCTTTTTTTTTTTTTTTTGTTTTTTAAATGCCGGCATGGTGGGAGCGGGCTGGCCGGCTTTACCGGCCCGCCGGCCGGCTCCCACCATGCCGGCATTTTTTTTTTTTTTATTTCAGGAAAAATTCGATCGGCACGAACCACAAAATATTCGGGTTCGTGCCGAATCGAATATTTCCTGAAATTCGGAGCGAATTCCGGTTCGTCCGAACCGGTTCGCTCATCTCTAATCAGCATACCTACTGCCATCCATAAACAGTGTGAAGTCAGCACCCTGCAGTGGTGTCTCCACCACATTAAGTAAATTGGCTGTTTGGTCAGAGTGGCTGGGTAATAACAAGTACACAGGCAATTATCTATTCCTGACATTCTTAACTATAATACAAGCAAGCAGGAGTCCCACACACTCCTAAATTGCCAACCTCATCTAGAAAGTGGCACCACTACACTTGGTTAATGAAAAAGTACAAAAATGTATTTATTACATTTTTGGACATACAATCATAGACCAATTAAAACCAATTTAAAAAACACAAATAACATGATAAATGAATCAAAAGGGGGCAAAGCTAGACCTTGTAAGGCTGGACAGGGGGACACAGTCGTAATAGATGGAAATATAAAGTGCTACTAGAGCAGATCTATGTGATTAGTATCTATTATCCAATTCATGAGTGGTGTCTGTAATAAAGGCAGGTAATCAAAAAAGTGTCACAAAGGAAAAAAAGGAAACTATATAGTGTATAGATATACTATATACTATAATAAATAACCATATAACTAATGTCATAAATCCACACAAATCATGAGAAAAAATCATTAAAATCATCTATGTATATCTATAGTGTATACACTATATAGTTTCCTTTTTTTCCTTTGTGACACTTTTTTGATTACCTGCCTTTATTACAGACACCACTCATGAATTGGATAATAGATACTAATCACATAGATCTGCTCTAGTAGCACTTTATATTTCCATCTATTACGACTGTGTCCCCCTGTCCAGCCTTACAAGGTCTAGCTTTGCCCCCTTTTGATTCATTTATCATGTTATTTGTGTTTTTTAAATTGGTTTTAATTGGTCTATGATTGTATGTCCAAAAATGTAATAAATACATTTTTGTACTTTTTCATTAACCAAGTGTAGTGGTGCCACTTTCTAGATGAGGTTGGCAATTTAGGAGTGTGTGGGACTCCTGCTTGCTTGTACTTTTGGCCCCGAGAGGGGTTACCTTTGGCCAACCCTCAGTGTTGCACACTCAGGTAATTGATACCATACACTGAGTGCGGTCTTTTGTTCTGATACATTCTTAACTATAATACATTTGAACTGTGTGTTGTATGCTTATGCTTAACAAAAACAATAAACATACCTAAACTGAAACAAAACACACCAGCAGCTGGCATGGAATCGAAATAATTCCAGAGCCAGCCTCTGGATTTCCCCCAGGATGTCCTGATTTCCCCTCCTGGACATCCTCCCCCAGGGATCTGGTAAACACTCAACTTTCCCAGGTCCAATGGCACAAGTGCGGGCTCTCGTCCAATCAGACGCCACTGAACTGACATAATTCAGCAAGGTGGCTCTGATTGTTTACTATGGGAAGCAAGAGTGGTCGCGCCATTCAGATAGGCTTGGATGCAAGCGAAGGACAGCAGGGGATGCGGCCACTCTCACTCCCTATTCACTCTAATCAGAGCCGCTTGTCAAATTTGTCACTTCAGCGGCCATCTCTGATTGGACAGGAGCTTGCACAGGCCCCGTTGGACTGGAAAGAGGTAAGTCTGAATGCGACGATGGCGGTGGTTTCACACAGTGGGGCATCCCAATACACTGTGCTGGGGGCATGGAACAAAACCCAGGAAAGTGAAAATCCTGGGTTTTGTTCTGCTGTAAGAACACACCTAATAAAGATATTAAAGTCTATTTTATTATTTACCAGTAATAAACATCCGTTTGGGCTACGGATAAGAAATGTGGGCAGCACCAGTAAATATTTCTATAGGTGCACTGCTCTGTGGGTTAATACCCAAAAACCAAATGTATTAGTTTGGGGTGACCTCTACACCCCCTGCCAAAAAGCCCAACAGAGACTCACTATTGCACTCAAACAATCAATTTATAAATCCATTTTATTGTAGCATATTGTTTAAAACCAATTTAAAAACAATTTTACTGAACCATATGCATGGTAAGCCACCAGGGGGCGCACTCCCTCATTAACAATACAATCTCATATACATATAAGTAATTTCAAAGTGATTCTGTGCTAATCTATCAATAAATTCATATATATACAACTATTCTAAAACTTAATATACAATTCACAATTAATATTCTCACCCTAATAAAGTGCCAGTGCTTCCATCACAAATAATCCCTTGTGCAAAATATTTAAACCCATTCACAGAGAGCAAGGGCACACAGACAACACACAACAAACAAGTGCTTACTGTTAGTATGGTGACAGGCAGGCCCCCCTCAGGCGCAGACCAACGCGTTTCGAGCCCCCTATGGGCTCTTGCTCACGGTCAGTATGTGTGTGGGGACAGAGGGCCACAGCCCTCCTTAAATACATACCCTCCCGACCACTCCCACGCCTGGCCCCAGCTGAATGTGGTGATTGCATACTCCGGCCGGAAGTACACAAATCACCACAACAGCACACACTGGTACTGGCCCCATCCCCCACACTGATAGGTGAGAGGTGGATGGTAATGGGCCAGATACAGCCAGGCGGGGGAGCCATCGTTCAGGAACACATTTAACCCCTTCCTCACTTATCTTTATACATTTCCTGCTACTTGCTTAATCCAAAGTCTTGTTTGCTCATAATCTATATTTATACTTAACGGCATCTAATATATACATCACATTTTATAGGTAAATACACTTTACAACTACCAGTCACAGTACAGCTGGATTTCCTCTGCATCTATTTATACAATTTCAATAACAGGAGCATAGAGGGACAAAGATCCAGAGAAAGTTTTTTGAATCCACAGAATTTTTATCAGTTGGCTTCTTTCTTAATAAGGTTCTAATATTAAACATCTGTATATATGTTTGTACATCTCCAAGCACAGGGGGGAGAGAGGGATAAAGTTCCCAGGTGAACCACCCCGGTCAGTCAGAGATATGCAGGCACAATTGCCATCTAATGGCAACTATCCCTCACATTATTGATGTCTATTTATAGATTGTATAAGCCCCCTGACCGCGACAGGGGGAGAGCGGGATAAAAAAACGAAGTGCAAATGCTCAAAAACAACAGAGGCAGATGCTGGCTATTAATGTCTATATTGCACCATATTTGGCCTCTATATACAAGAGTACAACTCTCAAAGAAAAGGGGAAGGGGGAAGGGACAAGGGGTGACAGGGGGAAAAGGGAGCCAAGTCTAAAGTAAATACATTCAGATATGCATCCCAGGAGTTAGGCAGCCAATCAGTGTGGCAGAGGGGCTCTGGAGGATGTTATTGACTATTTGTCATTCAAATTTCTCATGCTCCACATAGATTTACTCAGGAGAGGAGGAGGGGTTTGACTACAGGATATAAGGTTCAATCATCAACATTGATGTAAGTCCTTTGTTTTACTACGGGTGAAGCTTTAAGGAAGGCCGGGGGTCCGGTCCTCTATATAAGGTGGCAATGTATCAACATCAGCATATATTTACAGTAATTACTCCATGTGATTATTTACATCCAGTCAAAAATAGAGGTCCACAGTGCACTTTGTTCTCCGTGTGTGTAGGTTCTTTTCTGCTTCAATCTCCAATTTGCTCCTTGCCACCAACACATCTTAATGGAGGCCCGGCTTCTTCCTCTTGCCAGTATCATATAATACCCTTAATAATAAACTTCCCCATCATCTCCCGGGCATCCCAACAAGAAGAGTCGCCAGTTGCTACTACACCAATAAAAAAGGAAAGGTGACACATTATATATCTACACACCTAATAAGTGTACATAAGCCGTGAAACACCCCCCCATCCCCACTGCACACTCCCTACCCACCCCCCCAAACCCCCCCCACCCACACTCCAATACAATGCTATTACGTGATTCTTAAACAGGGACAATCTATGTCCTAATTTGGACCAATTGAGATCCCCAAAACTATACATAAAACTAAAAATAGTGATCAAAACAATGTAAAATATATTACTTTCATCCCACTTAGTGACTAACTAGACAATATGTGATATCATACTAATATGTGTCACCCTAAATATGGTGTGAAGGCTACATCTTCGTTTAGGCCCCATGGGGCTTGGGTATCTAAATCATAGATCCATCGTAGTTCTTTTTGCTGAAGCCGCTTCTTCAGATCACCTCCTCTCAACCCCAGAGTCACCCTCTCCAATCCCACCACCTGTAGTTGGTCAACATTACTCTCATGTTTCTCAAGGAAATGTCTTGCCACTGGAGATAGAATTCTGCCCAAGTCCCTATTTCTTTCGGCCAATCGAATAGAGGATAGATGTGCCTGTAGGCGCGCCTTCAATGCATTCTTTGTCTCGCCAACATAGCTCAGAGGGCAACCACAGGTTAAGAGATATATCACTCCCACCGAGCGGCAGTTCAAAAATTGCCTGATCACAAATCTCTTGCCAGTGCGCCTATTCCTGACCTCCCTTGTAGCACTCATGTGTCGGCACACAGAGCAACCCCCACATGGATGGCTGCCTGTGCCCATAGTTCTGGACCCCAACCAAGTATTAGGCCTGGTGTAGTGGCTCCTACAGACCTTGTCACGCAATGTCGGTGCACGCTGTGCCACCATCAAAGGACCCCGTCTGGTCCATCTGGCCAGGGATGGGTCACTCCTTAATATACCCCAATGTTTATTGAGTAAAGATCTAAGTTGGTTCCAATTAGTATTATACTTGGAGATAAATCTTACCTCTTCCATGGTTCTTTTTTTCTCCCTTGGGACTAGTAAGGCTTCCCGTGGCGTGTCACCTGCTCTTACCACGGCCTTCTTAATCGTTCTCTCGGGGTAACCCCTGTGTTGGAATCTCTTCTTGAGCCCCCTGGATTGGACTTCAAATTCCTGCGTAGTAGAGCAATTCCGCTTGAGCCGCAAGAATTGCCCAACCGGGATGGCTTCCCTGGTCTTTTTCTGGTGAAAACTTGTATAATGTAATAGGCTGTTGGTCGCCGTCTCCTTCCTAAACAATGTAGTCTGGAGGGAGCCATCATTGGTAAGGTTGATCGTAAGGTCCAAGAAATCCACCTGTGCAGCCGAAATATGGGAGGTGAGGAAAATGTTAAACGTGTTCTCATTCAAAACATTGAGGAACTCCACGCATAGTTCTTCTGGTCCCTGCCAGATGAGCAGCACATCATCAATGAATCTGTACCAGCCCAGAATGTGGGGCTGGTACAGATTCATGTCGGCCCCAAAAACAACCTCCCTCTCCCACCAGCCAAGGAAGAGGTTGGCTATAGACGGGGCACAGCGTGCCCCCATTGCCACGCCACAGACCTGTCGATAGAAAACTCCATCGAACAGGAAGTAATTATGTGTCAAAATGAAGGTCAGCATCTGTAGTACAAAATCCTGTTTCTCTTGTTCACTATCTGTTCCCATTCTCAGAAAATATTTGCATGTCATATGGGCCATTTTGTGGGATATATTTGTATATAACGCTTCCACATCAAGTGTGACAAGTAAAGCGCCCCTAGGTAATGTTAGTAAATTCAACCGATTAAGGAGGTCCATAGAATCCCTTATATAGGAGCTAAGTGTAAGCACATGGGGCTGAAGATTCTTATCCACAAATGTACAGGCTCTCTCCGTTAGGCCCCCAATTCCTGCTACTATGGGTCTTCCGGGGGGACATTTAGCATTCTTATGTACTTTAGGTAGTATATAAAATGTGGGCGCTACTGGGTGTTGCACTTTCAAATACTCATACAGATCCTGACCTATAATGCTATTTTCCCATGCATCCTTCAAAAGGGAGTCGAGTTCTAATTTGTATTCACTTAGTGGATTGTGGGCCAGTTTTTCATAGCTTGCAGTGCATTGCAGTTGACGTAGGACCTCGGCTTTATAGTACTCTGATGACATAATTACTACGTTTCCGCCTTTATCGGCCTCTTTGATGACTATATCACTGCGCTGTTGCAAGCTATGAAGCGCCTCCCGTTCCTCCCTAGTTAGGTTGTCATGTTTACGTGGGACCCCCATTTTCTGAATGTCCTGACTCACCACTTTGAAGAATGTATGGACCGCTGGGCAGATGGACCAAGATGGAGTATATTTGGAGGGCTTACGTAGTGCCCTGTCCGGGTCTAAGGTAACTTCTTGCTCATATAGCAAAGCCGTCAAGTCATCAAGGGCCAGCCCCTCACGCCAAGATAGATTGGAGTCAAGCTCCATGGGTGCTTCAAATTGCTTTTTGAGTAATAACTTCCTACAAAAGAGGAAAAAGTCCTTAATAGTCCCAAATTTATCTATGGTATTATATGGGGAGAAGCTGAGACCCCTCCCCAATACCGACCTTTCGGCTACCGAGAGCGGTTTGCCTGAAATATTGAGTACAGTTAATTCATCATTCTGTTCCCCCATCCGTGATTCAGTCAGGGTTGGCGATTGTTCTAGGGGCTCTGTTCTGGTCTGGACCTTTTGTAAGGTCCCTGATTTAGCCTGCGGTGGCTCCTCCACACGGGGTCTCTTGTTTGTTCTGTGTCGCCCCTTGCCCCCTCTCCTCCTCCTGGGCCCCTTGCACCAGCCTGCCCCCAAAAAACGGCGCATGTTGCCACTGTCTGAGGTTCTACTTGAGACGGAGGCACTGCGGCTAGATCCTCTACTGATATAACCCTGTCTACCCCTCTCATTACCAGTGTGTTTCCATTTATACATTCTCTGGTTCTGTTTATCAGCTCTATCTCTCTGGAGTTTGTCCTGTTTTTGGGCCATTACTAACCTTTCTACCCTCTCCAATTCCTCATTTATTTGATTCTCATGCCTGTCAATATCTGTCTGTTGGACCTCCCTTGGTATTTTGTCATACAGCATTTTAAGCTTATCTTTAATCTGTTCTAGAGTTACTTTATCCATCTCAATGAGCTCATCAATTAGCCCCATAGAGCATCTGTGTAGATGGGCCTCCCACCTAGGCCTGTGTTCCTCTGGTATCTCCCATGTGGGGAAAATTTGTACTCTCAAACCTCTCGGTATCAGCTGTTGTTCTTTATAGATGCCCAAACTATGAACATTCCACCATAGCTTTGTAAATCGTATCTGTTCCTGTTTGATCTGTCTAAACAGTTCTTTCAACCCCGGTGTGGAATCTCTTTGTCCCATATCACCATCATTCTTAAGTAGTTGTAGTTTATCTAACCATATTCTTTCTCTGTTTTCAAAATTTCTTGCCATTCTGTATTAAATACCGTGCCAGCCCACTGACAACAGGCTGCAATTACCAAGGTGATGCAGTCAGTTGTCACAGAGGTAGTTTCAACCAGTAATAAACATCCGTTTGGGCTACGGATAAGAAATGTGGGCAGCACCAGTAAATATTTCTATAGGTGCACTGCTCTGTGGGTTAATACCCAAAAACCAAATGTATTAGTTTGGGGTGACCTCTACACCCCCTGCCAAAAAGCCCAACAGAGACTCACTATTGCACTCAAACAATCAATTTATAAATCCATTTTATTGTAGCATATTGTTTAAAACCAATTTAAAAACAATTTTACTGAACCATATGCATGGTAAGCCACCAGGGGGCGCACTCCCTCATTAACAATACAATCTCATATACATATAAGTAATTTCAAAGTGATTCTGTGCTAATCTATCAATAAATTCATATATATACAACTATTCTAAAACTTAATATACAATTCACAATTAATATTCTCACCCTAATAAAGTGCCAGTGCTTCCATCACAAATAATCCCTTGTGCAAAATATTTAAACCCATTCACAGAGAGCAAGGGCACACAGACAACACACAACAAACAAGTGCTTACTGTTAGTATGGTGACAGGCAGGCCCCCCTCAGGCGCAGACCAACGCGTTTCGAGCCCCCTATGGGCTCTTGCTCACGGTCAGTATGTGTGTGGGGACAGAGGGCCACAGCCCTCCTTAAATACATACCCTCCCGACCACTCCCACGCCTGGCCCCAGCTGAATGTGGTGATTGCATACTCCGGCCGGAAGTACACAAATCACCACAACAGCACACACTGGTACTGGCCCCATCCCCCACACTGATAGGTGAGAGGTGGATGGTAATGGGCCAGATACAGCCAGGCGGGGGAGCCATCGTTCAGGAACACATTTAACCCCTTCCTCACTTATCTTTATACATTTCCTGCTACTTGCTTAATCCAAAGTCTTGTTTGCTCATAATCTATATTTATACTTAACGGCATCTAATATATACATCACATTTTATAGGTAAATACACTTTACAACTACCAGTCACAGTACAGCTGGATTTCCTCTGCATCTATTTATACAATTTCAATAACAGGAGCATAGAGGGACAAAGATCCAGAGAAAGTTTTTTGAATCCACAGAATTTTTATCAGTTGGCTTCTTTCTTAATAAGGTTCTAATATTAAACATCTGTATATATGTTTGTACATCTCCAAGCACAGGGGGGAGAGAGGGATAAAGTTCCCAGGTGAACCACCCCGGTCAGTCAGAGATATGCAGGCACAATTGCCATCTAATGGCAACTATCCCTCACATTATTGATGTCTATTTATAGATTGTATAAGCCCCCTGACCGCGACAGGGGGAGAGCGGGATAAAAAAACGAAGTGCAAATGCTCAAAAACAACAGAGGCAGATGCTGGCTATTAATGTCTATATTGCACCATATTTGGCCTCTATATACAAGAGTACAACTCTCAAAGAAAAGGGGAAGGGGGAAGGGACAAGGGGTGACAGGGGGAAAAGGGAGCCAAGTCTAAAGTAAATACATTCAGATATGCATCCCAGGAGTTAGGCAGCCAATCAGTGTGGCAGAGGGGCTCTGGAGGATGTTATTGACTATTTGTCATTCAAATTCCTCATGCTCCACATAGATTTACTCAGGAGAGGAGGAGGGGTTTGACTACAGGATATAAGGTTCAATCATCAACATTGATGTAAGTCCTTTGTTTTACTACGGGTGAAGCTTTAAGGAAGGCCGGGGGTCCGGTCCTCTATATAAGGTGGCAATGTATCAACATCAGCATATATTTACAGTAATTACTCCATGTGATTATTTACATCCAGTCAAAAATAGAGGTCCACAGTGCACTTTGTTCTCCGTGTGTGTAGGTTCTTTTCTGCTTCAATCTCCAATTTGCTCCTTGCCACCAACACATCTTAATGGAGGCCCGGCTTCTTCCTCTTGCCAGTATCATATAATACCCTTAATAATAAACTTCCCCATCATCTCCCGGGCATCCCAACAAGAAGAGTCGCCAGTTGCTACTACACCAATAAAAAAGGAAAGGTGACACATTATATATCTACACACCTAATAAGTGTACATAAGCCGTGAAACACCCCCCATCCCCACTGCACACTCCCTACCCACCCCCCCAAACCCCCCCACCCACACTCCAATACAATGCTATTACGTGATTCTTAAACAGGGACAATCTATGTCCTAATTTTATTATTTAAAAAAAGAAAATCAGCAGAGTCAACAGAAAGGAACAAGCTCTATTTGGTTTATCAGGGAATACAGGGGGCAATATATAAACAGGTTACTTAAAACCCTTGGCCTGGAATGTCCCTTTCACCTTGCTGATCTCATGCCACAAACTGTTGAAGCTTCAGAGCTGATATGCTCCTGAATATAAATATTTATAGACAATCAAGCAGCAAGTTTTATATTCCTCCCCTGTTAAAGGGAATAGTTGTTACTAGAGAATACAGAAAGTTAATATGACTTGATATAACTGAAAAATAAAATTACATTGAAATTAAAAACTGGAAGGAAAAGAATGTAGTTTATAATTAAATTTAATCTGGTAGGAGAAGGATATATTGCTTAATTCAAAGTACACCATTTTAGTATTTTGCTTTTGGATGGCCTTTATTGCTTTGCAACACTGTAATTATTGATAGGAGTGGGAACAATCCGATTTGGTAGCCATCTGGCTCTATCCGGCATTCGTTACTCCCAAATGCAATATACATGCAATACAATAGCTTCGGCCACTACAAGTGAACTAGTTAAAATAACTGGTTAACTAACATCTCCTTGTATCTGTCCCCTGCTAGATGGCACCCTCTCTGCAGGCTGTGATTTTCTTGATGTTGGGGAGCCGCTATTGCAATTGTCCGCTGGCATCTGATTTGAGGAGGCACACAGGCTAGGCTACATCAGGAAGGCTTTTATACAACAGAGGAAGAGCCTTTGTGAAGTCCCACCATGAGATGACATTACTGGAGGGGAGGGACATGGGGAGTTTCCCCGGGAACTCTTTGTGAACTGATAAGGGGTCCAAGGTACAAGTTTACAGAGTAGTTTTGGGTGGCACGCCATCTGCTAGCATCAACTGGTGGCATACCACCAGTAAATTTGATCTGCATCTTGCCGGTGGGCATCCAGGATGGGGCAAACCAGACCAAATCGGCAGGATTCTGGTATAATCTACTGTAGTTTTGGCCCGGACCCAAAGCCCACACTAACTGTAATCCTCAATGAACAGTTGCCTTTTTTCATTTACCTGGTCTTTGGTTGTACACTATTTTAATATTTGTTTACAGTAAATAACCTCTTTTCTGCTGTTTGAGAATGCATGTTAGTTTTTTAATGTATATTTATATTTTTTGTTTCTATGCTGAAACTCTACAATTTACTGCCTGCAATAAGACTGGCGTTGTCTAGCTATTATTACTAGCATTACAGCAAAGAAGAACATTTTAAAAGCCATGGAGTTCAGGTGCAACATAGGTTCACTCATAATACAATATTTTATTATTTAATTGGGCAATCTAATTTGAACCTCACATCCTAATTTTTAAATGTAAGCCCAATAATAGGCTGTTGCACTAAACCCTTTCTGAAGTTTTGCTACTCAAAATTGGATCTAAGAATTTGTATATAAAGTATATTAACCTGTTCTCAGGCATACAGGATTTGAGACTGGGCAAGTATAATTACCTAGAGGCCGATTCATTAATAGCGACAGGTAGCGACAGATGAGCGACTGTAGCGTGATTTTTTCAGCGCCAGCCAGTATTCGCTGTGCTTGGCCGGCATTAGCTTGATGACAGCGACTCAGTCGGTGTGCGGTAATGTTGAATACGGGCTGGGGGGTCGCTGTTTCACAGGTCCAGCGTTGTATGTGAGCACCTGACAACGAATGGCCAGAGCGAACGTCTAGCTTCATATTCATCAACAAATCACGCTCCGAATGTGCTGTCGCTGTCCATTCCTTGTTTAAACCCCAGAGCGCTGGCGGCGATGTGTATTAACTAGTTTTTAACCCCTAAACAACCATGTTTTTTGAATGTAACATTATACATGTTTTTAGAATCATTTTGTTATATGAATACATTAATCTCAGACCTGTTAGATCAATTCTGCACATATTTTTTTTAATTTTTTTTTTGACTTAAAAATAAATCCTAACATTGCAGAAGTGGTCTCCGATTTTTTGACATTAAAAAAATAAAAAAAAAAATTAATACCAATTAATTATGAATAATTATAGATTGCTCCATTGAAATGCATTGGACATCGCCAGGGAGCGACAGCTCATACCTGGCGCTGTGAGGGAATTTGCAGCGGCGCTGTTCGGTCCAGGCGGCTTCATGATGAATGCCGCGCTAGCCGTCGCTCTCGCCGGCGCTAGCCTCATTTTGCTTGATAAATGCGTCATTGTGACCGCCGCCGGGCGTACTTGAGTCGGTAGCCGCCGTTAGCTACCGCTACCTGGCGCTCGTCAGACACTACCTGGTGCTATCGCTTGATGAATAAGGGCACTAGTGTTTGGGATATGGAAACAGAGCATTAAAACAGACCAACAATGACTTCATGTGCCTTTTATCACCCCACCCTGAAGCATCCCAACTTGGAATTCCTCTTCAGTTACAAGAGATGACTTTGATGTTGGTTGCATTCCTTCCCTGAAAATGAAGATGACCAAGGTGTACCCGTCAGTGCTGAAGCCCCTGCACAAAGAGTTAAAGAAAAGGTGTAAGACCTTATTAACAGAGGATGGGTCGAAAGTCATCCTACTCATCTCCAATTGTCGTGTTTTGAAGAAACATGGGACTTTGCTGTGACTACAGAGAGCTGAACCAGAGATCCATGCCTGATCGCCATCCTTTACCAAGTCATGCTTGACAGTTTGTCAGGAAGTACTTAGTTTTCTGTCCTAGACCAAGGCAAGGCTTACCATCAAGGCTTTGTAGAACAATCAAGTAGGCCATAAACTGCCATCATCACACCTTGAGGACTGTATTAATGGGTCCGTATTAACTTTGGACTCAGCAATGCTCCTGCAGAATTCCAGAGAAGTATGAAAATATGCCTGGAAGGCCTGAGAGAAGATATTTGCCAGCCTTACTTGGATGATGACCTTGTCCATAGCAAGTCATTTGCTGAACATGTAGAGCATGTGAGAACTATTTACAGCATTACCAGCAACATGGAGTGAAACTAACACTGAAGAAATGTGAATTATTCAAGAGACAAGTCAGATACCTTGGAAACAGTGTGTCCGGGGATGGTTACAGTATGGATCTAAAAGAAAATGCCCCAGTGATGGTGTTGAAGAACAAACCTGACAAGTCCTATTATCGAACTTACATCCACAACTTTTCCAAAATTGCAGTTCAACAGTATGGTCTCTTGGAAGGTGTTGTGATGTCCAAAGAGAAAAAGGTGAATAAAAGCAGAAGCAAACCCAAAGGAAGAATATCAGTCAACTAGACTCCTCATCACCAAAAATTACTGGAAGAGCTAGTTGACTATTTAGTCCAACCACCAGTCATGGCATATCCAGACTTCAATATTCCATTCACACTACACTGTGACACATCTCAAGTAGGAGCAGTCCTGTACCAACATCACGACGGCAGGCTCAGAGTCACTGGCTATGGTTCAAGAACATTGACAGGAGCTGAGAATAACTACCACCTGCACTCAGGGAAGTTAGAGTTCCTAGCCATGAAGTGGGTCATATGTGAAAATTTAGAAACTACCTATACTAAAGTCCAGAGTTCATGGCCTACACAGACAATAATCCACTAACCTACGTCCTTACCACTGCAAAACTCAATGTAACTGGTCAGAGATCGGTTGCTGAACTTACTTGATGCTAACGTTGAAGTCAGCATCACCCAGGAAAGTCCAATGCTGATGCATATGTACTATCAAGAATGCTTATGGAACCAGTTATTTTCATGCAACAATGATCTGAAAGAGGTTGGTATGGAAGTTATTGTAAGTACTATGCAAGCAGTGCAGGCCCAGAGCACTTGGTGTTATCTGACAGTGGAAGAAACTGAAAGACCTGGAACAGAACTCTACAATTTCTATCCATCAGCTTTCAAAAGAAACAGTCAGGAAAGAAGGACAAAATCATTGGAAGAGTACTCCAGTACATCAACAAGACAAACTTCCCAGCAAGAAAGAAAAATAGGCACAATC
This sequence comes from Gastrophryne carolinensis, assembly GCA_027917425.1. Lineage (NCBI taxonomy): Eukaryota > Metazoa > Chordata > Amphibia > Anura > Microhylidae > Gastrophryne > Gastrophryne carolinensis. Next base: position 132,634,407 of record CM051242.1, read on the forward strand.
ACCAGCTACAAATACCTTACTGAAAGAGTGACTTAAAAAGGCCTCCTACACAGCAAGAGAGGACCATGCTCACAACTAGTGTTGCCAAAGCTGTATTATCGGATGGTGTTTAGAGAAATGGAACACAAGATCACCAATGGGAAACATTAATACAACGTACCCATTTGAGATGGTGTCCCTAGACTTTCTACACCTTGACAAGTGCAAAAGAGTATTTAGATTCCCAGATTTGTGCCACTTGTGGTACAAGCCCGGGTAATGACCTGACCCACCGTTGAGCTGAGACAATATTGTTGGGAGGGTATGAGAAGAATTTATTGGGCTGGTTACTAAAATGGCCCCCTATCTCTTATCCGAGAGACCAATTTGCTACATAGGAGTTTTTGGACTACCTCCTTTGTTGGGGGTTCTAAATTAGTAACCACGCCCTCTTTTAATAGCTGAATATAATTAAATGTGCCTAATATACCAAGGTGTGTTGCAAAATTGTTTTATTGCTCACTATTAGAACACAAATGACATATTACATTACATAAAGTCCTACAAACGTAGGTAACATACAATACAAAAAATTAATCACCAATTTAAGTTAAAAACACAATATACAGTAGTCTTTCCTGATAAACATCTCACATATGCAGTCTTGGTCTTTATTGGCTTGTAACATCTAGTAGGGTATACTAGTTTCGCCGCAGGTGGCTTCATCAGTACCCATTATGCTAGATATATTTAACTATATGCAAAAAATACAAATAATTAAATAACTGTCAACACACAATAATCTAATTTACAATATACTAGTTAAATTCATATGGCACAAAATATTAGACATTTTTTGTTTTTGCTATTGCATGAGAACCAGGAAAAAGGAAAAAGAAAAGGGAAGTATTTACCTGGGATTAGGAAGACTGATGCTCACTGTATGATCATATGACCAATTCCATTACCCAAACGTCAATATAAAGACCAGCTTCTCTTTGATGATGGAAATATTGAGGAAAGGTTGCCCAGTGGCTAATTAATTGTTAGACTGGCATGGCCACTATAGAAATCCTGATAATGTATAAAGAAGCTATTATAGTATATGTATTTACATGTTGTTTTAAAACTAATGATGAGAAGAGACCCCTTAACCTGTTTGGCCGGTGTCACCGTCACCAAAGAACACAGTTGATTTAAGATGGTCACCAGGACAGGAGGAACGTCCCTAAATAAGGGACTAAGTGATTGGAGTGATTTTTGAAAGAGGACCACCACCTGGAAAAACTAAGAATACATCATAGTGCCTTAGGTCGGTTCCATGAAATGAGCCATATCCCTGTATATTTGGGTATGGCAAACGGGAGACACAAATTTCCCCCCCCGTGTGGTTAATGCCACATATATTTGATATATCTGCAAGGACCTTTAAATGGTCACTGCGAAATCATGGAACCGTAAGGCATAAGTGTAACGTTTAACATAATCAGTTTGGGCTGGCTAACCTTAAAAGTATTTGTTGGAAACATCCTCCATGTCCCAGGGCGGATGCCTGCGTTGTGAAAGAGAGCGCCTAATCCGTGGAGCCCTCCTCCCCGCGAGCGATGACCTGACGCCGGGGAACAATCACACGTGCGCTATCCTCGCCAGCTGATGGCCCGTCGCACTCAATGATGCGATTTTATGGAGGCGTGGTGAGCGCGCTAAACCTCCCAATGGGCACGTCGACAGCGCGCGCATTAGAGGGGGCAAAGCTTCCCGAGTTGCTCACGTGACGAAAAAACGTCACCGTAGCAGCTGATGCCTGAAAAAGGTTTAAAGGGCACTAGTCTGGTGTGCGCTTGTCAGGCTCAAGGGAGGTTGTACGGCATCCGGCCATATGTTTGCTGTCATTTTTGCCAAAGATGAATAAAAAAGAGAAAGAAAGGCATACCTCTTAACATTGTAAATGTTGCTAGGGGTTTCATTAGAAATCGGGCTATATTAGCCCTATTTTAGTGAAGGTAAAAAAAAAAAGGTTTTTTAAACTATAGTAGGAAATATCCTGCTTGATACAGGATCTATAATCATAGATATAACCTTCTTATGATTGTAAAATTAAGGTGAGCCCCTCAGCTTGTTCTGTGTTATTACATGTAATGTTATATATTAGAAGATGTTGTATAGGACATATAGACTAGGACAGCATAGCATAACGGCACCATCTCCTTGGTGAGCCTGCAGGCTTACCAACAACTGAATTCTAAGGTTAATGAGACCTGGGAATTAGCAATGGGGAACGGCCCTGGCATTGGCCCAAAATATTAGTCTATCCTAGGGCCCCATATATGCCGATTAGTGAGCATCAGTCCACGAAAATAACCCCCGGTATGTAGCATAGAATTAGGGACAGGAAAGGGAAGGGTGAGAAGTACAATGATATATAAAAGATGACAATAAAACCTAGAATGCTTAATCCATTTATGCACAAAGGGAAACAGGATGAGTTCTTTCAAGCATATCTGCCCAGTACCATTAAGTGTATTGAAAGCTATAGAAACGGAACAAAGCTTATTGATTCATTTAAACCGGGTGGATAATGGGCCTTGAAATAACTGATCCAACGTGTTTCTTTCTGTAAAGTGAGTTTTTCTATATCACCTCCCCTCACATGAGGGTGTATTCTATCTAGACCTATCACCTTTATTCCCTTAGGATCACTCTGATGATGAATTAAGAAATGTCTACCCAGGAGAGTTTTTATATTTCCTGTTCGAATGTCATAGGTGTGCTCATATATTCTCTGTTTGAGAGTCCTGTTCGTTTTACCTATGTAAAACCTGTTACACGGACAGGTTATTACATAGATAACGTTCTTTGATTTACAGTTAATAAAATGTTTTAGCTTTAAGGATGGTTTATTGGCCAGGGTCAGAATCTTTGTTTGAAAAATGTATTTGCAAATATTACAACTCTGGCACTGAAAAGTTCCTGTAGTAACACAACATAATTGTTTGTTCACCCCTGAGTAGTGGCTGTGAACCAATTGGTCTTTGAGGTTACGGGCCCTCCGAAAAGTGAGTTTAGGTTTTGGGGAAATACATTTTGAGATTTCTCGGTCATTGGTCAGTACTGGCCAGTGACGTGAGAGGATTTCCCTAATTTCCATGTGATGTTCTGTGAAGGTCGTGATCATTGACAGAGGAGGATCAAGATCCTTTTTTCTCGGTTTATACAGCAATTCCTGTCTTGAACGTGATTTAGCTTTTTTGTAGGCTCTTCGCAAAACTTGCGGTTTATAACCTCTCTTTGTGAGACGTTCTCTTATATTGTCTGCTTCTCTTTTAAAGTCTATCTCTTGTGAACAATTTCTCCGAGCCCTAATATATTCCCCATAGGGGATACTGGACAATAGATGTCTTGGATGGGCACTAGAGGCCCTCAAAATTGTATTTGCCGCAGTTTTCTTACGGTAAAAATCCGTTGTAATTTGTCCAGTAGCATCTAGAATTATCGACAGGTCTAAAAAGTTGACTTTGGTTTGACTATAATCAAGCGTGCATTTCAAATTCAATGTATTGATGTTAAGTAATTTGACAAATTGGATAAGATCAGATTGGGACCCGGTCCAAACGATGATGATGTCATCTATGTACCTGTGCCATGTGAGAATGTGGCACAGGTACATAGATACATCATCCTCACCCCACAACCTCCTCTCCCAACCACCCAGATACAGGTTCGCATACGATGGGGCACATGTTGTCCCCATCGCTGTCCCCTGTATCTGGTGGTATGCGGTGTTATCAAAGAGAAAGAGGTTGTGGGTGAGGATGAAGTGCAGGAGTTTTAGGAGGAAAACATTGTGGTCATGTTCTTCTATGTCAAGTTCGTCCAGAAATCTGCGAACAGTCTCTAGTCCCTTAGAGTGAGGGATACTGGAATAGAGCGCCTCCACATCCAGGGTCACGAGGTAGGAGCCACGGGGCACCACCATGCCATCAAGGATCCGTAGTAAGTGACCGGTATCCTTGATGTAGGAGGGCAGTTGATGGACCAGGGGCTGGAGGTGATAGTCTACGTATCGACTGGCCCGATCCGTCAGCGAACCCATGCCCGATATAATTGGTCTACCGGGTGGTGATTTGACCGATTTGTGCACTTTAGGCAGGGCATAAAATGTAGGTAGAATCGGGCATGGGACCCTGAGGAAAGAGCCAGTCGAGGCGTCTATCACCCCTCCCCTTACTGCCTCCTCAACGATGTTGTGGTAAGCCTCAGAGGCCTCCCGGACCCCGGACATGGAGGCGCTCGCATACCAGTCCTTATTGGCCAAGATCTTATGGCACATCCTGACATAGAAGGGTTTATCCATGACCACAAAAGAGTGCAAAAGAGTGTATGAATATATCCTCTTCATCATGGACTATTTCACCAGATTTGCTCAAGCCTATGCAACTGCAATCAATCATGGATTTCATACCAAGCATTATCATGATCAATAAAAAGAGTTTAAAGCCAACTCTTTGCTAAACTGGGAAAATACTGTAGAATTCAGAGACACCTTACCATCCAAAAGGTAAAGGACAAGTAGAATGCTTCCACCATACCTTACTGTCAATGTTGAAGACCTTCACAACTGAAGAGAAGAGAGATTGGAAGAATTTCTTAACAAACATGGTGCATGCTTATAACTGTACAAACTACAATCAAGTCTGGAAAAATTACAGTAGAGAAAATCTTTATTGAGTTTGCTCTGAAGTTTGGATTTCATATCAAGCATTATCATGATCAATGAAAAGAGTTTAAAACCAACTCTTTGCTAAACTGGGAAAATACTGTAGAATTCAGAGACACCTTACCATCCAGAAGGTAATGGACAAGTAGAATGCTTCAACCATACCTTACTGTCAATGTTGAAGACCTTCACAACTGAAGAGAAAAGAGATTGGACGAATTCCTTAACAAACATGGTGCATGCTTATTGCTGTACAAACAGTACGTTACTCTCCATTCTATCTTTTGTTTGGGTGATCACCAAGATTACCAATTGACAACTCTGAAGTAAAAAAAAAAACAACCTAAATCTCCAAGAAGAAAGCAACCTGAAGAACTACCTGTTCAAGCAAACATTTTTGACCGTTCAGATGATTAACATAATATCTATATAAAAAAACTGAAACATTTGCATTCTTTATAGAACATGATATTGTCATTATTGATGTTTATTTAATATTTAAAAATGTTTCCATTTGTTTATGTGTTAGGTAATCAACTCCATTTCACTTAAAAAGAGATAGATCTAGAAACACTTAACCACTACAGTAGGGATTTGGGAAACACACCAAATCAGTCTAACATTGGTACCGCTGAGTGTGAATACTGCTCAAATACTCAGTGGATAACATTTTAAAACACATACCATACCAAACATTTAGAAGTCCATACCACAACATAACTTTGGTCAGATAGGCTCAATAAACCCTTCACCAGTGTAAACCACTGATGTCAGGGATTACATCATTTTCAGAGGGGGAAAGTGTGGCCTGTCTAAAAACAGGGCTACATTACAATTATCCCTGTCCAGTAAACAGTTAAGCTTTGTGTGGTGAGTGACAGCAGCTACACAGTTAACAAGCAGAAGCTGTGAGTGACATCACAGTAAGTGGCCCAATGCAGTCTGGGAAAACAGAGGCGATAAATATATAATACTTCCGGATATTGCCAGTAGCAGTGGTGGAGTGTACCAGTACAGTGCAGTGCAGTGTGTAGTGAGTGTACCAGAGTTACTGTACAGTGCACGTGAGCCAGCTCAAACCAGACAGAGTGAGTGAAAGGCTTAGTGAAACAACCAGAGAGAACGTGGAATTAATACACACAAAAATATGGAGCAACAGGACAGTGTAAAGCAGTACCCTGAAGACCATCAGAAAGTTACCAAAAGTCGTATAGTCCCAGCCCCTAGTGAGACACTGGATACAGAGAGTGCCATTGGCTAAACTGAAGTTTCTAAACAGATAGTTGTTGTGTGGAATAAGGTTGCATAGTGAGACTATTGAACTAAAGGCTCGACTCAGAGAGACAAAAAAATACTTTCGTTTTAGTTCCTATCTGTTTTTTTTTGGAAATATTTCCACTCTCGTATGAGTGTGCGAGCGATTCTATGCATGCATTGCTATCCTTCTGTAAAGTTTCCGTCCGTTCGTATGGCAGATTACGAATACGAGGATGTCATTTTCCAGCGTGACTTTTCCATTTCATTTTCACATGTTACAACGTAGGCTTTCGTTTTTGCCCTTTTCCCATCGTATCCTCCCACGAATCCTTTACGTTTCCCGTTAGATTCTGTTTCCCTTTTTCAATAAATATTCGTCCAGACGGAAATCCTTACGATCTTGCGCCTGCGCACTACAAACTTAACTCATTAAAGTGCTCGCCTACATATTTGCCACCCTCACTTCTACTACAATGTTTAGCTAAATCACTTAGCGCTATCCTCCATCTTCCCTTTTGGACCCTTCGCGGTTAGGTTCTTCTTTCATTTTAGCCCCCTAAAACTTACCCAAATCACTTCTCGGTCATGTGAATATTCATCTTTAAATATTTCTAGGCCCATAGTTTTGTGTTAATGTATTTTGTAAATGAAATGACACTGAAACATTTTTTTTATTCCATCATAAAATATAAATTCTAAAAAAATTTAGAAGATTTCAAATTTTTACAACTAAAAAAAACAAAATACATAGCAATGGCAGGCCACAGAACATTGTTCTTCATCTGTGATCCCCAACGAGTCGCGCAGCTCCTGCATCTCGCCCACCAACTGAAGGACCCTGACACTCAGTTATGCCACTCTAGCACGTGTGGTCCCTGTTAAAAAATTTAATTATTGGTATAACCTTGTTGGGGTCATACTGCAGTGCCCCCCCCCGTATGGTCCAAACACCTAAATCTGGACTTCAAAAGCCAGAGGGCCCTAGCGCCCACGGCCCGGGTTTTGCATAGTGCCCAATTAGAAAACCCCTGGCCCGCATTCTGCAGGCAAAGAACGGGCATCAGGAGCAAGGGCAGGAGTGGATATCCAGAATCCCCTGAAAGAATGTAAAAATACTAACATAAAATACACATTCTAAGCTACAATATTGTTTAACATGTCATAAAGGGCTAAAAACAGCCATAGGTTAAGACATAAGTCATCAACTATATTCATTAGCAAAAAGGAAGGTAGGATGTGCTCATCCAGTCAATATATAGCAGTCAAGAGGTGCTAGAGGGGTGTGACCACACACACTAAGCAAAAAAGAAAGTTAACCCTCTGCACACTCATACTAAAAACTGAAAAACCTAGCTAACACTTGTTAAGAACATGGACTGTTAGTTAACATAGATTGCAATGAATGTAAAAGCGAGGTAGCCACGTCAAGGCCGTCCAATTAGTACCCCGTCCCTAACATTACTAAGTTTAAAAGTTTGTGCAGGCATTGCTACTTCTTTACTTGTGTGCGCACAAGCAATGCAATACATGAATCAGCCTGTCTAAAGACATTGCAATAACTTAACTTACTTGCACACACACAATGAAAAATACTGTAAAGTATTTTTCATTGTGTGTGTGCAAGTAAGTTAAGTTATTGCAATGTCTTTAGACAGGCTGATTCATGTATTGCATTGCTTGTGCGCACACAAGTAAAGAAGTAGCAATGCCTGCACAAACTTTTAAACTTAGTAATGTTAGGGACGGGGTACTAATTGGACGGCCTTGACGTGGCTACCTCGCTTTTACATTCATTGCAATCTATGTTAACTAACAGTCCATGTTCTTAACAAGTGTTAGCTAGGTTTTTCAGTTTTTAGTATGAGTGTGCAGAGGGTTAACTTTCTTTTTTGATCAACTATATTCATTGCCATACAGTAAAAATGGATTGATGGAATGTGAGCAAACTTACCCAGGAGCCATCCACCAGATAATTCTCCTGACTCAAACTGACGAAATAAGCCGGAGCTCTGCAATATATAAGCATCAAGGGACGACCCTGGATGCCCTGCAAGAACACTGAGGAATCGCATAGCTGGACCAAACACTGCTTGTATGTTGTGCGAGTGGCACATCTTGCGGTTCCTGCAACCAAATAAAATAATTACACAAAGCAAAGGTAACTGACTAAAACAAGAACTCGTACAACAAATTAAGATTCAAGTTCAACAATCCAAATATAATTCACAAAGGACATAAGTCTAAAAAAAAATAGCAATTATATGGATGTGTGGGAAAATAAAGGTTTACATGCTAAGGACTAATTAAGGTCAAAATTAAAATGCTTCTATAAGGCATACATGAAATGTATTGATTTAGGTATGCATTGCTATACAATTTATGGCCTTGGCCATGCTGATACATGCAATGCCTTGGTGCTAAAGGCGCGCAGACTCCTCCACATAGTCGCAAAACATGTTCAACAATAGCAATCCGAGCCCTCAAAGGTCCCGTAAGTGGATCGGAAATGAAACGGATTTATAGGGTGGTGGTCCGTCGGAAATCAGCTCTCTGAATCAGACGCAAGCCCATCCCAACAACGTAAGTTATCTGAACGAACGAAAAATATCAGAAAGCGCATATACACATTTTCCCGAACGTTCGTACGAATTAAAAATGAACGAAAAAAAGCAAACAAATTACAAACACCCACTACAACTTTCACAGACAGCTACGGAAGTCCAGTCGAATGTGTCTCTGAATCGAGCCTTAAGTGTGTACTGATTCCACAGCCCCATACCCAAGTTCCCTCAGAATCCTAACGAATCTGTGAACAATACCCGCACGTCACTCAGTCCTGTTAGTGGCATGTGGGCAACACATAGGAAGCCAACATTAGGCATTAAGCCCTTTATGTATGAGCTGCAGATTTCATAACATGTGTGTAGCTACAATATTAAACCAGACGAACGCCCTTAGAAGAAACAGTGCTCATAATCATCTCTCCTCAGGGCAATTCAGATTACTGCACATAACATTAAATTTACCTTTTTGTAGCGTCTTGGTCAAAATGTTCTCCTCAATTGGTGTCTGGATTCGCCAGTATCCTACAAAGAATAGGCTCCAGTAGGTTTCCTGCAGCTTTGCATTATGAGTTATGTCGATTATATCAAGGGAGCAGTATGGCTGGGATGCTGGGAAGAAAGAAGCCTCCCTCCAAGATGTCTGCAACCAGACATCTGCACCCCGTGACTGAGCTTGGGGGGGCGCTGCAGAGTCTGTTGTATTGCAGCCACCCATAGATTGACACAAGAGGTTGACCGGGGGAGGAGGAGCGGCCCCTGTCTCACCCCAGCCCCTGCTCCCGTTTTTTCACCCCCGCTCAAACCCTAGAACTCCCTACCCGTACACCCTTGTTCTGCTCTTCTCGCCTGGACGCTATGTTAGAACTCAGAAAAAGAAGAAAAGTATAAATTAATCCCGGGTGCCGTGGCATTTTAGAACTTTGGAAATAACAACAGCCTATGGGAATTCACATATTTGTGAATTCCCATGGTCCACTGTTATTTGAATTACATTTCTTACACTATTTCATTTTATTTTCTGCCTCGTATACTGAAAATCACTTAAATAACCCCCTTGGTCTAGCATGTACAGCCTTGGAGGCCACTGCGTAATGAAAACAATGAAATGCAAACTGCTGACCAGAGCCCTTGGTCTAGCTTGTACTGCCTTGAAGGCCACTCAGTAATGAGAACAACAGAATGCAAATTGCTGACCAGAAACAAAACTGTGATGTTATCTTATTGAAAATATACGTAAAAGGCCCCTTTTCTTCTCAGCTTCTGCACATTTGGTGTAATGACATAGCTATCATCTTTGAAATTATTTACAAGCGTGATAGAGAGTTCTAATCTTAAGTGTAAATGGATTTCTCTAGCACCTTAAAATGAGTTTCTGTGGCAGCTTTGTGATATTGTGAGCATGGAATTTGGTATTTGATGTGTAATTTTTACCTTTTCCATGGGAACCACTCGAAAATGACATTTAGTAAATAACATTGGACTTATTTAGCTGTAATTGGTATAGCATAGTTGAATGTTGCTAATAGCATTATGTTTTCTTCATTTTTAAACCCAACTACATGTAGAATACACTTTCCTTCTAACCATCACTTACTGCAATTTTAGTCTTTTGTCCTGTTGTCTTTTTTACTAACACCAGGCTGTCAATGACATGACCTGGCAGCCTGAATATTTTGTTTAACTTGTTACCAAGGAAACAGCTTAAAGTGACCCTTCTCCAATTTTGTAGACTGTACTTTAAAAAAACATTCCGATTTTTTTAAAATACACTAACTTTCAAAACTACAAATTTGTCAGTACTAGATATCAAAGCACTATAATCAATCTAGATAAGATGACGGAAAAGAACTTGAAATCACAAAACGTTTCTATTTATTAGGCACTGAAAGGTAGTTGCAAATACTACTGTTTTTATGCCAGTAATACAATTTAGGCAAAGGTAGCAAGGTGGAAGGTAAAAAAGGAGCTAATACCTCACACCCTAGCACCAAATAAGTAATTATTAGTGATGATGAGCTGAAGTGGGGTCAATCCAGTTCAGAAGCCCTCAGGCCAGATATTCCTGAGAATGGTGAGCTGATATCCCAGGAAAATCTCTATACCATTTCACACATTGTGGTGGCCGGAGCTACTGTATCTGACATTCATGAGTACTGACAATTCATGAGTACACCACAATGTGTGAACTGCTATAGGGCTTTACCTGGGAATATGGCCCACCACACCCTTTCCCTCCAGGCCCTGGGAGTTTAGGTCTGCCCGACAACAAGGAAGGTAGAGGGGGGAAACATGTCCCCCTTCACTAGGCAGGACGGCTTCAATAGCAGCTCCCTGGCACCAACAAGATCACAGCCCACTGGATCAGGAGAGGGCCCCCAACCATGCAGACCTGCAAAGAGGTGGGGAAAGATGAAGGAAGACAATGCAACATAGTTAATTTTTATTTCAAAATTGCATTATTTGTTTTAAACTGTTCAAAACTGGTAACAGTTCCAAGGGACCCTCTATCAGTTCACAGGTTCGTGATGGTCGGCATGTCACCTTCCAGCATCGGTGGGTGGCATGCCTGATAATCCCAGTATTGGGGATGGGACAAAGATCCGAGTCGAATCTAGCTTTAGCCTAGATCCAAAGCCCATCACTAGTCAATATGATTGTGATGCCCAGCAGGACACCAGTTTCTGTAAGCAGGCAACCCCCGAACTCCACCCCCGCTTCTGCCTATAGTCAAGCCCCTGTTTGCCGGGATGCTAGGTATGCCTCACTGGACACGGTTGCCCCCAGGTCTTAATAGGCACAAAGGATGGCTGCTTACGGTGAAGGCCGATGAACCACGAGGGTATCCCGAAGCCGAGGTCGTTCACAGGTAGTCAGTCCGGAGGGTGCGTCAGAGTACAGGGATAAGACAGGTGCGTAGTCAGGGGTAGACAAAGGGTAAAGCCGGGAGTTCAGGGATCGCAGGGTATCCAAAGGAGCAGGCAGGTTCGTGGTCAAACAAAGCAAAGATCGGTACAGGCAGTGGACAGGGATGGTCAATCAAGCTGGGTCGGAAACAGATAATTACTAACAGAATCACACCCTAATCACAAGCGACTATCACGGGCACTGAGTGCTGGGCTGACTCCATATTTATTGGGGAATTGACCAATGGCCACCCTGGGGGGGGAGTGTATGTATTGATTGATGCAACTTACAACACTGTGAGTGATTGGAGGCACTATACAGGGACTGGTCAGTCTTGGCAGCAAGGCTGATCAGCCCCTGATTCCCATCAGGTGTGGAAGACTCTGCGCTGCCTGCCACTCGCAGCGCAGCGCCTCCTAGTGGCGAAATTTACAGACTGCATGGCGCACGCCTGCACAGCTAGAGAGGGGCGAGGGAGGCTGCCAGAGTGACACGCCGTGCTCCCAGCAGCAGGAGCGCCACGTCACCCAGCAGACACTCACCGTGAGCCCCCTGGCAGAGGTAAGTCCCTTACAATGATATTATAATGAGATTAAACCAGGATAGGCCAAGAATGGGCATCACTATAACAATGTGATATGTCAGATGAAATGCAGAGAAATAATTAAAATTATGCATTTAAATGTCACCTGTCTAACCTAAGAAGTGCAGCACCTTAAACAGTTTTAAACAGGGGTATAAAGGGGATCCTCGTAACTACACACTGTTAAGTTTAACATTTGTAGTGGGCACGCAGTTTGAAGGTTTTCTAAGAGATGTTATACATGAGAATCTTATTCAAAATTACCTAATTACTGCATATCAGCATGGATTTATGAGGAATCACTCCTGCCAGAAAAAACTTATCAATAACTTAAAAAATGGACAACCCAATTGAACGTCATATATTTTGACTTTTCTAAAGCATTTGATACTGTGCCACAAAAAAGATTGGTGCAAAATATGAGAATGATTGGACTGGGAAACACGTGTACATGGGTGAGTAATTGGCTTAATAACAGGAAACAGAGGGTGGTTATCAATGGTTCATACTCGGATTTGATCACCAGTAATAGGAGATTAACGCAGGGGTCAGTGCTGGGCCCGATATTCTCATATATATATATATATATATATATATATATAAATCGATATTGGAAATGGATTAAATAGTACAATATGAATATTTGCAGATGGTACTAAGCTGTGTAAGAGAATTTACAAAAAAGAGGACAGCATGCAGACACAAACTGATTTAGAACAGTTGGAAGTATGGGCAAAAAAATGGCAAATTAAGTTTAATAAAGATAAATGTTAGACAATGCACATGGGAAGGAGCAATTTGTGCAATGATTACACACTAAATAAGGAAACACTGGGTACAATTACAATGGAAACTGACCTAGGGTTTTAGTAAACAATAAACTAAACTGTAGTTATTAGGTTTGGTTGGAAAAGCGGGGTGATCTAATAACTATGCATAAAAATATCCAGGCCACAAAAAAAGATCTGTCCCACAATCTATTTATACCCCAAAGTGTAACCATAGCCAGGGGGCATTCACTATGTTTAGAGCAAAGACACTTATTGCACCGGCATATTAGGGGATTCTTTAATGTAAGAGCAGTGAGACTATAGAACTCTCTACCAGAGGATATAGTCATGAAGAATACAAGTTCAAAAGTAGCCTAGATGCCTTCCTTGCTTGGCTACTAATTCGGAATTAGTAAAAATCTTAGTTTAAACACCTTAATAGACACAATTGTACTAGTCCTGGGTTAAAGTGAGTTTAAATGTATCTTTCTTTTCCCAGCTGGGTGCCAGCAGGCTGCCCTTTTGCAATGTTAAATGGTGGTCTTATCTTCTAGGAACTATTTGAAAACTAGCTCGAAGTGCACTGAACATTAGAACTACTGTACATGAAAAAAAGGCAAGCAAAGAGGAGAAAGCCATCCTAGGAAGGCCAATGTCAAGCTGTTGAAAGAAAACCAAATGACAATTAACAGCTTTGTGTTCTCCAACAAAAGCAACACTCTGTGAGATCCTTACAGCATTCTATATGCTACATTGTAAAGATAGAGAAATGTAATAGTCAACTAAAACTTAAACAGCAAGAGTGATTTTTCATGACAGTTTGATTGCAAATGTATTTTGTGTTAAATGCCTATTCCTAGCTAGTGCATCTTAATCAAATGTAGTCTATAAACCTTTGATAAGAGCAATAAAAAAGTAAAAACCCCAAATTAGCTGGAATTTGACCTGTGGTCTGGCCTGAAACAAATGTGCATCTAGTTTGCCCTAGGTGTTTACAGACAGGTAAGGTATGCATCATGTGCAGATAGCTCTGCAGTCTCTCCCAATACCATGAGATATATATATATATATATATATATATATATATATATATATATATATATCAAATATTATGAGGAAGCTGGGGAATACAGTATATATCCAAAACGTGTGACCTGGTATGGTAAACTCTCAGTCATTTTGCTGCCTTAAAAGGAGGACATTTTTTCACTGGTGGCCTTGGTGGAAGAATAACTCTGTTTTGACCTCTCAATGTATACAGATGGAGCAGAATCCAGAGCCTCAGACTGGCTATTTGACACAAGTTTCAAACAGGAAGCTCATGCCATCAGTAAACAGTGATGCTATCTCCTAGGAGACACTGGTAGAACTGAGGTTGCTCTGCTGGGATGGTAAAGTACATGGGGAAAATGCAGGGCTTTGTTATTTGTATCATTTCTTACTTTTTATAACCAGCGTTTTTTTTGCAGCCTACAGGATGATCAGGAAAAGGTAAAAGGCAGGAGTTTTTGATAAGGTAGATATTTTTGACAAGTAAGGAAATAACTGACCCCCATAGAGTATTAAATGAAGCTGGAAGAGCTCTCCAAATGAGACAACTAACTAACCATATTAGGTTATGAACTCTTCCACATGATCTAACTCCAAGAACAAGCAGTTGAAAGTGTTTCGGCCCTTTCACAATTACTCTTAGTAGTGCACTTTGGTGGAGTACAGTAAGTGGGGCTTAATTTCCAGGGGTGTCAGGGCAGTTTTTAGGCAAAATAACGATCAGTGCAGGAAGTAAAACATTCTGCCCTCCCCTCCTTATGGTCTGAGCTACTAACAGTGTCCGTGACTCATCTTCAGAAGGATGGCTGGGATATAGTCCCCCTCCCCCGGCCTTGTTGCCCAGGGCAATCTCCCTGCTTGCCCTCCCCTAGAAACAGAAATGGTCCTAATACACACCTGTGAATCTCTGATACGTGAGCCCTGCTGCCCCTGTCCCTAGAGCAAGGTACAGTGCAACACACATGTATCATAGTACACTGCTCTATATCTTCAGTGAACTTGGTTATTATTGCCACTGTTGCATTGTGATTCAAGTGCTGCATGCAGCTCTTGCTAGATCGCAATGCAGTGTAGTGGAGCAGAAAAAAAAATCAAAAGCGTCAGACAAGATATTGGAACCTTCGTGGGCAGGGGGAATAGAGGGAAATTGTTAGAATTAAGTGATTTTTTTCCAAAATAATACACAAAGAGTAATATTTTGTAACATTTTTGTATTTTAACAGTTCTAAATACAAACCTAAAATGACAGTAAAAAAACATACAATTATTTGTACTAAACACCTTTCTTTTTACACAACATCTAATTACAGTCCTTTTCTCATCTAGCATGAGCCTCAACAGGTGGCAGTTTCGTAAATGTTATTAGCTGTGCATTGTTCTCCTTCATTCTCCTTTTCTTACTATTTTACTTTAAAACAGAATGGTCTGTATACGGGCAGGCTGATTCATTACTAACGGCAGGTAATAGCCGATGAGTGTCTGTACTGCGACGCTAAGAGCGACCGCTAGTGGTCGCTCTGATCGGCCGTCAGTCGCTATAACAGAGTACCTCAGTCGCTATAGTAACTTGCCCACCATTGATGAATCTGATGATTTCCAGTCGCTATAAAACCACTGTACATTCGCTCACCCAAATCTAATAGTGCCTGGGCATTTTAATGCTGCTTTTATGCTTAAATTTGATTTAATGTTATATTGTCAATGATCACATTGGCAATATAAGTTTAAAATATTATTATTTTTTTTTTTTTTTGGTGTGTGTCTGTTTATTGAATGTTTAAATAGCAGCAGCATTAGTCTTGTCCTTCGGACATACAGCCACAGTCTGCGATGCTCCATTGTGCAAGCTGTAGGGAATAAAAAATATAAATAGGTTCCGCAGTTCCAAAAATACAGTATATACCAGTTTTTTTTAGTAAGTAATATTATTAAAAAGCTTTTTAACCAAAAAACAAGAGGCACATTTGTCTAAATAATAGATGCCAAAATAATCTAATATGGCCTACCATTCTATATTATCCACCCTAGTCTAACATTATAAATTACCTTAACTAACCAAATAAGGCCTACTTAAGCAGCGGAAGACTGTACTTACTGTCTTGCTCTATTACTCCTGTCCATTTTTAATTTAAAATCCTTCACCTATCTAATTTATAGTTTGTTACAATAGTAGGAGGATTAGAATTCAACAACATAATCACCGGCTGCCTGTATAATGTTTTGTCAAGTAACATTAGCAGAGCCACCAAACTAGCATGCTTACATGCATTCATGACTGTGGCTTGCCAATATAGCATCTCCATGTCTGTTTATAAAGATCAGGCTGTCACTAATATTTCTACATGGTCATGGACACAGACATATTTGTGTAATCAATGTTTGAATGAGAATTTAGAGTACGCACCATCTCAGCTGTGGCTTGGGCCCATGCTGCTGGAGAGGGAGAATTATTATGGGCTCCGTCTATGTGGAAACATCTGTTATGATAAAAAACAAAACAGAAACAATCATAAGATCTATGAACCAGACAAAAAACAGGACAGACCGCACCCACTAACTTTCTAGTCAAGGGTGTGCACAAACTAGGGGTGGAGGCACATGTGTGCACCTACTGCATATCCCACCAAAATAGAGAGTCCCACACTCCCTTGATCCACACCCTATAGTGAATGGCACCACTCCGTTTTAATTAACACTTGATATTGCTTTATTCAATTGTTTCTACTATGTACATATATAAAATTAAAAACATATTAAAATACATGTATTTACACACAGTCCCACCAAGAGTGGGAAAAGGAGAAGGGAGGGGGGGAGGACCAAAGAGTGTGGAGGGGGGGCAGGACAACACTGACCAGAGTGTCCAGATGGAAAACGCCCTTGTGGCTCAATTCATTAATAACATATATTTGTCTGTGGGCAGGGCCCTGGAGAAGTGACGCGAGACGTCACGCAACGCGTCGGCTGGGAGAGGAGGGGGTCTGTGTGGCTTGTTACTGGAATATCTGAGGTACTGTGTCTTTGTTATATGTGTGTCTGTTTTTTTCCCCCACGGCTGTCCTGAGGATGAATATGAACAATTTGTGATTTATGGCACTTAGCACTTTATGTAAAGAATATTTGATTATTTTTGCACATCAATGAGATTTATATTTATATTTATATTTATAGTAATAGGTTTATGAGATAGGCACTGGTAGATAGGGAGCAATGGGCATTTAAAACAGCCACAGACAAATATATGTTATTAATGAATTGAGCCACAAGGGCGTTTTCCATCTGGACACTCTGGTCAGTGTTGTCCTGCCCCCCCTCCACACTCTTTGGTCCTCCCCCCCCTCCCTTCTCCTTTTCCCACTCTTGGTGGGACTGTGTGTAAATACATGTATTTTAATATGTTTTTAATTTTATATATGTACATAGTAGAAACAATTGAATAAAGCAATATCAAGTGTTAATTAAAACGGAGTGGTGCCATTCACTATAGGGTGTGGATCAAGGGAGTGTGGGACTCTCTATTTTGGTGGGATAATCATAAGATCTATGTATTTAATGTTGGTAATAGACCTCAACACGAATGATAACATATACATACTTGTGGGTATATACTTGGCCATGTGTTTGTTTAAACAAACCAACTTTGGCCAACACAGGTTCTAGGCACATTATATTAGGATTTAGGGGTACAACAGTAGAGCAGCTACTGTGAAATAGGCCACATGGCCCCCTCACCACCATATAAGGTATTTGGGCTTTAAACATTGTATATATCGATCCCATCATCCCATGATGCCTACATTCTTCGCAGAGCTGGATTGTACGGTCGATTTGAGTCTGGGGAATTTTCCGGTGGATGGCTCCTTGGTAAGTTGACGCCAATAACGTCCTTTTTTTTTGGATATGTATGGCTAGGAATTTAATTTGTGTTCCATGTATGAAACTATGCCTATTTGAACACCTTGTTTACCTGTGAAACATGACCTTAACCATTAGATTTTTCAATCAACAAAGCCTTGCCAAATGTTAGTCCTGCATTAGCCAAATGTTGAAATTGAATTTAGAGTAAAGTAATAATTAGTCTTCCACACACTCTGCTTAAATTATGTCCTTGAATTTATGCTAGGGTCTGCGCTATCTTTGAGTAGAATCATTACACTTACTGAGTAGAGGAGAGCGGGATAAAGTGCAGGGGGCGGGTTAGAGCTGGTTTGGACTCACACAAAGCAGCTACAGGGTCCTGAAAAGTTAAGACATCCAAGAATGCTGAGCAGCACAGTCCTAAACCAATTCCTGGTAGCAGCTGATTGGGCCTCATCCGCCATCTTGGATGTTTAATTTTTTCACACATCTATTTGATGTTTCTTTTTTATTTTTCAGGGCCTGTGCACTATGTATGCTCATGCTGTGTAGCAAATGTGACCTAGGCTCTTAGTAATGTTGATGGCCCGTTTAGGGGATTCCATTTATTGAGTAATGTGTAATTTATGTTTTTTATTATACATTTTGGCAGGTGATTCCGGCTATCCACTCCTTCCGTGGCTGTTGACGCCCGTCCTCCGGTCCCATAATGCAGCAGAGGAGGCATATAATAGGGCGCACAGGAAGACCAGGGCTGTGGTGGAGAGGGCGTTTGGCCTGTTGAAGACCCGCTTCCGATGCTTGGACCATACCGGGGGAGCACTTCAGTATGACCCCAAAAAGGTCATAGATATTATAATGGCCTGTGCAGTGTTGCATAATTTTGATATATTGCAGCATGTCCCCCGGTATGTGTATTTGCCCCCCTCTCCACCCACCGATGACCCAGACGAGGACTATCGTGGCCCACCGAGTGCGTCTGCCCAAGTCGTGCGGTCTAATTTAATTGAGACACATTTTGCTTAATTTGGTGTTCCTTTGTTTGTTTTGTCCCTTTATTCTTAGATAATTGTGTTTTTGGCCCTTTGTGTTTCTATGTTTGTTTGTTACTTTTACAAACAGTAAAGAAATAATTTCAACGAACCTCACACATGATTTTCTTTTTTGTTTTTTGGGATATAGGCATAAACTTAGTCCACAACAGGTTAATTACCTTGAATTGATGGTCACTCTCATAGTTGCATAAAATACATGGGCAAAACACAAATGAAAGTTTAGCCAAATCAGGCCACATAGCAATTGCCCAGAGGCAGGAGTTTTAAAGTAAGGCACTCCTGTGCAAAGTTTAGAACAAATGAAAATTTGAGAAACATAGGTGACAAGCATTGCCATGTCCACATTGGGCACCAAACAAATAGGCCCACAGACACACCCTCTCCTGCTTGGCCACATTTGCCACAGGCACAGGTGTAAAGCAGCCAAACCTATGCCACATCTACACCTGTTACTCAGTGTGACACCCAAACAAGAACCCCCAGTCCCAATCCAAGTCCAGTTCAATCTCAGCCAGGGGTCAAGGTAGTAGTTTGCCAGCCCAGAATGTCCCCCAATCATGCCTACAAACAGGAGGAGCCAGAACCAATGTAATTCGCCACAAGCATGCAGTGCAACAGCTTGAGTGGCAGGTTCATTGAGGCTTCACCTCCGGCATTGGCTAGTGGGCTACCTCAGCAAAGAGTATTTTGGTAGGGCTCACCAGACAGGTCAATACAGTGGGGATGTAGATCCAAGAGGTGTAGCAGATACAGGCCAAATAGGCCTTAAAATGGGGGATGCCCATAAAACCCAGGTTGGGGCCCTTGGAGGTGGGCCCTCACTTGGGCCTGTGTGGCATTCAGAATCTGCAACTGTTCCAACATGTTTCTATTAGAAGTTCGAAATTCAGCCATCATGGCACTGAGATTGTTAGTTAAGGTGGCTATGTGGCTGTTGCTATTTCGAACTTCCTCAAGCACGGCACTGTAATAATTGGATAATGTGGCCATGTGGCTGTTGTTGGACCTAAATTCAGTCAGCGTGGAGTTTAAGGTGTTGTTTAATGTTTCTAATTGGCCATGAAGATGTTCGTGGTTTCGTTGATTTTGTAGGCGAAATAGCCGCCTCTCATGATGCCATGCTGACTCCATCATCGGCGCACCCCTCCCCTTGACAACTGGGCGACGTAGTCAACTACGCCTCCCAATTCCTCGGGTTGGGGGGCATGCAGATGATGTGCCTCTAGGTCCACCAACAGCCACAGATCTGCTTGGCAAATCCTCAGCAGCAGAGCTAACACTGGGGACTGTCGGCTCAGTCTCTGCACGCTGCCCACGATGGGCTGGCAGCATGCAGCCAGCTTCACTCTGCTGCTGAGCATTTGGTGTAGAAACATGTTGGGACAGTTGCAAATTCTGTCCCAGGGGGAGCTGTTCTGAAGGTTCAATGAAGGCTCCATCTTCCTCTAGCTCCTGGATTTCCTCCATCAGTGTGTGGGTCTGTTGGGACATGTAAAAAAAAAAGGTTCAGTTTAGGGAATACATATGTAATTCCGCAAAAAGAAACATGGCAATGCACATGCATAAGCAACATCAGAAAAAGACACTTACCTTATATATCGGATCCTGGGTCCGAGGCAGCACGGAAGTAGACGGCATGGTAAAACTGGCAGAGGATTCCCCACTAGCTGAGGGATGATGCTGGGCTGCATTGGGGAAAAGAAGGCATGTTAACACACAACTAGGCATTGCTGATGTGTAATAAAACATATGCTTCACTAAAACACGGGCCCATGCATGAAGGGCAACTCTCCCAACGGACCAAGTTAAACTTGACTGTTGCTAGACGTTCTGGCTCATCAGTGGTTGGCGGCAAATGGGGGGACATCCTGGGCTGGCTGTGCTGGGGAGAAATGTAGGACAGGTGGCTGGCTTCTGATTGGACTGGACTTGGATATGGACTTGGGGTTCTTGGCTGGGTGGCCACTGAACTAGCAGGCGTAGCTGTGGCATATTCAGCCTGCCTTTCCACCTGTGCCGGTGCCAAATGTGGGCGAGAAGGAGAGGGTGTGGTGGATGATGTTGGGCTTCTTGGCCTGTGCCTCTGTGGCCCCTTCACACTTTCATGGCCCTGGGAGGTTGATGCACGTGGGTGGGGTGATGGTGAACTGTGGCTGCTGGGGCTTCGGGCCCGGTGTCTTGGCCTCTTTGCATGTGAGCTTTTCTCACGTGGGTAGGGTGATGGTGAACTGTGGCTGCTGGGGCTTCGGGCCCGGTGTCTTGGGCTCTTTGCATGTGAGCTTTTCCCACGTGTGTGGGGTGATGGTGACCTTTGGGGGCTGGGGCTTCTCACCCTCTTGGTGTGCTTTTTAGGGGCCATACCTGTGTGCTTGCTGGGCTGGGCCTTCTTCTTTGGTGCTGGCTCCTTGGTTTTTGTGCTTGTGGGTGCCTTTGTGGTCGCCTTCGCCTGCCCACTGTGGGTTCCCGGCTGCTTCGCCTTTGGCATTTTTGAGCGAGTGGTGGGGCCTGCTGAAGCCTTCTCACACTTATCTGCCTTTTTCCTGCTGGCTTCCTTGGCTGCTTTGGCCTTAGCGGCGGATTTTTTTAGTGGCATTATGATGAGACTCTGAAAGAGAAAATGAGCTGTGGCTCCAGGACCCTTTAAATACTAATGCCGGGGTCTGACGTTTACGCGTTCGCAAATGCGTGCGTACGGCCGTTTGTCCGGCCATGCGGAACCCGGAAACTGCAGGGGCATTACTTATCTGCTGCAGACAAGAGGCAAGATGGCGCCCACAATCTTCACCCGCCAACAAGAAGAGATCATCATGCTTGTAAGTGTCTTTTACTGGCTTTGATTTGCCATCTAAATGCATGCCTAGCCTTTAAGGAAGCGCATGAAGAAACGGTTGTTTTAAAAAGTGTATCCAACTCCATGCCAAACCGAATTGAGGGCCCACACGTACGAACCAACACTTAGGCCAGCTTCAAGGATTGTATTAGGCTACAAATGTGTCTGTTAATGTCATTTAGTCAAATGATCAATTGTTGACAGATATTTGTATGCAGTTTTAACTAAAACCTTGCATTTTTTTGTGTTTTGTAGACCATGCTGGAGCACACGTACGACTACCTGCCCAACTCTTTTGAGAAGCGCACCGTCGCCCTGGAGATCATTGCCAAAATCCAACATCAAACGGACACCACCTCACCCACACGCAGATCATGCAGCATTGGTCGGACCTGAAACGGCTGCACATGGCCCGGGTGCGGCGCTTTTTCGGAATCCATTTACCTAGTAAGTACATAGCGATTGCATGGCAGATGTAACTCATGGAGAAGGTAGGCATTTATTTATAATTGTATTTCTTTTCTAGTGTTGGAAATAGATTATCCAATCCGCCGCACCGGGAGGCGCACAGGCCGACCAGTGCTGCATGAATCTGCAGCTGGAAGTGAAGGTGGTGGATCTCCAGTGCGACGGTATTTGTCTCTAAGTAATTTTGTTTCTAAAATTTATACAGGGACCACACGGGCAAGAGTGATGAATCGAAGGTTCCTTGAGTTGGTGGCCGATATGCAGCAGCTGGTTGACTCGTTGGGGACAACAGAAGAAGACTAGTTTTCTGGGTCCTGTCACTGTTTTTATTTTTGTAAATAGTTTTTTACATTTTAAAGTTTTAATATTTTTTATGTTGTTGTTTTTTAAACATGTTTTACAAATGTTTTTAAAAAAAAAAATCTAATGGGCCACAGAAATGGCATTCAAGTAAAAAAAAACAAAACCAAAACAAAGTTTCAGTGTCATTTTTAAACAAATACATTAACACCAAACGAAGGGTGAAAAAAATATTTAGAGATGAAGATTCAGATGCCTGGGAAGTGGTTTGGGTAAGTTTTAGGGGCCTAAAATGGAAGAAGAACCTAACCGGGAAGTGGTTTGGGTAAGTTTTAGGGGCCTAAAATGGAAGAAGAACCTAACCGGGAAGTGGTTTGGGTAAGTTTTAGGGGCCTAAAATGGAAGAAGAACCTAACCGGGAAGTGGTTTGGATAAGTTTTAGGGGCCTAAAATGGAAGAAGAACCTAACCGGGAAGTGGTTTGGATAAGTTTTAGGGGCCTAAAATGGAAGAAGAACCTAACCGGGAAGTTTGGGTAAGTTTTAGGGGCCTAAAATGGAAGAAGAACCTAACCGGGAAGTGGTTTGGGTAAGTTTTAGGGGCCTAAAATGGAAGAAGAACCTAACCGGGAAGTGGTTTGGGTAAGTTTTAGGGGCCTAAAATGGAAGAGGAACCTAACCGGGAAGTGGTTGGGGGTGAGCTTTAAGGGTCCAAAAGGGAAGATGGAGGATAGTGCTAAGTGATTGGGGTGAGCTTTAAGGGTCCAAAAGGGAAGATGCAGGATAGCGCTAAGTGGTTGGGGTGAGCTTTAAGGGTTCAAAAGGGAAGATGGAGGATAGTGCTAAGTGGTTGGGGTGAGCTTTAAGGGTCCAAAAGGGAAGATGGAGGATAGCGCGAAGTGGTTGGGGGTGAGCTTTAAGGGTCCAAAAGGGAAGATGGAGGATAGGGCTAAGTGGTTTAGCTAAACATTGTAGTAGAAGTGAGGGCGGCAAATATGTAGGCGAGCACTTTAATGAGTTAAGTTTGTAGTGCGCAGGCGCAAGATCGTAAGGATTTCCATCTGGACGATTATTTTTTGAAAAAGTGAAACAGAATCTATTGGGAAACGTAAAGGATTCGTGGGAGGAGACAATGGGAAAAGGGCTAAATCGAAAGCCTACGTTGTAACCAGAGAAAATGAAACAGAAAAGTCACGATGGAAAATGACATCCTCGTACTCGTACTCTGGCATACGAACTGACGGACACTTTACAGAAGGTTTGCAATGCATGCATAGAATCGCTCGCACACTCATACGAGAGCGGGAAAATTTGAAAGTAATACGAAATCGGCACTAAAACGAAAGTCTTTTTTTGTCTCTCTGAATCAAGCCTATTATGCGAACACCTTCCAGATCCTTCCTGGGAACTTTCCAACTATATATAAATACATAATTACAGTAAGGCTGATAGAGGCATGTTTGTCAAAGTCATCCTTTCACAGTATCCCTTCATCTTTAATTTTCTAGAGGAAAAAAGAATAAACCTCCTGGCATGAGAAGGCAATTATGCTTAAACCACTCATGTGGATATAAGCTACAGTACATGTGTGAATAGACATGATCTTATCTACATATGCAAATGTGGTGATTTACATACATACTTTGATTTTTGAAGACGCATTGACACTAGTTCCTCTACCTCTAGGCTATCTACTTGCCTTTATTTCTGTACTACATTTTTAAGGATTACATTTTCCCTTGACTTACTCCGACTATCACCAGTCCTGTGCTCTCTGGATGTGCTTCCTAACCTGTGCATCCCCAGCCTCCCTTCATTCATATAGCCTTCTAAAGTATTCAGTTTAGCTGTGCTCTGCTGACCACTGAAGCCCAGTGCTCCCTCTGCAATAGCCAGAAGTTAATGGCACTGAGCAGACTCTGGCCTGCCCTGATTGGCCGGTGGCCACATAAAGCCAGGCTTCTCCCAGCATGCAGTTGTCTGTTATAGTGATAGCTAGTGTAATTTGATTATGTCGAGATTTCGGGATTTCAGTTTTGTTCTACTGCTGTGACCTCGGCTTTACCACCACTTCTGTCTTAGCCCCTTGGCATCGTGTATGGATTTTGATCTCCCAGCTTGACTTTCAGCATGACCCTATCCTCCTGTCACATCCACTGATACTGTGCAGCTCTCTGACCTCCTGGTTTCCAACCCTTGCTGGTCCTTGGAAATCCATCTGAATCAGCTGTGCAGTTCAGCCGCTGGCTTCAGTCACCGGCTGCTTGTTGGCTCAGTTACCCACAGCTCAGCACCCATGTGCCTTAGGGGTTCACCTGCCTTCAGTCAGTCAGATTACATCCTCTGTGTTTAATAAGTCTTGGGGGCAACTGTGTACATTGAGGCATTTCTATCATCCCTGCAAGCAGGGGCTTGTCTAAAGGCAGAAGTAGTGGTGGAGGTTGGGGGTTGTGATCTGTCTAGAAAGCAGGTGTCCAATCGCGCATTACAATATTTAACCCTGTAATGCGCGATTGGACACCAGCTTACCTAGAGTTTTTGTCACCCTCTGTTGCCAGACCATTTTTCATTGTTTTGCGCTACGCATGTTTAACTGTGATTTTTAAAGGGATTTCCCAGAAAAATGTTATATTGTTTTTTTTCAGAAGAGTCTGGGGTTTAACATGAAATGTCTTGTTTTCATTTTTGTATTCTCAACATTTTTGGATGAAATAAGTACAAAAAAATCTATTTTTTTCTATAATTTGTAGTGTTTTGTAATAAGATAAAATCTTATTGCATGTAAAATCCCCCTACCTCCCAGTAACACTGGTACCACATATGTATTGGTAGACATCCATTTCTGCCCGGGAGACTCCCCCAAACTCAAGCAGTGCTATAGGAGATAAAATACAACTGCTATGCCCACCTTGCAGTTTGCAAGAAACCTTTAGGGTTGACATGGTGTCAGAGAACCAGGACTGAACCAAGACTGTTCCCTCTGTAGTCCATCAGAGGGTGCCTGTTCGCTTATGTCGGAGAACCAGGACTGTTCCTCCTGTTGACCAGCAGAGGCCGCCTGTGAGTCCTCTCTACTGAGCATGTGCAGGGGCTTTTTCCTGCATGCTCCCGAGTTCCTGTGATTCCTTCCTGTGTACCGACCCGGCTTGCTTCTGACTACGATCCTGCTTTCCTAACGACTTCGGCTTTGTTTTGTGACCACGATCCTGTTCTGCCTGCCCACGACCTCTGCTTGTTTCTCGACTTTGATTCAGATCTGCCAGCCCACAACTTCAGCCTGTCTCACACTCCCAGATCAGCTCTGGTCTGTCTCCTACCCGGAATTCTGCAAAACCCACTCCTAGGCCTATCCTCACCATCAGAGGCTCTAGTGAATACCAGGTTGGTCCTTAGACTCCAGGCTTCCCGGTCGAGAGGTGAGCAGAGTTGCAGTCTCAGCAATCAGGGTTCACACCCGGTGTTCTGACAGTACCAACTGGCCAATATTGAGCCTTGGCGGAGATCACCCGGCTTTTGAAGCTTTGGTTCAGCAGATGACCGATCTGACACAGGCGGTGGGCAATCTACATGGTGGATTTTTACAGCTGGAGTCCCACCTGGATACGCTGCAAGCCAGCCTTTCTGCCGCTACTAACCCTGTCCCGCCATCAGCCTCTGTTATGCCTGCGGCTGCAGACAATGCCAGCTCTGCACCTAGTACCTTTGAACCTCGCATACCTTTGCCTGAACGTTTTTCTGGAGATCGCAACAGTTTTCGATCGTTTAAAAATAGTTGCCAGTTGCTATTCGATCTCCAACCCTGGACTTACCCCACAGAGGTCATCAGGGTCAAGACTGTTATCTCCTTGCTGCTGGGGAACCCTCAGATTTGGGCTCATCGCTTATTTTTTTGTTTCAATCTTTTTTATTAGATTTTTCTTTTTCAAAGGCACACAGATGACATTGGCATACATTTGTTGTACAACATGTAGATGCTCAATTTTCCAAATTGGTACATAGTAAAACAGTACATGGAGGCAGGTAGCATTTTCAACATAAAATATATACGTCTGCACAACATTAGCCGTTTGTTTGTTGTCAGTGTGTCGACCTGAATGACCTGTCTCTAGTGGCATCCGTTGCGCTAAACCCCAGCCCTCCGCCCGCCGCCCCAACGCGTAGAGAAGTCCGTCAACGGACATCGCCGGGCGCCAAACCCAGCGGGAAGGAGGGGAGGGAATGGGGTGGGTACAAGCGGGGGGGGAGGGTAACGGGGGGTCGGGTGGCCTAAGACAATGAAGGGGGGGAGAAGATAGAGAAAATAAGGAAAGAAAGAGGAAAGAGAAAGAAAGAAAAGGAGACAGATTGTTGCTCATTGTAGCATAGCATTGCATGCTTCCGGGTAGGCGTATTCCACCCAAGGCTCCCATACTTTGATAAATTTGGTGTGTGAATCCCTCAGGATGCTAGTCAATTTCTCGTTAATCAAGATGCCGTTAAGCCTGTCCTTTACTGCCTGGAAGGGGATTCCCGGTTTCTTCCAGGAGCTAGAAATCGTTAGTTTAGCTGTCAGCATAAGTTGAGTAAGCAGGGCGTGCTGGGTTCTGGTGATACCCTCCGGTTTCACATGCAATAGTGCCACCCAAGGATCCCGACGTATATGGGCATGTAGAAGGGTGCTCAGGAAGCCAAAAACTCTGGACCAAAATCTCTTAACCTTTGGGCACTCCCACCATATGTGCAGAACGGAGCCTTCCACTGAACAACCTCTAAAGCATTGAGCGGGGTAGCCCTGGATCGCTTTAGCTATGCGTGCGGGCACCAGGTACCACCTGGTGAGCATCTTGTATGCTGCTTCCAGGGTCGTGACATTGATCGAGCACCTGTTTATTCCAGTCCATATCTCCTCCCAGTCTCTCCTATCCCTTACCAAGCCCAGATCCGACTCCCATCTGGCCATGTACCCATGTTTTGAGTTGGCGGGTAATGCTACAAGGCTCGAGTAAATAGTGGATACAAGACCCGTGGTGGGGGTCCCTCGCGCGCACAATTTTTCAAAGGGAGTCATATCTGAGTCTTCCGTCTTGTTTTTTAGCAGGGGTGCAATCCAGTGACGGAGTTGCAGATATCTAAATTGTTCTGATGGCGGGGCTTTCTCCCTTTCCTGTAGTGCAGGCCAGGAGATTATCTCGCCTCTGATCAGTGGTGTCTCCATGTGGATATGTAGCTGTTGAAGCTGCCCTATCTGCGCTGCATGGTAGTATTTGCATATACACTGAACCCCCAAGCCTCCCTCTTTCCTATGCCTAGTCATGGTAGCTCTAGCAACTCTCGGCCTAGTTCTCCCCCATATAAATTTCATTATGCTATTTTGCATGCTTTTAAGCTGAAATTGTGGAATATACACCGGGAGAGTTCTAAAGTGGTATAGAAGCTTCGGGAGCAAGGTAATTTTTATTGCATTGACCCTTCCGATCCAGGATATCTCATGACCCCGCCAGGTATCCAGCATCGCTTTCAAACTTCTAAAGAGGGGGGGGTAGTTTGCCTGGTACAAAGACCGGTAATGTGGCGTGATCTTGACGCCTAAGTAGGATAGGGCTCCCGGGGCCCAGCGGAATGGGAAGTTGGATTGAAGGATGTTTAGTGTTGGGGCAGGGACATTTAAATTAAGCCCCACCGATTTCTCCTTGTTAACTTTAAGACCCGAAATCCTCAAGAAGGTTTCCAGGAGCTGGAGCAGGTTAGGTAGTGAGGTATGGGGCTGTGAGAGAGTCAATAAGATATCATCAGCAAACAAGCACACTTTGTGATGGTATCCCGCCATTTCAATGCCTTTTATGTTCGGGTTTGCCCGAATAGCAAGGGCCAAGGGCTCCAGTGCCAGCACGAATAGCACCGGGGAGAGCGGGCATCCCTGCCGGGTGCCTCTACCTATTGAGATTGGCTCAGAAAGGTAACCATTGTATAACACTCTGGCTGAGGAAGAGGAATAGATAGAGTGGATCCAAGCCAGAAAGTTATCGCCAAAGCCCCATTTCTGAAGAGCACAGTGCATATAATCCCACGAGAGGGAGTCGAAAGCCCTTTGCATGTCCAGAGACAGCAAGAGGCTATGGATATCTCTTTGTTGAGCCAGCTCAATCAGGTGGAGCAGTCTACGAATATTGTCCGGTGCTTGCCTACATGGGATAAATCCTACCTGGTCTTTCCCAATTATGGTGCCCAGGAATTCATTAATTCTGGTAACCAGGACTTTACCTAAAATTTTCACATCTACGTTGAGTAGAGAAATAGGCCTATAATTTTGTGCGTCTGAGTGATCCTTATCAGGTTTCGGAATCATACTGATGTAGGCCTCCAGTGATGACTGATGTAAAGAACCCTGATCTGTAAGGGAGTTAAACATGGCGGTTAGATAGAGAGCCAGTTCCGCTGCATACTTTTTGTAATATAGGGCTGAGAATCCGTCTGGTCCAGGCACTTTGGATGTCTTAAGGCTCTTAATGGCCCCAAGCACTTCCAAAACTGTTATGTCTGCGTCGAGACGCTCTTTATGGGCATTCTGCAGTTTGGGGAGCGAGACGGAATCTAGAAATCTTGCTGTTTCCTCGTGGGGGAACATATGGGGGGGCTTGTAGAGTTTGCCTAGTGAATTTCTAAATATTTGTATGATCTTGAGAGGGTTAGCTGTGAGGCTCCCCTCAGGGGTCCTAAGCGAGATCAAAGGCTGCCGCAGCCCCGAATATCGCAGTTTGTTAGCCAAGGGGGTGTCAGGCTTATTGGCTCTCGCGTAGTACCTCTGCTTGCCCCATCTAAGCCTCTTTTTTTCCGCCATCTCGTCCAATGCCATGTTAAGCTGGATGCTAATTACATCCACCTTCTTCTTAAGCTCTCTTGTCGGATTTGCGACCCAGTCTCTTCGCAATTGTTCTAGTGAGTCGGGTCACATTGTTGTTCCTGCGTTTTTTAATGGCCGAGGCTAGCGCTATAAGATTGCCCCGCATGACTGCCTTGTGGGCTTCCCAGATGCTCACTGCCGAGGCCGTGTCTTTATTGGTTGTGAAGTAGGTTTTTATAGATTGAAGGACCAGTTCTTGGGTTTCCTTATGTGATAGCAATGAGTCATTGATCCTCCACCTGAAGGGTTTGGGCGTCGGGGGGGAGGTGCTAAATCCCATCAGAACCGGTGCGTGGTCCGACCAGGGAGCAGATAATATTTGGCATTTTTGAACCAAGGGGACTAGGGTCTGCGCTACGAGGATGTGATCTATTCTGCTAAGTGAGTCGTGAGGGTTGGAATAGAAGGTGTAGTCCCGTGTTCTTGGATTCAGCTCTCGCCAGGCATCCGCCAAAGAAGCCTCTTTGAGCAGTGTGTTAATTCGGTGCGGGGGGTGTTGAGTAGGTTGGGTGGTAGGTGAGGGGCTCCTGCCCTGAGGACCGGATCTATCCAGTTTTGGATCTAGAGTAATATTAGAGTCGCCGGCCATGATTAGCATGCCCTTACCATGCTCCTTGACCCTTTTCATTAGATGAGAGAAGAAGTTAGTCTGGTGGGTGTTGGACGCATAATAGGATACGATTGTTACTAGGGTATCATCTAGGGATCCCACTAATATGAGGTAACGGCCTGTTGGGTCTGCGAACTGAGACTCACATTTAAACAGGAGATTCCGCCTGAATGCGATTAGCACCCCCCGGGTCTTTTCCTTAAAACATGCTGTGAAGAATATCAGGTAGTGTGGGTGTAAGTATCGCGGGGAGCTCGTGGACGAGAATCTGGTCTCTTGAAGACATAAAATATCTGCTTGCAGTTGCTTATAACAATGGAATGCCTTTGTTCTCTTAGATTGTGAATTAAAACCCTGGGCGTTATGCGTTAAGAGTTTAAAGTTAAGGTCAGCTCCAGCTAATGAGTTCTGCAATTGGTAAATTGGTGCCCTGAGAGGAGGAGAAGCGTGTTAAAGAGATAGAAGAACAAGAAAAAGGAGAGGTAGAGAGGAGAGAAGAGAAATGGAGGGGAGGGTAAGGGTATGCTAAGGGTTAAGACAGTGATGGGCTAAGCGGGATGGGGGTGGGGGGTCAGGGGGTTCAGTAAAGCCCCTCCTCATGGGTGGCCCAAGCTGGGTACCTCACAAGGTGGGAATAGGTGTTGTGTGAATCTGACCACTCAACGGTCAGTGGTTATCCTTCCGGGGGGAAAAACCTCACAGCCGGAAGTCTTTGGGGTTCAAGGGGGTCGCCTCTGCACGGGGTAGAGCCTGCGCTAATGTAACTGAGCATATTAAGACATTGAAATATTTAAGATAACATAGCTGACGGTCCCATAGTGGAGGGGAGGTTGCGCTTCCGTCGCCTCTATCAAGTTGTTTGTGCGTTGCGGGCTAGCGCCCAAGCCAGGGATCGCTCTCCCGCAAGGCCCAGTAGTGGCCGCAGCGTTAACATAGTCATATAGAAAGGGTTCATAAACTAGAACATTTATCAAACTTTGTGAAGCATTGCGACCCAAGGGGGCTATCATCGGGGCTGCGCCAAGCGCCCATGTTGAGGGGCCCCGAGGCACCTCACTGTTTCACCAGCAGACCCGAGCTCCACATAGGGTGGCAAATGGAGCTGCCCCCCCCCATCCGAGCCGCCCCCCACGGACACGCACGTAACAGTCCCGTCCGCAGGAGGGGGCCCCCCCAATGGTGCAGAACAGCCTCCGACCGTCCCACGGCGGCCCCACTAGGCCACTAGGCCGACCACGATCCCTTAACCCTTTCAGTGCCAAGCACGTACATTCTACGTGCTCGCTTCCACTCCACTTAAGTGCCAAGCACGTAGAATCTACGTGCTTGACTTTCCCCCCTGACAGTAAAAAAATATAAATCAAAAATACTCACCTGACCCCTCGTTGGATCCGGCCGGGTCTCCCCTTTAATTTGGTGCCATCCGATCCCCCGTGGGGGGTCGGATGGCTCCAGGAGAGCCCCCGGAATAGGGCCCCCCCCGCTTCAGCAGCAGCAGCTGCTAAATGTAAAAAAAAATAAAAAAATAAAATGACATTTCCTTACCTGAGGCCGCGCTGTCTCCCGATGGGTGTCCTCTTCACTGGAGGGGCCTCCGATCGCCCCCCCCCAGCCTCTTCGGTGGCGAGGAGAGGGCAGAAATTGCCCTACCCCCCACTTCCTGGAACGGGTCTGCTAGCCCCGCCCCCTGGGGGGCGGGGCCAGGTGACATCTTATGATGTCACCAGCAGCCCTCTTAATGCCGGGACGTGAGACAGACAATCAGTCTGCTCGTGTGCCTGGAGGAGGGCAGATGGGGAGGAGGAGAGGGCTGAGATCGCCCCCCCTCCTCCCCAGGCTCTCTCCTTCAAACACACGAGCAGGCTGTCAGCGGAGATCACCGGGGGACACAGGATCGGAGGTGAGTAAAGTAAAAAAAAAAATAAATAAAGATCTTTTATTTCTTATGTCTCTGTGTCTTTTTATTTAACATTTAACCCCTTGTGAACTGGTAAGGGGTCCATGAGACCCCTTATACCAGTTCACAAGGCTGGGGGATGGCATGTCACCCGCTTGCCGCAGCGGGTGACTTGCCATTAACCCCCGGCACCCCCAATTGCCTGCCTCCCCAAAGCCCAGGGGGGGGGCAGAAGAGCCCGGGCCCACACAGGCTATGTGGGCTCATAGGCTGCAGGGTGGGGGGGGCCACAAAAGCTGCCCCCCCCACTCTGTGCCTACAAGCCCCCATAGCTGGTCCCGGGCTGGTAATGATGGGTAAGGGGGACCCCATTTAATTTTTTTTGGGATTTTTAAGGGTTTTTAACCCTTAAAATTCCAAAAAAAAATGGGGTCCGCCCCCCTGGGAGGGGGGACCCTATGTCATTTTTTTTTAATAAACCCTTTGTGTTCTGTCATCCAGCAGCTATAAAAGGCTTCCAGCAGGTGAGCAGAAGCCAGTGATCGCCGAGGGACACAGTGCTCCAGGATGGATGGGAGGTAAGTATAAAAAAAAAAAAAAATAATAAAATATTTTTTTCTCTTTTGTGTGTCTGTGTTTTTTTTTACATTTAACCCCTTGTGAACTGGTAAGGGGTCCATGACCCCTATACCAGTTCACAAGGCTGGGGGAGGTGGCAAGTCACCTGTGACTAGCGGGTGACTTGTCATTAACCCCTGGCACCCCCATTACCTGCCTCCCCAAAGCCCAGGGGGGGGCAGAAGAGCCCGGGCCCACGGGCTATGCGGGCTTGTAGCCTGCAGGGCCAGGGGCCACAAAAGCTGGCCCCTGTGCCCTGTTTCTACAAGCCCTGCATAGCTGGTCCCGGGCTGGTTACTTTGGGTAAGGGGGACCCCATGTCAATTTTTGGGGGGATTTTTAAGGGTTTTCAACCCTTAAAAATCCCCCCAAAAAATGGGGTCCCCCCCCAGGAAGGGGGACCCTATGTCATTTTTTTTCTCGATTTAACCCTTTGTAGTGTGGATGGTAGTTGTATTTTATTTGTAAATGTTATAAAGTACTTGTTTCAGTTAGGGGGGGTCTCCTGGGCAGGAACGGGGGGCTACCGATAAATATGTGGTACCGTTCTAATCTGTAGAAATGGGGCTTTCACATGCAATACGGTTTTCCTTAATAAAATACATTTTTTATTTGAAATAAAGGAGTCAATTTTCTAAAAAAATTTTTATTTATTTATTTTTTACTTAATAATATTGTAAAAAACAAAATAAAATTTACAAACAAGACATTTCTTGTTAAAGCCTAAACTCTGCTGCAGAAAATATATATATAATTTTCCTGAAAATTCCAGCAAAAATGGCGCAAAACATGGCGCAAAACATGGCGCAAAATGGGGAAAAATGACCTGTCAACAGAGGGTGACAAAATCTCAAGTAGGCTGGCAATTAAAATGGTTAAAAGTAGCTATGCATGTTGGGTATTGTTCTGTTCGGGGGACCTTGCGCTTTCAGACTTAGCTTGTTTTTTTCTGGTTTGCATATTTATATTTTAGGAAAAGGTGTTTTTTATTCAGCTTTTTTATACATTTTTTAGGGAAACCCTGCGCAACCAAAGAATTCTTTGAGGAATTAATTCCAGAAAGATGAGTCCACTACAACAAGTTGGGTACGCTTAGAAAGCTTAACATGTGTACTTTCAGGTAATATATGGTTTATGGGGGATATTCCAAATGTAAAGGGTTGTTTTGGTTGAAAAATCGCAAGGTGCGCACTTTGTCTGCAGAGCTGAAATTTTCAAGTAAAATGACCGTTACGCACATGCTTTACTTTGGGGTGTTTGGCAACTCTTCCCTTGACAGTAGGTTGGGTATCGTTCTGTTCGGGGGATGTTGCTTTTTCAGACTAAACTTGTTTTTTCTTGTTTGCACATAGTTTTTTAGGAAAATGTGGCTTTGATTCTGCTTTTTTATCCTTTTTTTAGGGAAACTCTTTGCAACCAAAGAATACATTGAGGGATTACGTCCAGAAAACTATGGGCACATCAACAAGCCTGGTACGCCTAGAAAGCTTGAGGTGTGTACTTCCAGAGAATATATAGTTTGTTGGGGGTATTTCAAATGTAAAGGGTTGTTTTTCTGGAAAAACTGCAAGGTGAGCATATTGCATTGCATAGTTGTATTTTATCTGAAAATTCCCTAAAGCGCTGCTTCAGTTTGGGGGAGTCTCCTGGGCAGGAAAGGGTGTCTACCAATACATATGTGGTACTGCTGTAACCGAGAGAAATTGGGATTTCACACGCAATAAGATTTTATTGAAAAACTTACATTTTTTATTACAAAAAAAACTACAAATTGTAAAAATGTATTTTTTTTTTATTTTTTTTTCACATATTTCACCCAAAAATATTGAGAATACACCTAAAAAGACATTTCATGTTGAAGCCCAGACTCAGCTGAAAAAAACAATATATCATTTCCCTGGGAAATCCCTGGAAATCCCTTCAAAAATCACATTTGAACATGGGGAGCGCAAAATAGTGCAAAATGGTTTGGCACCAAGGGTGACAAAAACTCCAGGTAGGCTGGCAGCGAAAGGGTTAAGGACCCGGTCTCCCAGTCGAGGTACCGCCACGGGGGGGGGGGGGGCAGAGGCCGATCGCCCGAAACAACATTATAAACCTTCATATGAAATAAACTATAAAGTATCCATAAACCAGTAACATAGTAGTATTACTTATCTGACGATGACCCTGGGAGAGGAAAAGGTGCCGTCTCTCAGAGCTGCAAGAAGAAATCAGAGTGTCCCGGAGTGTCCGATCAACGCCAGTTCACGTCCGTGTCGGGGAAAAAGAAGAGAGAGGGACACGGTTGCTGAACGACTCTCACCCCAGTTCCAGCTGACGGTTTCTAGAGGCCCGGGAGGGCGTAGATGTGGGATAAGGTCGCTGGTCGTCGACTCTCTGGTTCCTCCAGTTGGGCCTGGGCCGCTGCTCCCGGGGCTGGTCCACTGGAGTCGGGCGGTCAGTGGGTCCGGACAAATTGAGGCGATCAAGCGTCTCCATTGCTTCTTCTGGGTTTGTTATTGTGTGGGTACGGCCCCCATAGTTAAAGAGCAATTTAAATGGGTAGCCCCATCTGTAGGTGATTCGATGCGACTGAAGGGTTAAGAGGCACGGCTTAAGCTGACGCCGCCTTTGCAGGGTGGCTGGGGCCAGATCTGAGTAGACCTGATACTTGTGGGTTTGAAAAGTCAGGTTAGGGCTCAGCCTGGCTGCTTGAGCGATAGCCTCTTTGGTATTATAATATGTGAACTTGACTATAACGTCTCTGGGCTGGCCATCTGCTCGGGGTGGGCCCAGGGCTCTATGGACCCTATCCATCTCCAGCCTTTCGATAGGGATGGACGGCGTCAGCTCCTGCACCAAGGCTGTCACGGTGGATTTTAAATCAATAATAGATTCTGGCAGCCCTCTGAATCTCAGGTTACAGCGCCGAGATCGGTTTTCAAGATCCTCTATTTTTTGGTGGGCCAGGGAGAGGTCTGATTTAATATTTTGGATCTCTGATTCATGCTCCTCCAGCACAGTGGTGGTGCAGCTCGCCTGCTGCTCTAGTTTAGAAGTGCGGGCTCGCAGATCCCTTAATTCAGCTTTAAATGTGGCTGAGATTTTATTAGTGGCTGTTTCCAGCTCTTGATGTAATACAGCCTGAAATCTTTCTAGAAGCCCTGCATCTCTGATGCCTGGGTCAGGCTGCTGGGCTGGTAGGGGATCTGGGGTCGCTTGCTGGAGCTCAAGTTGTGATTCTGGCTGTGAGTCCAGCAGGTTTGGGGATGGTATGGGTGAGGATGAGGAATGCGGGTCACGCTGCTGTCCCGATAAGGTTGCCATCTTAGGGCTGTCTGGGTGTGCTGGACGCCTAGGGGTAGTTGGTGGCTTTCCCCTTTCCCTGCGCCCCATCCGTTATAATGGTGACCTTTCTAGATAAAGGAAGTCTCTCCCCAGGGCCCCTGCTTACTTTGTGGGATGAGCTTTCCGTCTCCTTCTCCCTGCGGTGAGTGGTTTGGCTTGCTGGCAGCTCTCTCCTCTTCTCCTGGCTCCCAACCCCGTGTCACAGGGCCGCACGTGGGGTGAGCTGATCAGGGACTCCTCTCAGGCTGTGGATGGCTGAGGTGCGCAGGTCGCGGCCGCCATCTTGGATTTAGGACGTGCTGCAGAGAGCGGGCTGCGCTCCCGCCGGATCAGCTCTCCTGTCCCCCTCCAGTGGCCAGCGGGTCCTCCCCGACTCTCCAGGGACCCGAACCGCCCGGAACCGCTGCTTTGGAATGCTGCTGGGCAGGTAAAAGCCCCGTGCAGTGAGGAGCCGAATTAGGCTGCTGCCATCTTCGTTGGCTGCTCACTAGCGCCCCGGCTCATCGCTTATTTGAACAATTAGACCCTATGATATCCTCTCTGGAGTCCTTCTTTAATGCTATGGTGACTATGTACGACGACCCTGGGCGTACAACTTCAGCTGAGGCTGTGCTTCGGACCCTTCTCCAGGGACGCCGTCCTGTCGAGGCGTATGTGGCAGAATTCCGTTGTTGGGAACTGGGTACTGAGACTCTTTGGAATGACCCTGCTCTCTGTCATCAGTTCCGTTTAGGTCTGGCCGATTCTGTCAAAGATGAACTGGCTCGTTCCGATCTGCTCGCATCTCTGGAGGAATTGATCAAACTCTCCATCAAGATTGATAGGAGACTAAGAGAACGTCGTCTTGAGAAAAGTAATCGTCAGTCGCTCCATTTGGATCCTCCTCGTGCTGATGCTCCCAGCTCCTGTCCACCCTCCACTGCTGTTAACAGTGGTTCGGAGCCGATGCAACTCGGGGTTTCTCGCCCCTCACTGACATCTGAGGAACGCCTTTGCAGACGCCAGCACAATCTGTGCCTTTACTGCTCTGCTAGCTCTGACTGATTCTGCCAAGGAATAGGATATTCAAAGCTTACCTGAAGCCTATATGGACTTTAGGGATGTCTTTGACAAAAAGAGAGCTGACACTCTTCCTCCCCATCGGTCTTATGATTGCCCAATTGAACTTTTGCCTGGGGCATCCATCCCTTTTGGCAGGATTTACCCGCTATCTGATCCGGAGTTGTTAACCCTTTGTCAGTATCTAGATGAAAATTTGAAGAAGGGTTTTATTCGGCCTTCCATTTCCCCTGCAGGTGCTGGTATTTTCTTTGTAGGCAAGAAAGATGGTTCCTTACGGCCCTGTATTGACTACAGGAAACTTAACAAGGTCACTGTCAAGAATCGCTACCCTCTACCCTTGATTTCAGACCTCTTTCAGAGACCTAAAACTGGACAGATTTTTACCAAGCTTGACCTTAGGGGGGCATACAATCTCGTCTGGATAAGAGAAGAGGATGAGTGGAAAACGGCATTTCGAACTCGTTACGGACACTTTGAATATCTTGTCATGCCTTTTGGTTTGTGCAATGCCCCGGCAACTTTCCAACACTTGGTCAATTACATTTTTAGGGACTTACTTGATATTTTTGTCATTGTGTACTTGGATGACATTCTCGTCTTTTCTGAAAACCTGACCGAACATCGGGAACATGTGCAAACAGTACTCTCACGACTTCGGGCACATCAACTCTTTGCCAAGTTAGAGAAGTGCGAATTTGAAAAAGCATGCATCTCTTTTCTGGGGGTCCTCATCTCGGATCAGGGGTTCTCCATGGACCCTAGTAAAGTTTCGGCTGTACTTGAGTGGCCAGCACCTACCTCCCGAAAGGAGGTCCAGAGATTCATTGGATTCGCCAATTTTTATCGCCGGTTTATCCGTAACTTCTTTGCCATAGTCCAGCCTATCACGGATCTAACAAAGAAAGACAAGACCTTTGAATGGACTGAATCTGCTCAGCAAGCCTTTCAGACCTCAAAGGACTGCTTCACTTCTGCCCCTGTTCTCACGCACCCGGACTCTTCCTTACCATTCATCTTGGAGGTTGATGCCTCATCCATTGCTGTGGGGCCAGTCCTATCGCAAAGTTCAGGGGAGAAGGCCGTTCTGCATCAGGTCGCCTTCTTTTCTCACAAATTGTCAGCTACTGAACGCCTGTATGACGTAGGAGACCAAGAACTTCTATCCATTAAATTGGCTCTTGAGGAATGGCGGTACCTGTTAGAGGGAGCAGTTCATTCTATTCTGATCCTGACTGATCACAGAAACTTGGAATATCTATGTTCTGCCAAACAATTAAAACCTCGTCAGGCACGTTGGTCCCTGTTTCCCGCTTTAATTTTCACGTTACCTATCAGCTGGGCAGCCGTAACACCAAGCCTGACGCTCTGTCCCGATTGCCGCTTCCGGACACTTTGGATGAGACTGATTCCTCAGAACTACCAATCCTCCCAGAAGGACATTTCTTGGTATTAGAATCCGAACTCATCTCTCAGATCCGGAGAGCTTCCTTGGAATTACCACTTGAGGATTGTGAAGACCTGCCTTGCTCTGACGGTTTATTTATCCATCAGGGCAAGATATTACCTAGGACTACCAGAACTGCGGTTTTACAGACTTTTCATGACCGCCCCTTAGCAGGGCACTTCGGACTACACAAGACCTTGGAGTTGATCCATCGGCACTTTTGGTGGCCTTCCTTGGACTTGGAAGACTGTGTTTCCTTTATCGATCTCTGCCGGAATTGTGCCCGAAGTAAGGGTTCTTCTCACAAGCCTGTGGGGTTATTTCTTCCCATGCCAGTGCCTGAAAGACCATGGTCCCACATTTCCATGGACTTCATCGTGGAATTACCTCCCTCTGAGGGATTTACCACCATCTTGATGGTGGTTAATAGATTTTCTAAAATGTCTCATTTTATTCCCTTAGTGGGTATTCCGTCCACGCATATACTCGCTCAAGTGTTCATCAGGGAGGTGGTCCGGCTCCATGGTATACCCACCGAAATTGTCTCAGATCGAGGATCTCAGTTTACGTCGCGGTTTTGGTCCTGTCTGTGTGAAGCGCTCCAAATTTCCCTGGCTCATTCATCTGCCTATCATCCTCAGTCGAATGGGCAATCGCAATGTACCAACCAGACGCTTGAACAATACTTACGTTGTTATTCTTCTGCCCTGCAAGACGATTGGTATTGGCTCCTACCTCTGGCTGAGTTCGCATACAATAACTCCTGTCACAGTTCCACTGCCAGATCAAATTTCGGATTTCATCCCAATATCTTGCCAGACATGCCTAAAGAGGTGAACTTACCCGCTGCCCAGGACTTGGCCTCTTCCTTGGCAGAGACACATCGTGAGTTAAGGTAATGTCTTCTCAAAGCCCAGGAACAGTATAAAAGGAGTGCCGATCGTCATCGTCAGGCCTCCCCAGTATATGCTGTTGGTGACAAAGTCTGGCTGTCCACCCGAAACCTCAAGCTAGTTTGTCCTGCTAAGAAGCTGGGCCCTAAATTTATTGGTCTGTTTCTCATTAAGAGGCTTATTAACGCAATGGCCGTGGAACTTCGCTTACCGGCCTCCCTTCACATCCATCCAGTGTTCCATGTCTCTTTACTTAAACCTGCACCAGTTTCCGAAACCTTAGATGACGGTTCTGAGTCTCTGATTGAGGATGAATCAGAAGAATATGAGGTTGAGCAAATTTTGAATGCCCGTCGCAGAGGAATGGGTCTTCAATATTTAATTAAATGGAAGAACTATGGAATCAAAGAGAGTTCTTGGGAGCCGTCTAGGAATGTCCATGCTCCTCGTCTGATTAGGGACTTTCATAGGTCCCATCCCGAGAAACCTGGTCCTAGAGTCGTCCGGAGGCCTCCCTTAAGGGGGGGGGCAATGTCAGAGAACCAGGATTGTTCCCTCTGTAGTCCAGCAGAGGGCGCCTGTTCGCTTATGTCGGAGAACCAGGTCTGCTCCTCCTGTTGACCAGCAGAGGCCGCTTGTGAGTCCTCTCTACTGAGCATGTGCAGGGGACTATAAAAACAGACAAGGCCTGTCCTCATTTGCCAGTTGGTCTTTTTCCTGCATGCTCCTAAATTCCTGTGATCCCTTCCTGTGTACCGACCCGGCTTGCTTCTGACTACGATCCTGCTTTCCTGACGACTTCGGCTTTGTTTTGTGACCACGATCCTGTTCTGCCTGCCCATGACCTCTGCTTGTTTCTCGACTTTGATCCAGATCTGCCAGCACACGACTTCAGTCTGCCTCACACTGGGAGTGCTGGGGAGTGGGTCAGGTGAGTGTCAATATCAGAGACTGGGAAGGGGTTCTCTAGAGTGTCAAGATCACAACTTGGGGAGCAGGACTAGAGGCTCGATTCAGAGAGACAAAAAAAGACTTTCGTTTTTGTGCCGATCTGTTTTTTTTTTTAATTTTCCCGCTCTCTTATGAGTGTGCGAGTGATTCTAAGCATGCATTGCAATCCTTCTGTAAAGTTTCCGTCCGTTCGTACGGCAGAGTACGAGTACGAGGATATCATTTTCCAGCGTGACTTTTCCATTTCATTTTCTCATGTAGGCTTTAGTTTTTTGCCCTTTTCCCATCGTCTCCTCCCACGAATCCTTTATCCCCATTAGATTCTGTTTCCCTTTTTCAATAAATAATCGTCCAGACGGAAATCCTTACGATCTTGCGCCTGCGCACTACAAACTTAACTCATTAAAGTGCTCGCCTACATATTTGCCACCTTCACTTCTACTACAATGTTTAGCTAAATCACTTAGCACTATCCTCCATCTTCCCTTTTGGACCCTTAAAGCTCACCCAAATAACTTGGTGGTTAGGTTCTTCTTGCATTTTAGCCCCCTAAACCTTACCCAAATCACTTCTCGGTCATGTGAATATCCATCTTTAAATATTTCTGGGCCCATTAGTTTTGTGTTAATGTATTTTGTAAATGAAATGACACTGAAACTTTTATTATTTTTATAAAATATAAAAATTAAAATATTTAGAAAATTTAAAATTTTTATAACTATTATATTTATTTATTCTTCATCTGTGGTCCCCAACGAGTCGCACAGCTCCTCCATCTCGCCCATCAACTGAAGGACCCTCAGTTGTGCCACTCTGGCACGTGTGGTCCCTGTTAAAAAATGTAAATTAAATTATTGGTATAACCTTGTTGGGGTCATACTGCAGTGCCCCCCCCCCCCCCGTATGATCCCAACACCTAAATCTGGATTTCAAAAGCTCAAAGGCTCTCGCCACCACGGGCCGAGTTTTGCATAGTGCCCGATTAGAGAACTCCTGGCCCGCATTCTGCAGGCAAAGAACGGGCATCAGGAGCAAGAGCAGGAGTGGATATCCTGAATCCCCTGAAAGTATTTAAAAATACTAACATAAAATATACATTCTAAGCAACAATATTGTTTAACATGTCATCAAGGGCTAAAAACAGCCATAGGTTAAGACATAAGTTATCAACTATATTCATTGTCATACAATGAAAATGGATTGATGGAATGTGAGCACACTTACCCAGGAGCCATCCACCAGATAATTCTCCTGACTCAAACTGACGAAATAAGCCGGAGCTCTGCAATATATAAGCATCATGGGACGACCCTGGATGCCCTGCAAGAACACTAAGGAATCGCATATCCGGACCAAACACTGCTTGTATGTTGTGCGAGTGGCACATCTTGCGGTTCCTGCAACCAAATATAAAATAATTACACAAAGCAACCAACTAAAACAATAACTCCTACAACAAATTAAGATTCAAGTTCACCAACCCAAATATAATTCACAAAGGGCATAAGTCTAAAAAAATATAGCAATTATATGGATGTTTGGGAAAATAAAGGTTTACATGCTAAGGACTAATTAAGGTCAGCATTAAAATGCTTCTATAAGGCATACATGAAATGTATTGATTCAGGTATGCATTGCTATACAAATTATGGCCTCAGCCATGCTGATACATGCAATGCCTTGGAGCTAAAGGCGCGCAGACTCCTCCACATAGCCGCAAAACATGTTCAACAATAGCAATCCGAGGCCTCAAAGGTCCCGTAAGTGGATCGCAAATGAAACGGTTCAATAGGGTGGTGGTCCCTCGGCAATCAGCTCTCTGAATCAGACGCAAGCCCATCCCAACAACGTAAGTTATCTGAATGAACGATTTTGTTGGGAAAATGATCCGATTTGCTTTCGTTCTTCGAAAGCGCATATACGCATTTTCCCGAACGTTCGTACGAATGAAAAATGAACGAAAAAAAAACAAAAAAATGACAAACACCCACAAAAACTTTCACAGACAGCTACGGAAGTCCAGAGGAATCGAGCCTTAGGTGAGTAATGTGGGTCAGAGGCTGTGGAAGGGGTTAAGTGGGGGTACAGATCAGAGGCAGTGGAAAAGGTTTGATGAGGGATATGGTTCAGAGGCTGAGGAGGGGGTTGTGAAGGGTGCAGATAAGAGACTGGGGATGATGTTAGGGGTGCTGATCAGAGGCTGGGGGGGTCAGGAAAAAGGTCCAGACAAGAAGCTGTGGAAGAGGTTAGGGGTGCTGATCAGAGGCTGGGGAGGGGTTCAGGTGAGGGCTGCTGATCAAAGCCTGGGAGGAGTTCAGATAAGGGATGCTGATAAGAGGCTGGGGGGGGGTCAGGTGAAGGGTGGAGATAATAGGCTGGGAAAGAGGTTAGACTGGGGAAGAGGTTAGGGTTGCTCATCAGATGTGGGAGAGGGGGTCAGATGAAGGATGCAGATACGCTGGGTAAGAGATTAGGGGGTGCAGATCAGAGGCTGGGGAGGAGGGTCAGGTGAGGAATACTGATCAGAGGCTTTGGAGGGGGTCGGGTGAAGGGTGCAGATAAGAAGCTAGGGAAGAGGTTAGGGGGTGCTGATCAGAGGTCAGGGAAAGGATGCAGATAAGAGGCTGGAGAAGAGGTTAGGAATGCTAATCAGGCTCAAGAGGAGGGTCAGGTGAGGGCTGTGGATCAAAGGGATGCTGCTTATCAAAGATAAGGGATGCTCATAAGAGGCTGGGGGGGTCAGGTGAAGGGCAGAGATAAGAGGCTGGGAAAGAGGTTACACTGGCGAAGAGGTTAGGAGTGCTGATCAGAGGTGGGGGAGGGGGTCAGATGAAGGATGCAGATAAACTGGGGTTATGGGGTTAGGGGTACTGATCAGGGGCTGGGGGAGTCAGGTAAAGGATGCTGATCAGAGGCTGTGAAGGAGGTCAGGGGAGGGATGCTAATCAAAGGCTGGGGAGGGGGTCAAGGGAGGAATGCAGATCAGAGGCTGGGGAGAGGGTCAGGTGAGGGATGCAGATAAGAGGCTGG
The DNA here is from genome assembly GCA_027917425.1 of Gastrophryne carolinensis. Lineage (NCBI taxonomy): Eukaryota > Metazoa > Chordata > Amphibia > Anura > Microhylidae > Gastrophryne > Gastrophryne carolinensis. Next base: position 132,677,455 of record CM051242.1, read on the forward strand.
GGAGGGAATCCGGAGGGGGTGCAGATTAGAGGCTGGGGAGAGGGTCAGGTGAGTTTGCTAAACTGTGGAGTTGGGGGTGGCAAAAGCAAAGTCTTAGGGTGACTAGAACACCATTTATCAACCTGCGGTACGCATACCCCAGGGGAGGGGGTACTCGGCAGGGTTCAAGGGTGTACTGACAAGGGGGTCTGACAGGCCTGGTATATTATTTTAATAGTAAAACATTATTCTTTCTTGCTTGAAAGGGGGCTACAAGACATGACCTATTTATTTTGGTAACATGATATCCTACTTGGGGGTACTTGGTTTTGTTTGGTTGTCTTTTGGAGATACTTGGCGTAAAAAGGTTGAGAACTACTGGACTAGAAGTTTGTGGCTCCATGAAAAAAATAAAAGGCAATACTTTGAAGGAAAGGGGATGGGGCCAGCTGGTAACAGTGAATATACTGCAAAGTTTGAAGCCATGAGAAATAGATGATGCTGATCACCCTTCTGCCAATCTGACAACTCAAGAATGTGACCTGAGGGACTCGGGAGCGGCAGTAAGAGGAGCTATGAGCAGCATGGTGAAAAGTTGCCACATGCTGCATCTGTAAATAAATCTGATCATGGCAGACTCTGCAAGCAAGTACAAAGGTACCGTGGCATTTGGTGGTGCAGCTTTAGCATGCTTTTGCTGATGTGTGTGGACCAAGACCTCAGTTTTTAACCAGATTTAGAGACAGATTATAGTTTTGGTTGCAAGCTAACAGGGTTAAGTACTATGACTCCTTTAAGACTTATGTATTCCAGCCACTGGCCATCCTTGTGGACCAGGCACTTTAGCCGTTTGTAATGTTGGAGATACTGTGCAACAGCTTACATCTTGTCGCTTATGTGCATATATATTGCTTACATTTCTGATAGTAGATGACACTGTTAAATGTATCCACATGATCTACATTATCTGCAGCATGTTGCATTTCCTGTGCATTCTTTACTTCTTTTTCCTGTCTGTTATTCACCATGTAAGGTGACCTCTTACTGCACTCAGGTTCCAGTAAAGCCAGTTCCTGTTACAGCCCAAATGTCTATCGGGATTCAACTTTTGCTGCACCTAGCACTCACACTCTGCAACAGGTTATGGGCCCAGTGACCCAATTAAGCCCCAGAGACCGGATAAGCTGCAGTGACCAGACACGACCCAGGCATAGCAAAGGCCTAAAAGAGGGACAGCACGGCCGATGCAGAGATCGACATAAACAAGCTTCCACAGAGACATCTCCTGTATATAAGCAAGTCTGTTCTTATATACAATGGAGGGAGAATAGCCAGCAGCAGCTCACGGCCTTGAAGAGGTGAGTTGGCTTTGGCGATCGAGGGGGGGGGGGGGGGGTTCACAGATCAGGGTGTCCCGGGGGAAAGGACCAAAACCCAGGAAATTCAATATTCTGGTTTTTGGTCCATTTTAAGTTTACACAGACAGGTACCAGTTTGTGCTTTAGATGCCACAAACAAGCACACATAGAGACTGTACTATTTGGAAAACAGAGCAGGTGAGATAGTATCCCTCTTACACTAAACAGAATGTCAAAGCCACAATTTCTGATCCATGTAAAGGGAATGGTAATGTCACATTTAAAGTGACAGACAACCACACAGTTCAAGGCTGGTGAACTGACACAGAGATAGAAGAGACAGAAGATTTTTCACAGAACTTTGTCTGAATAACAAAGAGACTATTTATCTTGCAGATGGAAGTAAAATGCAAGAAGAGGAATATGGGTATGGAACCGCTGTATGCTCCAATGATGCGGGACACAAATTAGCCATTTCTGATCTAGAAGAAGGACTCTTATCTGTGAAGCATCTGACAGCCAAAGGACTCACTGTAAAATTCCAAGTGTTCTGTTCTAGCAGATGATAGCAAGTGGTAAGCTGCATGATCATCTGCATAACCTCAACACAGTGAAGGAAAGCATAAAACTATACAATGACTGTATACACATATGGCACAGGTGTTTAGGTCACATACACCCAAAATGCATACAAAAACAGAAAAGGGGAATCTGATTCCAGTAAAGCCAGTTCCTGTTACAGCCCAAATGTCTATCGGGATTCAACTTTTGCTGCACCTAGCACTCACACTCTGCAACAGGTTATGGGCCCAGTGACCCAATTAAGCCCCAGAGACCGGATAAGCTGCAGTGACCAGACACGACCCAGGCATAGCAAAGGCCTAAAAGAGGGACAGCACGGCCGATGCAGAGATCGACATAAACAAGCTTCCACAGAGATATCTCCTGTATATAAGCAAGTCTGTTCTTATATACAATGGAGGGAGAATAGCCAGCAGCAGCTCACAGCCTTGAAGAGGTGAGTTGGCTTTGGCGATCGAGGGGGGGGGGGGAGGGGGTTCACAGATCAGGGTGTCCCGGGGGAAAGGACCAAAACCCAGGAAATTCAAAATTCTGGTTTTTGGTCCATTTTAAGTTTACACAGACAGGTACCAGTTTGTGCTTTAGATGCCACAAACAAGCACACATAGAGACTGTACTATTTGGAAAACAGAGCAGGTGAGATAGTATCCCTCTTACACTAAACAGAATGTCAAAGCCACAATTTCTGATCCATGTAAAGGGAATGGTAATGTCACATTTAAAGTGACAGACAACCACACAGTTCAAGGCTGGTGAACTGACTCAGAGATAGAAGAGACAGAAGATTTTTCACAGAACTTTGTCTGAATAACAAAGAGACTATTTATCTTGCAGATGGAAGTAAAATGCAAGAAGAGGAATATGGGTATGGAACCGCTGTATGCTCCAATGATGCGGGACACAAATTAGCCATTTCTGATCTAGAAGAAGGACTCTTATCTGTGAAGCATCTGACAGCCAAAGGACTCACTGTAAAATTCCAAGTGTTCTGTTCTAGCAGATGATAGCAAGTGGTAAGCTGCATGATCATCTGCATAACCTCAACACAGTGAAGGAAAGCATAAGACTATACAATGACTGTATACACATATGGCACAGGTGTTTAGGTCACATACACCCAAAATGCATACAAAAACAGAAAAAGGGAATCTGATGAAAGATCTAACAGTATCCCCTTTTCCAGTTATTATTAGATATGAATAGTGCATCAAATCCAAAGCTGCAAGCGCAACACTTTCTAAAGTCAGTAAGAATAGAGCTTCAAGACCACTTGACCTAGTTCACTGTGATATATGTGGTCCCCTAAACCCACCTACGCCTAGGATTGAATTTACAGGATACAAAGTGCAAGAGCATGGAACAGAGCATCATAAGACAATACACACCAGAGCAAAATAGGGTAGCAGAAAGGAAGAACCCATGAAATAATCAGATGTATGCTGACAGACTCTAGACTACCACAAAAATACTGGGGTGAGACAGCAATGACAGACACTCAGACACTTATTTGCAGAACAGACTCTTTTCTAGAACTCCATATGAACTGTGGCACAATGAGAAGTCAAGTGTTAAACACCCAGGAGTTTTTGAATGCAAAGTATTCATCTACATTCCAGAGGAAACTCATGCCAAACTACAAAACAGAGCACTTGAAGGAATCTTTGTTGGATACAGTGGCAATGTGTAGGGTTACAGAATCCTAACTCCCCAGACAAGGTTACCATTAGCAACAGCATAGCTTTTATTGAAGACCTAAGACAATGTGATGACAACAGAGGAAATAAGAACAGAAGAGAAACTTCACTGATCAGCCAACATCTGTAACTTCTGAACAAACCGTTGATGTGAGTGCAGAACCTACCAGTACTGAAGAGCAGACACAGGCAAGCTCAAACACAAAGATGCTAAACAAGAGAAATCAAAGGTAAACCACCTGTACGTCTCTAATACAAAGCAAATACTGCAGGTACTACTGAACCTGCAACTTGGGAAGGCATATCTCAGCTTTCAGAAGGGGAAGGTTGCAAATGAAGAGATAAAATCCATGCATGCCACCAAAACATGACTACCACCTGGAAGGTAGCCATAGATTGTAAAGGGGCCTTTAAAGTGAAGTACAAAGCAGATGGCACTGTGGAGCAATACAAATCAAGACTCATAGCCAAGGGATATTCTCAGGAATATGGCGAGGTCTATGATGAGTCTTTTTCTCCAGTAGTCAAACATGTTACAATAAATACTTTGCTGACAATAGCTGCCACAAGGAAAATGCAAGTGAAACACTTTGATGAGACAACAGCATTTCTACACAGGAGTTAACAGAGGATATCTACATGGAACTATCGCCATGATTCAAAGATGAACAAAGGCAAACTTCAGAGGAGTATATATGGTCTAAAAAATGCCACCTGAGCATGGAATATGAAAATAATTGAAGTGCTTACAGATGAGAATGTTCAGGGGAGTAAAGCAGACCCTACATTCAGGTGATTTCTGTGACTTCTTTTTCCTGTTTATGTTGTCCACTATATAAGGTGACTTCTCTTACTGCACTTATGTTCTAGTAAAGTCAGTTCCTGTTACACCACAAATGTCTATCTGGATTTGACTCAGCACTCACACTCTGCATCATGTAACAACCATACCCTTGTCCTTTTACACATTTTTGCAATTGCATTTCTGGGTTAACCAGCTTACTCCCCCCCCAACACCTGACTCATCACAATGGATGTGACTGGCCTCTACACATCCATACCACATGAAGAAAGCCAGGTTCAGACTGGAGCATCTGGGCCCACTAGAGGAAATCATTCTTGGGCCCATCAGAGAAACTTATACTTTCCACCAAAACACAAATAGATTGTAATCATATAAAATCTTGTGCTTACTGACCAAATAGAAAATAGAATTTACTAAATGTAATAACAAACTCAGAGAACACTCCAGGAAAGCCAGAACCACTAGGACTTGTACTGCCCTGATGGTGGCTCTGGGTCAGTGTCTGGGGCCCACTGGGTCCTCCTTGCTGGGTCCTACACTGAAGAATAGAGGTGACGTTATTCAGCAAAAACATAAACATAAATATTTATCTTTCAACAACACTCTTTAATTCAAATGGCAAGGCGCTGTAATGGGGTCCAACATGGCTCCTAGCTATGCCAACTTGTATATGGTGTACACATATACTCCATTCCTGCATTAAAAGCACATGTCTTAATGTGGAAATGTTATATTGCTGCCATTTTTATTGTTTGGCAAGGTACAGACAAAAAATGAAAGACCTTAAATGCAGAACTAAGTAAAGCTTAGCCAATCATTTCAATGTGAGCTTCAGTACTAAGGACTTCCTAGACGTGCTGGCTGACAATATTGCCATAATCCATATGAATCTCTTTAAGAAACCACCAGTTTTACATTCTGACAGTGTACAGCCCATGCCTCTTATTGACAGTTTATTATATATTATATATAAGTTCATCAGAGAGAGGCATATCACTGACGAATCTGGCAAGAGGGTGCAAGCTCTCAATTCTCAATAAAGCCTAAAACAGAGCCTTTGGGAAAGAGAGAGCAGAACATCTTAAGACCCAAGAAAAACCAACCACAGATTCTAAAAAGAACCAAATGCGGCAACAACAACACCACAAAGGGGAAGGCAACCACCACCACAGAACCAATTGTAATCAGCTTTTATACACTGTAGGTCATGATTAGGGATGAGTGAACCCAGCGCCACAAAGTTTGGGTCCGGCAAGTTCAGCAAACTTTGAACAAGTGCAGAGTGTGCACCCAGAAGCATGCTGCTGTAACTCACCTCAGCCCACGTTCTTCCTCTCAACAGCAGCAGCATTTAAATTTAGCCCTAGCCAGGACTACAGAATGATGGCCCTCGTCTCCCATGAGTGAGGACATTTCTAGTGCCAGCTGGCAGTGCTCTGCCACCACCACTGACAGGAAGAAGATTGGGCTCAGGTGACATACAGCAGCTTCCTGCTGCTGCAGCCTTAGGTGAGGCGGGTTGATGGGCTCAGAAGTCCATCAACCAGCTTTATTGTGTCCAAGCCGGACGCTGAACTCGAACAAGGACTTCTGTCTGAAGTCCATGTTTGGGTTTTTGAACCCGAACTCGCAAAGTTTGGTACAAACCCGAATATGGGGGTTTGGGTTTACCAATCCCTAGTCATGATAAAAATGTGGGTGTGCTTTGGGGTGTGAATTTAAACTCACATCTGAGAGAGCTTTTGAACTTATACAAACAAAACAATCTATAAAAATGTCTTATTCTAATATTCCCAATAAATCACATACACCTGTGATTGGGCATTTCAGCATTAATGGCAACTGCAAACACATGGCTGCTCAAATTGCATCCTGCAGTCTTGAGATCTCCCATGAACTGCCAGGGCTCTTTCTTTTCAAAACTTCCCAACCTTAGGCCTAACAGGGCAGACTAGGGATGGCATCCCTCACCCGGGACAGGTAAGAAACCTGGCTAAAATATACTCTCCCAACTGCTATATACGTTCTGTCCAACTTTTCAGGGTGGGAAAGAGGGACATTTTGTACATTAAGCTAGCCCCTATTGAGGGATGGATAGGAGGTTGTTATGCATGTTACACCTCAAATAGGGACAACGGAGAACAACGAGGGGCAGGGGAACATAGGCTCCAAAGAGGGAAAGTCCCTCCAAATGAGGGACAGTTGGGTGGTATAAATATATATATAAATATATATATATATATATATTCACTTGCATCCCAGAAAGCGGCCTCATATTCCAGCAGATGGTAACTTTAGTCCTAAGTGAGTTATGTTGTCTTCCTCTTTATGAGCATTAGTTTAAATCTAAGGGGAGGAGTAATCCTATATGTTAATGGGGGAAGATGGTTTGAGGGAATCAGGAACAACAACACAACTTGTGATATCATTTATTTTTAGAGATATTTAATGCTAATATGGGACAGATGGTGTATCGTGGTATTTATCAGCTTCTCAGAGCATAGGGGGCAGGCATTCAGTGACCATAAACACTGGGGATTAAAATATTGTGGGCAGTTCCTTATAAATACAGGAGTACTTTGGCCTTATATTTAAGTTCATCAGTGACCCTCTCACTGGGTGCTCAGAGCTATCCCTTTGCAGCTGCTTAATTCAGGAAAAGCTTATGATGGCTAGAACTAATTTCTTTGTAAACACTAAACTGAAAGTTGAAACATAAGATCAAGCTAAGTAACTGTTTATTGTCATTGTGTAAGCATTATTTTACCAAGTGCCAACATATATTGTGATTGCTTATATGCCATTTATTGTACCTAATTGATTAATTAAATTTGTCTTTAATTATTGTTAAAATGTATTATTGCTTATTTGTATTATTTACCTTTTGTCATTATTAGCGACTGTATTTTATTAAACATTTTAGTTAAAAGTCTGTTTTGATTATTGAATTGTACATCCAGAGAAAATATGAAATAACCTTTAGGGGTAAACTTTGAAAAGTTGAAATGAAAACTCCCTTTTTGTCTGGCCTTGAGCAAAAACTACTGACTACTATTCCAAGAATTATTCCACTCTAACAGATGAGCTTGCAGCGGCTTTGGCAAAATCTCACAGCAGTAAAGGCCCCCCCAAGATTAGAACACTGCCATTAAACCTTTAGCTACTGGAAAACAAGATTGTGATCCCCTGATCTGCAGAGTTTGAATTAGAGCAGATGGGATTAAATCTGTTGTCTCTGCCTTAACCAATCAGCTGATTAGTCAAGAAGTCTCTGATCTGTTAACTAAACACACATCTTTGGTGTATGTTGCTAAGGTATACACAGTGTTGATAGGGAAACTGTTTCCTTTTAGAACATAAAACAAATATAAAAGAAAAAAACAGAGAAGCTCAGCACCTTGATTACGTCATTTTGGCACATGAAAATGGAAACCTTTAAAATGCCATTGAAAGTGGAATTACCCTTTAAGTTCAGGTTTGCATTTTCTAATACAATGGCATACAGCCATCCTCTGTATATGTGGGGGGCTTCACTGCTGTTAGGAAATCTAACATTATATACAATAGCTTTGGTGGCTAAAGTTTTTTTTAATACATTACTTCATTTTTCCAATAAGGTAAGAATCATTGTTTAAACATTTGGAAACAACAGCACCCTATGGGACGTATGCAGGAAAAAATACATTATTTAGCATCCCTAATAGGGTGCTGTTGTTTCCAAACTTCCAATCGTTCTTACCTCATTGTTAAAATGAAGTACGTCAAATTTTAAATTTATCTATAAAATGAAGTACGTCACCTGTAAAAATGCCCCATCAATTCTTTTTTTTTGTGGGTTCAAGTTAAAAAGCTTACTGTGGTGCAGGTGGCAATTCACTCCTAAATGTGCAAACAGACTTGCTTCACCAAATATTTAGCATTACCCTCACTGTCCAAACTTTATTTCTGAATAAAGCATGAGTTGATTTAAGATGATCAAAAAATTAGAGGACGTTAAGAGGACCTACATCTAAAAAAATTCACTTTTTATACAGTTGCTGGATTTTTGCTTACGTTTTAAAAATCATCATCTGATCATATTATCTCTTACTTGAATCACACAGATAAATATGAAAATAAGAGTTAAAGCAAAGTGTTGCTCATTCAAAAGAGTTCATTAAACATGATGACATGTACAGTGCCTAAAGGAGTAATGTGTCCAACTATGATATAACCCTTTGTTTAGATTTCCAATCCTTGCGCTAAGACCCATTCAGACATTAAAATAATTACACAAAACCTGATTGGTGCAATCCTCCGCTGCACAGCAAAGATGGACTTGAGTGAAATGCCAGTCATCCAATATCCAGAGAAGCACGGCCACTCTTCTCTAGATCCTATGTAAAGTCGTGGGGTCAGAGGAGGATCGCAGTGATCAGGTAGGAAAGAAAGAAAAAAAAGAAGAAATAAATGGTAGAAAAGATGAGAGAGAGAGAAAGAGAGAAAGAAGGAAGAAAGAAAGGAAGAAAAGGAAGGGAGGCAATAGGAGAAAGATGAGAAGGAAGGAAAAGAAAAAACTAAAGAAAGGGCAGGAGGATAAGGAAGAAGGGGCAGCCCTTGCTGCTCTATGCTGTTTAGACATTCTATGAGGCTCAGATCTGAGCTCAGCTGAAATCTGTGCTCACCGTTGAGCAAAGAGCCCCCCCAGGGGTCACCAACAGAACCGTGCTCCGTGTAGTTGCCTAGTTCGCCCGGGGCTAGAAATGGCCCTGGCACAGGCACAGTGTGACCACTTTTCTGTGTTGCTGCAGTATGTTTTATACAGTATAGCAACATATTAACAGTAGAGTGCTGTACACTGTAGAGTGTTGTTTAAATCACATGCCTTAGTCCATCTCCCAGTATGCTGCTGTAAGTTCCTTATACTGATTTCTTGACTAAATATACCCGTTAGGTGCTCAGGACATATCTGTCCCACAGGCTCCTAATCCCCCCCACCCATTACTTTTAGCTCCACACAGAAAAAGAAACTTCCCTATTCAATGTTGGACGAAAAACATTGAACCTAGACCTATGCATTACATTACATAACAGAATACAAGACTTTTTCCATATACAAACATTATCTTTTTATTGAGCTCTTCAGTTTGCTTTCTATATAAACGATTGCACTGTATGTGGATTACACTGATGCTTGATTGTCTCTGAATCTAACTGATCGATGTAAATGTGAAATTGGAAAACCTTGGAAGGTAAAAGAAGCTATAGAGCTTAATCTTCATTCCCCATGTTACTGCATTAGTAAGTGTTATTCTTCTGATTTGCTATTCATCATGAATTATAATGGCTAAGAATAATGTGAAATTCCAACATTGCTGAAAATTCAATTTTGTACAATGACTTTTTATTAAAAATTAGGATACTGCATTAGACTGGAATAATTATTCTTTTATTAAGTGAGTGACACAGAGTCCTAGAGGATGATTGTTGAGTTATAACAATTCTTATAATATAAAAAAGATTTCAATTAAATTAATATTAACTTTCAATATTTAGATTGTAGGACACTTTTACAATATTTGTATACCTTTTGACCTTGACGTTATCAGGTATGTGAAATCTAAATGTGAAACAAGTAAATTACTATAAAAGACCATGCTTTATATCAATATCATTATGTCCTCTACTCTCTCCTCCACATTCCCTGTTACTGAGCAGTGTTATTTAAGAGAGAGCTAGAGAGAGAGATGGTTCTTAAGTAAACATTCTTATTTTGGGAATTTCCATGTTCTAAAAATGAGAGTCTTTCTCCCCTCTCCCCCTTCCAAGTGTTCCCCTTTTTATCTTGAAAAGCTTTGTTCTCTAGGTCAGTATGTAAAGTATATTTGGTGCAGGATCATATGTTCCATCCCAGCTAGAGACTGGTGAGGTTGACTTTCTGGACCTCTAATATATTATGTGATCCCTGCCAACCTCAGAAGGATAGTGGATATTATGTGGCTGCCCGACTCAGAAGATCAGTTGACTAGATGTATATAGACCATATACATTAATTATATAAAGTGTGGGGCTGCATCACTGTTGGGAATGTCTCTCTATAAGGAAATATCTGGCAATGGTTGAGTTATTTGATTTGTTGATGTTCCATACACTCATGGCTGGGCTCCCTAGGTGTATGGCCTGAAAAGGTTGTTGGTCGGTCTAGGGACATTAGGGATTTCTTTTGTATAGCCTTCAATGTGGGAAATAAGTACATTTTGCAACTCTGGCTCTTGCCTGCTGCTTCAATGTTAGCTCTTTTTTAAGTAGATTGAAACATTCATTTTTTTTTAAATTACTATTTTTAAAACCAAAACATGGCACATTACAGGCATACATATGCTCTAAGTCTGATTTATAGCCTGCAGGTTTATTTTTCGGGGTTGAATTCTCGGCCATGCTTACGCGATCATAATTGCTTGGCATACGCATACTTTTCACCCGAGCTATTTATGCCTTTTATGTTTTGGACTGGCGAATTTGTCTCGGAAGCCAAGTTTTTACGTATTTTCACCTGTCCATCCATCTCTTTCTTGTCCATCACTGGCCTTAAAGCATACATCAAGGGTTTTTTTAGGGTAAAGTTTTCTGTCCCCTAAGGCATCCCCTGTAGTGTGCATGTATGTAGTGTGGTGGCTTACCTTTCTCCTTTGGATCCATTAGGGGCATCCCCTGTAGTGTGCATGTATGTAGTGTGACTTACCTTCTCAAAGTTGGTTTATTCCATGGCTTCCCATGTAGTCTGCTTCCACCCATTGCTACTCACCCCTTTTTGGTGTTTTTCATCTTACTCTTTTATTATTGAAAATGTTTGTATCTATTTTGCAAACTTTTTTTCTTAAAACCCCTAAAAATGTATGTTTCAAATGTGTAAAAAATATAAAATGTATTTTAAAGGAACTTTTTGGGGTGGACCAACATGGCACCTGTAAAGACAAAAGAACTGCATGTTAATACCTGTTTGTACACAAGTGTGCCTGTCCGTGTCCCCCCAAATGCTCACTTCTTACCACAACACTGTTCTTTGCCCTTTTAGGGGGGCACCCTCCACCTAGGTGTCATCACTTTGTCTGGGTCTGGAATGAAACACCAGATGTTACAAGTCTACACATGTTTTGTTTGTGTTCTGCTTGTGTAGTGGTCTGCTTGACTTTGGTTTTCACCCAGTCATGCACCATACTAGTCTCGGGTGGCCCCATTGCGACATATATACACTCTTTGATCAAAAGATTGCAAAACAATCGTGCAAAAGGAACTTATAAATATTTATATCTCAACTCTGATTCTAAAAAAATCCTGCGCTGGAGTGATCACAACACGCATCATTTTGGGGCTAGTAAAACATTCACATAAACTATTTGATCCCTATGAGATCAGTGACTTACTCTGCGGAAAGAGAAGCAGAAGACACCAGCATTTAGCACATCTTTCATTTTTAAATCCCTTCTCCAAACCTGTGTGTTTCTTTTGTGTTGGCCTACCTAATTGCCCATCCACTTACCTGGGAAGTTCTGGCTGTAGAACTGGCACACCCGGGGCAACTTTCGTCATTTGTGTTTGGGTACAAACCGGCGTCCCCTGCCTACTTATATGGGCTGCCACATCCTCTACCAACGTCCTATTTTCATGGGCTTGAAGTAGTACCGGCCGGTTATGAAAGCCTGCAAAGACAAAAGGCATTATCATTGTTAGTTTCCTGTCTTCTATGCCTTGGCATAGTTAAGGTCCACATACATGCACCTTCCACTTCAGGTCTCTTAAATTGCAACAAACAAATGCATGTCCACGCAAGTGGGTGCATAAGCACTTAGGTCAGGTGGCGCACCCAGCTCTCCCCTACGCTAGCACTGTTGGATAGTGCTTACCGACATCGCTCTGCAACATGGTGAACCCAGATCTTCAAGGCCACAGTACAGCGGATAGGAGTCGTGGATGCACTTAGGCCAAATGGAGCACCCAGCTCTTCCCTCCGCTAGTACTGTCGGATTGTAATGTCTGTGGTCTCTATTCTGGCTAACCCAGCAATATTTCCCAATTCCCTCTGGCTACATACAACTTCTGCCCCCAGTTGCAATGATTTCACCATCCCTACCCCTGTGCAAGTGTATCATTTTCGTGTGTGCGCTGCTCTAAATAATGATAATAAATAATTCCCAGACATTTGAATAATAAGTAAAATGTCTGGGAAAGGAAGCGGTGGGAAAGGACAGGGTAGAAGAAAAGATATCCGTGCGGATCCTTCTGCCACTAGGATAAGGATGTTGGCGGCAGTACCAACACTGTGGTCAGCAGCCATGTGCCCAGGCCCAGTAAAAGTTGCACCAGCCATTTGCCCAGGCCCAGCCATAGTGCTGGCAGCATCCATTTGCCTAGGCCCACCACTGCTAGTAGTAGCAGTAGCAGCAATGTACGCTGTAGTTGTAGCAGCAGCAGTAATGTACATGGTAGTAGTAGTAGCATCAGCAAGCCAGAGTTGTCCATTTCCTCCAGTGGGCATGTTATTTCAGACAATGCATCCATTGTGGACTTGTTGACTCTCTCACTCATCTCAGGAGGCGGAAGACTCTGATGCAATGACTTTTAGCCAGGTTCCAGTGGATTCTTCCTCCATGACAGCTGCACGTCACAGTAAAAAGAGCCTTGCTCTTCCATCATCTCTCTCTTTACTGCCCCCTCCAGTGGGGTGCCAGTTTTTTTCAGCAGCCTGGTTGCTATGGATAGGGATAAGAAGAATTTGTTTGATGACAGTCAGCCTTTGGAGTGTGTTGCGGAGGTGATAGAGGTAGAAGCAGTGTCTGAGACGCATAATAGTAGTTATGAAGATGGTTGTGGTGTGGGAGGGCAAGTAGACCATGATGAAACATCAGAACAGAGAAGTGGTGGGGATCAGGAGGAGAAGTATGATGATGTAGTTTTGGACAGAACCTGGGAACCAGGGAACTAGGCAAGGAAGGGACATCATCAGAGCAAGCGGGTACTTCTGGCACTGGCAACAAAGAGTCGAGCCAAGGTAGGAGCAGATCATCTGCAAAACAGCACAGGCTAGGTCTGCTGTTAAGGTCCACTTGGGAGAAGGTGACAGCGACACAGCAGAAAAAAGCCTGCCAGAGGAGGAACAAAATCAGGTTGTGGTGGTAGTGGACATTCTATATCTTATTTACGGTATGCTGCCATGTGACAATTCTTTTGTACCTTCCCTGGAGAACAAAACCTAGCACAGTGCCAGATCTGCAAGCAGAAGGTTAGCGGTAGCCAGGGCACAAATCTAGGACTAGGAACTACGGCTCTTCATAGGCACCGGAAGCAGCATCACAAAGCTGCTTGGGACGATCAAAATGCCCTTCTTCAATTTCCAGAAAGCCAATCCTGTTGTTACCTCTCGGATCATTTTATGAGTGCTTGTCAGCTACTGCCAGTGCCAGGCCTACACTAGGCCTACACAACAACCAGAGGCCTCCTGTCCTTTGGACTAGTCTTTAAAATCTGTGCCTCTGTTAACGCCACCACCAGCTCCCCTTCTGCCTAGTCTACACAACTGCAGGTCTATGTCATGATGCACAAAATGGGTACATTTATCTACGCTTGTAAAAAAAAACAATGGTTGGGCTTCTTCAACTAAGTTGTCAAGATGCAGATCCCGCTTCTAACGCTGTAAAAATGGGATCATTTTTGGAGGGCTTGCCTGCTACTGCCAGCCCTACACAAGCACCACAGGTCTCCTGTCCCTCTGCCTAGTCTTTCAGTACTGCTAATTCCACTACTACCACCAACAGCACCTCCACTGCCACCCTCTGCTACTACTAGGCCTAAACAACCACAGGTCTATGCTATGATGCACAAAATGGGTACATTTATCAAGGCCTGTAAAAAAAGACATTGTTTCATCTTCTTCAATTAAATAGTCAAGATGCCAATCCCGCTGCCACCATCATAAAAATTGGATCATTTTTTGAGGGCTTGCCCGCTACTGTTAGCCCTACACAGCTGCAGGTCTACCCCATGTGATACCCGAAATGGGTAAATTTTTCAACAAAAAGCCATTACTTATTTTACTTTGCCAGAACACAAACCCTGTTGCTTCTCCCCATTTTTGTATGTGCTTTAAACTGTCAAAGACAGTCAGGGCTATTGAATTGATAATTGCACAGTGATTCATATACTAATTAGCTGCAGCTAATTCAAATGATAATTAGTCCACTAAAACATGTTTTTATTCAGCCTTGGGTGACTTCAGAGTGTTATAAAGTACTTTTAGGGCCATCAGTCATAATTTTCCAAAAAATGGGAAATATCTAGGTGGTCCAGAAAAAATCAGTGCCAGGCGGGCTGAGGGGTAAGTGATGAGAGGCCAGAGGGAGGCTTGGCTCACACACTTTGAACCACTCTCAAACTCAACAATTGTTTTTGTGTTTCAGGTTCCAAACTGGTGGTGGACTGCCAAAAACCTTGCAGCTCACACATGCAGAGGAGTATGTGTCAGGGATGCTGCACCGGTGGGCACTGGTGGGCACATCATCGACATATACCCACCAGTGGTAAGACAAGGGGTAGGAGGGCGACCAAAAATGGTTGCCACAAACATGAGTGTCCACATGCATGCCCAAACTGAGAGGGCTTGTCTGGGACACACATGTTGGGCAACATCATACAAAATTGGTGTGGACAACTATTTAAATAGTAGCTGGTCAGTAACGAAGTTGCAAAGTGGTTTTGATGTGTGGCCCAGTGTGTAACCCATGTTGAGGATTGTAAGGAGGCCAGGTAACAAATGTTTTATACTTGCATTGCTTTGCCTTTGCCATTGCAGCAACCACCCAGCCAGCAGCCAGCGGCAAAACCTGTGCCGACAGGTACATCATCTGGCATGCCTTGCCCAGACCCACCAGCCAGATCTAGCTTATTTACTGGCCACCCTCCCACCCAATGGGGCAAATCTAGACACAGATGAAGTAAATGTGTGGCAAAAAAAAATGGCAATGGGCAGGGGGGAAGAGGTGGCAACGTTTTTTTAATTTATTAATGGTTGTGTGGGACCATTGACCCAAGCAAACACTAATGTTTCTCTTGTTCAACACAGACCACACCTCTACTGGATGAGATGCAAGAGATAGAGGAGGACACAATGGACAGTCTAGAAATGATTCCCCTTCTGTTGCCACACCAGCAACTGGTTAAAACACCACTTCCCAGAGCCAGGACCCGGATTTGCAGATGGGCAGCAGCACCACTTCCCCTGAGTACCCTGAGGGTAGCCAGCCCCGCCCTGCAGCCAGACGGCACCTGTCTTTGTTAAGATGGTGCCAAATCATGAAGGAAAGTCCCACTGAAATTCATCCTGCTATTTTAAAGTGGTGTGTCAGACCACTAGTTTGCTCCACACTGACCTGGCTGCAGGGGTGATGGAGCAGCAAAGACACAACCAAACCTTGGAGGCACTCCTGGGAGAAATGGTGGAAGCAGAATGAAAGAATGCTGGCAATTCTGGAGGCTCCTCAGCCACCAACCAGTGTCGACCAGGCCACCTCCCCCTAAACATTTCTGTGTGAATTTGTGGGTAAAATGTTTTTTTCGTCAGAAGGTCCTATTTTGGCCTGTAGCCACCCAAGTTGGGTGGCTGTATTTATGTGCCAAAAATAAATGGATGTTCTTTATTCACACCCAGTGAAATGTAAAGGGGGGGGGGGCAGAAGCCAAAGAAAGAAAATCAAAAACTAATTATGAAATAGAGGAGTCTACCAAATGCTCACAAATAAATTTGGCTGAATGGATCTGTAAACCAGAGAGTTGTCCAGGAAACTCTGGAGCTGCAGCAGGGGTTGCCTTCTGCATATATGCTGCCACATACGCAGGCCCAGATACTTTTCACCACTTAATCTGGCTTATACTGGTGAGCACCCCCCTGTGTAGTCCAGGCACCAGAATCTGAATTTTAATAGGTTTGAAGGCACACACCTGAAACTGCAAAAAGAACAAAACAAAGCCAAACAGCAACTATTAACCCTTTAACCGCCAGCCTACCTTGAGATTTTGTCACCCTTTGTTGCCAGATTATTTTGCACTATTTTGCGCTCCCCATGTTCAACTGTGATTTTTGAAGGGATTTCCCAGGAAAGTGATATATTGTTTTTTTCAGCAGAGCCTGGGCTTTAACATGAAATGTTTTGTTTGTCATTTTATAAGTGTATTCTCAATATTTTGGGGTGAAAATTGTGCAAAAAAAAAAAACAAAACAATTTTTTACAATTTGTAGTGTTTTTTTTGTAATAAAAAATGTAAGTTTGTCAATAAAATCTTATTGCGTGTGAAACCCCAATTTCTCCCGGTTACAGCGGTACCACATATGTATAGGTAGACACGCTTTCCTGCCCAGGAGACTCTCCAAAACTGAAACAACACTTTAGGAGATTTTCAGATAAAATACAACTATGCTATGCAATATGCGCACCTTGCAGTTTTTCAAGAAAAACAACCCTTTACATTTGAAATACCCCCACAAACTATATATTCCCTAGAAGTATACACCTCAGGCTTTCTAGGCGTACCAGGCTTGTTGACATGGGT
Source organism: Gastrophryne carolinensis (assembly GCA_027917425.1). Lineage (NCBI taxonomy): Eukaryota > Metazoa > Chordata > Amphibia > Anura > Microhylidae > Gastrophryne > Gastrophryne carolinensis. Next base: position 132,694,452 of record CM051242.1, read on the forward strand.
GCAGTTGTCTGGAAGTAATCCCTCAATGTATTCTTTGGTTGCACAGTGTTTCCCTAAAAATGAATAAAAAAGCAGAATCAAAACCATATTTTCCTAAAAAACTATATACAAACCAGAAAAAAACTGAAAATTTTAAAAAGCAACATCCCCCAAACAGAATGATACCCAACCTTCATAGGTTCTGTCAAGGAAAGAGTTGCCAAACACACCAAAGTAAAGCATGTGCATAACGGTAATTTTACTTCAAAATTTCAGCTCTGAAGACAAAGTGCTCACCTTGTGCTTTTTCTACCAAACCAACCCTTTACATTTGGAATATCCCCCATATATTCTCTGAAAGTAGACATGTTAAGCTTTCTAAGCGTACCCAGCTTGTTGTAGTGGGCTCATCTTTCTGGAAGTAATATCTCGAAGAATTCTTAGGTTGCACAGGGTTTCACAAAAAAATGTATAAAAAAGCAGAATAAAAAACACCTTTTCCTAAAATGTCAATATGCAAATAAGAAAAAAACAAGCTAAATCTGAAAGCGCAAGGTCCCCCGAGCAGAACAATACCCAACATGCATAGGTACCTGTAACCTTTTGACTGCCAGTCTACTTGAGATTTTGTCACCCTCTGTTGACAGGATATTTTTCACCATTTTGCGTGATGTTTAACTGTGATTTTTGCAGGAATTTCCAAGAAAATGGCATATTTTCTTTTTGTGGCAGAGTTTAGGCTTTAACATGAAATGTCTTGTTTGTATTTTTTCTACTTTTTTTAATATTTTTTAAATAAATAAGTAAAAAAAAAAATAAAAAAATATATATTTTTTAATGGTCTCCTTTATTTTAACAAAAACACTTATTTTATTAAAGAAAACCATATTGCATGTGAAAGCCCCATTTCTTTCGATTACAATGATACCACATATGTATCGGTAGCCCCCCATAATAAAGGGTTAAATAAAAAAAAAAATGGTGTGGGGTCCCCCTTCACATGGGGGGGGGGGACACCATTTCTTGGGGGAATTTTAAGGTTTTTTTTGGGAGGCAGGTAATGGGGGGTCTCGGGGTTAATGGCAAGTCATCCACTAGCCACAGGTGACTTGCCAGACCCAGAGCCTTGTGAACTGGTATAAGGGGTCTCATAGGTCCCTTACCAGTTCACAAAGGGTTAAAAGTAAAAAATAAACACACAGAGACACACTTTAAAAATAACTTTATTAAAAAATATTTTTTTAAATTATTTTTTAATACTTACCTCCTATCCATCCCTGTGTTCCACGCTGATCACTTAGGCTTCTGCTCTCCTGCTGCTGCTGGAAGCCTTTTATACCTACTGGGTTACAGGTAACATAGGGTTAATTTAAAAAAAAATGACATAGGGGACCCCATTTTTTGGGGATTTTTAAGGGTTAAAACCCTTAAATATACCAAAACAAATGGCGTGAGGTCCCCCCTACCCAGCGTAACCAGCCTGTGATCAGCTATGGGGGCTTGTAGAACAGGGCGCAGGGGCCAGCTTTAGTGGCCCCTGGCCCTGCCGGCTACAAGCCGTCATAGCCTAGGGCCACGGCTCTTCTGCCCCCCCCCCTGGGCTTTGGGGAGGCAGGTAATATGGGGGGCCAGGGGTAAATGGCAAGTCACCCGCTAGCCGCAGGTGACTTGCCAGACCCCCGAGCCCTGTGAACTGGTATAGGGGTCACATGGACCCCTTACCAGTTCACAAAGTGTTAAATGTAAAAAAAAAGACACAAACACTTTTTTCAAATAACTTTATTAAAAAAAAAAAAAAATACTTTACTCACCTCCAATCTTCATCTCCTGTGTCCCGCGGCGATCAGATGCAGGTGACGGCTGGGCAGAGGAGGGGGGAGGCAGGCGATCGGATGATTGCCTACCTCCCTCCTCCTCTGCCCAGCTGTCACCGGCATCTGACAGCTGAACCGCCGGGTGCCCCGACGACACCCCGCGATGATGTAATCGCCCCCGCCCCCACCATCGGAGGGAGGAGGGCTGTTATGCCCCCTCCAGAAGAAGGAACAGCGGGGGGGTGATCTGGGAACCCCCCGTGAGGAGGAGAGCCTGCGGGAGCCGGCGGGGACAAAGGTAGGTAATTATCATTTTTTTTTTTTGCAGAAAACCGGGCGGCTGCTGAAACAGGGGGGGTGACCCTATTTTGGGCACTCCCCTGCAGCCGGAGGAGCCCCAATGGGCGATCGGAGCCCCTCTGGCTGAAGAGGAGACGCGGCCGGATCGAACGATGTTATTACTGGGGAAAGTCAGGCACGTAAATTTTACGTGGCTGGCGTTTAACAGTTGGAGAAGCAGCCACGTAAAACTTACGTGGCTGGCAATAGAAGGTTTAAGGGGAAACAGGAAGAGATTGGGGCACACAGTTGTAAGGAGGCACCAATTTACTGTGGCACTAGAGCATGAGCACAGTAGTACTGAGGGAGGCCAGGGAGTCAAATAGGCAACCACAGGAAACTAGCACAAAAATAAAAAGGGCGCACTGATTCCAAATGGCCAAAACAGGACAAATGAAAAGATAACTATAGAAGCGCAGAACACATAGACACTTAGCCAGAAGCCAACCGCCACTCAGCTTGCCACTCTCAAAACGGGTATACAAGCTGGAACTCCTCAAAATGAATGCATTGTTGGATGAGCCAGGGCAACGGCGAGTATGCCTAAGCTCTGGAAGGTACATGGTTTAAAAGCTTCCGCTGCTGCAGATGCTGGTACTCTTCACAGAACTCGCCAAGGGGCTCCATGGCAAGTGTGTATGCCAGCTCCGCTAGCAAAAAGACGGCATCATTTTGAATTGGAAAACTACATTTTTTATAGGCCCGGAAATGGCCAAATCAGGGCTTGGAATCGTACGCAAGTGCAGACTACAACAGTAAAATGATGTACACACAAAAGCCAAAGCTCAGCTTCACATGTAAAAATACAGTGAATACCCTGGTTGGCGTACACAAAGCGTAAAATCCTGCAAAAAGGCAACTCGGACAAAAAAGATGGCCCAGTATCGCATGATACAGATAAACAAGACTTTGACATCATTCCCGCATGCAGGAATCCAAACGAAAGAGGCCCTGAATCGAGGCTATAGTCCATTTGGGAAGGCATTCCGTGCAAATACATTGATCTGTCTTTTGGAATGTCTTTATGAAGCCATGCCGATCATGGACCTGCAAAGTATAATGACTCAAGCCAAAATTATTAAATAGTGCTGCTGTCACTGATGCTATTTAATGAGTTATGCTGTTTAGCTTAAGCTAGGTTTAGGATATTTTTTAAAAATTGAAGCGTTCTCGTAATCCTCATATCCAGTTTGAGAAGTAAGTCTTAAAGCTGTATGCTGGATATTAGATTTCAAGTTTTTAAAGGAATTTGATGTGTCATGTTTATCATTTTTGATTGAAAACCTATGTCAACTTGACTATAACCTATGTTTTGCCTAGTATAAAGTACAATTTTTGCCTAAAAAAATAATTTAAAACTTGATTTGCAACTGTCTGATCTTCTAGTGGGTGCCCTCCTAGGGTGTGGGAATGCCCTCACCACCTACTGAGGGATGTGGTGAACCCTCAGACTGCAGTGCAAAATCCCCAAGATGGCAGTCGTTACCTCAGCAAGGGCTCAGCCCTCACAGGAGAGCATAAGGGGTGACCACTTTTATGCGCTCATCTCCTTCTCTGGAGGAACTGCTTACAGTTTCCAGATTCCAGGTTCTCCTGGATCAAGCCATAGAAACCATGGCCCAGAAAATCACATCACAGATTACAAGCAAACTTTTTACATGACTGAGCTGGGGGAGAGAATTTCTATGAAAGACAATGACAATGGCATGACTGCAGTCTTAATGAAAGACTTTGAGGTAAAATTTATGAAATCTAAGTAGGAGGTTACATAGTTACATAGTTAAGACGGTTGAAAAAAGTCATATGTCCATCAAGTTCAACCAAGGATTTTTTATTTTATTTTCTGTTTTTTTTTTTCTGATAACCGCTAATAGTAACTGTTAAGGTTATTTTCTTCTAAATAAGCATTTAATTCTTTTTGAAGCTGTCAGCGGTTGATGCTGTAACAAGCTTCTGTGGGAGGCTATTCCACAGATTTATAGTTCTTATGGTAAGAAACAATTGTCGCCTCCAGAAACTGAATTTCTTTTTTTCAAGTCAAAGGGAGTGAGAGAGAGGATTTTACCTGAAATAGTGTTTCCCCATATATTTTGTTTTGCCCATTTATATATTTACACAAGTTAATCATGTCTCCTCTCAAGACTAAACAAAATTCATTCTCGTAATCTTTCTTCATTACTAAGATCCTTCGTTCATCTTATTAATTTGGTGGCTCTCCTCTGCCCCCTTTTCATAGTCAGAGCGTCCTTTCTATGAATGGGTGCCCAGAACTGGACGGCATATTCTAGGTGAGGGCACACTAGTGCCTTGTAGAGAGGCAAAATGTTAATGCATGATAATATCTTGGTAGCCTTGGATGCAGCTGCTTGACATTGCATGCTGTTATTTAGCCTGTGGTCTACCAGTATCCCCAGATCCTTCTCAACCAGTAATTCTCCCTGTTTTACTCCCCCAAGTATATATGTGGCCTTCAGGTTAATAGACCCCAAGTGCACGTCTTTACATTTCTCCACATTGAACTTAATTTGCCAAGTTGATGCCCAGACACTTAATGTATCCAAGTCATCCTGAAGCTTGAGAACATCTTCAATAGACTGCACTGTGCTACATATCTTTGTGTCATCTGCAACAATAGAGACAGTGCTTTTAATTCCATCTTCTATGTCATTTATAAACAAGTTGAATGATAATGGGCCCAGCACTGAACCCTGGGATACGCCACTTACAACTGGTATCCATTTAGAGTAGGCATCATTAACCACTACTCGCTGCACACGATCCTTCAGCCAGTTTTCAATCCAGTTACAAACTGTATTTTCTAATCCTGAAGATCTCAATTTCCCCAATAAGCATATATGGGGGACAGTGTCAAATGCTTTTGCAAAATCCAGAAAAACTGTATCTACAAAAAAACTGAAAAAATCTTGTTTGTCTTTCAGTTTATGTTTAGACATGATGATTAATGCCCATGCTCAAATGATTAATATCAATATTATTATTAATGAGTTCCCTTTCCCACCTATGCATTATACTTGTGCTTGTGTTGCACTTGTGTTGCATTTGACTTGTGTTTTGCTTTCATTTGCATTGCATTTCCATGGACTTCTATGGAGGTGCTGTATGCAGGTCTTTTCTGGGCACAGTGCACTGCAAACAACTGGATATAAAGGGGATCCAAGGGTACAAGTACAAGTATCCAAGGGTACAAGTACAAGTACAGTTTTTCTTTTTTCATTTTATTTTTTGTTTTTCCCAATGATCTCTTTCCTTGTGAGAGGGAAGTTTGGAAAAATATCCTTAATAAAGTTGAGATATATTGAGTTTACAGTGGGACGAGGGAAGATTTAATGTATTAGTTTTAAAATTTTTTTGATATATATACTTAAATGCGACTTAACTGATGCACTGGGCTTTTAATCTCTTGCATTTTAGCCTCTTGGGCTTCCTACGCACTTCTGCTTTTTACCTGAGTTTATTTTGCAGTTGTATTTTACTTGCATTTTGCTTGTTTGCATTGCCTTTCCATAGACTTTTATGGAGCTGCAGTTGCATTGTAGGAGGGCTTTTCCAAAAGTGGCATCACAGTGCAGGTGGCTAGGTGTGAAAGGTGTGAAAGAGGTGGATAGTTAAATAACTACTAAACTCTTTATCCAGGGCAATTCTAGACCAAGGTTTCCCAAACTTTTGGCATGGAGTACTACTTGCAATTTTTCAATAATCCCAAGTACCCCTTTTGCTTCCTGTGAGGCAGGAGAGGGGTTGAAGTTCTGACTGGAAGAAGACCTACACTGTATGTAATCTATCTGGTCCAATAGTACAATCTCTTCTGCCAGAATTATGTCCAAGATGCCCCATACCTACTTGTTAACTAGGCCCCTTGGTGCACTGAAGCAGCAGCTTGTACATCATGTATCTCTGCTTTTAACCTCCAGTGGCCTTGAGTACCACCTGAGGGAAGATTGCATTCCCACCAATGTTACTATTATCACTGATCTAGATGATGAGAACGTATGGTCTGAACTTTATATGTTGCCTCGTCAATTACTCTCCTATGGGCTGTAAGCCACAATGGAGGATAATTTTGTTGTGTGTTGTTAATTTTGTTTCATGGTGTTGGTTATGTCTTCCCTTTATTTGTCTTGTGTCTTATTTTGTCTTTGTGGTATGATTGTTTTTCTGGTTTTGTGATCTATTCTAATCCAGGGGGTGTGGGTGGTTGGGAGCTTGTATATAAATCTTATTCAACACCTATAATGTCTCTAAGTGTGTTATTCCTGAATGTTAAGGGTGTTAACATTGCACCCAACCAGTCTCAGTTTTAAATTGAGCTTTTCACACGGATACATTTTTTTGAAAAAAAGCCTTCTGATTATGGTGGGGGGGGGGGGGGTATTGTCTTGTACCGCTCTTTAGACAAAAAAGGATCCCGCTAACACAACTGATGTTCAAGATATTACTAACTCTCGATTCTACAGGGAATTGATTGAGAGGGAAGGCTTAGTAGACATTTGGAAGAAAAGGAAACCTTCAGCATAGGAATACACCTTTTTTTCTTAAAACAGCCTTAGGGCAGCATACTCTTGAGACCTTATGGCTCCACCCCTAGGTAGGAACACATGACCACCAGAAATTAATAAAACTCCTCCTTCCTGCCTCCAGTTGTTTATTCGTTCCTGCCTTGGGCAGGAGCCAGACCACCAGCTCCTGAACGACGGGTTTACGTAAGTAATGGCAGACCCACTTCCCAACTCTGGAGGTAGCCTGCCAAGGACCCGGGATGGCCAGATTCTCCTTTCCCCGACCTGGATACTCGGGCGGGGGGGGGTAAGCTTTTGTTACTCTTTTTCTAAAGATGTGTTGTGGAATGATCAGGGATTGCTGGATCCCAATTCCCCTTCCCCCCACCTCCCCCCCACCATACCGTGGTGGTACAGCATGCGAGGCATCCAGTCAGAGCCGATCAGTCAGCTTGGCTGGGAGGTAGGAGTCTGCGGCATGGAAGCAGATAATTTCAACTTGCTGTGCCGCAAGGAGAGCAAGGGGGAGGGCTGAGGCTGTTCCTCCTGGGTGCCCTCTCTTTCCAGCTGTTACACATACAGGTGTGCTTGTGCCATTTCCTTTTTTTTAAGGAAGTAAGGGGGTAGGGTTCGTTTGGGGGATCATCTCTTCCGGGTGGTGCCATGATGTCATACCAAGGCACTGCCAGGTTTTCTGCTCAGTGCATGGGCTCCCAGTTAAAGGTAAATGCACATACACTATCTGTATCCTTTTCTTTTTGACCTCCCTCTTTTTGCTGTAGAGGATTAAGAAATGGGCGCAATTTAGCACTGCCAGATATATTTAAGGGAGCTCATGGTAAGCACTCTGATACCTCATTCCAGGCATGGTGCACCAGGCAAAGAAGACTTTACTAGTCTTTGCCCCTTTGTTGACATCTTTGGAAGATTATGTATCGGAGCTACACAATCCAGATCCAAGTCCACTGAATACTCTGTCCTCCACTCAGTCTGGGAAGAAGGGGCCCAGTTCTACTCCAGTAAGTCCCCTTTTCTTTTAGGGCTCATTATTTAAAGCTACAGTATCATTTGATCCTCACGGCCTCTCCCCCTCTTTATTTTTTTGTTGTTTTAAACCAAGCCCCCCAAAACATCTGCCTTGAAAGTAACTAAGACTAGACCTGGCTACAAGGCTGAAAATTTGTGTAGGAGATGCCCGATGTGTGAAATCAAGTTGGCTGATTCCTATAAGAAGCCTCTTTGTCAATCCAATACTAAAAGAGTTGTGAGTAAAGAACGTCAGAGACCCCTATTTAGTTAGTTACCTGGTAACTTCTTTTCTAAAAATCCATAAGAGCAGCATACCGTATTCCCTCCCTCAGGCTATTGTTGCATGAATTTTCTTCATGCTTAATTACCAGTAGTGTTTTGGTTTGTCGTATTTTTCAGATCTCTAAAACAACTGGAGGCTGGGAGGAGGAGTTAAAGCTTTATTCATTTCTGGTGGTCATGTGTTCCTACCTAGGGGCAAAGAATATGCTGCAATTTCGGATGTTTCGAAAATAAGTTACCAGGTAACTAACTTAAGTTTTCTTAAAACATACTTAGGGCAGCATACTCTAGAATCAATTAGATTTTGTCCCAAACACAACCTTACCCACCTTTATAGGTGCTAGGTTCTAGTATAAAGCTGACTTCATGGTCTGATCAACATGCCAATGTTATTACAGTTGATTCCCTTGTCCTGAGAGGAAAATCATTCTGCTGGTCCCTAAACAAATCATTGCTCTCTAACCCGGACCTTTGCTCTCAAATACAGGACTTCATCTCTCTATATTTTATAGAAAATGAGAGCAGTGTGGACTCCACAGTATCCCAGTGGGAAGCCTAAAAGGGGACATATCATTCAGTTTAATTTACAAGTTAAGGGCACCACAATGAAACATACTGCTGAGCTGGGGCAGTTTTTGAGAAAGCATATCGCCACACCCACCCCTGAAATTAAGAAGCATTTGGATGCAACTAAATTAGATCTAAATTTACATTTGGCTACCAATGCTGAGAAAATAATTAAATGGACTAAGGGTTGTTATTAGCTTTTATTCTTTTCAATTGATCAAAAATCCCACATGATCCCACGGTGCATGCATCCACGTGCACAAACTGTGTGTCCTCCCCCAAAATGCACTCTTACCAGATAATGGTAAATGGATTGCCAAAGTTACATTGGCCGTAGACCATTTAATTCACTCAATCCATCACTGGGAACGATCCAATGCGTTTACAAAGCCTCTTTGGCTCTTACAGGGTTTACCATGAAAAGCAAAAAACAAACCAATAATGCAATTCTACTAGGTATTTAACCCTATTTAAATTTTAAAGCCAATAAAACACTCACAAGAACCAATATAAGAAATTGCATCTAATCAAACAATTCATAGCCAACTCTCACCACTCCAGACCACCTTCAGCTATAGTTCAGGGCCTTCCTCTGGGGTTCAAGTAAAAGAAAAGATGACCACCGGCTCCCAACGTGTTTCATCGCTTCCCGCGACTTTAGCTAGGTGAGCCGTTGCGGAGAGCCCCGGAATAGCCCCCCCCCCCCCCCCGTTTGGCAGCAGCAGCTGCTAACTGTAAAAAAATAAAAAAATAAAAATGACATTTACTTACCTGCAGTCGCGCTGCCTCCCTCCGAGTCTCCTCTTCCCTGGGGGGGCCTCCGATCGCCCCCCAGCCTCTTCAGCTTCAGGGGAGAGCCTGAAAGGGCTCTCCCCCTCTTCTCCCGACGGGCACCGCCATCTTGCTGTTAAGCCCCACCCCTTTGGGGGCGGGCCTTATAACGTCACTCCCGGGAATCTTGCTGCCTCTTCTCGGCTCATCTGTCAGATGCCCTGGTGATCGCTGGGTAGAGCAGTGGAGGGGCAGGGGATGCTCTGATCCCCTGCCCCCCCTCCTCTGGCCAGCGGTCACCAGGGCATCTGACAGCTGATGAACACAGGAGCTGACAATCGGGTGAGGTGAGTAAAGTTTTTTTTTTAATAAATAAAAATTTTGTGTCTGTCTTTTTTTTTTTTACTGTTAACCATTTGTGAACTGGTAAGGGGTCCATGAGACCCCTTATACCAGTTCACAAGGCTAGGGTCTGGCAAGTCACCTGCAACTAGCGGGTGGCTTGCCATTAACCCCCGCACCCCCAATTACCTGCCTCCCCAAAGCCCAGGGGGGGGGGGCCGAAGAGCCCGGGCCCACACAGGGTATGTGGGCTAGTAGGCTGCAGGGTGGGGGGCCACAAAAGCTGGCCCCTCCACTCTTTTCCTACAAGCCCACATAGCTGGTCCCGGGCTGGTTCTGACGGGTAAGGGGGACCCTACGTCATTTTTTTTTTTAATTTTAAGGGTTAGGGTTAGAGTTAGCCTAACCCTAACCCTTGAAATAAAAAAAAAATGGGTTCCCCTCTACGTCATTTTTTTTATTTTTAAGGGTTAGGGTTAGCCTTGAAAAAAAAAAATAAATATGACGTTATTTTTTAAATAACCCTAACCCTTAAAATTCCCCCCAAAAATGGGTCCCCCCCCCCCCCCAGCGTCATATTTTTCTTTGGGGGGGGGGTTGGCTCCCCATTTTTTGGGGGGAATTTTAATTTTGGTATTTTTTTTATTTTTAAGGGTTAGGGTTAGCCTAACCCTAACCCTTAAAATTCCCCAAAAAATGGGTTCCCCCCCTTGGGAGGGGGGACCCTATGTCATTTTTGGGGGGATTTTTGGGGGTTAGGGTTAGCCTAACCCTAAACCCTTAAAATTACCCCAAAAATGCCCCCCCCCCCTGGAAGGGGGGACCCTATGTCATTTTTCTTTTTAATTAACCCTTTATGTTTATAGGGTGGATAGTATTTTATTTGTAAATGTAATAAAGTGCTCTTTTCAGTTTGGGGGGTCTCCAGGGCAAGAATGGGGGGGCTACCGATACATATGTGGTACCGTTGTAATCGGGAGAAATGGGGATATCACATGCAATATGGTTTTCATTAAAAAAAAGGTTTTATTTAAAATAAAGGAGACAATTGTCTAAAAAATATATATTTTTTGTTTTTTTTTTGTTTTTTTAAGCAGAATTATTCAAAAAAAGTAGAAAAATTACAAACAAGACATTTCATGTTAAAGCCTAAACTCTGCTGCAAAAAATGTATATGTAATGTATATCATTTTTCTGGAAATTCCAGCAAAAATCACGGTTAATCATGACGCAAAATGGGGAAAAATATCCTGTCAACAGAGGGTGACAAAATCTCAAGTAGACTGGCAGTCAAAAGGTTACAGGTACCTATGCATGTTGGGTATTGTTCTGCTCGGGGGACCTTGCGCTTTCAGATTTAGCTTGTTTTTTTCATGTTTGCATATTGATATTTTAGGAAAACATGGTCTTTATTCTGCTTTTTTTATAATTGTTTTTAGGGAAACCCCGTGCAACATAAGAATTCTTCAATGGATTACTTCCAGAAAGATAAGCCCACTACAACAAGCTCAGTACTCTTAGAAAGTTAACATGTGTACTTTCAGGGAATATATGGTTTATAGGGGATATTCTAAATTTAAAGGGTTGTTTTGGTTGAAAAATCGCAAGGTGCGCACTTTGTCTGCAGAGCTGAAATTTTTAAGTAAAATTACTGTTATGCACATGCTTTACTTTGGGGTGTTTGGCAACTCTTCCCTTGACAGTACCTATGCATGTTGGGTATTGTTCTGTTCGGGGGATGTTGCTTTTTCAGATTTTACTTGTTTTTTTCTGTTTGCATATAGTTTTTTTTAGGAAAATGTGGCTTTGATTCTTCTTTTTTATTCGTTTTTAGGGAAACTCTGTGCAACCAAAGAATATATTGAGGGATTACTTCCAGAAAATTGCGCCCATGTCAATAAACCTGGTATGCCTAGAAAGCCTGAGGTGTGTACTTCCAGAGAATATATAGTTTGTGGGGGGTATTTCAAATGTAAAGGGTTGTTTTTCTGGAAAGACAGCAAGGTGCACGGGGAGACCGATTCATTAATAGCGCCAGGTAGCGACAGATGAGCGACTGTAGCGTGATTTTTTCAGCGCCAGCCAGTATTCGCTGTGCTTGGCCGGCGTTAGCTTGATGACAGCGACTCAGTCGGTGTGCGGTAATGTTGAATACGGGCTGGGGGGTCGCTGTTTCACAGGTTCAGCGTTGTATGTGAGCGCCTGACAACGAATGGCCAGAGCGAACGGCTAGCTTCATATTCATTAACAAATCATGCTCCGAATGTGCTGTCGCTGTCCATTCCTTGTTTAAACCCCAGAGCGCTGGCGGTATTAACTGGTTTTTAACCCCTAAACAACCATATTTTTTGAATGTAACATTATACATGTTTTTAGATTCATTTTGTAATATGAATACATTAATCTCAGACCTGTTAGATCAATTCTGCACAAATTTTTTCCTAACATTGCAGAAGTGGTCTCCGAATTTTTGACATTAAAAAAAAAAAAAAAAAAAAAATAATACCAATTAATTCTGATTATTTATAGATTGCTCCATTGAAATGCATTGGACATCGCCAGGGAGCGACAGCTCATACCTGGCGATGTGAGGGAATTTGCAGCGGCGCTGTTCGGTCCAGGCGGCTTCATGATGAATGCCGCGCTAGCCGTCGCTCTCGCCGGCGCTAGCCTCATTTTGCTTGATAAATGCGTCATTGTGACCGCCGCCGGGCGTACTTGAGTCGGTAGTCGCCGTTAGCTGCCGCTACCTGGCGCTCGTCAGACACTACCTGGCGCTATCGCTTGATGAATAAGGGCATTAGCGCGTAGCATAGATGTATTTTATCTGAAAATCTCCTAAAGCGCTGTTTCAGTTTGGGGGAGTCTCCTGGGCAGGAAAGGGTGTCTACCAATACATATGTGGTAACGCTGTGACCGGGATTAATTGGGGTTTCACATGCAATAAGATTTTATTGACAAACTTACATTTTTTATTACAAAAAACACTACAAATTGCAAAAAATTGATTTTTTTTTTTTTTTTTTTGCACATATTTCACCCAAAAGTATTGAGAATACACCTAAAAAATTACAAACAAGACATCTTATGTTAAAGCCCAGACCAAAACAATATATCATTTTCCTGGGAAATTCCTTCAAAAATCACATTTGAACATGGGGAGCGCAAAATAGTGCAAAATGGTCTAAGGGTTAAGGAGAAGAAGGTGGATGGGAATTGAGCTCTACCCCCGTCCCCACCAATCGGTGAAAGCCGGGCGTGTCTATAACACCTCACCGGTAACATGGACCAATAAATAAAAGCCGGACGTGCCTATAACATGTCACGGGAACATAGAATATAGGAGATGCGGAGAGCAATAACCCTCACTGCGCCATCTCATATTCATAAACAAAATTCCAAGAGTGGGCTAGGACAGATTAAAAGCATATTAGTTGCGTCACCCTGACTTCTAATATTGCCAAACAAATGTAAAAATTAGAACCAGGTATAGTAACTGGTCAGCTCAACTTCGCTCCTCAGGCCAACCAAAATACCATTTTGTGAATACTCACCTGAAAAATGGGTATTGTCAGTGTGCCACACATCCCGCTTCCCCTTTAAAAATACGGACGTATGGGTTATACACCTGCAAGGTGACGATGTGCAGAGAGACGTCTTGAAACGAGCCCCCTTCCAGCCTATATATACCTGGGACCTCCCATTAACAAACCAGTGTATACAAAAGCAGAAAGACAAGGTACCAGGTAATCCAATGGTAACCTCACAAAATAATAATAACCATAAGCTTCACCGTATAAAGGATTCGGGATACCGAAAAGGGCGGGGGTGAAGCGGGATGTGTGGCACACTGACAATACCCATTTTTCAGGTGAGTACTCACAAAATGGTATTATTCTCAGTGTGCCACACATCCCGCTTCCCCTTTAAAAATACGGACGTATGGGATATCCAAAAGCAGTGCCCAAAAAAGGGATGGGTATCCGAAGGCAATGAAGCATAACTTAAACGACTGCGGTCTGCAGAACTTTGCGGCCAAACACAGCATCCGCTGAGGCCCGCACATCAACCTTGTAAAACTTAGAAAAAGTATGAACAGAAGACCAAGTAGCGGCCTTACAAACTTGTTCAACAGAAGCTTGGTGCTGAAAAGCCCAAGATGCACCAACGGTGCGAGTAGAATGAGCAGTGATGCGAAAAGGAGGAACTTTCCCCTTAACAGAATAGGCCGCAATAATGGCCTGACGTATCCATTTGCTAATGGAAGATTTAGCTGGGGCCAAACCCTTTCTTGGCCCACATGACACAACAAAAAAGGCATCAGTTTTACGAAAAGAAGAAGTAGTAATCAAGTAGTGCTTAACACAGCGAACTACATCCAAACAATGCAAGGCCCTCTCTTTGTCATTCTTAGGATTAGGACACAAGGAGGGAAGAACAATATCCTGATTCAAATGAAAAGCAGATGCTACCTTTGGAAGGAAGTCTGGTTTATACCTAAAAACCACTTTGTCCTGATGCTTCTCAAAGTATGGCGCCTGAATTGACAAGGCCGCCAACTCCGAGACACGCCGAACAGAAGTGATAGCTACCAAGAAGACAACCTTCTGAGTCAAGGTAGAAAGAGCAATATCCTGCAAAGGCTCAAAAGGAGGAGCCTGAAGAGCAGAGAGAACTAAATTCAAATCCCAAACTGGGAGTAATGGTTTCCTGGGGGGCCGCACATGCGTAACCCCCTGGAAAAAAGTCGTAACTAAAGGGTGAAGCGCAAAATGCTTCTGAAAGAAAATAGATAAGGCAGAAACCTGCCCTTTCAAAGTACTTAGCTGGAGTCCAGAATCCAGCCCTGATTGCAGAAAATCCAGAATTCTAGAAACTGAAAAGACTCTACAAGGTAAAGATCTGGCCTCGCACCAAGCAATATAGGCTCTCCAAGTCCTATAGTAGGTGGTAGAGGAAGATTTCTTCCTGGCACAGATCAGAGTCTTAATAAGCGAATCAGAAAGACCTTCCTCCTTCAAGATGAAGGTCTCAGCAGCCAAGCCGTCAAACCTAGCATGGGTAAATTGGGGTAACGTAGTTGACCCTGAGTGAGCAGATCGGGCCGGAGAGGCAGAACGAACTGATCCACTGCCAGCCGAACGATGTCTGCGAACCACACTCGCCTTGGCCACCTTAGAGCCACGAGAATGGCAGACACCTCTTCCAGAGCCAGCTTCCGCATTACCTTGCCCAGCATGGGAATCGGAGGAAACAGATACAGGAACCCCCGACCTCCCCAGTTCAGAGACATGGCATCTAGTGCCAGAGCTAGCGGATCCTGGGAGAGCGACACAAAGGTCGGGAGCTTGCAATTGTGACGAGAGGCAAACAGGTCCACTTCTGGTGTCCCCCACCGGAGACACAACGACCGGAAAACTTGAGGATGAAGGGACCACTCCCCTAAACGGGACGAGCCTCTGCTCAGAAGATCCGCTTCCCTGTTTTCCACTCCCGGAATGTAAACAGCAGAGATGCAAGGAACATGGGCCTCTGCCCAAATCAGGATCAGGGACACCTCTCTGAGAGCACCCAGACTGCGAGTCCCTCCCTGACGATTGATGTAAGCAACAGCTGTTTGATTGCCTGAACGAACCTGAACAGGAAGGCCCAGAACATGCTGAGTCAAAAGAGCCAGAACCAGACGGATGGCTCTCAGTTCCAGAACATTGATGGACAATTGGGCCTCCCGAGGCCTCCACTGCCCCTGGAACTGACGATCCTTCCAGAATCCCCCCCATCCTGAAAGACTGGCGTCCGTGGTGACAATTTCCCAAAGAGGAGTCAGGAAGGACCTGCCCCTCAAGAGATTGTCCGAGACTAACCAGCACTGAAGAGACTGCCAGACCCGGGGAGACATCTGGAAGGACCGATCCAACGACCGCGGATGCCGGTCCCAGGATGCCAACAGATGTAGCTGAAGCGTCCTTGTGTGAAATTGTGCGAAGGGAACTGCCTCAAATGAGGCAACCATCAACCCCACCAGCCTCATCCCCTGACGGATGGATGGCCGAGGGTTGGCAAGAAGGACCTGAGCCAATTCCTGAATCAGACGCATCTTGGTCTGAGGCAGAAATACCTTGTGTTGACAAGAGTCCAATGACATTCCCAAAAAGGACACTACCCTGGCCGGGACCAGGGAGGACTTGTGATAGTTGATCACCCATCCAAAACTTTCCAACATGGAGACCACCATCCTGGTGTCTGTCTCCGATTGAACGAGCAAAGGAGCCATGATGAGTAGGTCGTCCAAGTAAGGGACCACCCGAATGCCCCAAGATCTGAGAATGGCCATCACCCCTGCCAGCACCTTGGTGAACACTCTTGGAGCCGAGGAAAGGCCGAATGGAAATGCTGCAAACTGGAAATGCTGATCTCCCATCACAAACTTGAGAAAACACTGATGAGCTTGGCAGATGGGAACATGAAGATAAGCATCTTTGATGTTTATGGATGTCATGAAATCCCCCTGCCGAAGGGAACCGATGGCTGACCGCAGAGTTTCCATGCGAAACTTCCGAGGGCGGATGAACTTGTTGAGACACTTCAGATCTAGAACAGGACGAACTGATCCATCCTTTTTGGGGACTGTGAAAAGGTTGGAGTAAAAACCGAGACCCAGCTCTAAATGCGGCACCGGCCGGATGACCGCCATTTCCAAAAGGTTCTTTACCGATGCCAGGAGCCCCTGCACAATCAAAGGATCGGTAGGCACCCGAGACCGGAAGAATCGTGAAGGAGGGCGAGACTCGAACTCCAGTTTGATACCGGACGACACTTCCTCCCGGACCCGTCTGTCCGGGACCGCCTGATCCCAAACCTGGGAGAAGTGTCGCAAACGTCCCCCCACCCACACGGGTGAGGGCAGCCCCTCATTGCTGAGCCGGCTTGCCTGCAGGCTTGGGCTTGGTGCCCCAGGATTGGCCGGAACGGCCACGGCCTCTGCCCCTGAACCAACCTGTACCCCTGGTAGAGGAATAAGAAGCCCCTCTGCCTGCTCTGGCTCCCCTAAAGGAGGGCCCAAACGAAGCTGCCCCCCGAAAGGAGCGACGTGGCTTCTTGCGTTGTGGCAATTTACCACCCTTGGTAACTGTGTCCAATTTTTCGCCAAACAGGCGCAAACCCACAAAAGGGAGCGCTGTAAGCGCCCTCTTAGAGTTAAGGTCCGCCGTCCACTGGCGTAGCCATATTGAGCGGCGGATGGCAACCAGTAGTGCCGCTGTCCTGCTACTCATAGCAAGTGAATCATCCTGAGCATTTATGGCAAATGAAATAAAGGTTTCACATTGCTTGAGAGAAATAAATTCATCACAAGTGGGATCAAGTCCTGCGCACAGATCCCTAATAACAGACTTAACCGCCAAAAGAAGAAGCGCCGTAGCGCATGCTGGCTGCATACCTGAACCAGCACTGATAAACCCATGGCGGGCCAATTGATCAATCCGCCGATCCTCACCATCTTTAATGGTAGTAATGTCAGGGGAGTGTAACACAGCGGAATTAGATAGCCCCAACACAGGAGCATCTACATCAGGTGGGATAGACCAAAGCTTAATTAAATCCTCTGGAAAGGGATACCGCTTATCCCAAGAAGGAGGAATGCCTGCCAGGCGCGCAGGATGTTCCCATTCTTTAAGAACAACTTTGACAAAGTGCTGTTGTTTGGGAAATACTAGGCGCGGCGTTGGTTCTGTAAATAACTCACCCTTCGGCAGAGGATCCACAACAGGCGGATCTAAAGCCAAAATTTTAAACATTTGGGCCAAAATGGAAGGAGTGTCCACAGACACCCCTGCAGCCTGAACGTCAGCCAAAAGCTGATCTGCAGGCTCGTCCGGCTCCTCAAGGAGCTCCCCTTCCTCATCAGGGGGATATTCGGACCATTCTAAGGAATCACACACTTCATCCTCAGGGCCAGGCGCTGCTAAGGAAAGGTGCTTCCTCTTCGCCGTAGCTTTGTGAGCCATAGTGGCGGAAATAATTTTCTCGAGATTGGCCACTCGCACAGCCATCTCGGGGGATGCCCCCTTAATAAACGTCCCGGAATGGGAGGATTTTTTATTTTTTACTATTATTATTTATTTATTTTTTTTTACTAGTCCAGTATATACAGACTGGGAGAGCCGCTGAAACAGGGATCCCAGGATCTGTGGGGAAACAACAGGCATCAATCCCCACATACACACAAGAAAAAATAATAACATGTACTAAAAAACTGCCCCACACAGTAAAATGGTGGGGCCGCCTACCTTGTTTCAGCAGGGCAAGGGGCTAAGAGAGACCAGCGCAGAGACGGCCGCATCAATCCAAAGCCACGCTCCACAATGCTGACAAGCCTGCCGCTGTGCAGGCTTAAACGCGGCAGTGAGGGATCTTCCTCCCTCTCCACATGTGAGCCGTGACCCGGAACTAGCCAGGAGAACTTCCTCCCGGCGTCTTGCCACGCCCCCTTACCCAGAATGACGCGGCCCGTCTAATGACGGGCCGGCTGAATAATGGAGGGAAATTCAAACTGAATAGCACACATGTGCTGCATAGAGTGAAAAAGACACACATACACTCACACCCCCCCCCCCCACGAAGGGAATAGGGATCAAGCGGGAAAAGGGTGCCCTAAAACTAGAGCTCGGGACAGGGGCATCCCAAATCCGGATCACCAGCCGGATAGCCGATCGCCCCTCAAGCGGAGTGTCACGGAGGAGATAAGCTCCTTGGCACCTATAGTGCCATCTGCCGTTGCCCAGTAAACAGCCTGGGCTGGGAGGCTTCCATTAACCTTTTAAAGGCAAACACAATTTAAAACTGGGCAGGAATAGACTAAAAGGGGGTGCCGGGGTAAACCCCGGCTACCTGAAAGCAGGAGACATCTCTTCTGTCTTGTCGCCTCATGCAGAGAGGAAAAACTGGTTTGTTAATGGGAGGTCCCAGGTATATATAGGCTGGAAGGGGGCTCGTTTCAAGACGTCTCTCTGCACATCGTCACCTTGCAGGTGTGTAACCCATACGTCCGGATTTTTAAAGGGGAAGCGGGATGTGTGGCACACTGAGAATATAGAATTGCATTATAAACTTAACAGAACATATAGAAAACTACATTGCGGACCCAGCAGGTATTATCTGCATAGTTATTCTTTATCCAGCTGATCCGACCCTGTCCTGTTAACCCGATCACAACCGTTTCATTACAATGACATCCAAGACCATGCACCTTCCAATCTCTACCTCAATGACTTGCTGGCAAGTTACCATGTCGATTTTAAAAAGCTCCACCACTCCGCTGCAAGGCTCGGCCGCAAAAGATCAAAAGGAGGTCTACTCCCACGTCACAGCGTGAATGTTGGCCAGACTGGCCAGTCTGGTCTCCTGCAAAAATAAAATGTCAACATCAAACTGGCTGAGAAAAAATAAGGTCATAATATGAGCGCTCAAAGATTTAATGCTGGAAGCATTAATGGTTGCCATCAGAGAACTGCCATCAGAGTCATTTGGTAGAATGTCTCAGTCTTCCTTCCGGCCTCACTATCGGACCCCTCGTGCTTACTGGAGGAGACTGATGTTTTCTCCTCCATATCTGAGGCATCTGAATCAAATGAAGATACCTCTATAAAAGAGTCCTCAAAGAGCACCTCAAACTGGTTGGAGAACTGCAATTCTGTGGGTGAAACACCCATGATCCAGTGCTCATCAAGTTCAGCAAGCCCGGGATAGGTGCCAGGACAGCAGTTGAGACTGGTGCCCCCCTATCCTTTGCAGGACAAGGAATACCCAAATTCCCACAACTAATTGACACAGCACTATCAGCTTCCTCCGTAAGATGGCTGGCTAAGGAAGCATTATACTGAGCTGGCATTAGCTCCTCCGCAGGTCCCGACGTTACTTCCTCGGAATCGTCCATTCTGCCTGGGAAAGCACTCCCAGGAAGGCCCCTAGCTTCACAGATCTCAGGTAGTCAGCTGCAGGTAATCAGGCATTGCTCTCCCAGCACAGCAGCAGGTGACCACACCTGCTTAATAACCCTAATAAATTGTAAGCTCTTCCCCCTCCGGTATCTTCTCTTATACCGAAATAGATTGTAAGCTGTTCCCCCTCCTGTATCCTCTCTTATTCCCCAAGAGAGCATAAGCTCTTCTCCGTCTGTATCCTCCCATATACCCTAATAGAGTGTAAGCTCTTCCTCCTCCTTATTCCTCATTTATACCCTAATACAGTGTAAGCTCGTCTCCTTTTGTATCCCCCTTATACCATAACAGAGTATCGGCTCTGATTGGATGAGAGCCCACATATGCACCGTTGGACCAGGGAAACACATCGGGCAACCTGATTTGGGATGCCCTGGGTTAAAGCCAGTGGTCAGCCATGATATCTTTTAGATTCCAGACTGGCCACTGGGGGGGGGGGGGTTTGTTTAACTTTAAAGAGAACTGGAGAATTGGATAATTGCAGGGGAAAAATTCCTATGTGTGCGCAGGCATACAATGGGCACCAATGCCCCTAAAGATCCCTGAAAAAAGGTATGTCAGTGACTGAGGGGAGGGGAAGGGGATATAAGATCTTTTTTCCACCAAATGCTCCTATTGTATTTTAATCAGTTAGAGACCCCCTCCCTCACCCTGCATTCAGGTACAGTAGAAACATCTTTGGAAATGTTGTTGGGGGTGGCGCAAGTTATGTTGTACAAGCTGCAACCGGATCAGTTGGCTTAGCTGAAAATGGTAATTCTGGGGTTTGTGTAGAGGGCACAGTGATCAGACAGCAAGGGGTTAAAAGCTTGTGCTGATATCTGTCTCTCACAGGTGTGCTAAATGTTTGAATAACTAGGGTTTTTAATTTCCACTTCATCTGAGCTACTATCTAATAAAATAGTATTAGTTTGTAGCTGTCTTTTTAATATCTATACCAAGAGGATAATCTTATATAGAAAAATCAAGGGAAAGTATGGTAAACTTACCTGCCAGGCCCAGAGGTACGTAACATTCCCAGGGGCATGCCAGCATCCACTATTCAGAAAGGCCTGGCGCAGGTATGCGTCTCAGAAGTGAGCTGGGGATCCATCCATGCCAATGAGATGCTGAGGGATCCGGGAAGAGGTAAAGGAAAATGGGTGATCCGGGGGGAGTGGGGTTATGGCAGTGGGGCATCCCAAATTAGATCATCGGGATAGTAAAAATCCTGGTGATAGGTTGCTCTAGAATCTATAAGACTGCAGGGTCATCTGATTTCCTCTCCCGGTTTGGAATTCCTCACTGTGTGAAACCCTGCAAGTTCCTGGTAAAAACTACCTGATTCTCAACCAGACCAACACTCTCAAGAGTCCTTTAAAGTGGAACAAGAGCCGACCGCTGACCCTCCCTTACTGTTTAAAACCCCCGCGTTTTCATCCAGTTGGAGCCATTTGATGTGACTATATCATTCAGCAAACAGCTCTGATTGGGAGAGCAAGAGGGCACATTTTTGGCATGTGTATGCACTCCTATCCCAGCCATTCATATAGGCTAGGGCAGGAGCACAGTGCTGCTGGGGATGCAGCTGCTTCTGCTCCCATTAATCCCAATCAGAGCCGTTTGTTGCATGACATAGTCAAGGCAAGTGGCTCTGACTGGACGAAAGCCCGCACATGCAATGTTGGTTTATTACTGGCTTTCTCGGGTGTTTCACGCAGCCAATGAACTAAACCCAGGATAGTCAAAATCCCTGGTTTTGTTCCGCTTGTTTTTTTTTGTTTTTTTGGAAGCAGTTTGTACTCCCTGTAATCTGTTGCTATTGGCAACTGTACAAAAAACCTACAAGAATGTAAGGGCGCTCACTTACACATGCCCTACAGCGGTGTTATGTGTGTTCAGGGCTCACTTCTCTCTTCTTATAGATCTTGGTGTACGGTTGCCAATAGCAACAGATTGTGTCGTGAAAACTGCTTCCATAACAGACACATTTACTAACATTAGAAAAAAATGCTAGATAGGCTCAGCACATTGTGGACATAATGTTTGGCACAAAAGAATTTACACTTTCAAGTGTACCCTAATAGATTGTAAGCTTAAGCACAAGAGCCCAATATTAATCTAACAGAAATTCCATGGATGTCACTAGGAGCAGAGGAGTGTCACTAGCATAGGAGCCCCATATTAATCTAGCAGAAATGCCATGGATGTCACTAGGAGCAGAAGGGTGTCACCAGCATGGGAGCACCATATTCATCAAACAGAAATGCAATGGGTGTCATCCGAAGCCACTCCGGCCGGGACTGGCCAAAAGATGAATGTAGATTCTCACACAACAAGGAATCCCAATTTGGGATACCCCATATAAAGGGGAACCCCTGCCCCTAGACTCTTATAGACTGTAGGTTGGTGGTTGCTCCTATTTAAAAAAATAGCAATGTGCTTCAGGTAAGGTTTAGGTCTGCTTTAAAATGAGGTTACATTTAACCCTTTCGCTGCCAGCCTATCTGGAGATTTTGTCATCCTTGTTACCGGACCATTTTGCACTATTATGCGCTCCATATTTTAACTGTGATTTTTGAAGGGATTTCCTAGGGAAATTGTATATTGTTTTTTTCAGCAGAGTTTGGGTTTTAACATGAAATGTCTTGTTTCTCATTTTTTAGGTGTATTCTCAATATTTTTGGGTAAAATATGTGCAAAGAAAAAAAAATCTTTTTTACAATTTGTAGTGTTTTGTTGTAATGAAAAATGTAAGTTTGTCAATAAAATCTTATTACGTGTAAAAGCCCCATTCCTCCCGGTTACAATGGTGCCACATGTGTATTAGTAGACACCCTTTCCTGCCCAGGAGACTCCCCCCAACTGAAACAGCGCTTTAGTAGATTTTCAGATAAAATAAAACTGAGCTAGGCGCTATGCGCACCTTGCAGTTTTTCAAGAAAAACAACCCATTACATTTTAAATCCCCCCCCCCCCCACAAACTATATATTCCCTGGAAGTACACACATCAAGCTTTCTAGGCATACCAGGTTTGTTGACATGGGTGCAGTTTTCTGGAAGTAACCCCTCAATGAATTATTTGGTTGCACAGGGTTTCCCTAACAAAAGAATGAAAAAAGAGAATCAAAGCCACATTTTCCTAAAAAGCAATATGCAAACAAGAGAAAACAAGTGAAATCTGAAAAAGCAAGGGCCCCTGAACAGAACGATACCCAACATGAATAGCTACTGTCAAGGGAAGAATTGGAAAACACCACAAAGTAAAGCATGTGCGTAAGAATAATTTAACTTGAAAATGACAGCTCTGAAGACAAAGTGCGCACCTTGCATTTTTTCTACCGAAACAAACCTTTATATTTGGAATACTCCCAACAAACCATATATTCCCTGAAAAAACACATTTTATTCCCTGAAAGAACACATGTTCAACTTTCTAAGCGTACCTAGCTTGTTGTAATGGGCTCATCTTTCTGGAAGTTATCCCTCGAACAATTCTTTGGTTGCACAGGGTTTCCCTAAAAAATGTTAAAAAAGCAGAATAAAAAACGCCTTTTCCTAAAATATCAATATACAAACAAGAAAAACGAGCAGAACAATACCCAACATGCATAGCTACTTTCAACCCTTTTAATTGACAGCCTACTTGAGATTTTGTCACCCTCTGTTCACAGGTCATTTTTCACCATTTTTCCCCATGTTTAACCGGGATTTTTGCAGGAATTTCCAGGAAAATTCTATATATTTTTATTGTGGCAGAGTTTAGGCTTTAACATGAAATGTCTTGTTTGTCATTTTTTTCACTGTTTTATAAAATATTTCTAAGTAAAAAAAATAAAAAATATATTTTTTTCAAATTGTCTCATTTATTTTAAATAAAACATTTATTTTATTAAAGAAAACCATATGACATGTGAAAGCCCCATTTCTCCCAATTACAATGGTACCACATATATATCGGTAGCCCCCGTTCCTGTCCAGGAGACCCCCCCAAACTGAATAGAGCACTTTATAACATTTCCAAATTAAATACAACTACTATCCACATTATAAAGGGTTACTTTTTTTAAAAAATGGCTTAGGGTCCCACATTTTTGGGGGGAATTGTAAGGGTTAAAAACCCCTAAAAATCCCTCCAAAATGGCACCCAGCATAACCAGCCCGTGACTAGCTATGGGAGCTTGTTGAATAGGGCGCAGAGGCCAGCTTTGGTGGCCCCTGGCCCTGCAGGATACAAGCCGGCATGGCCTATGGCCACGGGCTCTTCTGCCCCCCACGGGTCTTGGGGAGGCAGGTTATGAGGGGCTCGGGGTTACTTGCCAAACCCAGAGCCTCGTCAACTGGTGTAGGGGACTCATAGATCCCTAAAACATCCCTAAAACACACAGACACAGGGAAAAAAAAATATTTTTTTTAATACTTACCTCCCATCCATCCCTAGGCACTGTGTCCCACGCTGATCACTTTGGCTTCTGCTCTCCTGCTGCTACTGGAAGCCTTTTATAGCTGCTGGTTGACAGGTAACATGGGGTTAATAAAAAAAAAAAATGACATAGGGTTAAAAACCCTTAAAAATAAAAAAAAATATGGCTTGAGCCCCCTCCCCACCCATAACCAGCCAGGGACCAGCTATGGGGGCTTGTAGAACAGGGCACAGGTGCCAGCTTTGGCAAGCCTATGGCCATGGGCTTTTTTTTTAACCCTAAGCCCCCCCATTACCTGCCTCCCCAAAACCCAGGGGGGGCCCTGGGTTTTGGGGAGGCAGGTAATGGGGGGGGCTTAGGGTTAATGGCAAGTCACCCGCTAACCGCAGGTGACTTTCCAGACCCAGAGCCTTGTGAACTGGTATAGGGGTCTCATGGACCCCTTACCAGTTCACAAAGAGTTAACAGTAAAAAAAAAAAAAACACACCACACAAAAATGTCAGCCAAGGGATGATCGAGAGCCTGCGGGAGCGATCGCAACTGCAGGTGAGTAAATGTTTGTTTTTTTTTTAAACAGGAATTGCACGCTGCTGAAGCGGGGGTACCCCATTCCGGGCACTCCCCTGCAGCTGGAGGAGCCCAGGGGGGAAATCGGAGGCCCCCAGGATGAAGAGGAGGCCCGGACAGATCGAACAAGGGGTCAGGTGAGTGTTTTTTTTACTTGTTTTTTACTGTAGCAGGGGGGAAAGTCGGGCACGTAGATTCTACGTACTTGGCACTTAAAAGGAGTGGAAGTAAGCACGTAGAATCTACGTGCTTGGGACTGAAAGGGTTAAAAATCGAAAAACATTTTCATTGATTGTATGAAATGGGAACATTGCAATATATCCGCAGCAGGAAAACATACAGCAGGGAATTGGGAATAATTTTTTTTTAATTGCCCAGTTGACAGTATGTAATGTTTTTGCAACTGAATGAAACCTTTGCAGTACACTGCTCCCCTTAGTGGTTGCTGGAATGAAATGTGGGAATTTCTGGGATAAGAAATCCTAACTAATTACAACAAAGGACTCAATTTAACCAATTTGTAGATGAGCCTGACTACATCTGTAGCATATAACCTGACGGGAACACATATCAGCAGTCAAAATTACTGAGCACTATCGCGAAAAATGGCCCAATGATAAAAATTCATATAAATATCCTGGATGGAGGGAGGAAAGGTCACTTGTATATAACCAGCATTAAGAAATATCCAGCCAGGTTTGTTTTTTTATTTTAATGGAAGGAAGAGGAAATAAGGGGTGACAGGCGCTGTCACCCCTGATAATCTAAACCTGTCACTTCTGGATTTTATTCCTATCATGAGAGAATAAAGCACAAGCTTGGCTGGAATTTTATTCAGTTTGGGTGTATAAGTGACCCCTTCTCTCATAAGCCGAGGTGTTTATATGGATTTTTGATATTACAAAATTTCACGATAGTGCTCCTTTAAATACTGTATTTATTTAGAACCCTCCTAATACCTGTGCATACTAATTTATTAATGGTCCTGTCTTTTATTTGGCTTGGGAAACATTAGCGAATCGCTAAATCCTTAAAGCAGATCTTCACTCTGAATAAGAGTCTATCTTATATGTTTCCCACACCCTGTACATACAGATTGTCCACATTAAAAATCATCTTACCTGCATCTACTGCATGTTATGAGCCTTTAAACGTCCAAGATGGCGGCTCATGGAAGCCGCCATCTTATCAGGCAGCCTGCAAACAGGAAGTGCCTCCTGACTGTGGTGCTCTGCATTCTGGGACTGCTGACCTTTACCTGACCCCCAGCTCTGCTCTGTCTGAGCAAAGCACAGCTATAACTCGCCCCCCCTGTACCTTATCCCACTCTCCTCTCCTCAGTAAGTGTGATGCTTCTGAGTCAAGATGGCGGCGCCCGTATCCTAAATTCCTGAACAGAGTTGCAGCCCAGTGGGGGAAAGAATAATAAGTTAGTGACTAAAAACATAAAATATATTAATTTTAGATGCTGGGGAACCATTTTTTAAGAGTTTGGGCTTTTCATTAAATCACGCTGAAGGTCCGGTTTAATATACTGTTCCTGTACAAGGGAAGGATTTGGGGTCCCGGAAACACGGAAACGCTGGTTGATGGGCTGCTGACAAGACAGCTCACCCCCCCAGGGAAGACTTGGGAGCAAGGACGGGCCTCTGTTCGGCCTCAAACTGTGAAAAGTACACGGATATCCAGCTCACCAATCTCCTAAAATATAACTTTTACTTATCTTTTACTTAACTTTTTCATTAAAAACATGACAACCACATGCCCGCTGTGTCAAATGTGCAGGTCCCTCAGCCTCAGGTTGCGAGTTTCGGGGCGAGAGCCTCTTAGTCATCATGCTGAGCAGCCCATCAACCCACTTCACCTAAGGGTGCAGCAGCAGGAAGCTGCTGTAACTCACCTCTGACATATTCTCTTCCGGTCAGTGGCAGCGAAGGCAGTGTTTGAAACCCCCAGCCTCTGACAAGAACAGGATCATGGGATGAGTTGGGTTAAATGAAAGCTTCTGCTGCACACTCTACAACCCCTCTCCCCCACCACAGCTACCCCCCAAAGTCTGGGTCCTCATTAATTTCAATAGGGACCTGGTTTCGGACCCTGAACCCAAACATATATCCAAAGTTCGTCCGAACTTGCCGGACCCAAACTTTGGGGGATTCGCCCATCCCCAGCAACTACTAAACCATTGTCAGTTTTTTGCGAATCAAGTGCAAACATGTGTATGCATATTGGCGAATATATTATCCTGCGAAAATGTGCATGCATGTGCCAAGGTATGTGGAAATTGCTCTCCACCATTTATCTGGCGAATGTGGCCTTTTCTTATGCGAAAATATACTTTTCCACATGTTTGTTGTGCTATCACTCACAAATTACCTAGGTAAGTAGCTACAGAGCAAAAATCCTTCGAAATGACAACTCTTAATGTACACATGCCTACATGCAAACGCACATCTCCAGCCACCTTTTTTTTTTTTGTGTATATATTCTTATATCCAAATTGAAGCCATATGCGAATATATATTCGCACCGTAACAATATATACTCACACGGTGTTGAATCGGCTCTGTGCAGATTTGAATTTTCACATTTTTTTTGCAAGAGTATGCATGTTCACATTGTATTTTTCATTTCCTGCAAATCAACTGCTAACATATGTATGCATATCGGTATATATATTAGCATGTATAAATGTGCATGCATGTGAATGAATGTTTGCATAATTCAGCAGAGGCTCTGCCTTGACGTCGCAGAAGCGCATGCTGTAAAGCAAAATTTAGTTGCTTTACAGTAACGAGAAAAAAAAAGCAGAATAGACTTAGGGGGTTATTTAAGAGCGTATAGCGTCAGGTAGTGTTTCGTAATGGCAGGCAGCATCTGGTGAACGCCGGGTGCTGTACACCAAACCGTATTTAAGAAAGCGAATCTGGTGAGCGCCTCTAACAGCGCCATGTAGCGTCACATGTATTAATCCAGGCGGCTCAGCATATAGCGCCGGTGCTCTAGGCTCAGGAGCACCATGTATTACCTGTCGCTCTGTAGCGCTCTCCCATACATTTCAATGGGCTGTAAGTGTTTTTATAGTTATTACTGTTATTAAAGTGGATCGCAACAGGAACAGATCTTAGTAATATATTATATTACTGGGATTTATGAACAACCTGGGGGACTTCACATAGTTAGCCATCCACAATCCCTTTAGTGCAGGTTAAAGGACCCAAACCCATATTGGTTATTTGTTTTTTTTAATTTTGTGTTACAATTTCAATGAATGTAATTGTATGTCATTTAATATGTATTTATGGTTCTAATTTATTTTATTTTTCCTGTCTGTGCTTCTAGAATTTTTGTATAAAAGAGTACGACTATGTTATTAGGGAGAAGGCCAGCATCGTGGAGGAGGTGAAGGCCATGGTGTCCTGGCGCTTTGAAACAGAATTGAGGGCCAAGTCAATATGACATAGCTGGTCAGACTTTAAGTGCCGGGACCACGAGAGCATTTATAGGCTCTATAATGCCTACTCTTCTGGTAAGATCAATACATATACACAAACACTATTCTTAGATATGTTCACTTTAACCTGCTGTATTTCTTAATGTATATATATTTTTTCTCTACACAGATAAGCCGCCTCCCCTTGGAAATCACGGGAAGGGTGTTCTCTCCTGCACCAGAATCCTTGGTTCCGATGACTCGGCGGGGGAGGGGCCCTCTCAACGGTGACAAATCGAGGACCCAGGGGAGGAAGGGGATGAAGAAGTGGAAGCCTCAGTGGAGCCTGCTGCTGAGGTGAGGGTGAGGTAGAGCCTCGGCTCCTCTGAGTCTCACTACTGCTGGGGCCACTCTCAAGTGGGGAGTCCCGGTGGAGAGGAGGAAAGGGACTCCACTACATTCCCTGAGGGTTCAGGGATTGAGAGGGAGGAGGGTGGCACCTCGGATTTTGGCACTGTTGGGCGGAATTGAAGGAGTAGGGGCTCCCGGCTTAACCTCAAATCCTTCCCTGGGAAACTACCAACATCTCATCCAACATCTCATTGTCTGGTCATTTGCAACAGTCTTGTGTGTTAAAGTTTGTTCAATTGTCCAAATTTCTTTTTTAGGGCATCATAGAGCCGCACCTTCTCCACCGATGTTTGCCTAGCTGGGAACCGGCATGGTAGAGGTAAGATTGACATTAATAAAGCTCAACACCTATAAGTATCATGTGTTGCCTGCCTTTATAATTGTTTTATAATGTGACATGCAATTGTGTTGTGAAGTGGCCATGTTGACTCTAGAACAGTAGGGTATCTTCTGGTGTCTGACAATATCCAACAATTATATGGCTTCAGCAATTCAAATGGTATTAGGAAATCGCGCTCTAAATTCTTATAATTATTTGTATTAATAAAAAGTTTATATTTAAAAAAGGAGTCCTCAACGCAAGGAGAAAACCAGAGTGTGTCACCAACACTCCCAATAATAGAAAACAAATAACACACAATGTGTATAAAATCTCCGCGGGACAGTTCAGATGTATCTTGTGCAAATAGCAATATATTTCTTTATGTATCAGATCACCACGTGAGTAGCAAAACAAATGCTTTCAAGTGTATCCACCACCTGCTGCACTCAACACGTACCAGATAGCCAATGGCCAGACAGCGTTTTTCTGTGTATAAACAATTGCTTCCTTTTTCAAATATTTTCCAAATAACCCAGTGGATAATTAGCTCTATATTTAGAGACTGATACCTTTTCTTTCATGTATTCATTAAGACTGGATCAGTATAATTAATTCCTCATTTATTTTGAACATGTAATAAAAAACACAAACAACCGCACATAGCGTAACTCTGTATAAAATTCTTGTGCGCAGACCAGCTAAAAGGTGCTTACCAGGTGCTTACCAGATTGTAAACAAATATGAGCATTGATTAAAATAGTTTCAGGGTAAGAATCCAAATAAACTAGCTTCTACTCCGCCAGTAAATTTATCAGACCGTTCTCAGACGCCGCACCGCATACGTTACCGAAGCCTAGGCCTTTGGGCTCGGCTGGCGTCGGCTCTGTTCGGGGGTCACGTGACTAGAATAGGCTCCGCCCAACGTGTTTCGTCACTTAGGGACTTGTTCACAGGCGCACGGAATAGCGCTCCGTGCGCCTGTGAACAAGTCCCTAAGTGCGGTTGTTTGTGTTTTTTATTACATGTTCAAAATAAATGAGGAATTAATTAAACTGATCCAGTCTTAATGAATACATGAAAGAAAAGGAATCAGTCTCTAAATATAGAGCTAATTATCCACTGAATTATATGGCTTGCTCATGAGTTTTGCAATGTAGTTAGGTTATAGCTAACACATGGTCAAGTGTGTTACAATAATTATCCACATTGAACTCTATCCTACATCTAAATTGTTGGATTACAAATTAAATAAACCATACTATGTTCTTATGTTTGAAGAAAGAAAAAAGAACAAAGAAAAAAATACAAAAAAATGAAGGAATAAAAAAATGTATATAGACACATTTAAAAATGTTCCTCTTTGAGGTGGGAAAAAGTCTGCTTGTGCCTGGACAGTAATTGTAATGATACAGAATGTGGAGGCATTATTTCTATTTTTGTTCATTTGTGCATTTTATAGGTTAAAACATGGGGGATGAGGGGCGTCATTACCAAATGTTAGGAGTCCATGTAAAATTTTGTGAGTCCCTGAAGAAAATTGTAAATGTATAATCTCCTTCTGCCTTTAGTCACATTCGGTGAGACATAGAATATAGCTTAAAAAATAGAGTAGCCCCAGATCCCTTTGCAGCTGAGTGAAAAAAAACATTTCTCTTGTAGTGATAAAGCTATAAATGCCATTTCACAGAGTGCTAATAGAGCTAATTCCCCCACCCTTAGTATGCTTTTCTTAGGAAAAATACTCTGTACCTGTACATAATGGTTTCACTGCCATTTCCTAATTGGATCTAATGTAATGCTGTAGTGGTTGAAAGCCCTTTTCTAACAATGCATCTGCAGAGGTGCACTTTTAGAGTAAAGAATATGTTCTGTAATGTATTACTCATTTAAAAGCACCATATACGATACTTTAATGCAATATGTAATGCACTGTATCACACAGGAATTTCTACAGCTTTTCTGACCGCACAATTTAGGTTAAAAAAGCAACTTTCCATTTTTGTAAAACACCACTTTGAATAACTGTGAAGTAGCTCGTACATAACCCTGTTGTCTGAATGCAAAATTAATGCTACTCTCATTAAAGCGGACCTTCAGCATTATTTAATGAAAAGCCCAATCCCTTAAAAAACTATTTCCCGGCATCTAAAGTTAATATATTTAACATTTTTAGTCACCTACATTATATCCTTTCCCTCACTGGCCTTCAACTCTGTTCAGCACTCTAGAATACGGGCGCCGCCGTCTGGGTTCAGTAGCATCACATACTGAGGAGAGAAGGGGTTTCAAAAGTGCAGGGGAGCAGGGATATAGCTGTGCTTTGCCCAGACAGAGCAGAGCTGGGGTAAAGGAAAAGACAGCAATCCCAGAATGCAAAGTGGCACAGTCAGAACACACTTCATGTTTGCAGGCAGCCTGCACCTACATGGGCCGCTATCTTGGATATTTAAAGTCTCAGAAATGCAATAGATGCAGGTAGGATGATTTTTAATGTGGGACATCTGTATGTACAGCGTGGGGGAAACATATAAGATAGACTCTTATTTAGTGAAGGTCCGGTTTAACTTGAACATTCAGACAGGCCATCTAGAAATCTTAAAGAGCATCTGAGCTTTCAGCATCGGGCTTAGGATAATTTCTCCTGCTCAGAGGTGGGCTGGATTCCATTAGATCCCCAAAAATCACAGGAGCAGACCCATTGTATTCAGGTAATAGTATCATCAAAGACAGAACAGGGTGTACCTAATGCAGCACACCTGTCACTGTGATGCAGCAGGGGGCCTTCCTGAAAGCTCAAGAAAGATGGGCCTGATGCAGAGCCTCCTCTGAACTGCCCTTAAAACCTTCCGATTGTCCGGGTCTCCTGTTTGAATCGTGGCTCAAATGTGATGCAGAGCCTCCGTCGGAATGGCTCCCTAACTGATCCGTCAATTTCACTTTACTCGGAAAGCTTTTTTTGCTCTCTCGGGTGCCTTCAATTTGATCGGGGCTCCCGGTCACGTTCACACGGGCGGCCCGTTTTTCCCTGATTTTTCCTGCCTTTTTGAACTTACCTGCTTGGTTTCCGTCGTATTTGACCTTCCATTTTGGGGGTTTTAGCAAGTATACTTACATCTCCATGGCTATTCAGTTGCCAATCTGGCTACACGCAAGCGCACATCCCGCAAACTCCATTGGAATATGCATATGGCCACAAATGCAAATTTGAGCCATTTTTTTTTTTTTTGGTTGCTTTTTTAGGTGTGAGTTTCCTTGTCCATAATGCATACCTAAATCATCTAGTAGTTCCTTCTCCCTTGTCCTTAATGCATACCTTCATTGTTTTTTTTTTTTTCTTTTTATTGTCCCATATCTAAACCTTTGGTGTGTAATGTAAATGTGTGCTGATGTTGTGTGATGGTACTTTTGCAGGAAACACAACTCTCGAAATATTATTAATTATTTATTAATAATTTTTTTTTTTTTTTGAGTTTTTGTAATAAAATTTATTTTTTTTTGAAAACGATAAAAAACATATTTACATTTGGTTTAAAACATTAAAAAATTAGGCCTCGGGGTCTGTAGCCTGTGTTCTTTGATCTGTGAATGAAAAACAACATTACTTTAGCATTTTTTTTTTGGTTTTGTTTTTTGATTGTTTGTGCACTTATTAAATGGGACCTTCTGAGTGTTTTAATGAAAAGGCCAAACTCTTCAGAAACATTGCCCCAGCATCTTAAACTAATATATATTAATTTTGTAGTCAATAAATTATTATTCTTTCCCCCACTGGGCTGCAACTCAGTTCAGGAATTTAGGATACGTGCAACGCCATGTTGACTCTGAAGCATTACACTTACTGAGGAGAGGAGAGTGGGATAAGGTACAGGGGGTGGGTTATAGCTGTGCTTTGCTCACACAGAGCCGAGATGTGCTATGGAAAAGGTTGGTAACATGATTTGTAAGGTGGACAATCTGTATGTACAGGATGTGGGAACTATCTAAGCTAGCCTCTTATTCATAGTTAAGGTCCGCTTTAAGGGCTTTTTTGGATACATTTTGAGGGAACTGTTAAATTTGTTTTTTGGTAAAATGGAAATGTTTGCTCATTTACTTTAGTTTAAATAAACACCACTTACAAGGTTTAGGCCGCACATTGCGTCGGGGGCGGAGTCTCACTTCATACTCCCTCTGTGGCAGTTGGGAATCTGTATGAATGACAAACACACTGATATTAGAGACTGTTGTTCTTTCATTAATATAATATTATGTTAGGCTTCTAGGTATCAATCTACTCACCTTGCCCAGCAACCTCTTCCTCCTCGCCCCCTTCCTCACTCATCCCTTGGGATGTTCCAGCGACGTCTGAATCTACAACAATAGTGCACATGAGTATCTGTATTTAATGCATGTCTTACCACAGATCTAACTATATTTCCCTTACCGGAGTCATGTTGAGGCTCTGTTCTGCTCGACTCCCTGCCGTCAGATTGCCCCCTCCCCTGCATGCTGAGGTCCAGCGGCTCCTCCGAGTCACTTACAGAGGAGGGGGTGGCCGTTGACCCTGGCGGTGGGCCACCTACACCTTCACCTGTTTCGCCCAACACTGGGCTGCGTGTCCTGGTCCGGGTGGGGCGGAACCGCAAATTCCATTCATGGGCTGAAATACAAACACAATCATTAAACCACGCCCAGGCGATGCCAGGGTTAGAGGTGCATTGACATTTTCTACACTTACATGGGAAATGTGTTGCGAAGTACCGCCTCACCCGGGGCTTATGCCTTCTTTTTAAATCAGACCAGTGTTGGGCGATCTGAGTGAAGGTATAGGTGGTTTGGGATCTTCTTTCAATCGCCTCCACCACCTCCAGGGCCAACGTCTGCTTGTCATAATCTGACGGCAGGAAGTCATAGCGATTCCTCAGCATCATCTGTTAGAAAAAGAGACAAGGACACACCATTAATCCACAAAATACATTAACAAGTTTCCTGGCCTAAATCAAGTCACTTTATTAACCTCTTGCTGCCTCACATTGCCCTAGTTCTGCTATCTGCATGTAGGCTAGTTTGTAGCTGCGTACATGGGTTAAACTAAGGTGGGCTGGTCTGTAACGTGACAAACTAAGTTGTTTCAGACTATTCTTGCGTTTTTTTCTTTTTTTATTACAAGGAATGTGTGCGCACGCTCGCTCGCATACTCACATCC
Organism: Gastrophryne carolinensis; assembly: GCA_027917425.1. Classification (NCBI taxonomy): domain Eukaryota; kingdom Metazoa; phylum Chordata; class Amphibia; order Anura; family Microhylidae; genus Gastrophryne; species Gastrophryne carolinensis. The sequence goes on from CM051242.1 coordinate 132,728,413, forward strand.
ATGAAGAGCTCGTCCTGCTCCGTTGTAAAGACGGCGGGGGACATCTTGGCTTCTTTTTCAAATTCTAGCTCTGACGTTCCCCCGCGGTGACGTGCGTGCGTGCGCGCAGGCGCGCAACCGCAGTTGTAAAAATATTTAAAGTTCAAGGCACTCCGCTTGGTGTGGGATACCATATCAATATGGGCAGACCTAAAGGGAGCACAAAGAGCCAACCAAGGCCAAAGCCACATAGCAGCCGCACACATGCCTCATCCTAAATAAAACACAAAAGCAGGCACAACACACATGCAGAACATGCACCAACTAAAACGGTGGGGACTCCACAGACACAGGCACATTCCCCAAAACGCAGGAGCAAGGAGACATTAACCCATTCTCAACCACCGGCCCAAAAACCACACACGACTCCCCAGATAGCCAACCATCTATTTCAAGTGATGCAGGGGACAACACACACCCATGTGGGCGTTAACCACGCCGTGGGTCCCTAACAGGCCGTTTTTGATAAGCACAAAGCATGGCTGTTGCCAATGCTGTTTGGGTACATTATGGTGTTCTGTCCATCGAGATACTGAACAAATCAAGCGGACAGTTGTGGACCTGAAATCATATAGTTGCCCAAAAATGGACATGCGCCGGCAGCAGAGGTAAAGCCCAAATGCATTTAGAGTTGCTTTGTGACCAGCATGTAACACTTATTAGGTGTGATTTAATCTTCCCCAGCCTGCAGACAGGGGGTGGTTTCAAGAAAATACATTGGCCACAAGGTCGGCACGGATTGTGTGTGCTGGCCCACTTGGTGTACCAGTGTAAGGAGGGGTCTGCTCGTCAGAAATAGGGAAAGGTTCTGCACCCAGGTCAGTATATCGAGCAATCCTGCTTCTAATGGCAAGGTTGTGCAGGACCCCACAAGCAATAATTATTTTGATAACCTTGCCAGGCTGATACTGAAGAGAACCCCCACTGTGATCCAGACATCGGAAACGCATCTTCCACAACCCAAAGGCACGTTCCACCACAGAGCGAGACCTCCTATGGGCTGTGTTGTAGCGCTCCTGTGCCTGGGAAGATGGGTGCAGGATGGGTGTGAGCAGCCATGGTAACAAGGGATAGCCTGAGTCACCTGCCAAAATACAAAAGACAAACATAAGGTGGATGCCTAAAAAAAGGTTTAGGTGTGCATAGAAACATTAGTACACAGGGACAAATAGGTGAGCTAGGTATGGTGGGAGGAATTGACATTTTTACTGAGCCTACAAACACATGCAACCTGTACACTCCTTAAAAATGCCTGCGTAATGCTACTGAGATAAGAGGGCCAGAACATAAGCCAATAGTGGAGAATACTTTCACCCATTAATTAAACCAAAAACCTTTTCAAGTTTCCAGGAAAGGTCTCACAGATTAGTGGGGTAGTGGCAAATCCACATTCAAACCTGGGGGCCAAGAAATACAACTTTCATACACATACCCAGTAACCATCCTCCAGAAATATCTCCAGATTGAAACCGTTGATAGAGGCTGGAGTTCCTCAAAATGTGCGCATCATGCGTGGACCCAGGAAAGCCAGCAAACAGACTGAAAAATTGAAGATCAGGGCCCGCCACTGCCTGAACATTGATGGAATGGCCCATCTTCCTGTTCCTGCACCAAGCAAAACACAAGTGTAATTAGTGTGAGCCATAAAAAATGTGTGATAACCAGAAAAAAAGCAGACCCAAACCACATACCTGAACAGATATTCCTGGTCCGCAGGGGGGATGAGCGAGACATGTGTGCAATCGATTGCACCAAGGACGTTGGGCATGTCGGCTATGTTATAAAAGCCCAACTTAACCGCATTCCAGGCTTCCCCTGTTTGAGGGAAAAAAATGTAATTCTGTGCCAGGGTAGCCATGCCATCCAAAAACTTGGTTAGGCTGCGGCTCAGCGTAGACTGGGACTTCCCCACGGAGAAGGCACCCAGTCTCTGGAACGAGCCGTTCGCCAAAAATTGCAGGCAGCCAACCAATTTGGTCATACCTGCAATTGCATGCCCCTTTCTTGTGGTGGGGGCTAACCATGGCCGCAGCTCGCTATACAAGGCATGGAGAGAAACACGGTTAAGGCGGGTGAGCTCGAATAGGTCAACGTCACTCATGCCATCGATGTCCAAAGGCGTGCGCTGCAGCCTGGTTTCTGCCATACTCAGAACTACCAGACGGCGTAGCTGGCGCCTTTGATGTTGGCCCACAGAGGAATGCATTCCCAAATAGCACGGAGCTCCAATACGGCTGGTCAGACTTGCCGTAAGTGAAGGCTCGGCGGCCCCGTTTTATTAGGCTGATTTCAATCGGAAACCAAGGCTCTGCATCACTGAAAAAAACGGGCCAATTAACGAGGCGTCCGTTTTCCCGGAAAACAGCCTCGTGCGAGCCGACAATCGGAAAGGCGGCTGAGCGCACACCTGAGCGCATAAACGCACACTAAAATCAACGTAGCACCCTTTCCTGACCCGATCAAAGCCCAAAACCAACGGGAAAATGCACGGGATAGCTGAACGGGGAGGCTCTGCATCAAGCCAGATATGTCTATTACCTGAACCTACAGGTGGTTTAAAATATTATGGCAATCAATAGGCGGGGGTGAGAGCTAAGAGTGTGAATAAAGGCAAAACATTTAGCCAAAGATTATTACAAAATAAATTATAGGTCCTAGGAACTACCTAGAGCAGTGGTGGTGAACCTAAGGCACACATGGTAGAGGCTTCTGTCAGAGCTCTCTCTGTGAGCATGTGCCCCCTCAGCTGTTGGCATCTCATTCAACACCCTCCTAGTTGCTCATCTAAACCCCTCACCTAACCCACCAGCCCCAGCCGCTGACCTAAACCCTTTACCTACCTCACACTCCCCAGCTGCTGATATAAATCCCTCACGCCATCCCCAGCTGCTGAACCCCTCACCTCTGCATCCACTCGCCTAACTTCCCTTTTCCCAGCTGCTCACCTAACTCACCCTCCCTAGCCACTGACATAAACCCTTCACCCAACCCCCCTCCCCATTTTCTGAACTAAAACCATTCTCCAACTTCCCCAGCTGCTCATCTAAACCCCTCACCTAACCCGCCCTTCACAGCCACTGACTTAAACTCTTCACTCAACCCCCAACCTACTGACCTAAAACCCTTATTCAACGTCCCACCTGCTGACCTAAACCCTTATTCAACCCCCTAGATGCTGATCTAAACCACTCACCCTTTCATAATACTGGGTTTGTCAACAATTGCCCTGTGTGGGTGGGAGAATCAACCACAAGTGGCCCGATACTTCGAGTACCAAGCGCATGTTGAGGGGCACCGGGCTCCCACCCGACCTGGAGGTGGGGGGTCAGCAAGCAACTTTCCAGTATGTCAGGCAGTTCCTTTGTACTGGTAGACAACACACCAGAAATGTTTCTATACTTACCCCATTCACTCCCACTAGCCGCAGGTGACTTGCCAGCCCCCTAAGCCTTGTAAACTGGTTTAGGGATCACATGGACCCCTTACCAGTTCACAAAAGGTTAAAGGAGCAGTATCGCGAAATTTGCATTAAAAAAGATAAATAATTAAATAGCCACACAATAGCTTATAACATGTGTATGAATAATCTGGCGATAGAAAAAGAAAAAAATATATGCCTCTCTTTTAAATTGTATAATTAAAATGGCTCAGTCCATTTGCTGAATAGGGGGATCTGCTGGCTTGTATTTAGTGAGCTGCTTCATTTAGCCCACTGGTCTCCTAGCAACACTTTACCTCAGAGGCTGACACTGTAATCAGTGGTAACGGCTGTGTGTGTGTGAGGTGCTGCTTTTGTTATGAGACCAGGTGACTCAAATGTGTAAAATCTATACAAAATAAACTAAACTGACTGAAAATGACTGAAATTCTTCTTTGAATAACTGTGCAGGAAAATCTAAAGGTAATAAAGTGGAACAAAACCCCATTCTAAATCAGGATGCCCACTGTGTGAAACGACCCCTGGATAACCACAGATCCCCCCCATTTTTCTGGCGCTCACGCAGATAGTCATTTAGACAGGCCGGGCGGCCAGGAAGGTTACTGCTCAGGCTCCCCATCTGTGTGCAAACAGAGCTGATTGGATGAGAGCCCGCTATGCGCTGTGGGACAGGGAAAGGTACGTTTTCACAGGCGAACTTGGGGATTTCACATATCAGGGCATCCCAAGTCAGGATGCCCCTAGGGGCACAAAACAAAACTCCAGATAGTGAAAATCCTGGGTTGGGCTTTGCTCAAAACACACAAAGCTGAAAGAAAGATCATATGGAAAAAAGAAAAATAAGAATATGAAAGAGAAAATGGTAAACTGAAAGATTCTGCAGCAGAGCCAACATGAAGGGAAAACTGTCAATATCAGCTAAATGACTTCTAGAGCTTTTCTCTCTGTTTTAGATATATAAGTTCTGGCCAGGCAATGTTGCAATGTTGTTATCTTATGCTGGATGGCTGCCAGCACTGAACAGCTGAGACTTTGATACATTCTCCTCAGCGTGGAACTGATACGGGGAGGCAGATTCATTAATAGCGCCAGGTAGCGCCAGATGAGCGCCAGTAGCGTTATTTTCACAGCGCCCGCTAGTATTCGCTGTGCCTGGCCGTTGTTCGGCTGTTGACAGTGACTCAGTCGGTGTGCGGTAATGTTGAATACGGGGTTAGGAGTCGCTGTTTGACAGGTTCCGCGCTGTATGGGAGCGCATGACAACGAATGGCCATAGCGAACGGCTCCCAGCATATTCATTAACATATCACGCTCCAAAAATTCTCGTGCAGTGAAATGCTTGTTTAAACCCCAGAGCACTGGCGGCGATGGGTTAAAAGTAGTTTTTTTAACCCCCAAACAACCATATTTTTGGAAAAAAAAAAACATGTTTTTACAAACATTTTGTAATATGAATACATTAATATCAGACCTGTAATATCAATTCTGCACAAATTTTTATTTTTTATTTTTTTTTTACCTTAAAAAAAATATCTAACATTGCAGAAGTGGTCGCAGAATTTTTGCCATTTAAAAAAAAGAAAAAAACATTAATAGCAATTAATTATGAATATTTAAAGATTGCTCCATTGAAATGCATTGGAGTGCGCCAGGTAGCGAGAGGTCATACCTGTCGCTGTTCAAGGTCGTGGGGTGAGGCTGGAATAATGATGAATGATTCGCTATCTGGCGCTCTGTCAGTCGCTAAGCAGAATCGGCTTGATAAATGTGTGATTGCGGAGGGGAGCCGGCGTTCTCGTGGCGGTGAGCGTCATTACCGTTCGCTCACCATTCGCTACCTGGCGCTATCCCTTGTTAAATAAGGGCCATTGTTTCCCCCTCTCCTCAGCATGGAACAGGCCAGAGTGTCGGCTGCCGACACTGACAAGACATAAACATGAGCTATTAGACTCCAGCTGTTCAACACACACATAATTTTTTTCTACATTTGTACCTACATTCCAAGTACCATTTAAATATAAGTCACCAAGAAAAATTCGCGATACTGCTCCTTTAAGTGTAAAAAAAGACACCACACAGAGAAAAAAAAAGCCTTTTTTTTTACGGATGGGATGACGTCACGGGTGACATAATCCCCTCTGCCCACAAAGGGCAGAGCTAGTGATGTGAATGCCGGAAATGGCATGTTTTGAGCCCCCTCCTCACTACGGAAGAGCCCGGGGGGTGATCGGAGGCCCCCTGGTGATGAGGAGAATGGAAGACCCGGACGGTTTGAACGAGGGTAAGTGTTTTTTTAATTATTTTTTAAACTAGCAGGGGGGAAAGCCAGGCCCGTAGGTACTCTGGGTTTAGCACTTAACAACAGGAGAAGCAAACCCGTAGTACCTAAGGGCATGGCACTTAAAGGGTTAAATGCGATTAGAGACTTGGCGGATCAAATAAAGTATTCTAAGTATTCTATTCTAAGCATTAATGTTCCAATAAAGCCAGTTCTTGTTATACCACTAATGTCTATCTGGATTATGCACCCAGCACTCACAATCTGCAACACAGAAGTCATGGCAGGATTTGGAGTGTAGCGGGACAAAGATCCTGGCTCCTCCTGCCTCCGCACCATGCCAAGGGTAAGGGAAGCTTATATACAACAGAAACGAAGCTTCCATGTCCCTCCCACCTTGCAACATAGATCATAAAATAGGGTGAAATCCATGTCATTTGCAAATGCAAGGCATTTGGCATCCATGGCATTCACAGCATGGGTTCTTCTCATTGAAATAAAGCAATGGTTTCATAAATTTTACTACAGCAGCTGTAAAAGCTCTCACGTGAATCATAAAAATTCTGTCTGCTGTCCCCCACAGATGAAACATGCTTGGGTGTTTCTCTAAATTGCCTGACACCTGAACGTTTTTTGCATGTAGGTGAAGATGAGAGTTTTTAGAACAGTACTCCCACACAGTGCTGTATTGACCATAAAATGTTTTATCTGTATATGTATTCACACTTTACATTAGCAAAGTGGGGCATTCCAAAGCGTAAACCAGATGAAAGCCTAAAAAGATTTTTGTTCCAGCAAGAATTCTCAAAAGGGGGCTGGATTTGGAGTGCCCTGACAGCTTCTACATTAACTTTAGCGGTCTGTCCAGAGAGAAACGAAAAAAAGCTTTATTTCCATTTCATCAACATTTCATCATCATTTTATCATCATCAACTGCCTCCTCCAAGATGGAAGTGCATCCACTCTGCTTTGGTCACAGTGATTACAGAATGCCCACTGTAATAACTGCAATGGAAGAGGTGTGCTGAGTGCAGGGGTGGGTGTCTGTATTGGAGAAAACAACCTTTCTTTATGAATGGAGACATGCAAGGAACAGCGGGGAATTTCTTCACCAGTATTTGTGCAGAACAGGAAGGAACGGCTGCAGGGGACAAAAGATTAATATAGCTTTTTGGTTTGTACCTGGACAGACCCTTTTAATTCATAGTTAACATTTTAGGATTGATATGTAATTTTACCTGGCCAAACCTGCATATTCATAGCGTGCCAGAGAGGCCTACAAACCATAACAATGAAGGGTTGTCTGACACGCCTTATTATACTTACAGCGAAATGTGTTTTATTATAAAATCAAGTCATTGCTAGAGCTTCCCTTATAGTTGAGACATGTGAAATGTGGCGCTTGAGCCAGCGCAAAGATATCAGATAAAAATGGATGCTGAGCAATAACGTTATGCAAAGGAGGAGGCTAAGTGCAGCTACAGTGTAAGTGTTCAGAGGGCCTCTGTCGGCTTCTTACGAAAAGAATCTGATTTACCTTTTTCATAAAAATCTAGGCAGCTGGAGTTCAAAATGGATTTCTGTCTCCCCGCTGAGGCTTTGGCTTTCCTCACCTGCCACATATCATTTCTGTTCCTTTGTAATTTCACCTGGCAATCTCCAGGCTTGTGATTTAAAATTTAAAATAGCTGACTTATAGCTGTGAGAACGGGTGGCAAATGCATTGGAGATGCATAAGCATCAGATGTCCATATTTATTGAGCTCTTTATTTTTGAAGCAGACCAATTTTGAACAGAAGAAGTAAATAAAACAGTAAAGTGGAAGCCTATACATGTTGTTGTCAAATAATATTAAGATGCTAAAACTCTCTTCAACTCCCAGACCACATTTTGCAGTTTTGACTCTAGTCAAAAATTATCTGTGACAAATTGGACCAGTTTAAACCATTTTTATCTGATCCCTATGGTCCCCAGCAGAGGATCACAGTATTACACGGGTGTTCTACAAGTATACTGTAGTTTTTTTTAACCCTTTTTACAGTAAAACTTCTAGCTATTCTACTTTTGCAAAATTACCCTTTTTTCGATCATACAAAAGCAGGAATGGAAGATTGAACACCCTTAAGACCAAATTGCATTTAAAAGGAAAGGTTTTTAATGCTGTTAGTGACAATAGGTGACATCAATAAAGTGTATATACAAGACATAAGGCAATTATAATCAATCACAAAAGCATACAAAGCTATGACTAGGGATGAGCGAATCGATCCGGACGAACCCAGATTCGATCCGAATTTCATGAAAAATTCAATTTGGATCGAATCCGAATTTCCCCGCGATTCGATCGCTCGAAGTTTTCCTTTAACATCCATTCATTTACATTACAGGCATTCTAAGATGGCGGACGGGACATGTCCAGACATCTACCCCGCGCCAGTGCAAGCTGGGGCAGTCACATGCAGCCTGTCAGCAGCCAGCAAGCCCGGTGACGTCACAGCGCTATTTAAGGCCGGCGGCCATCTTGCTTTTCCTCATTTCTCTATTGCATTCGTGAGAGACAGAACGCTGCTGTAGGCAGGGAGAGAGACAGTTAGACAGACAGGGACAGACAGGGACAGGCTGGAGACAGGCAGGAGACAGACAGAAAGTCAGCGAAAAACAGGGAAAGTTAGGAAAAATCGGAGGCAGTCACAGCCTGAGTGTTACTGGCTGGCTGACTGGCTTTGTTAGCGTTTTCAGGCTGCTTATACACTAACTGTGCATATATACTGAACTGATCTTAAGTCTGCTGTGAGGCATCCCATTCTGTGACTACACCAGCCTCTATTTAAGACCATAACCATTTGCACTTATTCTAATTGAAATTAGGCCTGATAAAGACACTTTTGCTGTGCATAGACTTACTGCTGCCTGCCAGGTGCACTGCTGGTTTTTGGGGCATCCCATTCTGTGACTACACCAGCCTCTATTTAAGACCATAACCATTTGCACTTATTCTAATTGAAATTAGGCCTGATAAAGACACTTTTGCTGTGCATAGCACTACTGGTCCCAGGTGCACTGCTGGTTTTTGGGGCATCCCATTCTGTGACTACACCAGCCTCTATTTAAGACCATAACCATTTGCACTTATTCTAATTGAAATTAGGCCTGATAAAGACACTTTTGCTGTGTATAGCACTACTGGTCCCAGGTGCACTGCTGGTTTTTGGGGCATCCCATTCTGTGACTACACCAGCCTCTATTTAAGACCATAACCATTTGCACTTATTCTAATTGAAATTAGGCCTGATAAAGACACTTTTGCTGTGCATAGACTTACTGCTGCCTGCCAGGTGCACTCCTGTTGGGGCATCCCATTCTGTGACTACACCAGCCTCTATTTAAGACCATAACCATTTGCACTTATTCTAATTGAAATTAGGCCTGATAAAGACACTTTTGCTTTGCATAGCACTACTGGTCCCAGGTGCACTCCTGTTGGGGCATCCCATTCTGTGACTACACCAGCCTCTATTTAAGACCATAACCATTTGCACTTATTCTAATTGAAATTAGGCCTGATAAAGACACTTTTGCTGTGCATAGTAGCACTGCCGCCAGGTGCACTCCTGTTGGGGCATCCCATTCTGTAACATACCATTAGCCTCTGCATTTACTGTAAGCTGCACAGTTATTTAAAGAAATTTGGCCTGTATGAGCCTGCTTATACACTGCTGCTGTGTGCATATATACTGATCTCAAGTCAGCTTTGGGGCATCCCATTCTGTAACATACCATTAGCCTCTGCATTTACTCTAAGCTGCACAGTTATTTAAAGAAATTTGGCCTGTATGAGCCTGCTTACACACTGCTGCTGTGTGCATATATACTGATCTCAAGTCTGCTTGGGGCATCCCATTCTGTAACATCCCATTAGCCTCTGTATTTACTCTAAGCTGCAAACTTATTTAAAGAAATTTGGCCTGTATGAGCCTGCTTACACACTGCTGCTGTGTGCATATATACTGATCTCAAGTCTGCTTGGGGCATCCCATTCTGTAACATCCCATTAGCCTCTGTATTTACTCTAAGCTGCAAACTTATTTAAAGAAATTTGGCCTGTATGAGCCTGCTTACACACTGCTGCTGTGTGCATATATACTGATCTCAAGTCAGCTTTGGGGCATCCCATTCTGTAACATACCATTACCCTCTGTATTTACTTTAAGCTGCACAGTTATTTAAAGATATTTGGCCTGTATGAGCCTGCTTACACACTGCTGCTGTGTGCATATATACTGATCTCAAGTCAGCTTTGGGGCATCCCATTCTGTAACATACCATTACCCTCTGTATTTACTCTAAGCTGCACAGTTATTTAAAGAAATTTGGCCTGTATGAGCCTGCTTACACACTGCTGCTGTGTGCATATATACTGATCTCAAGTCTGCTCGGGGCATCCCATTCTGTAACATCCCATTAGCCTCTGTATTTACTCTAAGCTGCAAACTTATTTAAAGAAATTTGGCCTGTATGAGCCTGCTTACACACTGCTGCTGTGTGCATATATACTGATCTCAAGTCAGCTTTGGGGCATCCCATTCTGTAACATACCATTAGCCTCTGTATTTACTCTAAGCTGCACAGTTATTTAAAGAAATTTGTCCTGTATGAGCCTGCTTACACACTGCTGCTGTGTGCATACATACTGATCTCAAGTCTGCTTGGGGCATCCCATTCTGTAACATCCCATTAGCCTCTGTATTTACTCTAAGCTGCAAACTTATTTAAAGAAATTTGGCCTGTATGAGCCTGCTTACACACTGCTGCTGTGTGCATATATACTGATCTCAAGTCAGCTTTGGGGCATCCCATTCTGTAACATACCATTAGCCTCTGTATTTAATCTAAGCTGCACAGTTATTTAAAGAAATTTGGCCTGTATGAGCCTGCTTACACACTGCTGCTGTGTGCATATATACTGATCTCAAGTCTGCTTGGGGCATCCCATTCTGTAACATCCCATTAGCCTCTGTATTTACTCTAAGCTGCAAACTTATTTAAAGAAATTTGGCCTGTATGAGCCTGCTTACACACTGCTGTTGTGTGCATATATACTGATCTCAAGTCAGCTTTGGGGCATCCCATTCTGTAACATCCTATTAGCCTCTGTATTTACTCTAAGCTGCAAACTTATTTAAAGAAATTTGGCCTGTATGAGCCTGCTTACGCACTGCTGCTGTGTGCATATATACTGATCTCAAGTCAGCTTTGGGGCATCCCATTCTGTAACATACCATTAGCCTCTGCATTTACTGTAAGCTGCACAGTTATTTAAAGTAATTTGGGCTATATGAGCCTGCTTAGACACTGTTGCTGTGTGCATATATACTGATCTCAAGTCAGCTTTGGGGCATCCCATTCTGTAACATCCCATTAGCCTCTGTATTTACTCTAAGCTGCAAACTTATTTAAAGTAATTTGGCCTGTATGAGCCTGCTTACACACTGCTGCTGTGTGCATATATACTGATCTCAAGTCTGCTTGGGGCATCCCATTCTGTAACATCCCATTAGCCTCTGTATTTACTCTAAGCTGCAAACTTATTTAAAGAAATTTGGCCTGTATGAGCCTGCTTACACACTGCTGCTGTGTGCATATATACTGATCTCAAGTCAGCTTTGGGGCATCCCATTCTGTAACATCCTATTAGCCTCTGTATTTACTCTAAGCTGCAAACTTATTTAAAGAAATTTGGCCTGTATGAGCCTGCTTACGCACTGCTGCTGTGTGCATATATACTGATCTCAAGTCAGCTTTGGGGCATCCCATTCTGTAACATACCATTAGCCTCTGCATTTACTGTAAGCTGCACAGTTATTTAAAGTAATTTGGGCTATATGAGCCTGCTTAGACACTGTTGCTGTGTGCATATATACTGATCTCAAGTCAGCTTTGGGGCATCCCATTCTGTAACATCCCATTAGCCTCTGTATTTACTCTAAGCTGCACACTTATTTAAAGTAATTTGGCCTGTTGGAGCCTGCTTATCCACTGTTGCTGTGCATATATACTGATCTCAGGTCTGCTGTGGGGGCATCCCATTCTGTAACATAACATAACCTACCTCTCTTATTTACACTAAGCAGCTCTCTAATTTAAACTAAGCAGGCCTCAAATTTACACTAAGCAGCTCTCTTATTTAAACTAAGCAGGCCTCTTGGAGGCTGATTGTCCACTTTTGGGTGTGCATTTATATTCGGTTTCATATACAGTGGGGTATCCCAATTTGTAGGATAACCTACCCCAACCATGTAAACTAAATAGGCCTGTTGCAGCCTGAGTTTCTCTGCTTGCGTATGGCCTGCATTACATTCTGTCTCTTTCAATGACACTGCTGCCTGGGGTATCCCAATTTGTAAGATAACCTACCCCAACCATGTAAACTAAAGGTTACGTCCTTCCAGAAGGAAAACTTATGCCGAACACTATTTTTGTTAGGGGCATTGACCTTTGGATTGATTGGCATGAAATTAAGGGTTTTTTTTCAAAGTATGGCGCTGTAAAGAAGGTCAAAATTATGTCTCATACTTGGATTATTGTTACTTTTTGTTCAGCTTGAAATATACCAGGCCACACGGGCATCCCAAGGCACATGCTATTTTAACCCTATCTGTTATACAACATAAGCGTTGATCAGCATTAGCTGCTTTATTAAGCTACTTCACTTGTTTTTGACTGCTTTTAATAAACCAGGCCGCAGGGCACCCCAAAGCTGCACCTTGCACCCTATCTGGTATACAACATAAGCGTTGATCAGCATCAGCTTCATTAAGCTACTTCAGTTTGCACTTCCTTTTTGACTGCTTTCATTTAACCAGGCCGCAGGGCACCCCAAAGCTGCACCTTGCACCCTACCTGTTTATACTAAATAAGCATCTACAGCCTCAGCTTTATTAAGTTATTGCATTTTGAATTGGTTTTGGTCTGCTTTAAATACACCAGGCCGCAGGGCATCCCAAACCTGCATGTTGCACCCCATCTGTTATACTAAATTAGCGTTGATCAGCATCAGCTTTATTAAGCTATTGCATTTTGCATTGGTTTTTGTACTGCTGCCAAAACACTAGCCCATATGGGCATCCCAAACCAGCACATGTCACCCTATCTGTTATACTAAATAAGCTTCTACAGGCCCTTTTTTTATTTATTTATTTATTTTTATTTATATAGAACTGTAATAGCTTATCTTGTGAGGTAAATTTGCCATTTTGCAGCATAATATAGAGCAGCCCCTGTGTAAATCTGAGGGGCAATAGCTTATATAGTGAGGTAAATTTGCCATTTTGCTTCGTTATATAGAGCAGGCCCTGTGTAAATCTGAGGGGCAATAGCTTATATTGTGAGGTAAATTTGCCATTTTGCAGCATAATATAGAGCAGCCCCTTTGTAAATCTGAGGGGCAATAGTTTATATTATGAGGTAAATTCATGGTTTTGCACCATTATATGGAGCAGGCCCTGTGTAAATCTGAGGGGCATTAGCTTATATAGTGAGGTAAATTTGCCATTTTGCTTCATTATATAGAGCAGGCCCTGTGTAAATCTGAGGGGCAATAGCTTATATTGTGAGGTAAATTTGCCATTTTGCAGCATAATATAGAGCAGCCCCGGTATAAATCTGAGGGGCATTAGCTTATATAGTGAGGTAAATTTGCCATTTTGCTTTATTATATAGAGCAGCCCCTGTGTAAATCTGAGGGGCAATAGTTTATATTATGAGGTAAATTCATGGTTTTGCACCATTATATGGAGCAGCCCCTGTGTAAATCTGAGGGGCAATAGCTTATATTGTGAGGTAAATTTGCCATTTTGCTTCATTATATAGAGCAGCCCAGTTGCCATCTAAATCAACTACTGTCCGGCCAGTACAGCTTTTCCAGGGCAAACTCTGCTAGTTGCGGACACAAGTCAAGTTTGGCTTCCCAGCAAATCCAGTGGATCCTGAAGGTGTGTTGGCATGGTCATGTCAAGGTATGACATGACCTGCTGTTTGAGGTCCAGCTCCAGGTCTTCCTGCTGCTCATGAGTAGACTCACTATGCGGGTGTAGAAAGCTACTCACTAGCGACTGAAGACTGAGGCTGCTGCTGATGGAGCTGCTGCTGCTGCTGCTCCTTCCACCCCCCCAGCAGCCATGGCAGTGGAAGGTGATCGCAGAGGTCCCCCCGAGTCAGACCTGCGGGAGTATGGGCCATGGCACAGATAGACATCGCCCAACTGACTACGTGGGATGTCTCTGTAGTAGGTCAGTTTTTCCTCCCTCTCAGTGGGCGTAAAAAATGCCCCCATTTTGTGCCGGAAGCGAGGGTCCAATAAGTTGGAGAGCCAGAAGTCTTCCCGCTGACAAATGGAGACAATTCTGCGCTCACTAGTACGCAAGCATGTGAGCATGCATCGTGCCATTTGTGCAAGTGACTCGGAGGGACTACCTGTCTCCATCTCCACTGGAAACTGCCACGGTGTGTCTGGGTCCTCTGTCTCGCCTTCCTCACAACCCTCTAGCTCCTGTGGCTGCTCCTGCTCCTTCTCTCCTGTCAGATGACTAGATAAAATGGTCATTTTGTGAAACCTAAACTGTGGTTTGCTGTGCCCCACCCCCTCCTCCTCCTCCACTTCAGCCCCCACAGGCTTCATGTGGCTGTGAAATGTATGTGCCATGTCTCCAGTGCCCTGACCAGCCATGCTTTCCAACATGTGTTGTAGTACATGAAGCAATGGAATCTCATCGTTCATCTCATAGTCCTGGCAACTGACTAATAAAGTAGCTTCCTCAAAGGGCCTGAGCAAACGGTCGGTGTCACGTTTGAGCTGCCAATGGTTTACATTGAATTTACACAGGGGTGTCCCCCTATCCGTTTGGATCATCCAGAAATCCGTGATGGCTTTTCTCTGTTCCTATAGTGCAGTGGTCCTCAACCCTGTCCTCAAGGCCCACCAACATGTCATGTTTTTTGGATCTCCAAATAGCCAGCTCTATTGCTCTGCAGCTGCACTAATTACTCCACCTGTGCATCTTTGTGGAGATCTGCAAAACCTGGCCTGTTGGTGGGCCTTGAGGACAGGGTTGGGGACCACTGCTATAGTGGATCCTGCATATGGAGGGTGGAATTGCAACGGGTGGAAACATCGCAAATCAGACTATGTTGGGGTACACCATTGTGACGCTGAGGCTCAATAAGGTTGTGCTTGGTGGTGTAGGAGTGCCAGAAGTGCATGCTAACTTTCTTTCCTGTTGTTCGGATGTCTTTCAGATGGGGGCAAGACTTCAGAACTAGACTGAACACGTGTGCCATGTCAGGAGGCATGACTCTGGCTTCCTTGTCGCAGCGCAAACAAGATGTTCTTCCAAGTGTCAGTCACCATGGGTCCAAATTTGCAGTTTTCGTGGATTAAGCAATGCTTTCATGGATTGAGTTCTCATTTTTAGTAGTTCCTCCCATGTGTGACTCTGTTGGTCACGGAAAACCATGTGAAGAACAGCGTGAAACCACAATCACCAAGGGGGCCTAAAAGGATATATATTGTCCACCATGAGTCCATAGTTACAGCTCCAGACGTAGACAACACTGTGTACTTTGGTACACACTGACAGGCTAAAGGACTGGCCCACCTTCTGTTCAACAACCATGCCATGGGACTCTCCACCTCGGCTCGGCACAAGCCATCAGTTCTCTGAAAGGTCCACCACTGGGTAATGCAGCAGGCTGGACTTATGGTGACGCTGTCTGAGAGGAGAAATCCCTCAGACATCAAGATTAAAAATTCCAAGAATTTTTGAGGGCTAATTATTCAGAGGCAAATGATAGCTAGTTGTTTCTGATTTAATTACAAGGTGGAAACACACCCTCAAACAAAACTTCACTTTGGCAATACTATTGCATTTGTCTATTCATAATTTTATGTATATATACTAACTAACCTACTTTTTCTCCACAGGATTGTGGATGCAACATGAAAAACTGACACATCGCTGAGTAGCTTATTTTTCCTATCAACAGTCCCCAATAATTCACTGCTGCTGCTGCCGCCACCACCGCAGACTCCAGGGACCCTCTTCCACTACCTCGGCTTGCAACACCTCCTCCCACGACACTCTCCTCATCACTAATTGCCGGCTAGTGGAAGAAGAGGCGAGTGTCTGTTCCACTTCTTGGCTGGACAGTAGCTGCTGAATTTTATGATTATCAGATCTTCATCAATGGATAGTGGAGCTGAACCCAAAGCATAACAGACAGACAGTTGACTGGAGGTGTCAGATGCCACTTGTGATGCAGTGGACTGCTTTTGCAGCACTTGGAGACAAAGTTGCTTCATTGGCTGACACAATGACTGGTAAAGCTGTGGAACATATGGTTTAAAAGCAAAAATAAAAAAAAATTGTTTTTATATGAAAAAGACCCTTGTTTATACATACTTTTTTTTTCCCAGAGACTGCCCTGCGTGGAAATGAATGGCGCATGGATCAGCCAAGCTTTCCTCCCAACAATGCCTGATGTATTCCAGTAGATTGATGACGGGGCCAGACCAACACTAAAGAAAGATGGATCGTGCAAAACAGATTTAAGGCGCTGCTCTCCAGTTACAGACATTCCTCCGCATCGGACCACAAGTAAGTATTGATAAAAATCATTTACGTTACTCTTACTTTTTATTAATATTCTTCGGATAAGACGGATCAGACATGATTCCAGATTAAAAATTCCAAGAATTTTTGAGGGCTAATTAGTCAGAGGCAATGATACTTTGTTGTTTCTGATTTAATTAAAAGGTCGAAACACACCCTCAAACAAAACTTCACTTTGGCAATACTTTTGCATTTTTTTATTCATAATTTTATGTAGATATTACTAACTAAGCTACTTTTTCTCCACATGACTGTCCACAGGGTGTGATTCATCCAATTTTTGGGCTCCTGAAGCCAACCCCAGTGTCTCTGTAAAGTAATGTTTGGGCTCCTGCTGCTGCCGCTGCCAGCTCCAGGGTGTGATTCATCCAATTTTTGGGCTCCTGAAGCCAACCCCAGTGTCTCTTTAAAGTAATATTAGGGCTCCTGCTGCTGCTGCTGCCAACTCCAGGGTGTGATTCATCCAATTTTTGGGCTCCTGAAGCCAACCCCAGGGTCTCTTTAAAGTAATGTTTGGGCTCCTGCTGCTGCTGCTGCTGCCAACTCCAGGGTGTGATTCATCCAATTTTTGGGCTCCTGAAGCCAACCCCAGGGTCTCTTTAAAGTAATTTTTGGGCTCCTGCTGCTGCTGCCAACTCCAGGGTGTGATTCATCCAATTTTTGGGCTCCTGAAGCCAACTCCAGTGTCTCTTTAAAGTAATATTTGGGCTGCTGCTGCTGCTGCCAACTCCAGGGTGTGAATCATCCAATTTTTGGGCTCCTGAAGCCAACTCCAGTGTCTCTTTAAAGTAATATTTGGGCTCCTGCTGCTGCTGCTGACAACTCCAGGGTGTGATTCATCCAATTTTTGGGCTCCTGAAGCCAACCCCAGTGTCCCTTTAAAGTAATGTTTGGGCTCCTGCTGCTGCTGCTGCCAACTCCAGGGTGTGATTCATCCAATTTTTGGGCTCCTGAAGCCAACTCCAGTGTCTCTTTAAAGTAATATTTGGGCTCCTGCTGCTGCTGCTGCCAACTCCAGGGTGTGAATCATCCAATTTTTGGGCTCCTGAAGCCAACTCCAGTGTCTCTTTAAAGTAATGTTTTGGCTCCTGCTGCTGCTGCTGCCAACCCCAGGGTGTGATTCATCCAATTTTTGGGCTCCTGAAGCCAACCCCAGTGTCTCTTTAAAGTAATGTTTTGGGCTCCTGCTGCTGCTGCTGCCAACTCCAGGGTGTGATTCATCCAATTTTTGGGCTCCTGAAGCCAACCCCAGGGTCTCTTTAAAGTAATGTTTGGGCTCCTGCTGCTGCTGCCAACTCCAGGGTGTGATTCATCCAATTTTTGGGCTCCTGAAGCCAACCCCAGGGTCTCTTTAAAGTAATATTTGGGCTCCTGCTGCTGCTGCTGCTGCTGCTGCCAACTCCAGGGTGTGATTCATCCAATTTTTGGGCTCCTGAAGCCAACCCCAGTGTCTCTTTAAAGTAATGTTTTGGGCTCCTGCTGCTTCTGCTGCCAACTCCAGGGTGTGAATCATCCAATTTTTGGGCTCCTAAAGCCAACTCCAGTGTCTCTTTAAAGTAATGTTTTGGCTCCTGCTGCTGCTACTGCCAACTCCAGGGTGTGATTCATCCAATTTTTGGGCTCCTGAAGCCAACTCCAGTGTCTCTTTAAAGTAATATTTGGGCTCCTGCTGCTGCTGCTGCCAACTCCAGGGTGTGAATCATCCAATTTTTGGGCTCCTGAAGCCAACTCCAGTGTCTCTTTAAAGTAATGTTTTGGCTCCTGCTGCTGCTGCTGCCAACTCCAGGGTGTGATCCGTCCAATTTTTGGGCTCCTGAAGCCAACTCCAGTGTCTCTTTAAAGTAATATTTGGGCTCCTGCTGCTGCTGCTGCCAACTCCAGGGTGTGAATCATCCAATTTTTGGGCTCCTGAAGCCAACTCCAGTGTCTCTTTAAAGTAATATTTGGGCTCCTGCTGCTGCTGCTGCCAACTCCAGGGTGTGAATCATCCAATTTTTGGGCTCCTGATGCCAACTCCAGTGTCTCTTTAAAGTAATATTTGGGCTCTTGCTGCTGCTGCTGCCAACTCCAGGGTGTGATTCATCCAATTTTTGGGCTCCTGAAGCCAACCCCAGTGTCCCTTTAAAGTAATGTTTGGGCTCCTGCTGCTGCTGCTGTTGCCAACTCCAGGGTGTGATTCATCCAATTTTTGGGCTCCTGAAGCCAACCCCAGTGTCTCTTTAAATTAATGTTTTGGGCTCCTGCTGCTGCTGCTGCCAACTCCAGGGTGTGATTCATCCAATTTTTGGGCTCCTGAAGCCAACCCCAGGGTCTCTTTAAAGTAATGTTTGGGCTCCTGCTGCTGCTGCTGTTGCCAACTCCAGGGTGTGATTCATCCAATTTTTGGGCTCCGAAGCCAACCCCAGGGTCTCTTTAACGTAATGTTTTGGCTCCTGCTGCTGCTGCTGCCAACTCCAGGGTGTGATTCATCCAATTTTTGGGCTCCTGAAGCCAACCCCAGGGTCTCTTTAAAGTAATATTTGGGCTCCTGCTGCTGCTGCTGCTGCTGCTGCTGCCAACTCCAGGGTGTGAATCATCCAATTTTTGGGCTCCTGAAGCCAACTCCAGTGTCTCTTTAAAGTAATGTTTGGGCTCCTGTTGCTGCTGCTGCTGCCAACTCCTGCCAACTCCAGGGTGTGATTCATCCAATTTTTGGGCTCCTGAAGCCAACCCCAGTGTCTCTTTAAAGTAATATTTGGGCTCCTGCTGCTGCTGCCAACTCCAGGGTGTGAATCATCCAATTTTTGGGCTCCTGAAGCCAACTCCAGTGTCTCTTTAAAGTAATGTTTGGGCTCCTGTTGCTGCTGCTGCTGCTGCTGCCAGCTCCTGCCAACTCCAGGGTGTGATTCATCCAATTTTTGGGCTCCTGAAACCAACCCCAGGGTCTCTTTAAAGTAATGTTTGGGCTCCTGCTGCTGCTGCTGCTGCCAACTCCAGGGTGTGAATCATCCAATTTTTGGGCTCCTGAAGCCAACTCCAGTGTCTCTTTAAAGTAATATTTGGGCTCCTGCTGCTGCTGCTGCCAACTCCAGGGTGTGAATCATCCAATTTTTGGGCTCCTGATGCCAACTCCAGTGTCTCTTTAAAGTAATATTTGGGCTCTTGCTGCTGCTGCTGCCAACTCCAGGGTGTGATTCATCCAATTTTTGGGCTCCTGAAGCCAACCCCAGTGTCCCTTTAAAGTAATGTTTGGGCTCCTGCTGCTGCTGCTGTTGCCAACTCCAGGGTGTGATTCATCCAATTTTTGGGCTCCTGAAGCCAACCCCAGTGTCTCTTTAAATTAATGTTTTGGGCTCCTGCTGCTGCTGCTGCCAACTCCAGGGTGTGATTCATCCAATTTTTGGGCTCCTGAAGCCAACCCCAGGGTCTCTTTAAAGTAATGTTTGGGCTCCTGCTGCTGCTGCTGTTGCCAACTCCAGGGTGTGATTCATCCAATTTTTGGGCTCCGAAGCCAACCCCAGGGTCTCTTTAACGTAATGTTTTGGCTCCTGCTGCTGCTGCT
Organism: Gastrophryne carolinensis; assembly: GCA_027917425.1. Lineage (NCBI taxonomy): Eukaryota > Metazoa > Chordata > Amphibia > Anura > Microhylidae > Gastrophryne > Gastrophryne carolinensis. Next base: position 132,748,377 of record CM051242.1, read on the forward strand.
GCCAACTCCAGGGTGTGATTCATCCAATTTTTGGGCTCCTGAAGCCAACCCCAGGGTCTCTTTAAAGTAATATTTGGGCTCCTGCTGCTGCTGCTGCTGCTGCTGCCAACTCCAGGGTGTGAATCATCCAATTTTTGGGCTCCTGAAGCCAACTCCAGTGTCTCTTTAAAGTAATGTTTGGGCTCCTGTTGCTGCTGCTGCTGCCAACTCCTGCCAACTCCAGGGTGTGATTCATCCAATTTTTGGGCTCCTGAAGCCAACCCCAGTGTCTCTTTAAAGTAATATTTGGGCTCCTGCTGCTGCTGCTGCTGCCAACTCCAGGGTGTGAATCATCCAATTTTTGGGCTCCTGAAGCCAACTCCAGTGTCTCTTTAAAGTAATGTTTGGGCTCCTGTTGCTGCTGCTGCTGCTGCTGCCAGCTCCTGCCAACTCCAGGGTGTGATTCATCCAATTTTTGGGCTCCTGAAACCAACCCCAGGGTCTCTTTAAAGTAATGTTTGGGCTCCTGCTGCTGCTGCTGCTGCCAACTCCAGGGTGTGATTCATCCAATTTTTGGGCTCCTGAAGCCAACCCCAGGGTCTCTTTAAAGTAATTTTTGGGCTCCTGCTGCTGCTGCTGCTGCCAACTCCAGGGTGTGATTCATCCAATTTTTGGGCTCCTGAAGCCAACTCCAGTGTCTCTTTAAAGTAATATTTGGGCTGCTGCTGCTGCTGCCAACTCCAGGGTGTGAATCATCCAATTTTTGTGCTCCTGAAGCCAACTCCAGTGTCTCTTTAAAGTAATATTTGGGCTCCTGCTGCTGCTGCTGACAACTCCAGGGTGTGATTCATCCAATTTTTGGGCTCCTGAAGCCAACTCCAGTGTCTCTTTAAAGTAATGTTTGGGCTCCTGCTGCTGCTGCTGCTGTCAACTCCAGGGTGTGATTCATCCAATTTTTGGGCTCCTGAAGCCAACCCCAGGGTCTCTTTAAAGTAATGTTTGGGCTCCTGCTGCTGCCAACTCCAGGGTGTGATTCATCCAATTTTTGGGCTCCTGAAGCCAATCCCAGGGTCTCTTTAAAGTAATGTTTGGGCTCCTGCTGCTGCTGCTGCCAACTCCAGGGTGTGATTCATTCAATTTTTGGGCTCCTGAAGCCAACTCCAGTGTCTCTTTAAAGTAAAATTTGGGCTACTGCTGCTGCTGCTGCCAACTCCAGGGTGTGAATCATCAATTTTTTGGGCTCCTGAAGCCAACTCCAGTGTCTCTTTAAAGTAATATTTGGGCTCCTGCTGCTGCTGCTGCCAACTCCAGGGTGTGAATCATCCAATTTTTGGGCTCCTGAAGCCAACTCCAGTGTCTCTTTAAAGTAATGTTTTGGCTCCTGCTGCTGCTGCTGCCAACCCCAGGGTGTGATTCATCCAATTGTTGGGCTCCTGAAGCCAACCCCAGTGTCTCTTTAAAGTAATGTTTTGGGCTCCTGCTGCTGCTGCTGCCAACTCCAGGGTGTGATTCATCCAATTTTTGGGCTCCTGAAGCCAACCCCAGGGTCTCTTTAAAGTAATGTTTGGGCTCCTGCTGCAGCTGCTGCTGCCAACTCCAGGGTGTGATTCATCCAATTTTTGGGCTCCTGAAGCCAACCCCAGGGTCTCTTTAAAGTAATATTTGGGCTCCTGCTGCTGCTGCTGCTGCTGCTGCCAACTCCAGGGTGTGATTCATCCAATTTTTGGGCTCCTGAAGCCAACCCCAGTGTCTCTTTAAAGTAATGTTTTGGGTTCCTGCTGCTGCTGCTGCCAACTCCAGGGTGTGAATCATCCAATTTTTGGGCTCCTAAAGCCAACTCCAGTGTCTCTTTAAAGTAATGTTTTGGCTCCTGCTGCTGCTGCTGCCAACTCCAGGGTGTGATTCATCCAATTTTTGGGCTCCTGAAGCCAACTCCAGTGTCTCTTTAAAGTAATATTTGGGCTCCTGCTGCTGCTGCTGCCAACTCCAGGGTGTGAATCATCCAATTTTTGGGCTCCGAAGCCAACTCCAGTGTCTCTTTAAGGTAATGTTTTGGCTCCTGCTGCTGCTGCTGCCAACTCCAGGGTGTGATCCATCCAATTTTTGGGCTCCTGAAGCCAACTCCAGTGTCTCTTTAAAGTAATATTTGGGCTCCTGCTGCTGCTGCTGCCAACTCCAGGGTGTGAATCATCCAATTTTTGGGCTCCTGAAGCCAACTCCAGTGTCTCTTTAAAGTAATATTTGGGCTCCTGCTGCTGCCAACTCCAGGGTGTGAATCATCCAATTTTTGGGCTCCTGATGCCAACTCCAGTGTCTCTTTAAAGTAATATTTGGGCTCTTGCTGCTGCTGCTGCCAACTCCTGGGTGTGATTCATCCAATTTTTGGGCTCCTGAAGCCAACCCCAGTGTCCCTTTAAAGTAATGTTTGGGCTCCTGCTGCTGCTGCTGCCAACTCCAGGGTGTGATTCATCCAATTTTTGGGCTCCTGAAGCCAACCCCAGTGTCTCTTTAAATTAATGTTTTGGGCTCCTGCTGCTGCTGCCAACTCCAGGGTGTGATTCATCCAATTTTTGGGCTCCTGAAGCCAACCCCAGGGTCTCTTTAAAGTAATGTTTGGGCTCCTGCTGCTGCTGCTGTTGCCAACTCCAGGGTGTGATTCATCCAATTTTTGGCTCCGAAGCCAACCCCAGGGTCTCTTTAACGTAATATTTGGGCTCCTGCCGCTGCTGCTGCCAACTCCAGGGTGTGATTCATCCAATTTTTGGGCTACTGAAGCCAACCCCAGTGTCTCTTTAAAGTAATGTTTTGGCTCCTGCTGCTGCTGCTGCCAACTCCAGGGTGTGATTCATCCAATTTTTGGGCTCCTGAAGCCAACCCCAGGGTCTCTTTAAAGTAATATTTGGGCTCCTGCTGCTGCTACTGCTGCTGCCAACTCCAGGGTGAGAATCATCCAATTTTTGGGCTCCTGAAGCCAACTCCAGTGTCTCTTTAAAGTAATGTTTGGGCTCCTGTTGCTGCTGCTGCCAACTCCTGCCAACTCCAGGGTGTGATTCATCCAATTTTTGGGCTCCTGAAGCCAACCCCAGTGTCTCTTTAAAGTAATATTTGGGCTCCTGCTGCTGCTGCTGCCAACTCCAGGGTGTGATTAATCCAATTTTTGGGCTCCTGAAGCCAACTCCAGTGTCTCTTTAAAGTAATGTTTGGGCTCCTGCTGCTGCTGCTGCTGCTGCTGCCAACTCCAGGGTGTGAATCATCCAATTTTTGTGCTCCTGAAGCCAACTCCAGGGTCTCTTTAAAGTAATATTTGGGCTCCTGTTGCAGCTGCTGCTGCTGCCAACTCCTGCCAACTCCAGGGTATGATTCATCCAATTTTAGGGCTCCTGAAGCCAACCCCAGGGTCTCTTTAAAGTAATATTTGGGCTTCTGCTGCTGCCAACTCCAGGGTGTGAATCATCCAATTTTTGGGCTCCTGAAGCCAACCCCAGTGTCTCTTTAAAGTAATGTTTGGGCTCCTGCTGCTGCTGCTTGCAACTCCAGGGTGTGATTCATCCAATTTTTGCCAAATCCAGTGTCTCTTTAAAGCAATGTTTGGGCTCCTGCCCCTCATAGTGATGCCACTTCAACTCTCTGCAATTGTGCCGCTCTGCGATTCTATTAGCGATGCCTCTGATCTGCATGTGATATTTATTCAAAGTATTATTTAACTAACCCAGCACGCATCCTGTGCGTGTTACAGCAAGGCAGAATGGTTTACAACCCTATTGAGGCTCTAGGAGGCTCAGAAATAGCCATTTTTAATAGCGATTCGTCACAAATAAATTCGGGTCGAAACGATTTTTGTCGGAAAATTCGGCGAATCAGTCGAATCGAATTTTTCAAAAGTTCGCTCATCTCTAGCTATGACCGCTGATAATGGTTAAGTCACAAATGCTGCAAACAGCACCGAGGGTCTCAGGGTCCATATAGGTTTCCAGGGGATCTGTGAGAATCAATGGATAGAAGCAAGTCCAGTGGCAAAGCAAGATGTGGCTTTTCCACTGGATTTGCTTCTATCCATTGATTCTCATAGATCCCCTGGAAACCTATGAGACCCTCGGTGCTGTTTGCAGCATTTGTGACTTAACCATTATCAGCGATCATAGTGTTGTATGCTTTTGTGATCTTGTATATACACTTTATTGATGTCACCTATTGTCACTAACAGCATTACAAATCTTTCCTTTTAAACGCAATTTGGTTTTAAGGGTGTTCAATCTTCCATTCCTACTTTTGTATATAGTTTGAGTCCTTTTTGAGTAGGCGAACCATGGAACTTTGGAACCCCTGATTACTTTATGCTATGTATCAAAATTTTTTATTTATCAGTGTGCCACAACCTTGAATTAATTTTACTTACATGTACTGTAATATGTTCTCTGAAAGATGTAAATGATGGATTATAATTTGTGTAATGTAGTTGCTCCTGTGTTTGAACTGCAGGATGTCGGTAAATAGCAGAGACATCTATTTATGGAGCTGGCCTGTTTCTCAGGTGTTGCCATTTACAGATAAGGCTAAGTTCAATATCACCTGTGTAAATAATCATGACTGTAATCTATGCAGAATATGAAATGCAGCACTCAGCTTTGACTGAATTAAAAATAATGCTGCTAGTTTCTAATAACTGTCTGAGTACAAGCTTTAGCCCTCTCAATGCCGGGTGCCCATTCTATTGTTTTATTTCGGAATACATTTTTGAAACAGCAAGGTAGAGTTAGCAAACAGATGTAAAAAATACAAGACAAATACTTATGACCACCCCAAAGGACACATAAGGAGATTACAAGGCAGGAAGTTACAATGTGTTTTATAATGTGTGGGTGAATAGCGGTATAGTTAGAGCCGGGAAGGGTGGGGTCCATGTTTAGACCCTGGGGTCTGTGCCCGTTTTTAAGGTGCAATGCTAGGTTTGCTTTCCCAAGTACTCACAGTTCTGCTACAATCACTTAAAGCTTGACTTCCTGTAGAAAAACAACTGATGGTGCTTTATTGGCTCCACTGGAGAAACATACAACTTCAACAGGATATAGCTGTTCTTCACTTCACTGTACAAAAATGTATTGTCTTCAGTAGACAAAAATTTAGTTCACCGAACTTCTCCGAAAAAGTTCGGTTTGGACCCAACTAGTTCGGGATGAACTTTGAAAAGGCATGGAAAACAATGCCTCGTCACCCAAGGCTGTATAAAAACATGTTTTAGTGGACTAATTAGAATTTGAATTGGCTAATTAGCATTTCAGTAGCTCGCAGCTGTCTTTTAAAGCACATAAAAAAATGTGGCAAAGCAACAGGGTTGGCGGTTTTGGAAAGCGAAAAAAGTAAGGGCTTTTTACAAGCGTTCAAAAAAGTAGGCACTTTGGGTATTATAGGAGGTAGACCTGTGGCTCTGTAGGCATTGCAGTCGCGAGCAAGTCTTCAAAAAATTGTCCCATTTTCAAAGCAATGGCTTTTTACAAATGCTGAAAAATGTGCCCATTTTGGGCATCACAGAGTTGACCTGCATGTGTGATGGCCTGGCAGTAGCAGAGGGTGGCAGGCTGGCAACAGAGGTGCTGCTGGTGGTAGTTGTAGCAGCATTTGCAGAGACTGCAGCTGTTGAAGAAAGACTAGGCTGTGGCACAGGAAACCTGTGGTGGTTGTGTAGGCCTGGCAGTAGCAAGCAAGCTCTCAAAAATTGTCCCACTTGTAACGGGGTAGCAGGGGGATTGGCACACTTAACTTTTAGTTACATAAGAAGCAATGTCTTTTTACAAGCCATTTTGGGCTTCACAGTGTTAAACTGCGGTTGTGTTGGTAGTAGTGGCATGCTAAACAGTGGCATCAGGCTGAATCAGGGGTTTTAAAATCATCACCTATCCATGCCTGATTCATCTTTACAAACTTTAGTTTTTCCACGCTTTTGGCAGACAACCTTGTCTGCTTAGGGGTGACGACACCACCTGCCGCGCTGAAAACCCTTTCCGACGCTACACTTGGAACAAGGTGGACAAGACAGGACCCCCATGGCAAACTGTGCTAGCTCTGGCCAATGGTGCAATCTGCTCACCCATCCTGGAGAAAGGGCACAGTTGAGGTAGGAGTGCACCTGGCTGTTCAGGTGGTGGTGGTGTTGCTGGTGATGAACATCCCTTCCATGACGACGTATATCAGGTGGGCTTATGGTATGTAATATCTTGTACATCATATTCTCAAGAGTTCACCATGTTCTGGTTTCATTCCACCAGTGCCAGACCCATTGTAGTCACAGGGACCTTCCACAGGAACTGCTTGATTGCATATGGAAGGAAATGTCCTCTTGGCTGACCCCTTGCCAACTGTACATCAGAACCACAAACAAAGAGAGAAACATTGTGTAGGGATCGCAGTGGGGAGGGCTACCCCATGCAACAAACATGGTGCATCTTTTCAGTTGGTTGAAAGCAGGTTCCTAACATTCTTTAGTGGGCTCCAGCAGCTGCTAAATATGTCACGCAAACTGCAAACACTTTAGCCACGCATATCTTGCAAGGAACGCCTTCCTGAAGCAGCATTGGAGGGCCAGTGTGTGGACCGGGGGGCAAGCCTTTTATACAGAGAGGCGGAACTTTACTGGCATTTTACAGGAGGGAAGGAGAATGGAGGGGTTTTCCCCAGAGGCTTGAGAGGCTGAGAGGGAGGAGGGGCCTGTGTTCCTCTTCCTTCCAGATGCTGGTGGAAAAGAGGATGACCAGGTGCTGGATTTTGGACACCCCACTGGACCTGAGGAAAATGACCACCAGAAAGGAACAGGTAAGTAGTGAAAATAAGAATAGATTTGTTTTTTGACTACTTAGCGTCAAGTGGTAAGGGGTCTAGAGGACCTCTATACAAGTTCACAGGATAGGGGCCACTGCACCCCTGGCCCTGAACCCATACCCAAGAGCATAAGGACTGGTATACCAGCAGATCAAGGGGCCACCTGGGCAGCCTCTAAGTCCTGAGTTATCAGGCCCTATACTTGATACCTGGGCTCACTGGCTCTGTAGTGGTCCGGGCTACATGCAAAAAAACCCACACAAACACACAAATTCTGGCTGGCATTTTAGTGATAAAATAATTTACAACTTGCTGACAATGATTCAGTAAACTGTTAGGAGAGTTGTAAAATGGCACATGAAGAGCAAATGTACTCATGGCATGAGTACAATTCCGCATTCACCAGGGATTGTGCATGGCCAATGAGCAATAATGCACCCCCTGGGCCTTGGGGATGCAGGTAATGAGGCAGGGGGTTATAGTGAGCCTTTCGATACTCCAACTGGTATGGAGTCTCAAGAATCCCCTGCTCGTCCATAAAGGACACACACACACACACACACACACACGTACATACAATAAAATATTTTATGATTCGCCTACATACCTCCGATCCATCGCTCCGATCACTGATGTCTCATGCTGTTCGCTGCTGCTTCTGACAGCTTAATTGATCGGCGGAAGCTGGGAGCGAGTCAGAACTGCAACGTGCCCCACTTCTGCTTTGACTTCTGACATCTCACTCCCACAGCAGGGAGGGACCTTTTGAGCCAGCAGAGTGATCGGACGTCCGCACACTGGCTGGTATAAATAACCCCTTCCTGCAGTGGAAAGCAAAATGCCAGAGCCAACTGCTGGGGCTAGGATTCTGTGGAGAGTGGCGCTGGACAGCATGGGCTGGACGGACCAGTGGACGGCAAGGGAGCAGGAGTTTTTACATTTTTTATTTAGGGATTTCAGGGAACAATTCTGCCACCATGAAGCACAAGAACATTTGGATTTCGGCCAAACCAATCTTTCCCCGGAATTAGGAGGAAACCTTGGTTGGAGTGAACCAGTTAGCTCCTGTCTAACGCTAATACATTGTGTATGTACAGTGTGTATTGCCATACATAAATTGAGTATGTACAGTATAATATATATAGTGTGGGATTGTGAAACATTCTGTAAAATAAACTAATAATTCTATACATTGAAATTAAATGTAAAATACTGAATTAAAATCTATGAAGGTCAAAGGCAGAATTTCAATCTATGAGCAGTTCTATGTAATTGAGGAATATGATACATTATCCTGTATTGTGAATTGGGAATATGACTGTAATCCATAAAATGACATCCTTTTAAATGACACCATAGATAAAGGACATCTGTTCATCAAGTTCAACCAGAAATAGGGAGCACAAAAAACTAGTTCTAGTTGATTCATGGAGTGTACACTGTAATTTAGTTCCCCTTCCAATTACAGCTGTTGAAGTTAGATTATTTATAATAAGCCGAATAGGCTTCTGTACATCTCGGCTACAGTTCAAGTAGTGATAGATCTTCAGAATCAGTGTAAAATTCAACCCAGATCTCAACCATCCAGGTCAAATTATCCAATCCCTTACACTTTTTTTTATTACGAAAATGTGGCTCCCCTTATCCTGGGTCCACTATCCCAGGACACAAATCATAAGGGCTAGTGAATCGGAGCTCAGAGGATAAGTGGCTGGTCACTGCAAATCCACCAGCCCCTATGCCCTTCACCAGGTCTAGTTCTCCTCTACACTCCTCTGCAAATGTACCATGCCATTCACCACAGGTCTAGTCCTATTCCAAGGGTGTGGGTCCTCTTTGCCAGACATGGCGTTAAGCAGATAAATAGCTCTTATAGTCACAGAACAGTGAACATTAAAATGATCTTAAAAACTCCTAAAGAAAACAGGCCAGATTCAGTGATAAGAAGAGCATTTTATGCCATGCCATGCACTGCAAATTTGCCGCCGAGCCTTCACTTACGGCAAGTCAGAGCAGCCGTATTTGCACTCGGGCAATAATATGCAGTCCTCTGTTGGAGTACATCAGCGGCGCCGGCTCTGCGGTCTTGTCCTGCTGAGTATGGCAGAAACCAGGCTGCACCTATTTGAGCTCACCCGCCTTACTGGGTATGTGTATGAAACTTGTATTGGTTGCCCACCCTGTCTGACTTTGTTTTTTCCCTTAACACACTATTTGGTAATTTTTTTGTTAGTATATTTTTAGCCTAATTTTTTAACTTTAAATTAAATGGGTTAAGTGATTGTACCCTATTGCATCATGTTCTTGCCCTCTTATGTAAGTAGTATTCCCCAGACTTTTTTAATGAGTGTACAGGTTGGATGTGCATGTAGGCTCATTATAAAATTTCCTTTACTCCAACCCTACCCCGCTCACCTATTTGTCCCTCTTTTCTATTGTTGCAATGCACACCTTTTTTTATTTTTTTTTTGTTTTGTTTTTTTTTTTTGTTTTTTTGGGGGGGGGGAGACTCTGGCTATCCTTTGCTCCCCTGGCTGCTGACCCCAATCCTGCACCCATCTTCACAGGCAGAGGAGCCCTACAATACTGCCCCCAGGAGGACTCGCTCTGTGGTGGAGCGAGCCTTTGGTCTCTTGAAGCTGAGGTTCCGTTGTCTTGATCAGACTGGGGGGGGCACTACAATATACGCCTGCAAAGGTCATTAAACTCATCATGGCTTGTTCCGCTTTAAGAGAGGGAGTCTGCCATTTCTGAGTAAAGTCTCAGTAAAAAGGGTTTCACACAGTGGGGCATCCCGATCTGGGATTTCCAGGGGGAAGACCAGTGGCCGCTCTGGGTTTTGTTCTGCTTTATGTGAGGGAACCTGTGTTACTTTAATAATAATGTAAAGGAGGTGGGTTATTCCATCCTAACCTGATTTGGTCATGATGTTTTAAAGCAGGCCAAAACCCATGTAACCCAGCCCTTTGGAGTGTGAAGAAATCCAGGGTTGGGTTACAGGCATCATGTCTCTGGGGCATTCCAATTTGGGATGTCCTGCACGTCACTGCGGGGGAACGTCAGAGCTATACCAGGAGCTATGCCATCTTTACACAGGAGCAGGACGACATCATCATGGATGTGAGTATGCGAGCGTGCGTTTATGTGTGCGCACACATTCCTTATAATAAAAAAAAACCAAAAATGCAAAAATAGTCTGAAACAACTTAGTTTGTCACGTTACATACCAGCCCACCTTAGTTTAACACATGTACGCAGCTACAAACTAGCCTACATGCAGATAGAAGAACTAGGGCAATGTGAGGCAGAAAGAGGTTAATAAAGTGACTTTAGTTAGGCCAGGAAACTTGTTAATGTATTTTGTGGATTAATGGTGGGTCCTTGTATCTTTTTTTAACAGATGATGCTGCGGAATCGTTTTTTAAGAGTTTGGGCTTTTCATTAAATCACGCTGAAGGTCCGGTTTAAAAAGTGCCCCAAAAAAAACACGCCCAACCAAACCATAAAAACAATGCTAAACTAATGTTGTTTATCATTCACAGATACTAGAAAACCACAGGCACAAGACCCCGAGGCCTAATGTTTTTTATTTTGCATTAAAATGTTAATTGTTTTTTAGTTTTGGCCAAAAAAATAATAATATGGAATATCCAAATCCAAAAAAAAAATAAAAACAACGTTTGAATTAAAAACAAATAAAAAGATTTGGTGTGTTGTCTTTCCTGCAAATGTACAATCACACAACATCATCACACATTTACATGACACAAAAGGTTTAGATATGGGACAATAAATCAAAAACAATCAGAAAGAATTAAGGTATGCATTAATGGCAAGGAAAAAGGAACACAAAGGAGATTAAGGTATGCATTAATGGCAAGGAAAAAGGAACAACAAAAATTTAACAGAAATATATATATATATGTGTGAAATTGGCAGTTGGTGCCATATGCATATTCCAATGGAGGTTTAGGGATGTGCGCTTGCGTGTAGCCAGATTGGCAACTGAAGAGCCATGGAGATGTAAGTATACTTGCTCAAACCACCAAAATGGAAGGTCAAATACGACGGAAACCAAGCAGGTACGTTCAAAAAGCCAGGAAAAATCAGGGAAAGACGGGCCTGCGTGAAAGTGAACGGGAGCCCCGATCAAATTGAAGGCACCCGAGAGAGCAAAAAAAGCTTTCCGAGTAAAGTGAAATTGACGGATCAGTTAGGGAGCCATTCCGACGGAGGCTCTGCATCACATTTGAGCCACGATTCAAACGGGAGCCCCGAACAATCGGAAGGTTTTAAGGGCAGTTCAGAGGAGGCTCTGCATCAGGCCCACTGTCATCCTTTCCTTTTTTTTGTTTAATGAGCGCAATCTTAGATAAAACAACATCATATAGGGCCAAATAGGGCTACAATAAATAATAATAAAGAAAGGATGAAAGATAGGTGAACACATGAATACAATGCTAGGATGTTTTCAAGCCTTAGTTACTATACAGCCATCATACACTTATGCCGGCCATTAGCCTGAAACACACTTATGCGGGCCACTAGCCTGGAACACATGTCCATGAGTAGAAAGTGATAGCTACCGATACATGTTTTCTTTGAATGAAAAGTAATCACATTTTAGAATGAAGAGTATAAGTTGTACAACAGTTTTAAATAGAAGGTTTTGTTTTTGAATTTTTTTTTGGAAACCTCTTGAACATTTCTTTGAGCTGCCCTTTGTAGGTCTCTGTGGGGTTACTTTCCAGTTTGCAGCAATGAATGGGACTGGGTAGCTTACCTGGTTGCCTCCTGGATATACAGTAGTCAGAGGTGATTATACTGGTTTTTCTTAAGTGACTGAACAGCCCTCATTTCTTGCAGGGTATGTCTCTGATTCTTTTGATTATCAAGAATCTTGTTCATAGAGCTTTTAATACATTTGTGTACTGTTAAAGGGAACTAATGTCAAGTAAGCCAATGCTTACCACTTCATCATTTATTGTATGGCTACCAAATATGTGACGGCTGGTGAACCATTCAGATTGCACCTCAAAACTTTTCCTTGGTTACATGGGTGGCTGTCATATGCTGTCATATAAGTCAATCAGAAAATGGTGCCTTGCTGCCCAAGTCCATTTTTTATGGGGTACTGTATCTGCATATCTGCTTTGAAAAAGACAATTTGGGGCAAATACCTAATGTATCTTAGGACTAAATTCATCCAATTTGATACAAACCTAAAAATAACAATAATAAATCATATGTATGCAAACAAAAAAAAATAGAACCTGATATATATCATGCTCCTTTGTTCAGTCATTTATTTAGCCCCTTCAGACATAATCCTTTCAATTCTCTGGCTTACATGTTTTCTTTTTTTTAAATTAAACTTTCATGGTGCTTCTTTTAGTGCAATTATCACACATGATCATGTGTCTTGTCCTATTTTAAGTTAAAATGTCCACCTAATGCATCTACGTTTGAAATGCATAAAGTCAAATGTGATAAAACACTTACCTGTCAGTCCCCACCATTACAGTACATTAGAATTACTTTTATATGCTGACAGATCATGAATATTTAACCTCTGTATTAATATAATAATTTTATATGTAGAAGCATGCTGTTGAAATATTTTCCCACTATTGCTAGGCATGTAAAACATCAGAAATCAATGAATTAAAACTACACAAGCTCTTAAAAAAAAAAGATATTTCCACTAGTGCAATTTTATTTCCCCCAGGATATATTTGCTTAACCCTTGGTTACAATGGGTATTAGGAAATATCTTTAGTACTAGAGCCTAGTGAGCCAATAGCCTTTGAAAGTTGGGAAATGTAGTATGACCTTTAAGTTTACTTGGCTTCTGACAGTTCTGAGCAAGGAGTGGGATGACTTCACTGGGGGACGTCATCTGCCCTACCCACAAGAGGCAGGTGATGACTGTGGAGGCGGGGAGGGGGCTCCTATCAGGTCCTCTTGTCACCACAGAAGAGCCGGGGGGATTGGAGCCCCCCCTCAGTGAAGAGGAGACTCGGCTGGGGGGCATCACGCATGGAGGTAAGCAAATGTCATTTTTTTCCCCTCAGCTAGCAGCGGTGGCTGAGACGGCGGGGGGGGGGGGGGGTCTATGTCGGCTGAAGACCCGTCTGGATCCAATGAGGTGTCAGGTGAGTGTTTTTCCATTTTTTTTTTTTTACAGAAGAATTTTTAAAAATACAAAATGTAATAAAAAAAAAGACATATCAAGGAGAGCAACTTACAAGTAGTGATGAACAGGTTCTGTTTCAGAAGCCCTGTGGCCAGTATATAAAGCATATGCAACCCATAAAAACTCAATATCTTCCTCCTTCTGTCCTCCCTCCTAGTCTAGTGGGCGCTGGTCTTCCGCTGCAGCTGCTCCGTCAGCACCTGTAGTAAGGAGGGACACAAGTTCCTCCTCCTTTGATGGCCTGGATAAGGAACCTTTAATACCACAGTGTTGGAGCATTTGTGAAATCACCACATGTGACGAGGAGGCCGATTCATTAATAGCGTCAGGTAGCGACAGATGAGCGACTGAAGTATGGCGCTATGAGCGCCGCTAGCGTACGCCGCGGGCGGTAGCGATTCGCTATAGCAGGCCTCCTCAGTCGCTACCTGGCGTTGTTGGGAACAACGCCTACATTGCTGAATATGATGTTTGAGATCAGCTTTGTAGGCGCTGTCATTTTGACCACGCTATTCAACACAGCGCCTGCGCTTTGCTTTGCTGTGGGCTTGAAATCAATGTTAGTACCTTCAGAAGTAAACACATTGCAACATGTTTCTTTTTATTATTTTTATTTTTGTTTTAAATGTTTTGGTAATTAAAGTAAAAATAGCAAAAAAGATATAGGATTTTTCATGAAGTTTCTCGGGGTGCCTGAAAAAGAATAAAAAGGAAGTGCGCATGCGCACGAGGCCGGGATGGACGCTGTGTAACTCGGCTCCGTGCCCGACGGCGTTAGAGGGGGCGACTAACAGCTGAGAAACAAGCACACACTAACCTGGAGTGGTCCCGAGGTCGGCGGCGGGCTGAGGTGGCGGCGGGGAGTCGTCCAGATCCTGTACTAAGCCCAGAACAGAGACAGACGCAGCAAGTGTGGGGAGGAGGCAAGATGGCGGCCGGACGCAGCACAGCAGGCTGTGAAAGCTCCAAGCATGAAGGTGAGCTCTGAACCTGAAGGAGGCGGTGTGCAGAGCTGAGAAGCAGTCAAGAAGTGTCCAGCAACACGGTCAGTCCCTTCTCTTTGTCCCCTGAGTTTGAGAGATAGTTGCTGCAGGGAGAGAAGCACAGTGCAGCCTAGTCTGTGCTGCATAGAAGCCAGTGTGTCTGTGTCAGAGCTCTCACAGACACACAGGAGAGTGAAAGCTGAGTGACATCCAGTGAGTGCATATAGCAAACGTGTCCCCTGCACTAGCTAAAGCAGTAGCTTGAACTGTATATTCAATCCACAGTTGTCCTGTTATAGCTCCACAATGGCAGAAGATATGTCAGTGGCAGACCTAGAAGTGATTGCACAGTCAGAAGCTTCCTTCTTGCTGAATAAAAGCATGGGGCACAGTCAGGAGTTTACTGAAAGCCAAGCTCCATTAAATGATTCACTCATACTGCAGTTTGAAGGGCTGCTACAGAAAGCATTGCAGTCTAACACAAATATCCTTAAAGAGCACCTGTCTAAGGAATTGGATAAAATCACTTCTGGCCTAAATATTCTAGAAAACAGAGTGAGTGGAGTAATTGCCTCACAAGAAATTTTAGAATCTGAAATAATACAACTCAAAAAAGATAATGTGATGCTCTCCACAAAGATTGAGGACATTGAAAATCGTGATAGGCGATCAAATCTACGCTTTAGAGGTCTTCCTGAAAATCTTGAAGATTTACACTCAGTCATTCATACAATATGCCAAGAGCTGATACCAGGCATCCCAACAGAAAGATTAGAAATGGATAGGGTACACAGATCTCTTGGCCCACGTAACGCACAATCTGATCCCCCCAGAGATGTGATCGTCAAATTTCATTACTATCAGACAAAAGAAATGATCCAAAAAAAGGCCAGGGAAAAAAATATGTTAACATTCCAAGGCCATAAATATCAGATATTCTCAGACCGGTCAGCGTCCACAATGGCCAGAAGAAGAGAGCTTAAACCGCTATTGACGTTGTTACAGGACAATCAAATCAGATATAGATGGGGCTTTCCCTTCCGTATCACCTTCAATATTAAAGACAAGGCATACTCTGCCTCCAACTATGAAGATCTACAGTTCCATCTACTGACGGCTGGCCTCATTTTAGTCCAATCAAGCCAAAACGCCTAGAAATATTGAAGATTCCCCAACCCACCAAAGATCAGGAAAGAGATCAAGAAGAGGGACAAGACACCAAGCCTGCAGCACCTCTCTTGAGTTCCAGGACACCTGACAAACTATCCCAGACAGCTAACCCTCTTTCTCAACATTTAGAGACTAAACCGCCAGAAGACGACTTTAATCAGTAAATTCACATGGTATGATCGTATTGATTGGTAATATGAGCCATAATACTAACCACCCCTTAGTGCCCAGCGACCTATTGAAAAGGCACATATGACTAGTCCTCCTGGGTAAATAGGATGACTCATAAGCCATCATCCTGACGTTTATTGCAGCTCGACATGGCGACACAGGACAGGAGGAATCCGCCTCCTCTCTTGCGTCGCCATCCAAAAATAATCTGCATCACTATGCAATTTATAATTATTGTACTCTAAGTCCATGGTTTATTGCATTGTTTTAATCAAAGCTCCGAGTAACTTAAAGCTAACCTGAGCCGTTAGTCCCTGTTCTAAGTTGATTTAAATTGAAATTATACTTTACTATTAATGTTTACTGTAGGTTATTATGACGAGACAGGATAGGAAAAGTGAATACATAACATTCACCCCCTTTCTGCATCGCCATCCAAGGTCGGTGTGAATTAGCAGGTAATAGCTGACTACTATGTTTTGTGACTAATACTCACCTTCTGAGTTAAATTGAAGTTGAAAGAATATTTCAATATTACCTTGTTTTGTTTAAAGTTTATCTACGAATGTTTGTGACTTGAAACCCCCTCCACCCGTCGGCAGTGTCATGTTCGTACTCCAGTAGAACCGACAGATTTAGATCTGCGGTTGGTTTTGCCTCACAGTAGCGAGGCTACAGTTTCTATAGTTTAATACTTGTTCACTTAAAGGTTTACCGAAGCGTTGGGTGCAACGGGCCCAAAGGTGCAAGAACGTTTTTATATAATAGTGTACTTGCTTTTGCCCGAGAGCCCGGATTGCACTCAACAAGATTACTTGATTTATGAAAAATCTCCCTAGTACTTGGGAGCACAGTAGAGTCTTGTAGACCACATCTTGTTTGTCTTTTTTTTTATTTTTTTATTTTTTTCTTTCTTCTCTCCCCTCCCCCTCCTCTTCCCCCTTTCTGCACCTCTTTCTACTATCCTTTTCTCAGCTTTCAATATCACCTGCAACTTTCTCAGAACGCCTTTTAACTCGATTTTGAGCTGAAAAACACCCAGAAAACTTAGGCTACAATTCATACAGTGACAGATATGACGATCATCTGTTCTCTTAATGTGCAGGGATTCAATTCCCCACACAAAAGAAGCACGGCTTTTCGTCACTTTAAACGTCTTCATCCTGATATCATCTGCCTTCAGGAAACTCATTTCTCCCAATCCTCCAAACCAAACTTTCTAAATGCCAACTATCCTCAAGTATATATGTCCAACGCTAAGACAAAACAAAGAGGGGTCTTGATTTGCTTTAAGAGAGGCGTTCAATTTCAAAGCCAGAAAGAATTTAGAGACAAAGAAGGTAGATTATTAATCCTGGTAGGACAGATCCAAGACACCGAAATCACGATCGCCACCTACTACACCCCAAATGTAAATCAAGTGGCCTTCTTATCAGTATTTCTAGGAAAAGTAGATGAAGTGGCGAAAGGTGCTGCGATTATCTGTGGAGATTCCAACTTGACCCTTAACCCCTACCTAGATAAACAGTCTCCACACTCATCTACTGTTTCTACCCACTCCTCAGCGGCCTCTAGGTCATTTAGACAACTTCTAGATAAGTTCGCCTTGGTAGACTGCTGGAGAGAGAAACACCCAGGGCTACAGGATTTTACACACTTTTCCCACCCACACACCCTGTACACTAGAATTGATCACTTTTTTGTGCCCCAAAGAGCAATTCCCATGATCCAGAAAATTAAGATCTTCCCTGTCTCATGGTCAGACCATGCAGGACTACTTCTACATCTAAATACGATACTTAGTAAACCCTCCAGCTACACATGGTCTCTACATTCAACGCTATTAACAGACCCTATAATAAAAGATACCATAGCTAATGACCTGGCCGAATATTTCACAGTAAATGAGACTGAAGGGATATCAGCCACAACATGTTGGGAGGCCCATAAACCCACAATTAGGGGTAGATTAATCCAGTTAGCCTCCAAGAAAAAGCGAGAAAGAAATGAGCGTATCTCGGCCTTAGAAGCTGAATACCAATCTTTATCAGCCAGAGCTAAATCTTCCTTATCACCAAAAATCCGCTCTAACCTTCAGAGAGTGACGCAGGAATTGAATTTAGCTCTGGCAGGGAAAGCGGAACATTGTTTGAGATGGATAAAACATAAATACTATTGTAAGGCAAATAAACCGGACGCATTATTGGCGAGAAAGCTTAGATCCCCAGACCAAGCCTATAAGCCAATCAGACTTAAGAATGAAAGAGGTACCCTTACTAGTAACCCAAACAAAATTACGGAGATCTTCAGTACCCAACTCCGGAAACTATACGCAAATCCCCACCCACCTAATCGGAAAGATATTTCAGATTTCCTTGATTCTATGACTTTGCCTATTCTGCCTGACCAGGTAGTAGAAAAGCTTGAAGAGGATTTTGGAACCTCAGAAGTTGAGCAGGTAATCAAAACTCTTAAACTTAACAAGAGACCGGGCCCAGATGGATTCTCGGCAATATATTATAAGACCTATGTTACAATCCTAGCTCCAAAATTAGCAGCTCTATTTAATGACTTGAGACGGGGAAATCAATTTTCGAGGGAATCACTATTTGCTTCTATAAGTATGATACCCAAACCAGATTCGGATCACTCCATATGGTCTAATTACAGACCCATATCACTAATAAACCTAGATGTTAAACTATTTACAAAGATCTTGGCGGAACGGCTGCTAAAATATCTACCCCAAATAATTAAAAAAGACCGGCTTCATCCCAGGGCGTCAGGCAGGAGATAATATCAGACGAGCAGTACATTTGATACATCGGGCTAGAGAGAGTGGGACTCAAGCAATGCTTCTCTCGCTTGATATTAAAAAAGCGTTTGATTCTGTATCATGGGAATACCTCTTTGCACTACTAGAAAGATGGGGATTTGGGCCAAAATTCATTGATATGATTAAAAAAGTATATAATGGCCCGACAGCATTCGTTAAATACTGCGGTTTCCGATCAGACTACATACCCTTGGCTAGAGGCACTAGACAAGGCTGCCCCTTATCTCCCCTTCTATTCGCCCTAGCGATGGTGCCACTCGCTCAAACCATTAGAGATTCGCAAGACATCTCGGGTATAGATGTCCGGGGTACGAAGCACAAAATAAGTCTTTTTGCTGATGATGTACTTCTTTTGGTCTCTGACCCGCTAATATCTTTACCCAACATAATGAAACTATTAACTGAATTTGATAAAATCTCGGGCCTGCAAGTGAACACATCTAAATCCAGTGCTATGAACATAAACATCCCACACGATATCTGGTCTCGTCTTCTAGCAGCTTACGATTTTCGCTGGGAAAAAGACCGAGTGAAATACTTGGGTATTAACCTGACGAACTCCTATGATACCCTCTTTAATGCCAATTATCTTCCATTACGTCAAAAGCTCTTAGGACTCCTAAAATCCTGGAAGTCGTTTGGTCTTTCCTGGTTGGGCAGAATAGCAGCAGTAAAGATGAATATCCTCCCCAAATTTTTATATATCGCTAGGTCTCTCCCAATTAAAATTCCGCCATCATATCTGAAAAACTTACAAAATAAAATTTTCGAGTTCATTTGGGCAAATAAGAAATCTAGAATTACTAAAGCGACAATGTTATTGCCAAAATCTAAGGGAGGTCTAGGAGTCCCTAACCTGACTAAATATTATCAGGCAGCACAGATATCACAACTAACTTCTTATTACTTGCAGTCAGAAGCACCACTATGGGTTCAAATAGAGGCAGCCATTTGTCACCCAATAGAGATCGCAAATTTATTGTGGTTGCCAGCGAGTTATAGAAAATCTGTAGTGAACCCGATCCTGACTTTCTCCCTTCATTTATGGGACGGTCTTAAATCTACAAAAGGTCTGGTCTCCTCGCATTTGCCAATGATGCTTCTTTGGGGCAATCCATTGTTTACCCCAGCTTTCACAGACCTGGGAAGATTTACTAACTGGAGGAAAGCAGGTGTCCGGTATATCTCAGATTGTTTACAGGGACCAAGCATAATGCCCTTCCCTCGGCTACAGGAAAAATATGGCCTCTCGGGGAAAGAGATATTTAGCTACTTACAAATTTCACATTTTATAGCATCATTGATCCGCAGTAAAGGCGATATAGATCAGCTTCAAATGTTCGAGACCAGATGTAAACAATACCCCAGACCTAGGGGCTCGATAACTGAGGTATACGAGCAGCTTTGCAAGACACAGGGGAACCCCAGAAGTGCGCTCATACAACGGTGGGAAAGGGAATTAAATATTCAACACTCCGAAGTTGAATGGCAGAAGAGCTGGCAGGCTTCTTTTGGTAGAGAAGCATCAACGAACTCGATCGAGATCAACGTTAAAGTTTTCTTAAGATGGCACTTAGTCCCAGATCGACTCTGCCACATCGCCTGTGATGCAGGTAAACTCTGCTTTCGAGGTTGTGGAGCAGTAGGAACGCAAGCTCATATTTGGTGGGATTGCCATGTAGCCAAAATATTCTGGAAAAACATTTTTGAAGTTCTTAGCAATGTTCTGGATGCCACTCTAACACCAGAACCCTGGATTGCACTATTCAATGGCCCAATAGTCGGAACAACTAAAAACAATAAGAGCCTCCTATACCACCTCCTAACGGGGGCTAAACTGGTCATTGCCAGGTCTTGGAAGTCCCCCAAACTTAGCTTTAAGGAATTCCAAGGCGCGATCTCAAATATTATGGCTATGGAGAAAATGACCTCGATACATAAAGGTACTATGGACAGTTTTAGAGAAACATGGGAACCCTGGATTCAGAATTATTTACCTGCCGACTTCGACACTAATCTATTAGAGATATGACCTTGAAGTGCGGCTGATCTTCTCACGTGAACATTCTCATCCTTTATAAGGCACCAGGTAGAATTCTTTCTACCCTGGTTAAAGCGTTCTTTCCAACATGAAAAGTATTGATCCTACCGCACCTTTCAGGGCTATATCTCATCTTTTTCTCTTCTCTATCCCTCTCTTATTATCTCCCCTACTCACCTTCCACCCCCCCTTTTGTTTTTTTTTGTTTTTTTTTTATTATTGTTAGTTTTTTATTATTATTTACTTATTATTAGTTATTAACACTTATAGTTTGACAATTTGATCTGATTTTATTGCTGTTTTATTTGTTAACTACATATAGGTGATAATAAATATGCGACAGTTGGTCGTACCAGGAATGTTGTAATGCTGGTCAATAGACCTGAAAGTTGTATAATACTACCCTTCTTCCTTTGTGGAATGATAATTGTTGTGACTGTATAGCAAAATTGCTGTATATCTTTTACTTTCAAATAAAAATTATTGAACAAGAAAAAGAATAAAAAGTGCAGTTAGTATTTATATTTAATGTGGCTTTTTTGCTGTTAAAAACTAAAGCATTAATTTTTAAAAAACATTTTTGTCCAACTTGCACAACAACCCTAATTGTTATGTTGGTCAACTTCCACCCCCCCTGATAGTGGTTTAGGTCAACTTCCACCCCCCCTGATAGTGGTTTTGGTCATCTTACACCCCCCCTTATAGTGGTTTAGGTCATCTTACACCCCCCTTATATTGGTTTTGGTCATCTTACACCCCCCCTTATAGTGGTTTAGGTCATCTTACACCCCCCTTATAGTGGTTTAGGTCATCTTACACCCCCCTTATAGTGGTTTGGGTCATCTTACACCCCCCTTATAGTGGTTTAGGTTATCTTACACCCCCCTTATAGTGGTTTAGGTCAACTTCCACCCCCCCTGATAGTGGTTTCGGTCATCTTACACCCCCCCTTATAGTGGTTTAGGTCATCTTACACCCCCCTTATATTGGTTTTGGTCATCTTACACCCCCCTTATAGTGGTTTTGGTCATCTTACACCCCCCCCTTATAGTGGTTTAGGTCATCTTACACCCCCCTTATAGTGGTTTTGGTCATCTTACACCCCCCTTATAGTGGTTTAGGTCATTTTACACCCCCCTTATAGTGGTTTTGGTCATCTTACACCCCCCACTTATAGTGGTTTAGGTCATCTTACACCCCCCTTATAGTGGTTTTGGTCATCTTACACCCCCCCTTATAGTGGTTTAGGTCATCTTACACCCCCCTTATACAGTAGTGGTTTTGGTCATCTTACACCCCCCTAATAGTGGTTTAGGTCATCTTACACCCCCCTTATAGTGGTTTTGGTCATCTTACACCCCCCTTATAGTGGTTTCGGTCATCTTACACCCCCCCTTATAGTGGTTTCGGTCATCTTACACCCCCCTTATAGTGGTTTAGCTCATCTTACACCCCCCTTATAGTGGTTTAGCTCATCTTACACCCCCCCTTATAGTGGTTTTGGCCATCTTACACCCCCCTTATAGTGGTTTTGGTCATCTTACACCCCCCCTTATAGTGGTTTCTGACAAATTATGATTGGAGGCAAAAAATATTTTCCCTGTAGTGCAGTACTTGGATTAGAGTGAAGGGTAGTTAGCTTACCGCAAAAAATGAAGTGATCATGCTTTCCCTTAGCTCAAAGCCAGTCTGTGTGTCCTCACTTCTTTCTGCGGCCAAGTTGGGGATTTCGGGCACCAGGGCTGTTTCTTCAGGTGATTGGATTCTGTGGCATATGCAAATGTTGTGGAGCACACAGCAGGTGAGGATGATCTTGGAGACCTTTTGTGGACTGTACAGCATCTCTCCTCCTGGGCGTGCCAAACATAGAAAGCGTGCTTTCAGCAGGCCGATGGTTCGTTCCACAATGCTTCGGGTTTTGCGGTGTGCTGCATTGTAGCGTTCATGGGCAGAGGTCTGTGGGCTTCTGACCGGAGTCATCACCCACGTTCTCTGCCCATATCCCTTATCCGCTGTTGAAAAAACACAAGAAGAGAGACAGCAATTAGTACTAGTACATGATTTTGGTTTCATTTTTAAAAATTTCGCTTACTACGCCACATATTTTATGCCAAATACTTTGACATGGTTAATTATTTACCCAGTAGCCAGCCAGCTGGCATTTCGTTGTTCTCGAACTTCTGGCACAGGACTGTCCGCTGCAGGACGTAAGAATCGTGGCATGATCCAGGGAACCCCGATCTCACGGCCCGCAGCTTCATTTCGTGGTCACAGACCACCATGATGTTCATTGAATGGTATTGTTTACGGTTCCGGAAATACAGCTCCTGTGCACGGGGAGGGCGGAAAGGGATATGTGTACCATCAACGCACCCTAGCACATTCGGGATCCCTCCCATTAGATAGAAGGCATGTTTTATTTTGGCAACCTCATCCTCATCCTCAGGAAACTTGATGTAAATAGGGATCAAATCACAAATCGCCAGAACTACCTGGATTAATATGCGGCTCATTGTAGCCTGGCTGATCCCGCTGAGGAGGGCAGAGGTTGCCTGGAAGGTCCCTCGTGCCAAAATGTTCAAAGTGGCACACAGGCGTACTATGCCTGGAATGGAACAAGTGCGTTTGGTGGATGGCTCGATTTTGTGCTTAATCTGATCATATAGGGACTGTAGTGCAGCACAATTCAGACGGAAGGGGCTCCTGATCTGCTCGTCACTTAAGTCCCATACTGAAAGGCGGATTCCAAAGGAGCGGGGTGCCCTAAGCCTCACAGCACCCCCCTCCCTGTCCTCCTGCTCTTCCAGCATACGCATACATCCATCCACCCATACCCCATACATCACCCTCTTATCCATCACACACTCAACAGATATACCAAATCAGCCAAACAAAACCAAAAACCACAAACACACCACACACACAAACAATCACACTCCTCACACACTCACTACAATGCAGCTCACCACAAAACCAGAAGTATAGTGGTCCAAACCACCAGACTGCTGAAAAACAGCTTTCTAAGTTCCCCAAGAGGGGAGTTGCTGCACAGCCCACAAAAGGCCCCAAAATCAAGCCTCACTTGCTGTATGCTCCACAATATTTGCATATGCCAACAAAATCAATCTCCTAAAGAAACAGCACTGATGTCAGAAATCACCCAACAAGCCACAGAGAGTGAGGACCAAACCCAGCCAGACACTCAAATGAGCTAAGGGAAACAAGCACCACACCACAGCCTTTGCCACAGTGTAACAATACCAGAAGCTTGCCAAATCCAGCCATTTATACTTCACTTTCAAAAAGGACAGGTCCACTTTGCCACCTTTTGCGTTGCTCTGCTATTTCCGGTCTCCAATTAGCTGACCCAGGTGTGCGTGAAACGGAGTGCGCACGCGCACGCTAGTAGCGCTACTAGCGTACGTGAGCCTAAACTTGCGTGCATTAACAGACATGGCAGAAAATTCTGTGGTGGGCCAATGAAAGGTAAGCTGCTGTTTCTTTAAATAGCCGTTAGTATAGCCACATGTCACAAGTGTTTAATATACATAAGTACATTGTTGTCTTGGGTTGTGTGTTGTTTGGTTAATGAGGTCTGTAATTAGTTAATTGCCTACCACACATGCTTCAGTCACTGCAGTGGAGGTGTTGCTACAAGCACCTGGCCAGTATGTGTGAATCTATTAGGTGGACCTGTTTGTGATTGGCTGTTAGAGCACATAAAACCTGCCCAACCCAAAGAGAGGGCGATGCCATTCTGTAGTCTGCATGCGTGCTTGTTGGTTGTGTATTGGTGTGTGTGTGTGCAGCTACAGGATGGAGCCAAATTCAGGACATCTGCCGGCCACAGCAGGCCCAAGTAGGAGTGTGGTGGGTGCTGTGCGCAGACCTCCCTTAAGGAAAAGGGCCCAGCCTGAAGGTGGTGCAGCACCCCAGGCTAAGCGCCCAGGTGCCAAGAGGGAGCCTGAATTTAATTTGGCGGAGAATAATAATCTTGTGCGCCTGACCCTTGCTAAATGGGAGCTGCTCTTTGGCTCCCAAAGCAAGTCAATAGGCAAACAAGAAAGAAGCAAACTGTGGGATGCCATTGGTGAGGAGCTTACTAGCAGTGCTCAACACCCACGTAGTGGCCCATCCTGCAGGAAACGCTTCTACACTTTGAGAGGGGCCCTTATAAAAAAGATGAATCACGATCTTGATGTCGAGAGTGGGACCATCCAGGGTCCAAAGAGTACCTACAGGCCGTATGAGGAGATGCTGAAGGGCAAAATTCCACTTGCTCGGTTGCAGGGTGTGGATCCTGGGGATGACACCGCAGGTTGGACTGAAGGTACATATTTTCTGTCTATTTTGTGATGGTAATGTTAATGTATGTGATTTGCTTTGTCTCTTTCTGGCCAACTAACAGTAGGACCTGTGAAGTAGTACACTATACCTCATAAATGTTTTACTTTCCTGTGTGTTGCTTTCTGCATAGGTGCACATGGTGCTGTCCATGAGTCGGGGGAGGAGGAGGACACCCAAAATCCTGCCCTTCAACCAACCTCCAGCCTAACCCAGTCTGCCATTGAAGGTATTTAACACTAATTTAGGGGCTGTTTGTTTTTTGACAAAATGGGTGTGGGAGCACCTCAAACAATAGCTTGTACCACTGTTGAGGATTAATAATATGGACCTGCGGCCTAATTTCACGCCCACTTTAACCCTCACAGAAACTAACTAACAAGGCCCTAACATGTGTAGCTATGTGGGAAGCCAGAGATGTGTGGCCATATATCTGCATATACATGTGTAAGCCACACTGCCCTTGATTAGTTAATATTATTGAATGAGCTGCTCACACACACCTAAATGCATGTTTTATTTTGTGCGGCACATTACCAATGGCTAAATGTTTGCTTTGTTTTTGCCTAGCTGCCCCGCCATTGGCACCAGCATCTCCTCAGGAGCCAAGGTACTCTTTGGATGCTGGTAAGTGCATGTGTCAACCTTGCTTTATCCGCTTTACCACAAGTGCATGTCTATCATTCCTCTTTTTGATTTGTAGGCCAAGTGACTGGTTCATCTTTGGACCCCACTTCCGATGTTGCAGGTCAACAGGACCCTGTTGGTGTGTATTGCAATAAATAATGTATCCTTTATGCTGTTTATGTTACATTGGTTCAACTGGGTTAGTCTAATAATCTACATGTTTGCTCTGTCAACTTGAAGATGCCTATTTTGAGTGCTTTTTCCATCCCCAGGGTCAGTCTAATAGTTTTTGGAGTGATTGCAATGCATTTTTTGGGTATATTTAAAGACAAACATTCACCCAAGTAGTTGGAGGAATATTTAGAGACATTAATTGTGTCTTTTAGTTGGCCAGAATCTCGGAAGTGGCTGTCCGGAAAGGGCCCTTCACGTTGAGGCTGCCAGAGATGAGGGTAAGTTGTTTTGGCTTGATTATCTAGTATGGATTTTTGCGATACTTTTGTTGTACTTTATTCGGCCAACTTGTGTTTAAACATGTATTTTTCAGGGCAAAGCTCGAGTGAGGGCCCCACTCCAGACATCTGGGAGATGGCGGGTATGTGTAATTTTAGCAATGTGTCTGATCTTATTTGGCCCAATTATTGCCTCATATTCCTCTTACATACATGTTAGCAATCTGAGTTTCCAAGATACCTTTTGGCTAGTGTGTAATCTGGCACTTTGTGGAGGTATGGCCTCAATAGTCTATCCATGTTACATTTGAGTTTGGTTCACTGACCTACTAACCTGACTTTCCTGTTTAGCATATGCCAACTTGCCGGAGCTCTCGGATGTGGATTTGCCCCTCTCTGGCAGCGAGACCCCGCTCCTACCTGTGTCGGACGTCACGGAGGTAACATGGCTGATTTAGAGGACCAATAACCACATTGCCATGTTCGTGTGTAGGCGATGAACCAACATGTCACATTTCCTTTCTTGGTTGTTTTGGCAGGAGGCGGGACCAGAACCCCAAGCTGGGACCTCTTCCCAAGTGCCATGTGGCCAAGCTTCAGAGGCTCAAACAAGGGTAAGTTGTATTGTTACAGTTTGGCCAAATGATTTGGAGGGGCATAGCTGCATTGGTTCTGTTTGACTAAAATGTTGTTTTCTATTTTGTTAGGCTCAAACCAGAGCAAGAGGAGGTGTGGCACCAACCAGTGCTGATTTTTATGAGCTAGGGGTCCGGATGCTGGAGGACTACAGTCGCCAACAGCCGCGTGATGGAACTAATGAGCGCATTGCGGCGTTGGAACATCAGGTGCTGATGTGTCAGCAACAAAATGAGGCCCAGCAGCGCCAGATAGACCAGTTGCTACAAGCCCAACAACAACAAAATAACCAGGAACTTGTTCGCCTCTCCAATCTGATGGAGCAATCTTTCCAGCGCCAGGAAGAATGTCTCCAGCGCCAGGAACAAAGTTTGTTGTTGACACAACAGCTCATACAACAGCAGTCTATTTTTTTTACTGCACTGTTGGCCCCCAACACTGCCCCTAGCAATGACTCCCAACCTCCCCGGCCACCAAGCCAAGAATATTAATTTGTTAGTGGTTGTATTTTTTTTTTGGAAATAGATTTGATTACCCCACCTCTAAATTGTGTTTTTCCTAAGACATAGCTAAGAACACAGTCAGGGATGAGTATCTTGATCTACATATGTAAATGTAGGCTAAAATTAATGCCACACATTTGTGACCATAGGTTACTATGGTTTACACATTAAATGGCTACAAAGGTATGGGCAAATTTACACACGAATGGGTTTGTAGACACTTAAACTATGCTTGACAAGGCACAACACACTGTAATTACCAAAATACAAAATATTTATTATTAAAGGCGGGCAACAGGCCCAACATTTGGCCACAAAGTGGCTAAAACCAGGGGCCAGTCATCACCCCACCCTAACGACGCCTCTTCTTGGCCAGCAGCATAAGGCGAAGACGCCGGATCGACCGCCACAGTCTGAGATGCTGGTTTTCACAAGCTGTAGAGAGTAGAAAAAAAACAGATTTAAGAAATGGAATGTGACCTCAACAGACACAGATGTAGCAATGTAATGTCAGTGGGTCCAATTAGCTGACGCTCACACTAACATTGTTGCCCACTGTGCCCTTAGGTGTTACCATTATATAAGTACTAGTGGCTGGCTTAAATGTGGCCACCACATCCCAAGCATACATTTACTCTTAACTCTTGGTAATCAAAGAAGGTATAAGTCCCAGTGTGGACATTTATGTGTTTAGTCATAGCCAAACATCAGGGCCTAAGTCCTAACGAGTAAACTAGTTTGTCCAAGAATCTTAGAGGTCACGACCTAAGCAGGCCCATTTGGTTGTGTAGAAACCACAATTTGGCTCTATGTGGCAAACTCAAGAATGTGAGTCAACAATCAAGCATGCAGACATGCATGTAGGATTGTTGGCCAAACACATGTAACCTATATGTGTGTTGATTAAACACATAGGTACATTGTAAATGTCTGCAGATTCGACTATAACACATAGGGTTCACAAGTCTTTAGGCATATGAAGTGGGATGTACTCACCATTGCAGCTGTGGCGGGGGTCCATGCTGCTGGCCGTCCCGGGAGGTGTGGTGGGGAGGATGGTCACCGGCTCCGTCTGCGTGGCAACATCTGTCATGAGAAAGCAAAAGAGAAAAGCAAAATTAGTGGGCCAATGACAAATGACTATTTGTCATCCATCTGGTTAGGGAGTCTGCAAAAACAAATGCTTGCATGGTTACACACATGTTGTCCGACATTAGCATATTTCCTGGTCCATGAGTTCATGTAAATTATTTATGGTTGCAACATGGACACATAAAGATAATGTGCCAATAACCTTGACAGTGCAATGCTAAGGACTAATTTGCAGTTGATTGTAGAATGTTACTAGTGTGCAACATGTGTTAGCCGGAACAACTTAACAAAATAACACATTTGCTAGCCCCCATCATGGTGTGGGCAGAAACATAGGGGTGGTTGGCATTTGGATTGCACTGTAGTGGGGTTTGTGATGTTAATGTACATTATCAAACCAGCTTGTACTATGGACCAGGAAACATGTGTCTGTAAAAAGTGGGCCAAGACCCAGGATTGTTACTATTCTGTGTTTTGGTCCACTTTGGCAGAGCACAACAATTTGAGTGAGACACCGTCCTCCGCCGCTGCCTTCCGCGCATCACTCCTCCAGTGTGTGCGCACGCGCAGGCCATTATGAAATAGAGAGCGCAGGCGCACACACATCTAGAGGGGCACGCAGGAGGCTGCGGCGGTGGCTTCTGCCACCCCCAATGAGGTAAGGAGTTTGTTGGCTTTTTGGGGGGGGGGCCCTGGGTCAGGGAGGTGATTGGGCATGGAAGCTTAGAGATTCCAAGCACAATCAACAATGGGTGTTGGTCCACTTTAAGGAATGTCATAACATATGGAATGTGAGGGAAAACAACAAACACTTACCACGACTATGCCCGTGGAGAATGTGTTGCCAAAAGGCCATGGAGGTGCCGCTTATATGATGCCCTGCAAATTAGAGAGGAATGGCAAGGGCTAAGTACAAATGGCCAGATGAAACCTGTCACAGACTAACAATGACAAAATGTGCACTCACCAGGGGATGATCCGCCACTTGAAGCCCAGGGAGGGCTCTGAGGAGGAGGCGGGGAGCCTCGGCTCCTCACACTCTGCTCCGAAGATCCCCCAGCCAAAGGGCCACCCTCCTCCCTCTCACTCCCTGCTCCTTCAGGGAGTGTGGGAGAGTCCATTCCTTCCACCCCACTTGGACTCCCCACTTGAGAGTGGCCCCTTGTCTGGTGAGACTCCTCAGAGTCAGAGTGTGAGGAGCTGAGGCTTGATCCTGCCAGCCCCCCAGCAGCACACTCCTCTGGGGCGTCATCCCCTTCCTCCCCTGGGTCCTCTAAATAGGAGCCGCGAGAGGGACCCTCCCCCGATGACTCCCCCGAGTCCGCCTGTCTGGTTCGGGGGAGGACTCCCTTCCCACGTTTCCCCAGGGGAGGACGCTTATCTGTGTTGAGGGGGTGAATGAAAATAATTAATATTAATACCCAAAATGGACACAGCTTAGCAGATTATTTAGCCAAAAGTATAAACATAGCATAAGCTTAAACTTACCTGAAGCGTAGGCATCATATAGGCGGTACACGCCTTCAGGGTCCAGGACACTTCAAGCGCCGGGACACTGTGGCCTTCACCTCCATGGCAATTCGCTTCTTGCCCCCACGGGCATAGTCGTATTGGTGGATGCAGAAATCCTATGAGCAATGAAAAAAAAACACAAATCAATACATGACATCAGAACAATGGCATAAACAGTTATACTGAGAACAGATTAAAGTGGACCAACACCCTGGATTTTGACTATTCTGGGTTTGGGTCCACTTTGGTGGGGCACACCAATCGGGGGTGGCCCGCTGTCTAAAACCCCCTGGGAAGGCCAGAAATACTCCACTGACCACGCTCCCACGTGACTGCGCCAGGCTATCACAGCGCTCTGTGCCGCTGTGGTATGCGCGTCCAAGGCCGCTTGGATGTGCATACCAGCTCAGCTGCCTCTGAGCGATGTAGGACGCGTGTGGCGTTTCACTCTAACAGGGAGGGCGCCTGCGCAGGCCATTAACAAATGTCTGGCGCAGGGGCGCACCCTGCTAGAGGGAAGCGCAAGACGCATCCGCGGCTCACGCATGCAGAGATGGGACGGGGCTGAGGTAAGGTTTTTGGGCCTCCAGGGGGGTTCATCCCCGCAGGACATCCCGATTTGGGATGCCCCGCGGGGAGTGATCAGATTGGTCCTGAAAACTAAGAGATTTCAGGGCCAATCCCCCCTGTGTGTTGGTCCACTTTAAACATAAAATCCAAGATAAACATACTCACTTTGACCACCTGGCCGTTTACGCGGCTATCCACCCTTTTGCGCTTAGCTTTTGCTGGACCAGGAGGGGAAGGGGTGGGAGGGGGGTTAGGTGGGGGAGGTGAGGTAGGTGGGGGAGGTGGGGGAGGGGTGGTGGGGTCAGAATCAGAGGAGGAGCTGGGGAGGCGCAGAATCCGTCTCCTGGGCAGCATGGTGGAAACGCAAAGGAGGAAACAGGAACCGGATATGACCAAAGCGACAGGGAAAAAAAAAAAACGCTCCGCGCAAAAGGAACAAGCTAATATCCGCTATGTGCAAGCTAAGTGGCGGAACTAGTCGATTTACGCATTCCAAAAAGCTATTGGACTAAGCGCTAGTAATTTTTAGCTTTATGTGGCTTTGAAACGCAAAGGAGGAAACAGGAACCGGATATGACCAAAGCAACTGTGCAAAAAATTAAAAAACAAACGCTCCGCGCACCAGGAACAAGCTAATATCAGCTATGTGCAAGCTAAGTGGCGGAAAAAAAAAATGTACACATTAACACAAGCTATTGGAGAAAGCGCGAGAAAGTTAAAGCTTAATGTGGATTTGAAACGCAAAGGAGGAAACCGGAACCGGATATGACCAAAGCAACTGTGAAAATAAAAAAAAAAAACCTCAGCGCACCAGGAACAAGCTAATATCAGCTATGTCCAAGCTAAGTGGCGGAAAAAGTAAATTTACGCATTACAACAAGCTATTGGCAAAGACGCCATTAATTATTAGCTTGATTTAGCAGGGTGTTCAAGATCCTGTAATGCATAGGTCCTTGAAAACCAAAAAGCTTGTTGCTTAAAAATAACAATCTTATTCCTTCATAAAATAATAACACAATAAAACTATCCAACTACATGATAATGTGGCACACAGGAGAATGCATAACGGGTTGTTATGAGCTTGTACGCCATGCACGCTCACAACTACAGTGTATTCATTAAGAACAACTGGGGTCGCAGGAAGTGAATTCCGGGAAAATGGCAGAAGGGCACATGTATGAACAGCACAGCGCAGCACAGCGACGCTCGCGCCGCCACATAGCGAATCAAAACAGCGACTGCACAAACTCTGACCACCACAGATTCATCAAGGACAGGGCTGCCGAATAGCTTGGGCGCTGACAATTTCTATGAGCGAACGTGAGCGCCAAACATGACTGACTAAAAAGCTTTACAAGCCCCGTGTGTTGTGAAAACAAGCTATTTTGAGCCAAATGAGTTTGGTGGGAGGAGATGCATTTTAGATATCACTCACAACATTACAGTGTAAAAATTACAACTTTCATCTAAAAAAGATAAATAACAAGACAGATTAATAAAACATATCCCAACAAACATGTGTTGAATTTTGTGCAAAAGACAAGAACACAAAAACCACTTAAAACAATCATTGCAGTGTCTGCCATTGAAATGTATGGGAGAGCGGCAGGTAGCGACAGGTCAGACCTGGCGCTGTGATGGGATTAGCAGCGGCGCTGTTTGTTGCAGTCGGCTACATGATGAATCCCGCGCTAGCTGACGCTCTCGCCGGCGCTAGCCTCATTTAGCGTGATAAATGCGTCATTGTGGCCGACGCCGGGCGTACTTGAGTCAGTAGCCACCGTTGGCTGGCGGTACCTGGCGCTCGTCAGACACTACCTGGCGCTATCGCTTGATGAATAAGGGCCTTAATGTCACTGGAGGCAAGGAACATAGAGGGGATGTCCGCACAAACACTAGGGCAAAAAAGAGCCAATCTGTACTACACATTTAGGTAAATAAATAATATAATATAAACATATAATCTGCATTAAATAAAGAAATTATATAGGCTGCAAACTAACATATTAAAACCACATAAAAAGCTAACAGTTCAGGCAGCCCTATGTTAAAAAAACAAAAAACAAAAACAAAGCAAACAGCTCATCATAGAGACATGTTTAATAGTAGCAATAACTTACCCCACAAGAGCTATATAATAAAAAAAGCAAATACCCCACATAAAATGCAGCACAACCAAGTATATAAAAAAATAATGAAATTGTATTTATAGAGTCACAAATACACAACAGGACATATTAAAAACAGGTAAAAATATAATTAGAGCACAAAACAAACTCAGAACCATGACAGGGAGACAGGTGGCATAATCACAAAAAAATCCAAAAACTGCTCACGCATGAGCCAATAAAAAGTAACTAAAATATATCAATAGCTACCAATAGATCTGGATCAATAACCACAATACAGACTAACAGTGCACCAACCAATAAAGATATGTTGGTAA
Source organism: Gastrophryne carolinensis (assembly GCA_027917425.1). Classification (NCBI taxonomy): domain Eukaryota; kingdom Metazoa; phylum Chordata; class Amphibia; order Anura; family Microhylidae; genus Gastrophryne; species Gastrophryne carolinensis. The sequence continues at coordinate 132,780,748 of CM051242.1, forward strand.
GTGAATCCACAATACTGAAAATAATGAGTGAGGAAAAAATAAGACCAACATCACTGGATCAAAAGGAGGTGCCATGCCAACTTCACTCTGCAATGAACCTCCAGAAGCCACGCATTCCGTACTACTACTTCTTCAAGCGCAACATGTTTAAACCCCCATCAGTCAATAAACATGCCTAGAAAAGGAGCTGGAGACAAAGTAACATCAGCAGCAAACCCGGAAGTGAGGTAGGGGTTCCAGGCTTCCGCCAAAAAAAACGTGTCATGAAGATCGCAATGCGCCCCAAGCAAGGGTAACCAAGTAACAGTCCAAAGGACGTTGCATAGACAGAAGGACAAGAAGCAGTACACACCAATAATCTAAGCAGACCTAAAATCAGGTGCATCAAAACTCAGATCCTTTTCCCCTCAGGATTCCTCAGACCCTGAAAATATTGTTTAGAGCAAATGCTAAATTGTCAGAACACCGGGTGTGAACCCTGATTGCGGAGTGTTGGCAGAGGATAGGTCTCAGATTCTTCTAACAAAATGGCTGAAGCGAACAAAATGGCTGCCAGATATAATTCCATGCGAGAGTTTCACATAATAGAAATATATATGTAATATATATTATTTGCTTGCAAGCTTCATTTGGAAATGTAATTGCAGAAATGTATGCTAGCGAAACTTAACTGTCAAACCGCAATAACAGCTAATGAGGCAACTTCTGTAACTGCTACGTGCTGACCTTTACCTTTGTGGAAACCGTCAGTTTGCTGTTATTTGTGTGTTTCATCATATATGTCAAAGTTCATACTGTGTCTGTGGTTTTTTGCTATATAAGTCCTCCCTAAAGCGGAAGTAAATTAGAATTTGTACTGGGTCTGTTGTATGTCGTTTATTGTCGAGCCCAGTCGCAAGTTCTCTAAGATCTTAAGTCACATATTAGAATGATTTCAATTATCAGACAGCGTGCCTTCAAAAGGGGATCCAGAGAGATCGCCCTAAGTAAAGACTCATTCTTTCAGTGGTGGAGAATGCGGGCAACACACCTTGAAGGGGGTAAGTAATTTTATTTACTAAACCCCGAGGGAAGGTTAAAAGTGTTGGCCCTTTAGTTGCCTCTCGCAATTAGGCGAGTTGTACAGGGACACGGGTTGTCGCCTGAGATATAGAAAAGCGCGCTATAGAAATTCATAGGACGTGTCTGCACTTGGATACTTCTAATGTGTGATTAGTCTGTCTTGTGTTGGTGTTCATAAAGTTATAAGTTTATCTGTTTGTATTGTCGGACAGTCCTGAAGGTGAGCAGGACTCAGGCAATTGACTTTAGAAGTATAAGATATATTTTTTTGTTGTCATCATCTGTTAGGCTGAAAGCAAGATCCCCCATGTTGGTGAAGATTGTATTCATTATGTAGAGAGATTAACGGGAGGGGCTTATTATACCTTACCGGTTGGGGAAAATATGGCAGGTTGGACGGAGGCTATGGGTAGCCCCATCCTTCCCTAGAACAGGAGGTAGTGACCCCTATTATATGGAAATGATAATGGGAATGTGCCTTGGAGATAAAAAGGCGTGGCCCTATTATTCAGGGGATCCCAATTGGGATAAGTCCCATATGAGAGAGTGTGGGATAAAATGGTTAGAAATAGCGCCAGGGTGGTATAGGAGAAATGGATTAATGAGTCTCAGGAAAAAAGTTAGTAAAAAGGAATTAGAGAACAGACATAAAAGTGAGAAGTTGAATTATGAAATTAGAAATCATTCCAACCCCGACATTAAAACTAGCGCTCCACCCCCGCCATATGATACGAAGGAGCTCAGACCTAAACAGGTAAAAGTAAAAACTGTAACTACCACTCAATATCCCTCCCTAATGCCATTTCAAGGAAATTATTTGAGTACCACGGCAGCCGTGATAACAATGGCAGCAGTGGAACAAACTAAATACAGTAGGAAACAAAAAGAGGAGAGAATAGATGTGGAAGAAATAAAGAGAAAAAGGAAAAAAAAGAGAAAGAAAAAAAAAGAAAATGTCACAAAATATCCTTCCTCCGAATGAGAACCAGTGGTCACATGCTGATGAACAGCAACCAGAAAAGACGCTAGGAGAGGAAGAGGATAAGTAACATGAAGGGGAATTAGACACAGAATCTTTCACAGTTACTGATAAGAAAACTAAGCCAGCTAAGCAAACACGCCTGTGTTAGGACAAACAAATCATACTTAGCGTTAACATAGGGGAGTCCCCGAAACAGACCAGGAACCAGTCTAAACGAACACTGGATAATACACTTAAAAAACCAACAGGAGACATAGATTCCATAGAGACCCCCGGAGTAATAGCAGCAGCAGCGCCCACTGCATCAACAAGCTCCATGACCATGGTCAGTACATACAATCCTTTCATAACAGCAGGAGACATTCTGGTTATCATCCCTCCTGATATGAAAGAACTAGATCACATGGCCAAACACTGTCCACACCCCTCCAAATCTTCCAAAGGTACAATTGCTTACCTTCGGAGGGCAATTAAAGGAAAAATTATATGCCCGAAGACATTAAGATGGTTTTAGAGATGGTAGTGGGGGAGAATAGTCCACTTAGCTGGGTTGGGATACCACACATGGAAAAGAACACACCCGCACATACAAGGCCAGGTGAAATACACCTGTACCAAGAAGGGAATGAAGCTGACATGTGGGAGGCATTAGAAGAATACTCAAACCAAGTGTTTAAGCCCAGAGCTGACATGGCACCCTCTCTTGCATGTAAGCAGAAAAAAGGTGAAACATTGACTGAGTTTTGGAAGAGATTTCTACAGGTTTGGCGATTAGAAAGTCAGATGGGAGATGGCCCAGGGATACCCGCCCTGTGCATCAGTACATTTATCTCCAACTGCCTACCAAGTTTAGGTTTACAAATTAAGAAGCAAATAAATGGATGGACTGAGAAGCCAATAGAAGAGTTTGGTAGGAGGTTAATAAGTAAAGATGCAGCAGGATGCTTTGAAGTAATAAGACCGTCAGTGACACACGCAGCACAGCTCAACATACCAGAGCCAGTTCCATATCCCTTTGGGGACCCGTGGGGACAGCAGCAATACTGGGAAGAGAAACGCAGGTCAGCCCGTGCAGCCCCTAGGGGTAGAGGGCGAGACAGGGGAAACAGAGGAAATCTCAAACAGCAATGGGGAGACAGGCAGGGACCCCCCAACAGCAGGCCAGGAATGCTGGCTGTTTTAATTGTGGTGCAATGGATCATTGGAGAGCCGATTGCCCATACCCTGATACACACAAGCAGGTTTCAAACAGACCTCCGCAGGCTGCTCCCGCCAATGTACAACACAATACCCCTCGCCTCAATGTTGACTGGCAAAATGTAGGACCCCAATGAAGGTGCCCAGGGGCAAATCCCACTTTCCCAGTAGTCTCACAGCATTTCTCCCAACAGCCCTGCATTGATTTGATGATTAGTAAAAGGAAGTTAACATTTTTAGTGGATTCTGGAGCTACATGTAGCGTATTGGGGAGAAATGCATACATGGGACCAAGGGAAGATGCCGGCCCCTCCATGGGTATTAATGGGATATTAACACAAACATTTGAAACACCACCGCTCACGGTGACGGACCTCCATCAGAGCCCCCCGATCAACCATGTCTTAAAAATCAGGACCAGCTGTCCTGTTAACCTGTTAGGCAGGGACTTAATGGCGAAAATGGCTATTTCTTTTTTGGGATCCCAGTGCATCCCGAGACACGCCCGCTCTATGCATTCCAAATACCGCGGAGAATCCCTAATTTTTACCCAGTTAGCGAGCCGATTTTTGAATTCGCCTGTTTTTTTTTCATTGTTTTAAGAGAAGTGCTAAAAGCATATAAACCGAACTGTAACTCGATTGTTCTGACCTACTGTGATTGGCCAGTCAATCAATAACCGCAGCCCGAGAGGATGGAATCCTCCTATTGAAATGTCTCTGATGAAATATTATAAAGATTTCTGTTAAGAAATTACAATGGTGTCAGCAGCGTGTTGAGTATCTGGGATTCATGTTGTCACAGGGAAAAAGAGTTAAATCCCAAACGTGTAGCGGCAATCGTGGAATTGGGGCCTCCACAGAATAAAAAAAAACATGCTAAGCTTTCTTGGAATGATTAGCTGTTGCCGTTATTATGACAAGATACTGAGAGTTACCAAACACGTGCTGATCAACCTGACACCATAGAATGGTCTGATGAAATGTTACATGCTTTTAAAAAGTTGAAGGAGGCACTGACAAATTCTCAAGGGCTCGGTTTACCAAGCTATGTGAAGGTGTTACACCTGTATGTCCGTGACTTTTGTAAGGGATACAGCTCGGTTTTAGCTCAAAGCCATGGGGTTAAATTAGGACCCGTGGCATACTTCTCTAAGCTTCTCCCGGTTCAAGTTCAAGGAATGCCAGGTTGTTTACGAGCGTTGGCATCTTGTGCAATGGCAGTTGCACAGGCCATTTCGGTCATGCTGGAGCACCACATGATACTGCATGCAGGGCATAATGTAAAACATTTAATGAACAATTTACATACCCAACATATGACAGCGCAGCGATTTAGCGGATATGAAGTAATCCTTTTGTCAAATCCCCATCTAGAGATCAAATATGCCCCAAATACCGAAGGACCTCCCCCGATATTAAATGCATTATTAGGTTAAAAAAAGTGAGGCTGACAAAATTCCTCCGCGACAGCCCAAAAGGGATATTGCCAGAGGAAATGCTTTTGGAGAAACAGCTAGACAGTAAACTCTGACAGGAAGCCATCTGGGTCTTAATGCTCACACTGCATTAACCCTTACTATGCTAACGCTAGATGCCATTGATTTTACAATAGGATGTCTGCAGGAGCAGACATCTGTTTCTGAAGTGGGGGATTGGGCACAGCAGGGGCACAGAAATCAATGGCTGGGATTTGGTGCATCGAGGGTAAACCATGCATACCCATACATAGTGCCCCCTTATTTATTTCTCAAGCACACGGCATAGGACACAAAAGTGCACAACACACTTACATGGCGGTGAAACAAAGTTTTTTCATTTTACAATGTGAGAAACAAGTGAAAGCTTATGTAGAGAAATGCATAACATGCCAGATGAATAACCCCAACATTTCACATAAGCCACAGCATGATCATCTAGTTTACCCCACAGAACCCTGTACTGATTGGAACATTGACCATACACACATTACAGTTACACCAGGAGGTTAGCCTGAAGTTTTACTAGTTATGGTAGACATGTTTTCAAAATGGCCAGAATGCTTTCCAGTCAAGAAAGAAAATGCTAAGACCGTAGTGAAAATTTTGACACAAGAAATAATACCGCGCTTTGGATGCTTTTCGCGCATACGCAGCGATAACGGCACAGCCTTTAAAGCCAAAATATGTCAAGATTTAGTAGAACATTTAAACATTGAATGGCAGTTTCACATCCCATACCATCCTCAAAGTTCAGGGATAGTGGAGCGCATGAATAGAACAATAAAAGATAAACTTAGAAAAGCTACTGAAGGAACTTTTAAAAACTGGAAACACAAGCTACCCGCAGTTTTAGCTGAAATAAGGATGACACCTAATAAAGTAACTAAGCTTTCTCCTTATGAAATATTAATGGGTAGACCATTTCCTTTGCCATGGAACAGGACCATTAGAGAGACTAGCGAAGAAGGGAAGTGCAGGCAGGAGGAATACACCAGGGCTCTGGTGGAGAAGCTCACTGCTAGTGAAACACTTGTCTGTCAGAAGTTTCCTTCTCTTTTACAGGACTCATTTCATGACATAAAGATTGGAGACACGGTGTTAGTGAAAAAGCACGGTAATCAACCGAAGATCGAGTTCCTATTCGAGAAGCCGACGAAGGTGATAGCAGTCGCTCGGACAGCCGTGCTTGTGGAAGGAAATCAGAATTGGATTCACGCCACGCGGGTGAAAAGAGTTCCTACACTTCAGATACTGGACGAGGATGAAGTACTGCAAGTTAAAGGATCGGTCGCCCCACCAAGGGGGCCACAGCCAGACATCCCCCCAAGGGGACAAGAAGAAGCTGGTTGCAGACCCCCAGCTAGGAACAATGGGTCCGAAGAAAGGCCAGCACTGGTTTGCCCGCTGGTTCTATGGCTCCAATCATTTTTGCACTGCAATGATTCTGTCTTTTCTGATAGTGTCAGTAATATGGGTTGTGTGTAGCTGTGTTTATGATCGCCCCGCCATAGGTCCACTTCAGCAGGTATGTGAACCTTTGGGTTTGAGACCAAGTGCCCTTATACCCCCCTCCCCGCATCCGCAGGCTGAAACTCACATGCCCCCTGTTGTAAAGAAAAGGGCTACGGGAGATAAACTCATCTCCAAATTTGTGAGTAAAAACACCAAAGGTGAAGTAACATTCTGGTTCAATACCTCAGAGCCCAGCATGATTTATACGTTTGATCTGTGCGATGTATATCCTTGTTCCTCCTAAATGATGCTAATTGGTCCAGTTGGTTTAAAGATTTATTTTCCAGCTGGAAAGGTTTTCTCACACAGTTCTGTATTATTGTTATGCTGGTGATCATTGCTATTGTTACATTTAAGATCATTATGTGTGTCATTGCTATAAAAAACTAATAAGCAACAGGGAGCTTACGCTGCTTACTTGGCAGAGAATGAAGCTCACTATGATTATATAGTTCGCAGGGTAGAATCTGAGACATATGATGATGCCATGGTTGGTGAGTCTGAGAACTTGTAATAAGTTCTGAGACTCAAAGAAGGGTTTGTTGGCAGAGGATAGGTCTCAGATTCTTCTAACAAAATGGCTGAAGCGAACAAAATGGCTGCCAGATATAATTCCATGCGAGAGTTTCACATAATAGAAATATATATGTAATATATATTATTTGCTTGCAAGCTTCATTTGGAAATGTAATTGCAGAAATGTATGCTAGCGAAACTTAACTGTCAAACCGCAATAACAGCTAATGAGGCAACTTCTGTAACTGCTACGTGCTGACCTTTACCTTTGTGGAAACCGTCAGTTTGCTGTTATTTGTGTGTTTCATCATATATGTCAAAGTTCATACTGTGTCTGTGGTTTTTTGCTATATAAGTCCTCCCTAAAGCGGAAGTAAATTAGAATTTGTACTGGGTCTGTTGTATGTCGTTTATTGTCGAGCCCAGTCGCAAGTTCTCTAAGATCTTAAGTCACATATTAGAATTATTTCAATTATCAGACAGCGTGCCTTCAAAAGGGGATCCAGAGAGATCGCCCTAAGTAAAGACTCATTCTTTCACGGAGACTGCAACACTGCTCACCTCTCGACCGGGAAGCCTGGAATCTAAGGACCAACCTGGTATTCACTAGAGCCTCTGATGGTGAGGATAGACTGGGCTGCAGGAAGGCCCCAGGTCAGGCAACCTAGGAGTGGGTTTTGCAGAATTCCGGGTAGGAGACAGACCAGAGCTGATCTGGGAGTGTGAGGCAGGCTGAAGTCGTGGGCTGGCAGATCTGGATCAAAGTCGAGAAACAAGCAGAGGTCGTGGGCAGGCAGATCAGGATCGTGGTCACAAAACAAAGCCGAAGTCGTCAGGAAGCAGGATCGTAGTCAGAAGCAAGCCGGGTCGGTACACAGGAAGGATTCACAGGAACTCAGGAGCATGCAGGAAAAGACCAACTGGCAATTGAGGACAGGCCTAGTCTGTTTTTATAGGCCCCTGCACATGCTCAGTAGTGAGGACTCACAGGCGGCCTCTGCTGGTCAACAGGAGGAACAGTCCTGGTTCTCCGACATAGACGAACAGGCGCCCTCTGCTGGACTACAGAGGGAACAGTCCTGGTTCTCTGACATTGCCCCCCCCTTAAGGGAGGCCTACGGCCGATTCTAGGACCAGGTTTCTCAGGATGGGACCTATGAAAGTCCCTAATCAGACGAGGAGCATGGACATTCCTAGACGGCTCCCAAGAACTCTCTTCGATTCCATAATTCTTCCATTTAATTAAATATTGAAGACCCATTCCTCTGCGACGGGCATCCAAAATTTGCTCCACCTCATATTCTTCTGATTCATCTTCAATCAGAGACTCAGAACCGTCATCTAAGGTTTCGGAAACTGGTGCAGGTTTAAGTAAAGAGACATGGAACACTGGATGGATGCGGAGGGAGGCCGGTAAGCGAAGTTTCACGGCCACTGCGTTAATAAGCCTTTTAACGAGAAATGGACCAATACATTTAGGGCCCATCTTCTTAGAAGGACAACGTAGCTTAAGGTTTCGGGTGGACAGCCAGACTTTGTCACCGACAGCATATACTGGGGAGGCCTGACGATGAAGATCGGCACTTCTTTTATACTGTTCCTGGGCTTTGAGAAGACATTCCCTTAACTCACGATGTGTATCTGCCAAAAAAGAGGCCAAGTCCTGGGCAGCGGGTAAGTTCACCTCTTTAGGCATGTCTGGCAAGATATTGGGATGAAAACCGAAATTTGCGAAGAATGGCGATCTGGCAGTGGAACTGTGACAGGAGTTATTGTATGCAAACTCAGCCAGAGGTAGGAGCCGATACCAATCATCTTGCAGGGCAGAAGAATAACAACGTAAATATTGTTCAAGCGTCTGGTTGGTACGTTCTGATTGCCCATTCGACTGAGGATGATAGGCAGATGAATGAGCCAGAGAAATTTGGAGCGCTTCACACAGACGGGACCAAAACCGTGACGTAAACTGAGATCCTCGATCGGAGACAATTTCGGTGGGTATACCATGAAGCCGGACCACCTCCCTGATGAACACTTGAGCGAGTATAGGCGCGGACGGAATACCCGCTAAGGGAATAAAATGAGACATTTTAGAAAATCTATCAACCACCATTAAGATGGTGGTAAATCCCTCAGAGGGAGGTAATTCCACGATGAAGTCCATGGAGATGTGGGACCATGGTCTTTCAGGCACTGGCAGGGGAAGAAGTAACCCCACAGGCTTGTGAGAAGAACCCTTACTTCGGGCACAATTCCGGCAGAGATTGATAAAGGAAACACAGTCTTTCTTCAAGGAAGGCCACCAAAAGTGCCGACGGATCAACTCCAAGGTCTTGTGTAGTCCAAAGTGCCCTGCCAAGGGGTGGTCATGAAAAGTCTGTAAAACCGCAGTTCTGGTAGACCTAGGTACAAATATCTTGCCTTGATGGATAAATAAACCGTCAGAACAAGGCAGGTCTTCACAATCCTCAAGTGGTAATTCCGAGGAGGCTCTCCGGATCTGAGAGATGAGTTCGGATTCTAATACTAAGAAATGTCCTTCTGGGAGGATTGGTAGTTCCGAGGAATCAGTCTCATCCAAAGTGTCTGGAAGCGGCAATCGGGACAGAGCGTCAGGCTTGGTGTTACGGCTGCCTGGTCGATAGGTAACGTGAAAATTAAAGCGGGAGAAAAACAGGGACCAACGCGCCTGACGAGGTTTTAATTGTTTGGCAGAACGTAGATATTCCAAGTTTCTGTGATCAGTCTGGATCAGAATAGGATGAACTGCTCCCTCTAACAGGTACCGCCATTCCTCAAGAGCCAATTTAATGGATAGAAGTTCTCGGTCTCCTACGTCATACAGGCGTTCAGTAGCTGACAATTTGCGAGAAAAGAAGGCGACCGGATGCAGAACGGCCTTCTCCCCTGAACGTTGCGATAGGACGGCCCCCACAGCAATGGATGAGGCATCAACCTCCAAGATGAATGGTAAGGAAGAGTCCGGGTGCGTGAGAACAGGGGCAGAAGTGAAGCATTCCTTTAAGGTCTGAAAGGCTTGCTGAGCAGATTCAGTCCATTCAAAGGTCTTGTCTTTCTTTGTTAGATCCGTGATAGGCCGGACTATGGCAGAGAAGTTACGGATAAACCGGCGATAAAAATTGGCGAATCCAATGAATCTCTGGACCTCCTTTCGGGAGGTAGGTGCTGGCCAATCAAGTACAGCCGAAACCTTACTAGGGTCCATGGAGAACCCCTGATCCGAGATGAGGACCCCCAGAAAAGAGATGGATGCTTTTTCAAATTCGCACTTCTCTAACTTGGCAAAGAGTTGATGTGCCCGAAGTCGTGAGAGTACTGTTTGCACATGTTCCCGATGTTCGGCCAGGTTTTCAGAAAAGACAAGAATGTCATCCAAGTACACAATGACAAAAATATCAAGTAGGTCCCTAAAAATGTCATTGACCAAGTGTTGGAAGGTTGCCGGGGCATTGCACAAACCGAAAGGCATGACAAGATATTCAAAGTGTCCGTAACGAGTTCGAAATGCCGTTTTCCATTCATCCCCTTCTCTTATCCGGACGAGGTTGTATGCCCCCCTAAGGTCAAGCTTGGTAAAAATCTGTCCAGTTTTAAGGCGCTGAAAGAGGTCTGAAATCAAGGGTAGAGGGTAGCGATTCTTGACAGTGACCTTGTTCAGTTCCCTGTAGTTGATACAGGGCCGTAAGGAACCATCTTTCTTGCCTACAAAGAAAATACCAGCACCTGCGGGGGAAGTGGAAGGCCGAATAAAACCCTTCTTCAAATTTTCATCCAGATACTGACGAAGGGTTAACATTTCCGGATCGGATAGCGGGTAAATCCTGCCAAAAGGGATGGATGCCCCAGGCAAAAGTTCAATTGGGCAATCATATGACCGATGGGGAGGAAGAGTGTCGGCTCCCTTTTTGTCAAAGACATCCCTAAAGTCCATATAGGCTTCAGGTAAGCTTTGAAGATCCTGTTCCTTGGCAGAATCAGTCAGAGCTAGTTGGTACCTGGTAGTAGAATTGGAAAAGCAGGCATGAAGACAATAAGGAGACTCGAAGCGCACTGTACCCGTAGACCAATTTATTGAAGGGTTATGTGCCAATAACCATGGTAAACCCAAAATGAAAGGAAAAGCAGGGGATGGTATGAGATCAAAACTTAGCCATTCAAAATGATCAGGATTAATGCATGCTGATAAGGACAAAGTTTGTAAAGTAATAGGACCGTTCTTGAGCAGGGAACCATCAGCCAAGGAAATGGTAAGTGGAAAGGGGCGTTGTCTGAAAGGAATGTCATGGGTCCTTGCAAATTCTAGGTCCATGAAGCAGCTGCAGGCTCCCGAGTCGATAATGGCTGCCACCTCAATTTTTCTTCCGGGCAACTGAAGACAGAGCGAAACAGAAACATGATTAGCACCAGAAAGCAGGAGGGAGCCCGAACAATGTCTAGTAGGTAACCTCCTACCTGGAGGACGGATGGGGCATCTATAGAGGAAGTGGCCGGCTTCCCCGCAGTAAAGGCACAGATTGTGCTGGCGTCTGCGAAGGCGTTCCTCAGATGTCAGTGAGGGGCGAGAAACCCCGAGTTGCATCGGCTCCGAACCACTGTTAATAGCAGTGGAGGATGGAGAGGAGCTGGGAGCATCGGCACGAGGAGGATCCAAATGGAGCGACTGAGGATTACTTTTCTCAAGACTACGTTCTCTTAGTCTCCTATCAATCTTGATGGAGAGTTTGATCAATTCCTCCAGAGATGCGGGCAGATCAGAACGAGCCAGTTCATCTTTGACAGAATCGGCCAGACCCAAACGGAACTGATGACAGAGTGCAGGGTCATTCCAAAGAGTCTCAGTACTCCAGCAACGGAATTCTGCCACATACTCCTCGACAGGACGGTGTCCCTGGATAAGGGTCCGAAGCACAGCCTCAGCTGAAGCTATATGCCCAGGGTCGTCATACATAGTCCCCATAGCATTAAAGAAGGACTCCAGAGAGGATATGATAGGGTCTGATTGTTCAAGTAAGCGATGAGCCCAAATCTGAGGGTTCCCCAGCAGCAAGGAGATAACAGTCTTAACCCTGATGACCTCTGTGGGGTAAGTCCGGGGTTGGAGATCGAACAGCAACTGGCAACTATTCTTAAACGATCGAAAACGGTTGCGATCGCCAGAAAAACGTTCAGGCAAAGGTATGCGAGGTTCAAAGGTACTGGGTGCAGAGCTGGCATTGTCGGCAGCTGCAGGCATAGCGGAGGCTGATGGCGGGACAGGGTTAGTAGCGGCAGGAAGACTGGCTTGCAGTGTATCCAGGCGGGACTCCAGCTGTAAAAATCCACCATGTAGATTGCCCACCGCCTGTGTCAGAGCGGTCATCTGCTGAACCAAAGCGTCAAAAGCCGGGTGATCTCCGCCAGAGCTCATTATTGGCCAGTTGGTACTGTCAGAACACCGGGTGTGAACCCTGATTGCAGAGACTTCCACACTGCTCACCTCTCGACCGGGAAGCCTGGAATCTAAGGACCAACCTGGTATTCACTAGAGCCTCTGATGGTGAGGATAGACTGGGCTGCAGGAAGGCCCCAGGTCAGGCAACCTAGGAGTGGGTTTTGCAGAATTCCGGGTAGGAGACAGACCAGAGCTGATCTGGGAGTGTGAGGCAGGCTGAAGTCGTGGGCTGGCAGATCTGGATCAAAGTCGAGAAACAAGCAGAGGTCGTGGGCAGGCAGATCAGGATCGTGGTCACAAAACAAAGCCGAAGTCGTCAGGAAGCAGGATCGTAGTCAGAAGCAAGCCGGGTCGGTACACAGGAAGGATTCACAGGAACTCAGGAGCATGCAGGAAAAGACCAACTGGCAATTGAGGACAGGCCTAGTCTGTTTTTATAGGCCCCTGCACATGCTCAGTAGTGAGGACTCACAGGCGGCCTCTGCTGGTCAACAGGAGGAACAGTCCTGGTTCTCCGACATAGACGAACAGGCGCCCTCTGCTGGACTACAGAGGGAACAGTCCTGGTTCTCTGACATAAATAAAGTGTATTATTTATGCAAACCTAATTACATACATATATTTATATATATATAGCGGTTGGGCGATCAGCAGTGACACAGACAACAGCAAAACGGCTTTATTTAGCAAATAAAGTGTTCAAACGCAAATTATCACTCACTTCAGGGATTTCAGCACCAATGCAATAAATCAAAAGTGGTTACTTCACCCAAATCAATATAATTCCAGGGCTGGGTACTCCAGCAAGCTGTAACTCCAAGGCAAGTTAAGTCCACTTTGCAGGGCACACCAGCCCTCCGCTGCTCATCCCCACAAGTCCACGGTTAGGGGGCGCAAAAGCCAAGTCCTTCGGCTTGCATACAATCCTTTTCTTCACCACATGTGCTTTTTTTTTTTTTTTTTGTTTCTTTTTTTTGCAAACATCAGCTTTAACTCAAAAGCTCTTAATGTGACTTGAGATTTGAATTGTGCATCATTGTTTGCTTTCCCTTCCATATAAACATCAAAAACAACCTAATCCCAAACTATCTATAATTAATCACTAACTACCTTCCTCTAACCGCCCCATTCTAAACCAGCCCCACCCCCTTACCCCACTCAATCACCTACAAATAATAATGACCAAGAATCACGCTTCCACCATTCTTCAACCATATCTACATTTAGCTTCTGCAAATCAAAATAATAAAAATTATGCATCTTCCCAACAAACATGCCAACACACTGTTCAACAGTTAATTCTACTTTGTTCTTAACTAATCTTTCCCTAGACTCCCACAAAACCACCTTAAATGCCGACAATAGCAACCAATTCTTTTATGCCAATCCTGACCAGTTGACCAACCTGTCAACAAGATAGCAAAGGTAAGTACCTCAATACCTCCAACCACCCTCATAAAGGATGCTAATCTATTCCTCAAGTCTTGAGCAAAACTGCAACCCCACAATAGATGATATGTGGTCTCTCTCCCAGCACACATTTCTCTTGGACAAACCTCAGATCTTTCCAAATCTCTGGACTTCCAGAACGCTTTGGTGGGCAACACATCCATCAACATGGCCCACATTAAATCTTTCTGTTTGTTACTTAACCCCTCATACCTAAGCATCCCCCATACCAACTCCACTCGGACATAGCTAATATTAGGGATATTATTCGGTGTTAAGTTCCTTTGTTTTAATTCCTTAATAGCATCCTTCTTACTCATTCTTTCACCCAATCCCAACAAAGTGGTGCACCGCACACAATTAATAATACTGTGCTACACTGTAAACATTAGAAAACTGCATCAAAGTTAGGCTCATGGGACATAGCCCAGAAACCCAAAACAGGAGCACCAAAACAATCAAAATATAATACAATTTCCTTTATTAAGAGTCACATTTGATCAAGAGAAACAAAGACACAACACACAGTATACAAAACTCACACATTAAAAACACTGCCTATCCCCGAATTACATCCAGTGTTGCATGCGCAGCAAAAATACCTGGGCAACTCCTAAAATATCAATACGTGCAAAAAATCCCCAAATACCCAATCTTTTTGTGCCGGCACAAAAAAAAACCCCTAGCCTCCCACTATCTGTTCAACTATATACTAAAGTGACAGTGCATAACCTCAATTTATATCAAATTTATATAGAATCCATAAAACTACAATCCAAATGTTCAATAAGTGCAAAGTCATATAAAGTGATTAAGTGCAATATGATATATACAGAATAGTAATAAATGTATATACAGTGTGTATTCAAAAAATATATAAAATTGGTCATGGACACATAGCACAAATTACAAAAAAACACGTCAATACAGACCAACATGAATAATTGAGAGCAGATAAGGAGGAAAAAATACTAAGCCTGGCAACGGGTAAGTCACGCAAAATAAGGAGCGGGGAATTGGCAGCAGGGACACCTTCGATCGTGGCCGCCCGTGCCGCTTCGCTGGGTGAATAAAATACAACTAAAGATACCTGCTTTAAATACCTGCAAGTGTTCAAATCAGATTCGCGGCATCCGGCAGGTGCTGATGAGGCGCATCTGCGTCTCAGCACCAATCCAGCGCGGCGGATGTGACGTCACCCGTTGCCGGATGTGGCGTCACTAAATCATGCATATTCATAACGGCATTGCCAATCACAGAGGGGGCGAGACCTAATATCCAAGGCGGGCGAACATCACCTCGCCCATCATACACGCCCCCCCGCTGGTCATTCTACAGCTGCGCCCATTCATCATTGTAGGAACTTTATTTCATTCCATAGTGCCGATAGCGTGCTCCAGTAATTTAACCCCATGTCCGCCCACCCCGTGAGCGCCCACACCGGAACCAGCCAGGGCCCAACAGGCACCCAAACCGAGTGTGGGCGCGCGCGGGGGGGGCGCACAGGGCGCCATACAGTCAAGGGCGCAGCCCATGTATACACATCAAGCCCATATATTTCTTATATATAAAAAAACAACAAAGTGCCTAAACTGCATGCAGTGCATAACATCTCAACTAAAACTACTCTCACATGTGTGCTCTCTAATACCATGCAAAGTGATGCGTGCTCAAAGTGCTAAAAGTGCAAAAGTAACTAAATAGCTACTGACCCTATGTGCCTTTGTTCAGCGCCATATATGCATATCATCCATCATCATAATAGTCATCAATAGTCTCTACAAAGATAATAACGTGCCCTTCCCGTCCTCCCCACTTACCTCACCTTTGCGCTGCGTGGTTAGCAACCACTTCTCCTGGGTGCCACCTACGGCTACTGGTCTTCTCAAGTCCCTCGTCACCCAATCCCATTTAATTGCAAACCGGCCTACAAGGTACCTTACCATGTCTGAAACACGTTCACCACTTTTAATCAATCTAAAAGTGCTTAACCAAAAATGCATTAACAGAAAAATGGAGAGGTCAGGAAAATCATAACCCCCCATTTTAACAGGCTTCATCATCTTTTCACGTGCCACTTTCTCCATTTTAGACCCCTAATCTCCTATTCACTTGAGCCACTCACTTTTCCTTCAGTGGAGAAATAACTGAAAAATACAAAATTAAAGGAAGCACCACTGCTTTTATCACCAAGACCTTGCCATGTTTAGACAGGCTTCTAAGGGACCAGAAACCTAATTTTTTCTCAATCCTTCCCAACAAAGTTGTTTTCTGAATAGTCACCATCTCGAAAAAGAATACCCAGAATCTTGATTTCTTTCGATTCATATACTTTATTTCCTACAATCTCAAACTTTCTCCCAAAATGACAATAGCCACTTTTAGCCCAGTTGACACTCATACCTGCCATCATACAATAAATGTCCAAGTGTAAGTTTATCCTTTTCACGTCAGATGCGGAGCCACAAAAAAAGGAAACATCATCCATGTAAGCAACGGTTTTAACCTGAATGCCACCACTTCCTGGTATTATCATCCCTCTAACAAATGTATCCCTCTGCACAGCTCTAAGTAAAGGTTCAAGAGCGATGACAAAAAGCTGAGGAGACAATGGACAACCCTGTTTCACACCCGACTTAATGTCAAAAGAGTTTGACAAAAAACCATTGACCAGCAAATTTGCACTTATCCCTGTATAGAGGCTTCTTAACATTTTAACAAAACTCTGGGGAAACCCCATGCACTCCATCACCAAAAACATATAATCGTGTACTACTTTGTCGAAAGCTTTCTCAATATCAATCGACTCAATCACTTATCCAACATTATTTGATCTAACATATTCGATTAAGTCTCTTACCAAAACCAAATAATCCGATATTCTCCTGCCAGGTATTGCACACACCTGTTGTTCCCCTATACACTTAGGCATAAAAGTTGTTAACCTCCTGGATAATATTTTGGCAACCACCTTATAATCAAAATTTAACAGCGTCAAAGGTCTCCAATTCTTTAGATCAGCCTTTTCACATTTTTTAAACAATAAATGTATTAAACCTTTCCTCATTGACACAGACAATTGCTCCTTCTTAAAGATCTCTTTTACCACTTCAACAAAACCCTCTTTAATTTCTTCCCAAGTTTAATGTAAAATTCTTTGGGTAAACCATCACATCCAGGTACCTTCCCACGCCTCATACTATCCAATGCCTTTTTTATCTCCTTCTCAGTAGGCACATCCGTCAACAGCTCCTTCTCCTCCGATGACCAATCTATTTTCAAGTCCTTACAATAGTCCTGCACAGCACCCCTATCAATTTTCACTCCTCCTCCAAACAACTTCGTGTAAAAATCTTCCACAGCGCCGATCATATTCCCCTCGGATACATACACCTCACCCACATTGACCTTCTCCAAATAATCTTTCTTACTACAGACTTTTTAAAAGAAAAAACAAGTACACTTCTCATCAAAATCCAAATGGGTAACTCTTGATTTTAATATAATGTTCTTACCCCTTCCCTCTATTAACTTCGCTTTCCTTATTCTCAAGTTCCAATTCTCTGTCCACATCAATTCCCTCCTCCTTCCATCTCAAGAACATGTCCATTCTTCTCACCACCTCCTTCTCCTCTTCCCTCCTACTACGAGCCATTTTAAATGACTGCCGCCTAAAAAAAGGCGAATTTCATTTTTTGCCCAATCCCACCAGTCACATACACTTAAAAAGGCCCCCTTTTCGCTCTTCATCCAATTAAATTTCACCAAAAAAAGATCCCATATCTCTTCATTATCAAGCAAAGAAGTGTTCAATCTCCACACACCTCTCCCATATTTTACCTCTGAAATGTTCCCCAGCTTAACAAACAGCATCTGATGATCTGAAAAAAAAAACCTGCTCCTGATAATATTCTTCTATTTTTAATTTATCTGAAATGAAAATAAAATCAATACGTGATTTAATCTCACCTTTATCTGAAAAATATGTGAAACCTGGGGAGTCCCCCTTAAATATTTTGCCAGCATCCTGAAAAAAAAAATCTGTAACCACATTATTAAGGAGCCTTGATGTCCGATCCAACTTTGCTTTCTTTCTTCCAAGTCGATCCTCAGTTGATAAGATTGTGTTAAAATCACCTAATAACACAGTATTAATCCTACCAGGCAAATGTACTAAAAGCTCTTCAAAAAATCCACTCTTTCTTTTTTAACAGCAGGAGCATAAACACAAATCAGTCTGAATTCAACACCAAGACATTTGCATATGCAAATTTATAACCTCCCAGGACTGGGGAAGCATGGGAAACTAACTCAATGCTTCTATTTTTAAATAAAACTCCCACTCCAGCATTTCTTTGTGACATAGAGAGAGCTCTGCAGCTCTTCTTTCAACCCCATCCCCCGATTCACTATCTAAAGACAGCTCCATGTCGCTGATCTCCTCATACACTGGAGCAGGCCAAGAGGCTCCACTGCGCACAGAGGAATCATCCCTACCTACATCGCCATCTACACTCTGAAAACCGGGGACTAGCCCCGCCCCCCCGCTCGTCAAATCCAGCGGGGAGTCCACACACTCTGCCAGGGGAGCTGAGACAAAGAGACTAGCACTCGCCCCGCCCCCGCTATTCCCGCCAATATTCAAAAACCCTGTAGGCTCAGACAACAACCGGCCGCCATCTTGCTGGATTGCAAGCTCCTCAACCACAACGGATGGTAAAACAGCAGTTTAAGAAACAAGACAATCACTTGCTACAGACTCAGCAGCACACTCAGCAGCCAAAAACGAGACAGCATCAGACTTAAAAGCACTATGACTCTGCCTGTCCTGTTCCTCCAGCTCAGCCACTTCATCCTCAGCACACTCCATATCCTTAGTCACATTTCCAGCCATACCACCTGTTGTCTGAATTTTCTCAAAAAGCTCATTCCTCCATTTTAACACACTTGCATAGGAAAAGGTTTTTTTTCCCCACAGTCTACTTGAGTATGTCCTCTCACTCCACACCAGTCACACAGTTTATCCTCTTTACATTCTTTAGCAGTGTGCCCAGGTTTTTTACAATTTCTACACACGGGAATTACCACATCACACTCCTGCATTGTATGACCAGTCACTCTGCATTTTCTACAGTATATTGGCATGCCTCTATATGCAATGTATCCTCTGTCCACCCCAAGATTAAACACTGAAGGTAAGTGCACTGGCCTCCCTCTTCATTAACTTTAAGTTTAACCAAAAACAAATGTTTCCCATTCCTTATGCCTGCAAAATTTTTACCTGGCCCCTTGTAAATAACTTCTTTACAATGCTGACCTAAAAAAGCCTGCAATTTTTCCACATTAACCCAAGCATTATAACAGTGAACAGTCACCTCTTTCTCACCTTGCATGTACAGGGCTGTAGCTTCCAGGTTTCCCAGCATAGGATCCTTATCCTTCCTCACCAAGAAGCGCTTGTAAACCAATTCAGCATCCGCTGCAGAAAAAAGAGTAAGTTCATAAGAACCTTGCGAGACAAAATCTTGCAGAGTATGCACTTTCTCAAAAGGTAGCTGGAGACATCCCTCAATGACTCTTGTAACAAAGCCTTTCAAATCCAAATCCTTTGCGAATCCATCTCGGAGTTTGAATTGCACTGTATGCGTGTAGGGTTGAACGTCTCCAGTCGCAGTCATGTCCGCCATGATCGCACCAGAACCGAGTATGGAGCCCCACGAGGGGCCCCTATGCCACAAACACTCCTACCAGGCCTGTATACAGCAATCCACCTCAGCCTGGGCTCCCTCCTACAGGCTGGTCAATAGACAACTGACAGGCCTTGTGACTCCTTTTTATTCAGGCTTCCCCTGCAATCAGCCTGATCACCTGTGCACGGCCTGAAATCATAGAACAAACCTGAAAGGGATTAGGGAAAGTGACCTCGGTCCTGAAAACCTGGCACGGCTCGTGCCTGATACAGCCTAGCAGGGGAGAAATACACACCATTTATGACATTCTGATACACTTTACCACAATATATATATTGAGGAAAAAAACACCATCAGAAGATTTCCCCACTGGAATGGATCCCTGGGCAAAAGATCTATCTATCCATGTTCTCAGCATGGATAGATAAATAAACTTCTGTATTACCGTGTGTATATACCAAATAGCTTTCAAATACCTTCTTGCTCTCTGCACTGTCAAATCTACATGGAAAACTGCTCTTTAATATATTTTGTATCTGGTAATTCTTTCTAAAGGTGATCATTTTTACACAGAAAGTTCTCAAACGAGAAAGAATGTTTATATATATATATATATATCTTTATGGTGGGTTCAACCACGGATAAACTAACATAAGGTCATTATAATCCAGCAAAGTTTGGGTCCCCAAACTGAACCCCGGAATAAGGCACAGCAGCCAATTGACCTTCTTCCTGTACTAGCAACCACAGCCATGCCCACACTGACCATGCCTGTGATTTGCCAGATGGGACACGTGACCCTGCCATAAAAGCAGGAACTTGCTGGTGCTCTGCAATAGATAGGGACAGGTTGCCGACTGCTGCTAAGGGATAGACAGGGCTTCATTGCAAAAAAATTGTCTTTTCAGGACATTTATTTAGGGCTAGTGGCTGGAGTGAGGGATAGATAGGTTGTTAAGCATCCTATTGTCCTTGTCAGGACATTTATTTAGGACCAGTGGGTGAAGTGAGGAATAGGTGGTTTGTTCTTAAGAGCATTATTGTCCTTGTCAGGACATTTATTTAGGCACAGCAGCCGAAGTAAGGGTCATTGTAGTTGTGGCAATGTCAGGCCATTTTTTCTTTAATAACAAATAGTAATTCAGTGTCCACTAGTTCAGGCCACTTTGGTGTCAATGCTGTTTAATATCAAGTAATAGTGGAGTATACCCTTGCTCAGACCACTTGGCTGTCACTGCTGTTTAATATCAAGTAATAGTGGAGTATACCCTTGCTCAGACCACTTGGCTGTCACTGCAGTTTATTATCAATAAATGGTGGAGTATACCCTTGCTCAAACCACTTGACTATCGCTGCTATTTAATATCAAGCAATAGAGAAGTATACGCTTGTTCCTCAGACCACGTGAGTGCCACTGTTGTTTAATAACACTTAATAGTGGAGTGTACATGTTCAGGCCATATCAGGCTCTTTTGAAAACAAGTGTGTAGTGTCCACTGGTTCTGTCCAGGCTAGGCTTTTTTGTTTTATAATAAATAGTAGTTGAATGTCCACAAGTAGGGATGAGCGAATCGATCCGGACGAACCCGGATTCGTTCCGAATTTCAGGAAAAATTCAATTCTAAACGAATCCGAATTTCCCCGCGATTCGATCGATCAAAGTTTTCCTTTAAACTCCATTTATTTCAATTACAGGCATTCTAAAATGGTGGAAGCACATGTCCGGACATATCCCCTGGGGCAAGGTATCATGGGAAAGTCACATGCAGCCTATCAGCAGCCAGGAAGCCCGGTGACGTCACCGTGCTATATAAACTGGCGGCCATCTTCCTTGTGCGCATTTCAGCGTTCTATTGCGGCCAGAGCACAGCTGGTTACAGACAGGGACAGAGAGTTAGAGATAGGTAGGGAGAGTCAGAGAGGCAGACAGAGAGGTAGACAGAGCCAGGGAAAGATAGTGAAAGATAGGGAAACACCGGTACGATCATAGAACAGCATAGAAGTGACAATGAAAAATGTTTTTTTTTCATTAGCCAGATCAGTTTTCAATTCAATTTCAGTTCTTTTTGCTGTAAATCTGCATTGCCACTGTGCATCCCATTTATGCAGTGGCTTATTTAATCCTATCTGTTACACACAAGCATTTCTAAAAACTGGATTAGTTTTTATTTAGTTTTGATCACTTTTAAATTGGTGTGCTTTGTGCTGTAAATCTGCCTTGCCACTGTGCATCCCATCTATGCAGTGGCATATTTAACCCTATCTGTTACACACAAGCATTTCTAAAAACTGGATTAGTTTTAATTTAGTTTTAATATTTTTTGGTCTGCTTTAAATACACCAGCCCACATGGGCATCCCAAACCTGCACTTAGCACCCTATCTGTTATACTAAATACGTTTGTTCATCCTCAGGTTAATCAAACTATTGCATTTTGAATTGGTTTTTGTCTTGCTTTAAATACACCAGCCCACATGGGCATCCCAAACCTGCACATAGCACCCTATCTGTTATACTAAATACATTTGTTCATCCTCAGCTTAATCAAACTATTGCATTTTGAATTGGTTTTTGTCCTGCTTTAAATACACCAGCCCACATGGGCATCCCAAACCTGCACTTAGCAGCCTGCGTTTGTTCATCCTCAGGTTAATCAAACTATTGTATTTTGAATTGGTTTTTGTCCTGCTTTAAATACACCAGCCCACATGGGCATCCCAAACCTGCACTTAGCACCCTATCTGTTATACTAAATATGCTTTTGATCCTCAGCTTAATCAAACTATTGCATTTTGAATTGGTTTTTGTCCTGCTGCCAAAACACTAGGCCGCAGGGTATCCCAAACCTGCACTTAGCAGCCTATCTGTTATGCTAAATATGCTTGTTGATCCTCAGCTTAATCAAACTATTGCATTTTAAATTGGTTTTTGTCCTGCTGCCAAAACACTAGGCCGCAGGGTATCCCAAACCTGCACTTAGCAGCCTATCTGTTATACTAAATATGCTTGTTGATCCTCAGCTTAATCAAACTATTGCATTTTGAATTGGTTTTTGTCCTGCTTTAAATACACCAGCCCACATGGACATCCCAAACCTGCACTTAGCAGCCTATCTGTTATACTAAATACACTTGTTGCTCCTCAGCTTAATCAAACTATTGCATTTTGAATTGGTTTTTGTCCTGCTGCCAAAACACTAGGCCGCAGGGTATCCCAAACCTGCACTTAGCAATCTATCTGTTATGCTAAATACGCTTGTTGATCCTCAGCTTAATCAAACTATTGCATTTTGAATTGGTTTTTGTCCAGCTGCCAAACACTAGGCCGCAGGGTATCCCAAACCTGCACTTAGTAATCTATCTGTTATACTAAAAACGCTTGTTGATCCTCAGCTTAATCAAACTATTGCATTTTGAATTGGTTTTTGTCCTGCTACCAAAACACTAGGCCACAGGGTATCCCAAACCTGCACTTAGCAGTCTATCTGTTATACTAAATACTCTTGTTGCTCCTCAGCTTAATCAAACTATTGCATTTTGAATTGGTTTGTGTCCTGCTGCCAAAACACTAGGCCGCAGGGTATCCCAAACCTGCACTTAGCAGCCTATCTGTTATACTAAATACGCTTGTTGATCCTCAGCTTAATCAAACTATTGCATTTTGAATTGGTTTTTGTCCTGCTGCCAAAACACTAGGCCACAGGGTATCCCAAACCTGCACTTAGCAGCCTATCTGTTATACTAAATACGCTTGTTGATCCTCAGCTTAATCAAACTATTGCATTTTGAATTGGTTTTTGTCCTGCTTTAAATACACCAGCCCACATGGACATCCCAAACCTGCACTTAGCAGCCTATCTGTTATACTAAATACGCTTGTTGATCCTCAGCTTAATCAAACTATTGCATTTTGAATTGGTTTTTGTCCTGCTGCCAAAACACTAGGCCGCAGGGTATCTCAAACCTGCACTTAGCAGCCTATCTGTTATACTAAATACGCTTGTTGATCCTCAACTTAATCAAACTATTGCATTTTGAATTGGTTTTTGTCCTGCTGCCAAAACACTAGGCCGCAGGGTATCCCAAACCTGCACGTAGCACCCTATCTGTTATACTAAATAAGCGTTGTTCAGCCTCATTTTAATTCAGCTATTGCATTTTGAATTGGTTTTTGGTCTGCTGCCAAAACACGAGGCCACAGGGTATCCCATATTGCCAATTTTCATAGTATCTGGGGCAGAGAAGCAGTTCCTCACTTTATTTAGCTTCTGCTTTTTAAAGTAAACACATTTTTTAACGTACCTATTGCGCATTTCAAATACATAAAAATGTCAGGCAGACATGTGCCAGGATGTTCAAAGAACAGTGGCAGAGGCCAAGATTCAGTAGGCAGAGGTCGCAGCAGACTAGGGGCGAGTGGCAGCAGGAGTCAAGGTGAGAGACCTGATCTACCTGAATCTGCTAGCGGTCGTGTCTCCACCAGTAACGCATCTGCCGTGGTAGATTGGTTAACGCGGTCATCTACATCATCACAAGTTACATCTGAGACCCCCAGTCTAGGGTCGGTAGGTTCCTCTGACACAACCCTGAGTTGGCATGCCTCGAGAGCAGTCCCTGTCCTCCCATTGCCTCTGTCCTAAGCCGTTCCCTCCCCCAGCGACGTATCTTATGCTTTGGGTTCAGCTCCACTCTTTAGTGAGGAGAACGATCAGATAGAGGACAGTCAGCAGCTACTGCCCAGCCAAGAAATGGAGGTGGCTTCTTTAGCTAGGCAGGCAAATAGTGATTTGGAGTGTCGTGGGTGTTGTGAGCGTTCCAGCTTCTGCGCCAGGCACTGTTGAGGAAACCGAGAACATCAGTGACGTGCAGAGACAAATCAGTGATGATGATGATGAAGAAGCCGATCGCACTTGGGAGCCAGGTGCAGAAGGGGCTTCATCGTCATCATCAGGAGAAGAGGGGCGCAGGTTGCCCCGGAGTCAGCAGCTGAGGCAGCAAGGTGTTAGCAGCATGGAGTCAGCATGGGGGCACAATTGTAAAGCCTGGAGCCAAGGGGGGCCGGGGCCGGGGTAGAGCACCTGCTGCACGGCAGGCTACCTTATCGGGAGGTAGTGGAGCAGGGGTTCCTGGAGTTGGCGACAGTAGCAGTGAATCAGTGCGGCCTGTTGGTGGGAAAAGTAGCTACTCGGCAGTGCAGCAGTTTTTCCTCAAGCATCCACAGGAGGGTGACATGGCCACATGCAAGATATGTAGGCGGAAGGTGAAGCGTGGTCAGGGCCCAAATGTTGGCACCACGGCCCTGCGTCAACATATGATGCGTCACCATAAAGCGGCCTGGGAGAACCGAGGCTCCGAAGAGGTGGTCCAGCCTGCTTCCTCACCAAGTGGCACGCTGCTCCCAATTTCTGCCAGCCAAGGCTCCAGCACCTCCGCCGAAGGCAGCTGTGCGTCATACCCATCCTCTGTCGCTCCTGATGCTCCTGCTCCTCCAAGTCATGCATACCGCCAGCAATCCATCAGCGAAGCCATGTCCAAGAGACAGCAGTATGCGCCCACTCATCCTACGGCGCAGAAGCTGAATGTACTCCTGTCCAAGTTGCTGGTGCTGCAGTCGCTCCCTTTTCAGGTGGTGGACTCTGCACCTTTCAGAGAACTGATGGCTTGTGCCGACCCGAGGTGGAGAGTCCCAAGCCGTCATTTATTTGCCAAGAAGGCAGTACCAGCGCTGCACACTTTTGTTGAACAGAAGGTGGGCCAGTCCTTGAGCCTGTCGGTGTGTAGCAAAGTGCATAGCAGCGCCGACGTCTGGAGCTGTAACTACGGTCAGGGACAGTACATGTCGTTTACAGCCCACTGGGTGAATGTGGTCCTTTTGCAGCAGCAGCAGCAGCAGCAACCTGGACAGGTCACGCCGCTTCGGCCTCCGTGCTCCCTGCCCGTTGGGCCTGTGACACCGTGCGACTCGGCCTCCTCATCCTCCATCATCTTCTCACCCTCCACTGTAGGCTCAAGTCTCAGTGCCCCTCCAGTCTACCATGTGTGCAGGGCACGGAGGTGTCACGCTGTGCTTCACATGGTTTGTCTTGGCGAATGGAGTCACACAGGGGAGGAACTGCTTAAATGTGTTCATCACGAAATCCAAACATGGCTTACCGACAATGGGAAGAACATTTTGTCTGCGCTGCGCCAAGGAAGCCTGACCCATGCGCGCTGCATGGCTCACATCTTCAATCTGGTTGTCAAGCGGTTTCTGAAGTGTTCCCCCCCATCTGCAAGACATCCTAACAACTTCAAGGAAACTTTGCATGCAGGATTACGGGATAAACAACGTGATTCCGCTGCTTCATGTACTACAGCACATGTTGGAAACCATGGCTGGTCAGGGCACTGGAGACATGGCGTCTACATCTTACGGCCACATGAACCCCGTTGGAGCTGAACTGGAGGAGGAGGAGGAAGGCCCAGTGAAGCACAGTTTAGGCTTGGCAAAATGGCTGGTTTATCTAGTCAGCGGACAGGAGAGGAGGAGCAGCCAGGGGAGCTAGAGGGTTGTGAGGAAGGCGAGACAGAGGACCCGGACACACCGTGGCAATATTCAGTGGAGATGGAGACAGGTAGTCCCTCCGAGTCACTTGCGCAAATGGCAGGAAGCATGCTCACGTGCTTGCGTAGTGACCCCAGAATTGTTTCCATTTGTCGCCGGGATGATTTCTGGCTGTCCACCTTATTGGACCCTTGCTTCCGGCACAAAATGGGGGCATTTTTCAAACCCGCCGAGAGGGAGGACAAATTGAACTACTACAAAGACATTCTACGTAGTCAGTTGGCCGATGCCTATCTGCGCCATCGTCCATACTCTCACAGGTCTGACTCGGGGGGACCTCTGCGCTCACCTTCCACTGCCATGCCTGCTGGGGGGGTTGGCAGGAGCAGCAGCAGCAGCTCCATCAGCAGCAGCCTCAGTCTTCAGTCGCTAATGAGTAGCTTTCTACACCCGCATAGTGAGGCTACTCATGAGCAATAGGAAGACCTGGAGCAGGACCTCAACCAGCAGGTCATGTCATACCTTGACATGACCATGCCAACACACCTTGAGGATCCGCTGGACTTCTGGGCAGCCAAACTTGGCTTGTGGCCACAAGTAGCAGAGTTTGCCCTGGAAAAGCTGTCCTGCCCGGCCAGTAGTGTGCCATCTGAGCGGGTGTTTAGTGCGGCGGGGGCCATAGTTACGGCGAGGAGAACTCGTCTGTCAACTAAACATGTGCAGAGACTCACCTTTGTCAAACTGAATCAGGGACGGATCAACCAGGATTTCCACCCACCAATGGCTGATGCATGCGACTAGATTCAGCATGGTGCCACGTTTTACACTTTCCAAATGGTGCAAAACATATTTATGTCTTTAGGCCACTTTTTGGGCTCCTGCTGATGCCAACTTCAGGGTGTGCCTTTCAGCCAATTTTTGGCCTCCTGC
Source organism: Gastrophryne carolinensis (assembly GCA_027917425.1). NCBI lineage: Eukaryota > Metazoa > Chordata > Amphibia > Anura > Microhylidae > Gastrophryne > Gastrophryne carolinensis. The sequence continues at coordinate 132,807,561 of CM051242.1, forward strand.
TGATGCCAACTTCAGGGTGGGCCTTTCAGCCAATTTTTGGCCTCCTGCTGCTGCTGCTGCCAACTCCAGGGTGTCTATCAAGCAATGTTTGGGCTCCTGCTTCTGCTGCTGCCAACTCCAGGGTGTGCCTTCCAGCTAATGCTTGTGCTCATGCTGCTGCCAACTTCAGGGTGTGATTCATCCAATTTTTGGCCTCCTGCTGCCAACTCCAGTGTCTCTTTCAAGCAATGTTTGGGCTGCTGCTGCTGCTGCTTGCAACTCCAGGGTGTGATTCATCCAATTTTTGGCCTCCTGTAGCCAACTCCAGTGTCTCTTTCAAGCTATGTTTGGGCTCCTGCTGCTGCTTGCAACTCCAGGGTGTGATTCATCCAATTTTTGGCCTCCTGCAGCCAACTCCAGTGTTTCTTTCAAACTATAGCCTCGATTCAGAGACACATTCGTCCGGACTTCCGTAGCTGTCTGTGAAAGTTTGGGTGCGTGTTTGTCATTTTTTTGCTTTTTTTCGTCCATTTTTCATTCGTACGAACGTTCGGGAATGCGCTTTCGATGAACGGAAGAAAATCGGAACATTTCCGTTAGTTCGGATCATTTTCCAAACAAAATTGGAAATTTTCCGTTCGTTCAGATAACTTCTGTTGTTGGGATGGGTTTCTGTCTGATTCAGAGAGCTGATTTCCGACGGATCACCACCCTATAAATCCATTTAATTTCCGATCCACTTACGGGACCTTTCAGGGCTCGGATTGCTATTGTTGAACATGTTTGCGGCTATGTGGAGGAGTCTGCGTTCCTTTGGCACCAAGGCATTGCATGTATCAGCATGGCCGAAGCCATAAATTGTCTAGCAATGCATACCCGAATCAATACATTTCATGTATGCCTTCTAGATGCATTTTAATGCTGACCTTAATTAGTCCTTAGCATGTAAACATTTATTTTCCCACACATCCATATAATTGCTATATTTTTTTAGACTTATGTCCTTTGTGAATTATATTTGGATTGTTGAACTTGAATCTTAATTTGTTGTAGCAGTTCTTGTTTTAGTTGGTTACCTTTGCTTTGTGTAATTATTTTATATTTGGTTGCAGGAACCGCAAGATGTGCCACTCACACAACATACAAGCAGTCTTTGGTCCAGCTATGCGATTCCTCAGTGTTCTTGCAGGGCATCCAGGGTCGTCCCATGATGCTTATATATTGCAGAGCACCGGCTTATTTCGTCAGTTTGAGTCAGGAGAATTATCTGGTAGATGGCTCCTGGGTAAGTTTGCTCACATTCCATCAATCCATTTTCACTGTATGGCAATAAATATAGTTGATGACTCATGACTTAACCTATGGTTGTTTTTAGCCCTTGATGACATGTTAAACAATATTGTAGCTTAGAATGTGTATTTTATGTTATTATTTTTAAATTTTTTAAGGGGATTCTGGACATCCACTCCTGGCCTTGCTCCTGATGCCCGTTCTTTCCCTGCAGAATGCGGGCCAGGGGTTCTCTAATCGGGCACTATGCAAAACCCGGTCCGTGGTGGCGAGGGCCCTCTGGCTTTTGAAGTCCAGATTTAGGTGTTTGGACCATACAGGGGGGGGGGGGGCACTGCAGTATGACCCAACAAGGTTATACCAATATTTTAATTTAAGTTTTTTAACAGGGACCACACGTGCCAGAGTGGCACAACTGAGTGTCAGGGTCCTTCAGTTGGTGGGCGAGATGCAGGAGCTGCGCAACTCGTTGGGGACCACAGAGGAAGAATAATGTTCGGTGGGCTGCCATTGCTATGTATTTTGTTTTTTATAGTTGTAAAAATTAGAAATTTTCTAAATATTTAAAAATTTTATATTTTATGATGGAATCCAAAAAAAAAAATGCTACAGTGTAATTTCATTTACAAAATACATTAACACAAAACTAATGGACCCAGAAATATTTAAAGATGAATATTCACATGACCGAGAAGTGATTTGGGTGAGCTTTAAGGGTCCAAAAGGGAAGATGGAGGATAATGCTAAGTGTGATTCATCCAATTTTTGGGCTCCTGCTGCCAAATCCAGTGTCTCTCATACGAGAATGGAAACATTTCACACAAAAAACAGATCGGCACGAAAACGTAAGTTTTTTTTTTTTGTCTCTCTAAATCGAGCCTTATGTTTGGGCTCCTGCTGCTGCTGCTTGCAACTCCAGGGTGTGATTCATCCAATTTTTGGGCTCCTGCAGCCAACTCCAGTGTCTCTTTAAAGTAATGATTGTGCTCCTGCTGCTGCTTGCAACTCCAGGGTGTGATTCATACAATTTTTGGGCTCCTACTGCCAACTCCAGTGTCTCTTTAAAGTAATGTTTGGGCTCCTGCTGCTGCTTGCAACTCCAGGGTGTGATTCATCCAATTTTTGGGCTCCTGCTGCCAAATCCAGTGTCTCTTTAAAGTAATGTTCGGGCTCCTGCTGCTGCTTGCAACTCCAGGGTGTGATTCATCCAATTGTTGGCCTCCTGCAGCCAACTTCATTGTCTCTTTCAAGCTATGTTTGGGCTCCTGCTGCTTGCAACTCCAGGGTGTGATTCATCCAATTTTTGGGCTCCTGCAGCCAACTCCAGTGTTTCTTTAAAGTAATGTTTGTGCTCCTGCTGCTGCTTGCAACTCCAGGGTGTGATTCATCCAATTTTTGGAATCCTGCAGCCAACTCCAGTGTCTCTTTCAAGCTATGTTTGGGCTCCTGCTGCTGCTGCTTGCAACTCCAGGGTGTGATTCATCCAATTTTTGGGCTCCTGCAGCCAACTCAAGTGTCTCTTTAAAGCAATGTTTGGGCTCCTGCTGCTGCTTGCAACTCCAGGGTGTGATTCATCCAATTTTTGGGAACCTGCTGTCAACTCCAGTGTCTCTTTAAAGTAATGTTTGTGCTCCTGCTGCTGCTTGCAACTCCAGGGTGCGATTCATCCAATTTTTGGGCTTCTGCTGCCAAATCCAGTGTCTCTTTAAAGTAATGTTTGGGCTCCTGCTGCTGCTTGCAACTCCAGGGTGTGATTCATCCAATTGTTGGCCTCCTGCAGCCAACTCCAGTGTCTCTTTCAAGCTATGTTTGGGCTCCTGCTGCTGCTTGCAACTCCAGGGTGTCATTCAGCCAATTTTAGGACTCCTGCTGCCAAATCCAGTGTCTCTTTAAAGTAATGTTTGGGCTCCTGCTGCTGCTTGCAACTCCAGGGTGTGATTCATCCAATTGTTGGCCTCCTGCAACCAACTCCAGTTTCTCTTTCAAGCTATGTTTGGGCTCCTGCTGCTGCTGCTTGCAACTCCAGGGTGTGATTCATCCAATTTTGGGGCTCCTGAAGCCAACTCCAGTGTCTCTTTAAAGTAATGTTTGTGCTCCTGCTGCTGCTAGCTACTCCAGGGTGTGATTCATCCAATTTTTGGCCTCCTGCAGCCAACTCCAGTTTATCTTTCAAGCTATGTTTGGGCTCCTGCTGCTGCTTGCGACTCCAGGGTTTCATTCAGCCAATTTTTGAGCTCCTGCTGCCATCTCCAGTGTCTCTTTAAAGTAATGTTTGGGCTCCTGCTGCTGCTTGCAACTCCAGGGTATGATTCATCCAATTTTTGCGCTCCTGCAGCCAACTCCATTGTCTCTTTCAAGCTATGTTTGGGCTCCTGCTGCTGCTGCTTGCAACTCCAGGGTGTGATTCATCCAATCTTTGGGCTCCTGCAGCAAACTCCAGTGTCTCTTTAAAGTAATCTTTGTGCTCCTGCTGCTGCTTGCAACTCCAGGGTGTGATTCATCCAATTTTTGGCCTCCTGCAGCAAACTCCAGTGTCTCTTTCAAGCTATGTCTGGGCTCCTGCTGCTGCTGCTGCTGCTTGCGACTCCAGGGTGTCATTCAGCCAATTTTAGGGCTCCTGCTGCCAACTCCAGTGTCTCTTTAAAGTAATGTTTGGGCTGCTGCATCTGCTGCTTGCAACTCCAGGGTGTGATTCATCCAATTTTTGGGCTCCTGCAGCCAACTCCAGTGTCTCTTTCAAGCTATGCTCGGGCTCCTGCTGCTGCTGCTGCTTGCAACTCCATGGTGTGATTCATCCAATTTTTGGGCTCCTGAAGCCAACTCCAGTGTCTCTTTAAAGTAATTTTTGGGCTCCTGCTGCTGCTTGCAATTCCAGGGTGTGATTCATCCAATTTTAGGGCTCCTGAAGCCAACTCCAGTGTCTCTTCAAAGTAATGTTTGGGCTCATGCTGCTGCTTGCAACTCCAGGGTGTGATTCATCCAATTTTTGGGCTCCTGCTGCCAACTCCAGTGTCTCTTTCAAGGTATGTTTGGGCTCCTGCTGCTGCTTGCGACTCCAGGGTGTCATTCAGCCAATTTTTGGGCTCCTGCTGCCAACTCCAGTGTCTCTTTCAAGCTATGTTTGGGCTCCTGCTGCTGCTGCTTGCAACTCCAGGGTGTCAATCAGCCAATTTTTGGGCTCCTGCTGCCAACTCCAGTGTCCCTTTCAAGCTATGTTTGGGCTGCTGCTGCTGCTGTTTGCGACTCCAGGGTGTGATTCATCCAATTTTTGGCCTCCTGTAGCCAACTCCAGTGTCTCTTTCAAGCTATGTTTGGACTCTTGCTGCTGCTGCTTGCGACTCTTTGGTGTCATTCAGCCAATTTTTGAGCTCCTGTTGCCAACTCCAGTGTCTCTTTAAAGTAATGTTTGGGCTCCTGCTGCTGCTTGCAACTCCAGGGTATGATTCATCCAATGTTTGGCCTCCTGCAGCCAACTCCAGTGTCTCTTTAAAGTAATGTTTGGGCTCCTGCTGCTGCTTGCAACTCCAGGGTATGATTCATCCAATTTTTGCGCTCCTGCAGCCAACTCCATTGTCTCTTTCAAGCTATGTTTGGGCTCCTGCTGCTGCTGCTTGCAACTCCAGGGTGTGATTCATCCAATCTTTGGGCTCCTGCAGCAAACTCCAGTGTCTCTTTAAAGTAATCTTTGTGCTCCTGCTGCTGCTTGCAACTCCAGGGTGTGATTCATCCAATTTTTGGGCTCCTCCTGCAGCAAACTCCAGTGTCTCTTTCAAGCTATGTTTGTGCTCCTGCTGCTGCTGCTGCTGCTTGCGACTCCAGGGTGTCATTCATCCAATTTCAGGGCTCCTGCTGCCAACTCCAGTGTCTCTTTAAAGTAATGTTTGGGCTGCTGCATCTGCTGCTTGCAACTCCAGGGTGTGATTCATCCAATTTTTGGGCTCCTGCAGCCAACTCCAGTGTCTCTTTCAAGCTATGCTTGGGCTCCTGCTGCTGCTGCTTGCAACTCCATGGTGTGATTCATCCAATTTTTGGGCTCCTGAAGCCAACTCCAGTGTCTCTTTAAAGTAATGTTTAGGCTCCTGCTGCTGCTTGCAACTCCAGGGTGTGATTCAGCCAATTTTTGGGCTCCTGAAGCCAACTCCAGTGTCTCTTTCAAGGTATGTTTGGGCTCCTGCTGCTGCTTGCGACTCCAGGGTGTCATTCAGCCAATTTTTGGGCTCCTGCTGCCAACTCCAGTGTCTCTTTCAAGCTATGTTTGGGCTCCTGCTGCTGCTGCTTGCAACTCCAGGGTGTCAATCTGCCAATTTTTGGGCTCCTGCTGCCAACTCCAGTGTCCCTTTCAAGTTATGTTTGGGCTGCTGCTGCTGCTTGCGACTCCAGGGTGTGATTCATCCAATTTTTGGCCTCCTGCAGCCAACTCCAGTGTCTCTTTCAAGCTATGTTTGGGCTCTTGTTGCTGCTGCTTGCGACTCCTTGGTGTCATTCAGCCAATTTTTGAGCTCCTGTTGCCAACTCCAGTGTCTCTTTAAAGTAATGTTTGGGCTCCTGCTGCTGCTTGCAACTCCAGGGTATGATTCATCCAATGTTTGGCCTCCTGCAGCCAACTCCAGTGTCTCTTTAAAGTAATGTTTTTGCTCCTGCTGCTGCTTGCAACTCCAGGGTGTGATTCATCCAATTTTTGGGCTCCTGCTGCCAACTCCAGTGTCTCTTTAAAGTAATGTTTGGGCTCCTGCTGCTGCTTGCAACTCCAGGGTGTGATTCATCCAATTTTTGGCCTCCTGCAGCAAACTCCATTGTCTCTTTCAAGCTATGTTTGGGCTCCTGCTGCTTGCGACTCTAGGGTGTCATTCAGCCAATTTTTGGGCTCCTGCTGCCAACTCCAGTGTCTCTTTAAAGTAATGTTTGGGCTGCTGCTGCTTGCAACTCCAGGGTGTGATCTTCCATTTTTTGGGCTCCTGCTGCCAACTCCAGTGTCTCTTTAAAGTAATGCTTGGGCTCCTGCTGCTGCTTGCAACTCCAGGGTGTGATTCATCCAATTTTTGGGTTCCTGCTGCCAACTCCAGTGTCTCTTTCAAGCTATGTTCGGGCTCCTGCTGCTGCTGCTGCTTGCAACTCCAGGGAGTGATTCATCCAATTTTTGGGCTCCTGAAGCCAACTCCAGTGTCTCTTTAAAGTATTTTTTGGGCTCCTGCTGCTGCTTGCAACTCCAGGGTGTGATTCATCCAATTTTTGGCCTCCTGCAGCAAACTCCAATGTCTCTTTAAAGTAATGTTTGGGCTCCTGCTGTTGCTTGCAACTCCAGGGTGTGATTCATCCAATTTTTGGCCTCCTGCAGCAAACTCCAATGTCTCTTTCAAGCTATGTTTGGGCTCCTGCTGCTGCTGCTGCTTGCGACTCCAGGGTGTCATTCAGCCAATTTTTGGGCTCCTGATTCATCCAATTTTTGGCCTCCTGCAGCAAACTCCAATGTCTCTTTCAAGCTATGTTTGGGCTCCTGCTGCTGCTGCTGCTTGCGACTCCAGGGTGTCATTCAGCCAATTTTTGGGCTCCTGATTCATCCAATTTTTGGGCTCCTGCTGCCAAATCCAGTGTCTCTCATACGAGAATGGAAACATTTCACACAAAAAACAGATCGGCACGAAAACGTAAGTTTTTTTTTTTCGTCTCTCTAAATCGAGCCTTATGTTTGGGCTCCTGCTGCTGCTACTTGCAACTCCAGGGTGTGATTCATCCAATTTTTGGGCTCCTGCAGCCAACTCCAGTGTCTCTTTAAAGTAATGATTGTGCTCCTGCTGCTGCTTGCAACTCCAGGGTGTGATTCATACAATTTTTGGGCTCCTACTGCCAACTCCAGTGTCTCTTTAAAGTAATGTTTGGGCTCCTGCTGCTGCTTGCAACTCCAGGGTGTGATTCATCCAATTTTTGGGCTCCTGCAGCCAACTCTAGTGTCTCTTTAAAACAATGTTTGGGCTCCTGCTGCTGCTTGGAACTCCAGGGTGTGATTCATCCAATTTTGGGCATCTGCTGCAAACTCCAGTGTCTCTTTAAAGTAATTTTTGGGCTCCTGCTGCTGCTTGCAATTCCAGGGTGTGATTCATCCAATTTTAGGGCTCCTGAAGCCAACTCCAGTGTCTCTTCAAAGTAATGTTTGGGCTCATGCTGCTGCTTGCAACTCCAGGGTGTGATTCATCCAATTTTTGGGCTCCTGCTGCCAACTCCAGTGTCTCTTTCAAGGTATGTTTGGGCTCCTGCTGCTGCTTGCGACTCCAGGGTGTCATTCAGCCAATTTTTGGGCTCCTGCTGCCAACTCCAGTGTCTCTTTCAAGCTATGTTTGGGCTCCTGCTGCTGCTGCTTGCAACTCCAGGGTGTCAATCAGCCAATTTTTGGGCTCCTGCTGCCAACTCCAGTGTCCCTTTCAAGCTATGTTTGGGTTGCTGCTGCTGCTGTTTGCGACTCCAGGGTGTGATTCATCCAATTTTTGGCCTCCTGTAGCCAACTCCAGTGTCTCTTTCAAGCTATGTTTGGACTCTTGCTGCTGCTGCTTGCGACTCTTTGGTGTCATTCAGCCAATTTTTGAGCTCTTGTTGCCAACTCCAGTGTCTCTTTAAAGTAATGTTTGGGCTCCTGCTGCTGCTTGCAACTCCAGGGTATGATTCATCCAATGTTTGGCCTCCTGCAGCCAACTCCAGTGTCTCTTTAAAGTAATGTTTGGGCTCCTGCTGCTGCTTGCAACTCCAGGGTATGATTCATCCAATTTTTGCGCTCCTGCAGCCAACTCCATTGTCTCTTTCAAGCTATGTTTGGGCTCCTGCTGCTGCTGCTTGCAACTCCAGGGTGTGATTCATCCAATCTTTGGGCTCCTGCAGCAAACTCCAGTGTCTCTTTAAAGTAATCTTTGTGCTCCTGCTGCTGCTTGCAACTCCAGGGTGTGATTCATCCAATTTTTGGGCTCCTCCTGCAGCAAACTCCAGTGTCTCTTTCAAGCTATGTTTGTGCTCCTGCTGCTGCTGCTGCTTGCGACTCCAGGATGTCATTCATCCAATTTCAGGGCTCCTGCTGCTAACTCCAGTGTCTCTTTAAAGTAATGTTTGGGCTGCTGCATCTGCTGCTTGCAACTCCAGGGTGTGATTCATCCAATTTTTGGGCTCCTGCAGCCAACTCCAGTATCTCTTTCAAGCTATGCTTGGGCTCCTGCTGCTGCTGCTTGCAACTCCATGGTGTGATTCATCCAATTTTTGGGCTCCTGAAGCCAACTCCAGTGTCTCTTTAAAGTAATGTTTGGGCTCCTGCTGCTGCTTGCAACTCCAGGGTGTGATTCAGCCAATTTTTGGGCTCCTGAAGCCAACTCCAGTGTCTCTTTCAAGGTATGTTTGGGCTCCTGCTGCTGCTTGCGACTCCAGGGTGTCATTCAGCCAATTTTTGGGCTCCTGCTGCCAACTCCAGTGTCTCTTTCAAGCTATGTTTGGGCTCCTGCTGCTGCTGCTTGCAACTCCAGGGTGTCAATCTGCCAATTTTTGGGCTCCTGCTGCCAACTCCAGTGTCCCTTTCAAGTTATGTTTGGGCTGCTGCTGCTGCTTGCGACTCCAGGGTGTGATTCATCCAATTTTTGGCCTCCTGCAGCCAACTCCAGTGTCTCTTTCAAGCTATGTTTGGGCTCTTGTTGCTGCTGCTTGCGACTCCTTGGTGTCATTCAGCCAATTTTTGAGCTCCTGTTGCCAACTCCAGTGTCTCTTTAAAGTAATGTTTGGGCTCCTGCTGCTGCTTGCAACTCCAGGGTATGATTCATCCAATGTTTGGCCTCCTGCAGCCAACTCCAGTGTCTCTTTAAAGTAATGTTTTTGCTCCTGCTGCTGCTTGCAACTCCAGGGTGTGATTCATCCAATTTTTGGGCTCCTGCTGCCAACTCCAGTGTCTCTTTAAAGTAATGTTTGGGCTCCTGCTGCTGCTTGCAACTCCAGGGTGTGATTCATCCAATTTTTGGCCTCCTGCAGCAAACTCCATTGTCTCTTTCAAGCTATGTTTGGGCTCCTGCTGCTTGCGACTCTAGGGTGTCATTCAGCCAATTTTTGGGCTCCTGCTGCCAACTCCAGTGTCTATTTAAAGTAAAGTTTGGGCTGCTGCTGCTTGCAACTCCAGGGTGTGATCTTCCATTTTTTGGGCTCCTGCTGCCAACTCCAGTGTCTCTTTAAAGTAATGCTTGGGCTCCTGCTGCTGCTTGCAACTCCAGGGTGTGATTCATCCAATTTTTGGGTTCCTGCTGCCAACTCCAGTGTCTCTTTCAAGCTATGTTCGGGCTCCTGCTGCTGCTGCTGCTTGCAACTCCAGGGAGTGATTCATCCAATTTTTGGGCTCCTGAAGCCAACTCCAGTGTCTCTTTAAAGTATTTTTTGGGCTCCTGCTGCTGCTTGCAACTCCAGGGTGTGATTCATCCAATTTTTGGCCTCCTGCAGCAAACTCCAATGTCTCTTTAAAGTAATGTTTGGGCTCCTGCTGCTGCTTGCAACTCCAGGGTGTGATTCATCCAATTTTTGGCCTCCTGCAGCAAACTCCAATGTCTCTTTCAAGCTATGTTTGGGCTCCTGCTGCTGCTGCTGCTTGCGACTCCAGGGTGTCATTCAGCCAATTTTTGGGCTCCTGATTCATCCAATTTTTGGCCTCCTGCAGCAAACTCCAATGTCTCTTTCAAGCTATGTTTGGGCTCCTGCTGCTGCTGCTGCTTGCGACTCCAGGGTGTCATTCAGCCAATTTTTGGGCTCCTGATTCATCCAATTTTTGGCCTCCTGCTGCCAAATCCAGTGTCTCTCATACGAGAATGGAAACATTTCACACAAAAAACAGATCGGCACGAAAACGTAAGTTTTTTTTTTTCGTCTCTCTAAATCGAGCCTTATGTTTGGGCTCCTGCTGCTGCTGCTTGCAACTTCAGGGTGTGATTCATCCAATTTTTGGGCTCCTGCAGCCAACTCCAGTGTCTCTTTAAAGTAATGATTGTGCTCCTGCTGCTGCTTGCAACTCCAGGGTGTGATTCATACAATTTTTGGGCTCCTACTGCCAACTCCAGTGTCTCTTTAAAGTAATGTTTGGGCTCCTGCTGCTGCTTGCAACTCCAGGGTGTGATTCATCCAATTTTTGGGCTCCTGCAGCCAACTCTAGTGTCTCTTTAAAACAATGTTTGGGCTCCTGCTGCTGCTTGGAACTCCAGGGTGTGATTCATCCAATTTTGGGCACCTGCTGCAAACTCCAGTGTCTCTTTAAAGTAATGTTTGTGCTCCTGCTGCTGCTTGCAACTCCAGGGTGCGATTCATCCAATTTTTGGGCTCCTGCTGCCAAATCCAGTGTCTCTTTAAAGTAATGTTTGGGCTCCTGCTGCTGCTTGCAACTCCAGGGTGTGATTCATCCAATTGTTGGCCTCCTGCAGCCAACTTCATTGTCTCTTTCAAGCTATGTTTGGGCTCCTGCTGCTTGCAACTCCAGGGTGTGATTCATCCAATTTTTGGGCTCCTGCAGCCAACTCCAGTGTTTCTTTAAAGTAATGTTTGTGCTCCTGCTGCTGCTTGCAACTCCAGGGTGTGATTCATCCAATTTTTGGAATCCTGCAGCCAACTCCAGTGTCTCTTTCAAGCTATGTTTGGGCTCCTGCTGCTGCTGCTTGCAACTCCAGGGTGTGATTCATCCAAGTTTTGGGCTCCTGCAGCCAACTCAAGTGTCTCTTTAAAGCAATGTTTGGGCTCCTGCTGCTGCTTGCAACTCCAGGGTGTGATTCATCCAATTTTTGGGAACCTGCTGTCAACTCCAGTGTCTCTTTAAAGTAATGTTTGTGCTCCTGCTGCTGCTTGCAACTCCAGGGTGCGATTCATCCAATTTTTGGGCTTCTGCTGCCAAATCCAGTGTCTCTTTAAAGTAATGTTTGGGCTCCTGCTGCTGCTTGCAACTCCAGGGTGTGATTCATCCAATTGTTGGCCTCCTGCAGCCAACTCCAGTGTCTCTTTCAAGCTATGTTTGGGCTCCTGCTGCTGCTTGCAACTCCAGGGTGTCATTCAGCCAATTTTAGGGCTCCTGCTGCCAAATCCAGTGTCTCTTTAAAGTAATGTTTGGGCTCCTGCTGCTGCTTGCAACTCCAGGGTGTGATTCATCCAATTGTTGGCCTCCTGCAGCCAACTCCAGTTTCTCTTTCAAGCTATGTTTGGGCTCCTGCTGCTGCTGCTTGCAACTCCAGGGTGTGATTCATCCAATTTTGGGGCTCCTGAAGCCAACTCCAGTGTCTCTTTAAAGTAATGTTTGTGCTCCTGCTGCTGCTAGCAACTCCAGGGTGTGATTCATCCAATTGTTGGCCTCCTGCAGCCAACTCCAGTGTCTCTTTCAAGCTATGTTTGGGCTCCTGCTGCTGCTTGCAACTCCAGGGTGTCATTCAGCCAATTTTAGGGCTCCTGCTGCCAAATCCAGTGTCTCTTTAAAGTAATGTTTGTGCTCCTGCTGCTGCTAGCAACTCCAGGGTGTGATTCATCTAATTGTTGGCCTCCTGCAGCCAACTCCAGTGTCTCTTTCAAGCTATGTTTGGGCTCCTGCTGCTGCTTGCCACTCCAGGGTGTCATTCAGCCAATTTTAGGGCTCCTGCTGCCAAATCCAGTGTCTCTTTAAAGTAATGTTTGGGCTCCTGCTGCTGCTTGCAACTCCAGGGTGTGATTCATCCAATTGTTCGCCTCCTGCAGCCAACTCCAGTTTCTCTTTCAAGCTATGTTTGGGCTCCTGCTGCTGCTGCTTGCAACTCCAGGGTGTGATTCATCCAATTTTAGGGCTCCTGAAGCCAACTCCAGTGTCTCTTCAAAGTAATGTTTGGGCTCCTGCTGCTGCTTGCAACTCCAGGGTGTGATTCATACAATTTTTGGGCTCCTGCTGCCAACTCCAGTGTCTCTTTCAAGGTATGTTTGGGCTCCTGCTGCTGCTTGCGACTCCAGGGTGTCATTCAGCCAATTTTTGGGCTCCTGCTGCCAACTCCAGTGTCTCTTTCAAGCTATGTTTGGGCTCCTGCTGCTGCTGCTTGCAACTCCAGGGTGTCAATCAGCCAATTTTTGGGCTCCTGCTGCCAACTCCAGTGTCCCTTTCAAGCTATGTTTGGGCTGCTGCTGCTGCTGTTTGCGACTCCAGGGTGTGATTCATCCAATTTTTGGCCTCCTGTAGCCAACTCCAGTGTCTCTTTCAAGCTATGTTTGGACTCTTGCTGCTGCTGCTTGCGACTCTTTGGTGTCATTCAGCCAACTTTTGAGCTCCTGTTGCCAACTCCAGTGTCTCTTTAAAGTAATGTTTGGGCTCCTGCTGCTGCTTGCAACTCCAGGGTATGATTCATCCAATGTTTGGCCTCCTGCAGCCAACTCCAGTGTCTCTTTAAAGTAATGTTTGGGCTCCTGCTGCTGCTTGCAACTCCAGGGTATGATTCATCCAATTTTTGCGCTCCTGCAGCCAACTCCATTGTCTCTTTCAAGCTATGTTTGGGCTCCTGCTGCTGCTGCTTGCAACTCCAGGGTGTGATTCATCCAATCTTTGGGCTCCTGCAGCAAACTCCAGTGTCTCTTTAAAGTAATCTTTGTGCTCCTGCTGCTGCTTGCAACTCCAGGGTGTGATTCATCCAATTTTTGGGCTCCTCCTGCAGCAAACTCCAGTGTCTCTTTCAAGCTATGTTTGTGCTCCTGCTGCTGCTGCTGCTGCTTGCGACTCCAGGGTGTCATTCATCCAATTTCAGGGCTCCTGCTGATAACTCCAGTGTCTCTTTAAAGTAATGTTTGGGCTGCTGCATCTGCTGCTTGCAACTCCAGGGTGTGATTCATCCAATTTTTGGGCTCCTGCAGCCAACTCCAGTGTCTCTTTCAAGCTATGCTTGGGCTCCTGCTGCTGCTGCTTGCAACTCCATGGTGTGATTCATCCAATTTTTGGGCTCCTGAAGCCAACTCCAGTGTCTCTTTAAAGTAATGTTTGGGCTCCTGCTGCTGCTTGCAACTCCAGGGTGTGATTCAGCCAATTTTTGGGCTCCTGAAGCCAACTCCAGTGTCTCTTTCAAGGTATGTTTGGGCTCCTGCTGCTGCTTGCGACTCCAGGGTGTCATTCAGCCAATTTTTGGGCTCCTGCTGCCAACTCCAGTGTCTCTTTCAAGCTATGTTTGGGCTCCTGCTGCTGCTGCTTGCAACTCCAGGGTGTCAATCTGCCAATTTTTGGGCTCCTGCTGCCAACTCCAGTGTCCCTTTCAAGTTATGTTTGGGCTGCTGCTGCTGCTTGCGACTCCAGGGTGTGATTCATCCAATTTTTGGCCTCCTGCAGCCAACTCCAGTGTCTCTTTCAAGCTATGTTTGGGCTCTTGTTGCTGCTGCTTGCGACTCCTTGGTGTCATTCAGCCAATTTTTGAGCTCCTGTTGCCAACTCCAGTGTCTCTTTAAAGTAATGTTTGGGCTCCTGCTGCTGCTTGCAACTCCAGGGTATGATTCATCCAATGTTTGGCCTCCTGCAGCCAACTCCAGTGTCTCTTTAAAGTAATGTTTTTGCTCCTGCTGCTGCTTGCAACTCCAGGGTGTGATTCATCCAATTTTTGGGCTCCTGCTGCCAACTCCAGTGTCTCTTTAAAGTAATGTTTGGGCTCCTGCTGCTGCTTGCAACTCCAGGGTGTGGTTCATCCAATTTTTGGCCTCCTGCAGCAAACTCCATTGTCTCTTTCAAGCTATGTTTGGGCTCCTGCTGCTTGCGACTCTAGGGTGTCATTCAGCCAATTTTTGGGCTCCTGCTGCCAACTCCAGTGTCTCTTTAAAGTAATGTTTGGGCTGCTGCTGCTTGCAACTCCAGGGTGTGATCTTCCATTTTTTGGGCTCCTGCTGCCAACTCCAGTGTCTCTTTAAAGTAATGCTTGGGCTCCTGCTGCTGCTTGCAACTCCAGGGTGTGATTCATCCAATTTTTGGGTTCCTGCTGCCAACTCCAGTGTCTCTTTCAAGCTATGTTCGGGCTCCTGCTGCTGCTGCTGCTTGCAACTCCAGGGAGTGATTCATCCAATTTTTGGGCTCCTGAAGCCAACTCCAGTGTCTCTTTAAAGTATTTTTTGGGCTCCTGCTGCTGCTTGCAACTCCAGGGTGTGATTCATCCAATTTTTGGCCTCCTGCAGCAAACTCCAATGTCTCTTTAAAGTAATGTTTGGGCTCCTGCTGCTGCTTGCAACTCCAGGGTGTGATTCATCCAATTTTTGACCTCCTGCAGCAAACTCCAATGTCTCTTTCAAGCTATGTTTGGGCTCCTGCTGCTGCTGCTTGCGACTCCAGGGTGTCATTCAGCCAATTTTTGGGCTCCTGATTCATCCAATTTTTGGCCTCCTGCAGCAAACTCCAATGTCTCTTTCAAGCTATGTTTGGGCTCCTGCTGCTGCTGCTGCTGCTTGCGACTCCAGGGTGTCATTCAGCCAATTTTTGGGCTCCTGATTCATCCAATTTTTGGGCTCCTGCTGCCAAATCCAGTGTCTCTCATACGAGAATGGAAACATTTCACACAAAAAACAGATCGGCACGAAAACGTAAGTTTTTTTTTTTCGTCTCTCTAAATCGAGCCTTATGTTTGGGCTCCTGCTGCTGCTGCTTGCAACTCCAGGGTGTGATTCATCCAATTTTTGGGCTCCTGCAGCCAACTCCAGTGTCTCTTTAAAGTAATGATTGTGCTCCTGCTGCTGCTTGCAACTCCAGGGTGTGATTCATACAATTTTTGGGCTCCTACTGCCAACTCCAGTGTCTCTTTAAAGTAATGTTTGGGCTCCTGCTGCTGCTTGCAACTCCAGGGTGTGATTCATCCAATTTTTGGGCTCCTGCAGCCAACTCTAGTGTCTCTTTAAAACAATGTTTGGGCTCCTGCTGCTGCTTGGAACTCCAGGGTGTGATTCATCCAATTTTGGGCACCTGCTGCAAACTCCAGTGTCTCTTTAAAGTAATTTTTGGGCTCCTGCTGCTGCTTGCAATTCCAGGGTGTGATTCATCCAATTTTAGGGCTCCTGAAGCCAACTCCAGTGTCTCTTCAAAGTAATGTTTGGGCTCATGCTGCTGCTTGCAACTCCAGGGTGTGATTCATCCAATTTTTGGGCTCCTGCTGCCAACTCCAGTGTCTCTTTCAAGGTATGTTTGGGCTCCTGCTGCTGCTTGCAACTCCATGGTGTGATTCATCCAATTTTTGGGCTCCTGAAGCCAACTCCAGTGTCTCTTTAAAGTAATGTTTGGGCTCCTGCTGCTGCTTGCAACTCCAGGGTGTGATTCAGCCAATTTTTGGGCTCCTGAAGCCAACTCCAGTGTCTCTTTCAAGGTATGTTTGGGCTCCTGCTGCTGCTTGCGACTCCAGGGTGTCATTCAGCCAATTTTTGGGCTCCTGCTGCCAACTCCAGTGTCTCTTTCAAGCTATGTTTGGGCTCCTGCTGCTGCTGCTTGCAACTCCAGGGTGTCAATCTGCCAATTTTTGGGCTCCTGCTGCCAACTCCAGTGTCCCTTTCAAGTTATGTTTGGGGCTGCTGCTGCTGCTTGCGACTCCAGGGTGTGGTTCATCCAATTTTTGGCCTCCTGCAGCCAACTCCAGTGTCTCTTTCAAGCTATGTTTGGGCTCTTGTTGCTGCTGCTTGCGACTCCTTGGTGTCATTCAGCCAATTTTTGAGCTCCTGTTGCCAACTCCAGTGTCTCTTTAAAGTAATGTTTGGGCTCCTGCTGCTGCTTGCAACTCCAGGGTATGATTCATCCAATGTTTGGCCTCCTGCAGCCAACTCCAATGTCTCTTTAAAGTAATGTTTTTGCTCCTGCTGCTGCTTGCAACTCCAGGGTGTGATTCATCCAATTTTTGGGCTCCTGCTGCCAACTCCAGTGTCTCTTTAAAGTAATGTTTGGGCTCCTGCTGCTGCTTGCAACTCCAGGGTGTGGTTCATCCAATTTTTGGCCTCCTGCAGCAAACTCCATTGTCTCTTTCAAGCTATGTTTGGGCTCCTGCTGCTTGCGACTCTAGGGTGTCATTCAGCCAATTTTTGGGCTCCTGCTGCCAACTCCAGTGTCTCTTTAAAGTAATGTTTGGGCTGCTGCTGCTTGCAACTCCAGGGTGTGATCTTCCATTTTTTGGGCTCCTGCCGCCAACTCCAGTGTCTCTTTAAAGTAATGCTTGATCTCCTGCTGCTGCTTGCAACTCCAGGGTGTGATTCATCCAATTTTTGGGTTCCTGCTGCCAACTCCAGTGTCTCTTTCAAGCTATGTTCGGGCTCCTGCTGCTGCTGCTGCTTGCAACTCCAGGGAGTGATTCATCCAATTTTTGGGCTCCTGAAGCCAACTCCAGTGTCTCTTTAAAGTATTTTTTGGGCTCCTGCTGCTGCTTGCAACTCCAGGGTGTGATTCATCCAATTTTTGGCCTCCTGCAGCAAACTCCAATGTCTCTTTAAAGTAATGTTTGGGCTCCTGCTGCTGCTTGCAACTCCAGGGTGTGATTCATCCAATTTTTGGCCTCCTGCAGCAAACTCCATTGTCTCTTTCAAGCTATGTTTGGGCTCCTGCTGCTTGCGACTCTAGGGTGTCATTCAGCCAATTTTTGGGCTCCTGCTGCCAACTCCAGTGTCTCTTTAAAGTAATGTTTGGGCTGCTGCTGCTTGCAACTCCAGGGTGTGATCTTCCATTTTTTGGGCTCCTGCTGCCAACTCCAGTGTCTCTTTAAAGTAATGCTTGGGCTCCTGCTGCTGCTTGCAACTCCAGGGTGTGATTCATCCAATTTTTGGGTTCCTGCTGCCAACTCCAGTGTCTCTTTCAAGCTATGTTCGGGCTCCTGCTGCTGCTGCTGCTTGCAACTCCAGGGAGTGATTCATCCAATTTTTGGGCTCCTGAAGCCAACTCCAGTGTCTCTTTAAAGTATTTTTTGGGCTCCTGCTGCTGCTTGCAACTCCAGGGTGTGATTCATCCAATTTTTGGCCTCCTGCAGCAAACTCCAATGTCTCTTTAAAGTAATGTTTGGGCTCCTGCTGCTGCTTGCAACTCCAGGGTGTGATTCATCCAATTTTTGGCCTCCTGCAGCAAACTCCAATGTCTCTTTCAAGCTATGTTTGGGCTCCTGCTGCTGCTGCTGCTTGCGACTCCAGGGTGTCATTCAGCCAATTTTTGGGCTCCTGATTCATCCAATTTTTGGCCTCCTGCAGCAAACTCCAATGTCTCTTTCAAGCTATGTTTGGGCTCCTGCTGCTGCTGCTGCTTGCGACTCCAGGGTGTCATTCAGCCAATTTTTGGGCTCCTGATTCATCCAATTTTTGGGCTCCTGCTGCCAAATCCAGTGTCTCTCATACGAGAATGGAAACATTTCACACAAAAAACAGATCGGCACGAAAACGTAAGTTTTTTTTTTTCGTCTCTCTAAATCGAGCCTTATGTTTGGGCTCCTGCTGCTGCTGCTTGCAACTTCAGGGTGTGATTCATCCAATTTTTGGGCTCCTGCAGCCAACTCCAGTGTCTCTTTAAAGTAATGATTGTGCTCCTGCTGCTGCTTGCAACTCCAGGGTGTGATTCATACAATTTTTGGGCTCCTACTGCCAACTCCAGTGTCTCTTTAAAGTAATGTTTGGGCTCCTGCTGCTGCTTGCAACTCCAGGGTGTGATTCATCCAATTTTTGGGCTCCTGCAGCCAACTCTAGTGTCTCTTTAAAACAATGTTTGGGCTCCTGCTGCTGCTTGGAACTCCAGGGTGTGATTCATCCAATTTTGGGCACCTGCTGCAAACTCCAGTGTCTCTTTAAAGTAATGTTTGTGCTCCTGCTGCTGCTTGCAACTCCAGGGTGCGATTCATCCAATTTTTGGGCTCCTGCTGCCAAATCCAGTGTCTCTTTAAAGTAATGTTTGGGCTCCTGCTGCTGCTTGCAACTCCAGGGTGTGATTCATCCAATTGTTGGCCTCCTGCAGCCAACTTCATTGTCTCTTTCAAGCTATGTTTGGGCTCCTGCTGCTTGCAACTCCAGGGTGTGATTCATCCAATTTTTGGGCTCCTGCAGCCAACTCCAGTGTTTCTTTAAAGTAATGTTTGTGCTCCTGCTGCTGCTTGCAACTCCAGGGTGTGATTCAGCCAATTTTTGGGCTCCTGAAGCCAACTCCAGTGTCTCTTTCATGGTATGTTTGGGCTCCTGCTGCTGCTTGCGACTCCAGGGTGTCATTCAGCCAATTTTTGGGCTCCTGCTGCCAACTCCAGTGTCTCTTTCAAGCTATGTTTGGGCTCCTGCTGCTGCTGCTTGCAACTCCAGGGTGTCAATCTGCCAATTTTTGGGCTCCTGCTGCCAACTCCAGTGTCCCTTTCAAGTTATGTTTGGGGCTGCTGCTGCTGCTTGCGACTCCAGGGTGTGGTTCATCCAATTTTTGGCCTCCTGCAGCCAACTCCAGTGTCTCTTTCAAGCTATGTTTGGGCTCTTGTTGCTGCTGCTTGCGACTCCTTGGTGTCATTCAGCCAATTTTTGAGCTCCTGTTGCCAACTCCAGTGTCTCTTTAAAGTAATGTTTGGGCTCCTGCTGCTGCTTGCAACTCCAGGGTATGATTCATCCAATGTTTGGCCTCCTGCAGCCAACTCCAATGTCTCTTTAAAGTAATGTTTTTGCTCCTGCTGCTGCTTGCAACTCCAGGGTGTGATTCATCCAATTTTTGGGCTCCTGCTGCCAACTCCAGTGTCTCTTTAAAGTAATGTTTGGGCTCCTGCTGCTGCTTGCAACTCCAGGGTGTGGTTCATCCAATTTTTGGCCTCCTGCAGCAAACTCCATTGTCTCTTTCAAGCTATGTTTGGGCTCCTGCTGCTTGCGACTCTAGGGTGTCATTCAGCCAATTTTTGGGCTCCTGCTGCCAACTCCAGTGTCTCTTTAAAGTAATGTTTGGGCTGCTGCTGCTTGCAACTCCAGGGTGTGATCTTCCATTTTTTGGGCTCCTGCCGCCAACTCCAGTGTCTCTTTAAAGTAATGCTTGATCTCCTGCTGCTGCTTGCAACTCCAGGGTGTGATTCATCCAATTTTTGGGTTCCTGCTGCCAACTCCAGTGTCTCTTTCAAGCTATGTTCGGGCTCCTGCTGCTGCTGCTGCTTGCAACTCCAGGGAGTGATTCATCCAATTTTTGGGCTCCTGAAGCCAACTCCAGTGTCTCTTTAAAGTATTTTTTGGGCTCCTGCTGCTGCTTGCAACTCCAGGGTGTGATTCATCCAATTTTTGGCCTCCTGCAGCAAACTCCAATGTCTCTTTAAAGTAATGTTTGGGCTCCTGCTGCTGCTTGCAACTCCAGGGTGTGATTCATCCAATTTTTGGCCTCCTGCAGCAAACTCCATTGTCTCTTTCAAGCTATGTTTGGGCTCCTGCTGCTTGCGACTCTAGGGTGTCATTCAGCCAATTTTTGGGCTCCTGCTGCCAACTCCAGTGTCTCTTTAAAGTAATGTTTGGGCTGCTGCTGCTTGCAACTCCAGGGTGTGATCTTCCATTTTTTGGGCTCCTGCTGCCAACTCCAGTGTCTCTTTAAAGTAATGCTTGGGCTCCTGCTGCTGCTTGCAACTCCAGGGTGTGATTCATCCAATTTTTGGGTTCCTGCTGCCAACTCCAGTGTCTCTTTCAAGCTATGTTCGGGCTCCTGCTGCTGCTGCTGCTTGCAACTCCAGGGAGTGATTCATCCAATTTTTGGGCTCCTGAAGCCAACTCCAGTGTCTCTTTAAAGTATTTTTTGGGCTCCTGCTGCTGCTTGCAACTCCAGGGTGTGATTCATCCAATTTTTGGCCTCCTGCAGCAAACTCCAATGTCTCTTTAAAGTAATGTTTGGGCTCCTGCTGCTGCTTGCAACTCCAGGGTGTGATTCATCCAATTTTTGGCCTCCTGCAGCAAACTCCAATGTCTCTTTCAAGCTATGTTTGGGCTCCTGCTGCTGCTGCTGCTTGCGACTCCAGGGTGTCATTCAGCCAATTTTTGGGCTCCTGATTCATCCAATTTTTGGCCTCCTGCAGCAAACTCCAATGTCTCTTTCAAGCTATGTTTGGGCTCCTGCTGCTGCTGCTGCTTGCGACTCCAGGGTGTCATTCAGCCAATTTTTGGGCTCCTGATTCATCCAATTTTTGGGCTCCTGCTGCCAAATCCAGTGTCTCTCATACGAGAATGGAAACATTTCACACAAAAAACAGATCGGCACGAAAACGTAAGTTTTTTTTTTTCGTCTCTCTAAATCGAGCCTTATGTTTGGGCTCCTGCTGCTGCTGCTTGCAACTTCAGGGTGTGATTCATCCAATTTTTGGGCTCCTGCAGCCAACTCCAGTGTCTCTTTAAAGTAATGATTGTGCTCCTGCTGCTGCTTGCAACTCCAGGGTGTGATTCATACAATTTTTGGGCTCCTACTGCCAACTCCAGTGTCTCTTTAAAGTAATGTTTGGGCTCCTGCTGCTGCTTGCAACTCCAGGGTGTGATTCATCCAATTTTTGGGCTCCTGCAGCCAACTCTAGTGTCTCTTTAAAACAATGTTTGGGCTCCTGCTGCTGCTTGGAACTCCAGGGTGTGATTCATCCAATTTTGGGCACCTGCTGCAAACTCCAGTGTCTCTTTAAAGTAATGTTTGTGCTCCTGCTGCTGCTTGCAACTCCAGGGTGCGATTCATCCAATTTTTGGGCTCCTGCTGCCAAATCCAGTGTCTCTTTAAAGTAATGTTTGGGCTCCTGCTGCTGCTTGCAACTCCAGGGTGTGATTCATCCAATTGTTGGCCTCCTGCAGCCAACTTCATTGTCTCTTTCAAGCTATGTTTGGGCTCCTGCTGCTTGCAACTCCAGGGTGTGATTCATCCAATTTTTGGGCTCCTGCAGCCAACTCCAGTGTTTCTTTAAAGTAATGTTTGTGCTCCTGCTGCTGCTTGCAACTCCAGGGTGTGATTCAGCCAATTTTTGGGCTCCTGAAGCCAACTCCAGTGTCTCTTTCAAGGTATGTTTGGGCTCCTGCTGCTGCTTGCGACTCCAGGGTGTCATTCAGCCAATTTTTGGGCTCCTGCTGCCAACTCCAGTGTCTCTTTCAAGCTATGTTTGGGCTCCTGCTGCTGCTGCTTGCAACTCCAGGGTGTCAATCTGCCAATTTTTGGGCTCCTGCTGCCAACTCCAGTGTCCCTTTCAAGTTATGTTTGGGCTGCTGCTGCTGCTTGCGACTCCAGGGTGTGATTCATCCAATTTTTGGCCTCCTGCAGCCAACTCCAGTGTCTCTTTCAAGCTATGTTTGGGCTCTTGTTGCTGCTGCTTGCGACTCCTTGGTGTCATTCAGCCAATTTTTGAGCTCCTGTTGCCAACTCCAGTGTCTCTTTAAAGTAATGTTTGGGCTCCTGCTGCTGCTTGCAACTCCAGGGTATGATTCATCCAATGTTTGGCCTCCTGCAGCCAACTCCAGTGTCTCTTTAAAGTAATGTTTGGGCTCCTGCTGCTGC
Organism: Gastrophryne carolinensis; assembly: GCA_027917425.1. Taxonomy (NCBI): domain Eukaryota; kingdom Metazoa; phylum Chordata; class Amphibia; order Anura; family Microhylidae; genus Gastrophryne; species Gastrophryne carolinensis. Next base: position 132,829,255 of record CM051242.1, read on the forward strand.
TTGCAACTCCAGGGTGTGGTTCATCCAATTTTTGGCCTCCTGCAGCAAACTCCATTGTCTCTTTCAAGCTATGTTTGGGCTCCTGCTGCTTGCGACTCTAGGGTGTCATTCAGCCAATTTTTGGGCTCCTGCTGCCAACTCCAGTGTCTCTTTAAAGTAATGTTTGGGCTGCTGCTGCTTGCAACTCCAGGGTGTGATCTTCCATTTTTTGGGCTCCTGCCGCCAACTCCAGTGTCTCTTTAAAGTAATGCTTGATCTCCTGCTGCTGCTTGCAACTCCAGGGTGTGATTCATCCAATTTTTGGGTTCCTGCTGCCAACTCCAGTGTCTCTTTCAAGCTATGTTCGGGCTCCTGCTGCTGCTGCTGCTTGCAACTCCAGGGAGTGATTCATCCAATTTTTGGGCTCCTGAAGCCAACTCCAGTGTCTCTTTAAAGTATTTTTTGGGCTCCTGCTGCTGCTTGCAACTCCAGGGTGTGATTCATCCAATTTTTGGCCTCCTGCAGCAAACTCCAATGTCTCTTTAAAGTAATGTTTGGGCTCCTGCTGCTGCTTGCAACTCCAGGGTGTGATTCATCCAATTTTTGGCCTCCTGCAGCAAACTCCATTGTCTCTTTCAAGCTATGTTTGGGCTCCTGCTGCTTGCGACTCTAGGGTGTCATTCAGCCAATTTTTGGGCTCCTGCTGCCAACTCCAGTGTCTCTTTAAAGTAATGTTTGGGCTGCTGCTGCTTGCAACTCCAGGGTGTGATCTTCCATTTTTTGGGCTCCTGCTGCCAACTCCAGTGTCTCTTTAAAGTAATGCTTGGGCTCCTGCTGCTGCTTGCAACTCCAGGGTGTGATTCATCCAATTTTTGGGTTCCTGCTGCCAACTCCAGTGTCTCTTTCAAGCTATGTTCGGGCTCCTGCTGCTGCTGCTGCTTGCAACTCCAGGGAGTGATTCATCCAATTTTTGGGCTCCTGAAGCCAACTCCAGTGTCTCTTTAAAGTATTTTTTGGGCTCCTGCTGCTGCTTGCAACTCCAGGGTGTGATTCATCCAATTTTTGGCCTCCTGCAGCAAACTCCAATGTCTCTTTAAAGTAATGTTTGGGCTCCTGCTGCTGCTTGCAACTCCAGGGTGTGATTCATCCAATTTTTGGCCTCCTGCAGCAAACTCCAATGTCTCTTTCAAGCTATGTTTGGGCTCCTGCTGCTGCTGCTGCTTGCGACTCCAGGGTGTCATTCAGCCAATTTTTGGGCTCCTGATTCATCCAATTTTTGGCCTCCTGCAGCAAACTCCAATGTCTCTTTCAAGCTATGTTTGGGCTCCTGCTGCTGCTGCTGCTTGCGACTCCAGGGTGTCATTCAGCCAATTTTTGGGCTCCTGATTCATCCAATTTTTGGCCTCCTGCTGCCAAATCCAGTGTCTCTCATACGAGAATGGAAACATTTCACACAAAAAACAGATCGGCACGAAAACGTAAGTTTTTTTTTTTCGTCTCTCTAAATCGAGCCTTATGTTTGGGCTCCTGCTGCTGCTGCTTGCAACTTCAGGGTGTGATTCATCCAATTTTTGGGCTCCTGCAGCCAACTCCAGTGTCTCTTTAAAGTAATGATTGTGCTCCTGCTGCTGCTTGCAACTCCAGGGTGTGATTCATACAATTTTTGGGCTCCTACTGCCAACTCCAGTGTCTCTTTAAAGTAATGTTTGGGCTCCTGCTGCTGCTTGCAACTCCAGGGTGTGATTCATCCAATTTTTGGGCTCCTGCAGCCAACTCTAGTGTCTCTTTAAAACAATGTTTGGGCTCCTGCTGCTGCTTGGAACTCCAGGGTGTGATTCATCCAATTTTGGGCACCTGCTGCAAACTCCAGTGTCTCTTTAAAGTAATGTTTGTGCTCCTGCTGCTGCTTGCAACTCCAGGGTGCGATTCATCCAATTTTTGGGCTCCTGCTGCCAAATCCAGTGTCTCTTTAAAGTAATGTTTGGGCTCCTGCTGCTGCTTGCAACTCCAGGGTGTGATTCATCCAATTGTTGGCCTCCTGCAGCCAACTTCATTGTCTCTTTCAAGCTATGTTTGGGCTCCTGCTGCTTGCAACTCCAGGGTGTGATTCATCCAATTTTTGGGCTCCTGCAGCCAACTCCAGTGTTTCTTTAAAGTAATGTTTGTGCTCCTGCTGCTGCTTGCAACTCCAGGGTGTGATTCATCCAATTTTTGGAATCCTGCAGCCAACTCCAGTGTCTCTTTCAAGCTATGTTTGGGCTCCTGCTGCTGCTGCTTGCAACTCCAGGGTGTGATTCATCCAAGTTTTGGGCTCCTGCAGCCAACTCAAGTGTCTCTTTAAAGCAATGTTTGGGCTCCTGCTGCTGCTTGCAACTCCAGGGTGTGATTCATCCAATTTTTGGGAACCTGCTGTCAACTCCAGTGTCTCTTTAAAGTAATGTTTGTGCTCCTGCTGCTGCTTGAAACTCCAGGGTGCGATTCATCCAATTTTTGGGCTTCTGCTGCCAAATCCAGTGTCTCTTTAAAGTAATGTTTGGGCTCCTGCTGCTGCTTGCAACTCCAGGGTGTGATTCATCCAATTGTTGGCCTCCTGCAGCCAACTCCAGTGTCTCTTTCAAGCTATGTTTGGGCTCCTGCTGCTGCTTGCAACTCCAGGGTGTCATTCAGCCAATTTTAGGGCTCCTGCTGCCAAATCCAGTGTCTCTTTAAAGTAATGTTTGGGCTCCTGCTGCTGCTTGCAACTCCAGGGTGTGATTCATCCAATTGTTGGCCTCCTGCAGCCAACTCCAGTTTCTCTTTCAAGCTATGTTTGGGCTCCTGCTGCTGCTGCTTGCAACTCCAGGGTGTGATTCATCCAATTTTGGGGCTCCTGAAGCCAACTCCAGTGTCTCTTTAAAGTAATGTTTGTGCTCCTGCTGCTGCTAGCAACTCCAGGGTGTGATTCATCCAATTGTTGGCCTCCTGCAGCCAACTCCAGTGTCTCTTTCAAGCTATGTTTGGGCTCCTGCTGCTGCTTGCAACTCCAGGGTGTCATTCAGCCAATTTTAGGGCTCCTGCTGCCAAATCCAGTGTCTCTTTAAAGTAATGTTTGTGCTCCTGCTGCTGCTAGCAACTCCAGGGTGTGATTCATCTAATTGTTGGCCTCCTGCAGCCAACTCCAGTGTCTCTTTCAAGCTATGTTTGGGCTCCTGCTGCTGCTTGCAACTCCATGGTGTCATTCAGCCAATTTTAGGGCTCCTGCTGCCAAATCCAGTGTCTCTTTAAAGTAATGTTTGGGCTCCTGCTGCTGCTTGCAACTCCAGGGTGTGATTCATCCAATTGTTCGCCTCCTGCAGCCAACTCCAGTTTCTCTTTCAAGCTATGTTTGGGCTCCTGCTGCTGCTGCTTGCAACTCCAGGGTGTGATTCATCCAATTTTAGGGCTCCTGAAGCCAACTCCAGTGTCTCTTCAAAGTAATGTTTGGGCTCCTGCTGCTGCTTGCAACTCCAGGGTGTGATTCATACAATTTTTGGGCTCCTGCTGCCAACTCCAGTGTCTCTTTCAAGGTATGTTTGGGCTCCTGCTGCTGCTTGCGACTCCAGGGTGTCATTCAGCCAATTTTTGGGCTCCTGCTGCCAACTCCAGTGTCTCTTTCAAGCTATGTTTGGGCTCCTGCTGCTGCTGCTTGCAACTCCAGGGTGTCAATCAGCCAATTTTTGGGCTCCTGCTGCCAACTCCAGTGTCCCTTTCAAGCTATGTTTGGGCTGCTGCTGCTGCTGTTTGCGACTCCAGGGTGTGATTCATCCAATTTTTGGCCTCCTGTAGCCAACTCCAGTGTCTCTTTCAAGCTATGTTTGGACTCTTGCTGCTGCTGCTTGCGACTCTTTGGTGTCATTCAGCCAACTTTTGAGCTCCTGTTGCCAACTCCAGTGTCTCTTTAAAGTAATGTTTGGGCTCCTGCTGCTGCTTGCAACTCCAGGGTATGATTCATCCAATGTTTGGCCTCCTGCAGCCAACTCCAGTGTCTCTTTAAAGTAATGTTTGGGCTCCTGCTGCTGCTTGCAACTCCAGGGTATGATTCATCCAATTTTTGCGCTCCTGCAGCCAACTCCATTGTCTCTTTCAAGCTATGTTTGGGCTCCTGCTGCTGCTGCTTGCAACTCCAGGGTGTGATTCATCCAATCTTTGGGCTACTGCAGCAAACTCCAGTGTCTCTTTAAAGTAATCTTTGTGCTCCTGCTGCTGCTTGCAACTCCAGGGTGTGATTCATCCAATTTTTGGGCTCCTCCTGCAGCAAACTCCAGTGTCTCTTTCAAGCTATGTTTGTGCTCCTGCTGCTGCTGCTGCTTGCGACTCCAGGGTGTCATTCATCCAATTTCAGGGCTCCTGCTGATAACTCCAGTGTCTCTTTAAAGTAATGTTTGGGCTGCTGCATCTGCTGCTTGCAACTCCAGGGTGTGATTCATCCAATTTTTGGGCTCCTGCAGCCAACTCCAGTGTCTCTTTCAAGCTATGCTTGGGCTCCTGCTGCTGCTGCTTGCAACTCCATGGTGTGATTCATCCAATTTTTGGGCTCCTGAAGCCAACTCCAGTGTCTCTTTAAAGTAATGTTTGGGCTCCTGCTGCTGCTTGCAACTCCAGGGTGTGATTCAGCCAATTTTTGGGCTCCTGAAGCCAACTCCAGTGTCTCTTTCAAGGTATGTTTGGGCTCCTGCTGCTGCTTGCGACTCCAGGGTGTCATTCAGCCAATTTTTGGGCTCCTGCTGCCAACTCCAGTGTCTCTTTCAAGCTATGTTTGGGCTCCTGCTGCTGCTGCTTGCAACTCCAGGGTGTCAATCTGCCAATTTTTGGGCTCCTGCTGCCAACTCCAGTGTCCCTTTCAAGTTATGTTTGGGCTGCTGCTGCTGCTCGCGACTCCAGGGTGTGATTCATCCAATTTTTGGCCTCCTGCAGCCAACTCCAGTGTCTCTTTCAAGCTATGTTTGGGCTCTTGTTGCTGCTGCTTGCGACTCCTTGGTGTCATTCAGCCAATTTTTGAGCTCCTGTTGCCAACTCCAGTGTCTCTTTAAAGTAATGTTTGGGCTCCTGCTGCTGCTTGCAACTCCAGGGTATGATTCATCCAATGTTTGGCCTCCTGCAGCCAACTCCAGTGTCTCTTTAAAGTAATGTTTTTGCTCCTGCTGCTGCTTGCAACTCCAGGGTGTGATTCATCCAATTTTTGGGCTCCTGCTGCCAACTCCAGTGTCTCTTTAAAGTAATGTTTGGGCTCCTGCTGCTGCTTGCAACTCCAGGGTGTGGTTCATCCAATTTTTGGCCTCCTGCAGCAAACTCCATTGTCTCTTTCAAGCTATGTTTGGGCTCCTGCTGCTTGCGACTCTAGGGTGTCATTCAGCCAATTTTTGGGCTCCTGCTGCCAACTCCAGTGTCTCTTTAAAGTAATGTTTGGGCTGCTGCTGCTTGCAACTCCAGGGTGTGATCTTCCATTTTTTGGGCTCCTGCTGCCAACTCCAGTGTCTCTTTAAAGTAATGCTTGGGCTCCTGCTGCTGCTTGCAACTCCAGGGTGTGATTCATCCAATTTTTGGGTTCCTGCTGCCAACTCCAGTGTCTCTTTCAAGCTATGTTCGGGCTCCTGCTGCTGCTGCTGCTTGCAACTCCAGGGAGTGATTCATCCAATTTTTGGTCTCCTGAAGCCAACTCCAGTGTCTCTTTAAAGTATTTTTTGGGCTCCTGCTGCTGCTTGCAACTCCAGGGTGTGATTCATCCAATTTTTGGCCTCCTGCAGCAAACTCCAATGTCTCTTTAAAGTAATGTTTGGGCTCCTGCTGCTGCTTGCAACTCCAGGGTGTGATTCATCCAATTTTTGGCCTCCTGCAGCAAACTCCAATGTCTCTTTCAAGCTATGTTTGGGCTCCTGCTGCTGCTGCTGCTTGCGACTCCAGGGTGTCATTCAGCCAATTTTTGGGCTCCTGATTCATCCAATTTTTGGCCTCCTGCAGCAAACTCCAATGTCTCTTTCAAGCTATGTTTGGGCTCCTGCTGCTGCTGCTGCTGCTTGCGACTCCAGGGTGTCATTCAGCCAATTTTTGGGCTCCTGATTCATCCAATTTTTGGGCTCCTGCTGCCAAATCCAGTGTCTCTCATACGAGAATGGAAACATTTCACACAAAAAACAGATCGGCACGAAAACGTAAGTTTTTTTTTTTTCGTCTCTCTAAATCGAGCCTTATGTTTGGGCTCCTGCTGCTGCTGCTTGCAACTCCAGGGTGTGATTCATCCAATTTTTGGGCTCCTGCAGCCAACTCCAGTGTCTCTTTAAAGTAATGATTGTGCTCCTGCTGCTGCTTGCAACTCCAGGGTGTGATTCATACAATTTTTGGGCTCCTACTGCCAACTCCAGTGTCTCTTTAAAGTAATGTTTGGGCTCCTGCTGCTGCTTGCAACTCCAGGGTGTGATTCATCCAATTTTTGGGCTCCTGCAGCCAACTCTAGTGTCTCTTTAAAACAATGTTTGGGCTCCTGCTGCTGCTTGGAACTCCAGGGTGTGATTCATCCAATTTTGGGCACCTGCTGCAAACTCCAGTGTCTCTTTAAAGTAATTTTTGGGCTCCTGCTGCTGCTTGCAATTCCAGGGTGTGATTCATCCAATTTTAGGGCTCCTGAAGCCAACTCCAGTGTCTCTTCAAAGTAATGTTTGGGCTCATGCTGCTGCTTGCAACTCCAGGGTGTGATTCATCCAATTTTTGGGCTCCTGCTGCCAACTCCAGTGTCTCTTTCAAGGTATGTTTGGGCTCCTGCTGCTGCTTGCGACTCCAGGGTGTCATTCAGCCAATTTTTGGGCTCCTGCAGCCAACTCCAGTGTCTCTTTCAAGCTATGCTTGGGCTCCTGCTGCTGCTTGCAACTCCATGGTGTGATTCATCCAATTTTTGGGCTCCTGAAGCCAACTCCAGTGTCTCTTTAAAGTAATGTTTGGGCTCCTGCTGCTGCTTGCAACTCCAGGGTGTGATTCAGCCAATTTTTGGGCTCCTGAAGCCAACTCCAGTGTCTCTTTCAAGGTATGTTTGGGCTCCTGCTGCTGCTTGCGACTCCAGGGTGTCATTCAGCCAATTTTTGGGCTCCTGCTGCCAACTCCAGTGTCTCTTTCAAGCTATGTTTGGGCTCCTGCTGCTGCTGCTTGCAACTCCAGGGTGTCAATCTGCCAATTTTTGGGCTCCTGCTGCCAACTCCAGTGTCCCTTTCAAGTTATGTTTGGGGCTGCTGCTGCTGCTTGCGACTCCAGGGTGTGATTCATCCAATTTTTGGCCTCCTGCAGCCAACTCCAGTGTCTCTTTCAAGCTATGTTTGGGCTCTTGTTGCTGCTGCTTGCGACTCCTTGGTGTCATTCAGCCAATTTTTGAGCTCCTGTTGCCAACTCCAGTGTCTCTTTAAAGTAATGTTTGGGCTCCTGCTGCTGCTTGCAACTCCAGGGTATGATTCATCCAATGTTTGGCCTCCTGCAGCCAACTCCAGTGTCTCTTTAAAGTAATGTTTTTGCTCCTGCTGCTGCTTGCAACTCCAGGGTGTGATTCATCCAATTTTTGGGCTCCTGCTGCCAACTCCAGTGTCTCTTTAAAGTAATGTTTGGGCTCCTGCTGCTGCTTGCAACTCCAGGGTGTGGTTCATCCAATTTTTGGCCTCCTGCAGCAAACTCCATTGTCTCTTTCAAGCTATGTTTGGGCTCCTGCTGCTTGCGACTCTAGGGTGTCATTCAGCCAATTTTTGGGCTCCTGCTGCCAACTCCAGTGTCTCTTTAAAGTAATGTTTGGGCTGCTGCTGCTTGCAACTCCAGGGTGTGATCTTCCATTTTTTGGGCTCCTGCTGCCAACTCCAGTGTCTCTTTAAAGTAATGCTTGGGCTCCTGCTGCTGCTTGCAACTCCAGGGTGTGATTCATCCAATTTTTGGGTTCCTGCTGCCAACTCCAGTGTCTCTTTCAAGCTATGTTCGGGCTCCTGCTGCTGCTGCTGCTTGCAACTCCAGGGAGTGATTCATCCAATTTTTGGGCTCCTGAAGCCAACTCCAGTGTCTCTTTAAAGTATTTTTTGGGCTCCTGCTGCTGCTTGCAACTCCAGGGTGTGATTCATCCAATTTTTGGCCTCCTGCAGCAAACTCCAATGTCTCTTTAAAGTAATGTTTGGGCTCCTGCTGCTGCTTGCAACTCCAGGGTGTGATTCATCCAATTTTTGGCCTCCTGCAGCAAACTCCAATGTCTCTTTCAAGCTATGTTTGGGCTCCTGCTGCTGCTGCTGCTTGCGACTCCAGGGTGTCATTCAGCCAATTTTTGGGCTCCTGATTCATCCAATTTTTGGCCTCCTGCAGCAAACTCCAATGTCTCTTTCAAGCTATGTTTGGGCTCCTGCTGCTGCTGCTGCTTGCGACTCCAGGGTGTCATTCAGCCAATTTTTGGGCTCCTGATTCATCCAATTTTTGGGCTCCTGCTGCCAAATCCAGTGTCTCTCATACGAGAATGGAAACATTTCACACAAAAAACAGATCGGCACGAAAACGTAAGTTTTTTTTTTTCGTCTCTCTAAATCGAGCCTTATGTTTGGGCTCCTGCTGCTGCTGCTTGCAACTCCAGGGTGTGATTCATCCAATTTTTGGGCTCCTGCAGCCAACTCCAGTGTCTCTTTAAAGTAATGATTGTGCTCCTGCTGCTGCTTGCAACTCCAGGGTGTGATTCATACAATTTTTGGGCTCCTACTGCCAACTCCAGTGTCTCTTTAAAGTAATGTTTGGGCTCCTGCTGCTGCTTGCAACTCCAGGGTGTGATTCATCCAATTTTTGGGCTCCTGCAGCCAACTCTAGTGTCTCTTTAAAACAATGTTTGGGCTCCTGCTGCTGCTTGGAACTCCAGGGTGTGATTCATCCAATTTTGGGCACCTGCTGCAAACTCCAGTGTCTCTTTAAAGTAATTTTTGGGCTCCTACTGCTGCTTGCAATTCCAGGGTGTGATTCATCCAATTTTAGGGCTCCTGAAGCCAACTCCAGTGTCTCTTCAAAGTAATGTTTGGGCTCATGCTGCTGCTTGCAACTCCAGGGTGTGATTCATCCAATTTTTGGGCTCCTGCTGCCAACTCCAGTGTCTCTTTCAAGGTATGTTTGGGCTCCTGCTGCTGCTTGCGACTCCAGGGTGTCATTCAGCCAATTTTTGGGCTCCTGCTGCCAACTCCAGTGTCTCTTTCAAGCTATGTTTGGGCTCCTGCTGCTGCTGCTTGCAACTCCAGGGTGTCAATCAGCCAATTTTTGGGCTCCTGCTGCCAACTCCAGTGTCCCTTTCAAGCTATGTTTGGGCTGCTGCTGCTGCTGTTTGCGACTCCAGGGTGTGATTCATCCAATTTTTGGCCTCCTGTAGCCAACTCCAGTGTCTCTTTCAAGCTATGTTTGGACTCTTGCTGCTGCTGCTTGCGACTCTTTGGTGTCATTCAGCCAATTTTTGAGCTCTTGTTGCCAACTCCAGTGTCTCTTTAAAGTAATGTTTGGGCTCCTGCTGCTGCTTGCAACTCCAGGGTATGATTCATCCAATGTTTGGCCTCCTGCAGCCAACTCCAGTGTCTCTTTAAAGTAATGTTTGGGCTCCTGCTGCTGCTTGCAACTCCAGGGTATGATTCATCCAATTTTTGCGCTCCTGCAGCCAACTCCATTGTCTCTTTCAAGCTATGTTTGGGCTCCTGCTGCTGCTGCTTGCAACTCCAGGGTGTGATTCATCCAATCTTTGGGCTCCTGCAGCAAACTCCAGTGTCTCTTTAAAGTAATCTTTGTGCTCCTGCTGCTGCTTGCAACTCCAGGGTGTGATTCATCCAATTTTTGGGCTCCTCCTGCAGCAAACTCCAGTGTCTCTTTCAAGCTATGTTTGTGCTCCTGCTGCTGCTGCTGCTGCTTGCGACTCCAGGGTGTCATTCATCCAATTTCAGGGCTCCTGCTGCTAACTCCAGTGTCTCTTTAAAGTAATGTTTGGGCTGCTGCATCTGCTGCTTGCAACTCCAGGGTGTGATTCATCCAATTTTTGGGCTCCTGCAGCCAACTCCAGTGTCTCTTTCAAGCTATGCTTGGGCTCCTGCTGCTGCTGCTTGCAACTCCATGGTGTGATTCATCCAATTTTTGGGCTCCTGAAGCCAACTCCAGTGTCTCTTTAAAGTAATGTTTGGGCTCCTGCTGCTGCTTGCAACTCCAGGGTGTGATTCAGCCAATTTTTGGGCTCCTGAAGCCAACTCCAGTGTCTCTTTCAAGGTATGTTTGGGCTCCTGCTGCTGCTTGCGACTCCAGGGTGTCATTCAGCCAATTTTTGGGCTCCTGCTGCCAACTCCAGTGTCTCTTTCAAGCTATGTTTGGGCTCCTGCTGCTGCTGCTTGCAACTCCAGGGTGTCAATCTGCCAATTTTTGGGCTCCTGCTGCCAACTCCAGTGTCCCTTTCAAGTTATGTTTGGGCTGCTGCTGCTGCTTGCGACTCCAGGGTGTGATTCATCCAATTTTTGGCCTCCTGCAGCCAACTCCAGTGTCTCTTTCAAGCTATGTTTGGGCTCTTGTTGCTGCTGCTTGCGACTCCTTGGTGTCATTCAGCCAATTTTTGAGCTCCTGTTGCCAACTCCAGTGTCTCTTTAAAGTAATGTTTGGGCTCCTGCTGCTGCTTGCAACTCCAGGGTATGATTCATCCAATGTTTGGCCTCCTGCAGCCAACTCCAGTGTCTCTTTAAAGTAATGTTTTTGCTCCTGCTGCTGCTTGCAACTCCAGGGTGTGATTCATCCAATTTTTGGGCTCCTGCTGCCAACTCCAGTGTCTCTTTAAAGCTATGTTTGGGCTCCTGCTGCTGCTTGCAACTCCAGGGTGTGATTCATCCAATTTTTGGCCTCCTGCAGCAAACTCCATTGTCTCTTTCAAGCTATGTTTGGGCTCCTGCTGCTTGCGACTCTAGGGTGTCATTCAGCCAATTTTTGGGCTCCTGCTGCCAACTCCAGTGTCTCTTTAAAGTAATGTTTGGGCTGCTGCTGCTTGCAACTCCAGGGTGTGATCTTCCATTTTTTGGGCTCCTGCTGCCAACTCCAGTGTCTCTTTAAAGTAATGCTTGGGCTCCTGCTGCTGCTTGCAACTCCAGGGTGTGATTCATCCAATTTTTGGGTTCCTGCTGCCAACTCCAGTGTCTCTTTCAAGCTATGTTCGGGCTCCTGCTGCTGCTGCTGCTTGCAACTCCAGGGAGTGATTCATCCAATTTTTGGGCTCCTGAAGCCAACTCCAGTGTCTCTTTAAAGTATTTTTTGGGCTCCTGCTGCTGCTTGCAACTCCAGGGTGTGATTCATCCAATTTTTGGCCTCCTGCAGCAAACTCCAATGTCTCTTTAAAGTAATTTTTGGGCTCCTGCTGCTGCTTGCAACTCCAGGGTGTGATTTATCCATTTTTTGGGCTCCTGCTGCCAACTCCAGTGTGTCTTTCAAGCAATGTTTGGGCTCCTGCTGCTGCTTGCAACTCCAGGGTGTCATTCAGCCAATTTTTGGGCTCCTGCTGCCAACTCCAGTGTCTCTTTCAAGCTATGTTTGGGCTCCTGCTGCTGTTGCTTGCAACTTCAGGGTGTCATTCATCCAATGTTTGGGCTCCTGCTGCCAACTTCAGTGTTTCTTTAAAGAAATGTTTGGGCTGCTGCATCTGCTGCTTGCAACTTCAGGGTGTGATTCAGCCAATTTTGGGGCTCCTGCTGCCAACTCCAGTGTCTCTTTCAAGCTATGTTTGGGCTCCTGCTGCTGCTGCTTGCAACTCCAGAGTGTGATTCATCCAATTTTTGGGCTCCTGAAGCCAGCTCAAGTGTCTCTTTAAAGTAATATTTGGGCTGCTGCATCTGCTGCTTGCAACTCCAGGGTGTGATTCATCCAATTATTGGGCTCCTGCTGCCAACTCCAGTGTCTCTTTCAAGCTATGTTTAGGTTCCTGCTGCTGCTGCTTGCCACTCCAGAGTGTGATTCATCCAATTTTTGGGCTCTTGAAGCCAGCTCAAGTGTCTCTTTAAAGTAATATTTGGGCTGCTGCATCTGCTGCTTGCAACTCCAGGGTGTGATTCATCCAATTATTGGGCTCCTGAAGCCAACTCCAGTGTCTCTTTAAAATAATGTTGGGCTCCTGCAGCTGCTTGCAACTCCAGGGTGTGATTCATCCAATTTTCGGGCTCCTGCTGCCAACTCCAGTGTCTCTTTCAAGCTATGTTTGGGCTCCTTATGCTGCTGCTTGCGACTCTAGGGTGTCATTCAGCCAATTTTTTGTTCTCCTGCTGCCAACTCCAGTGTCTCCTTCAAGCTATGTTTGGGCTCCTGCTGCTGCTGCTTGCAACTCCAGGGTGTCATTCAGCCAATTTTTGGGCTCCTGCTGCCAACTCCAGTGTCTCTTTCAAGCTATGTTTGGGCTCCTGTTGCTGCTGCTTGCAACTTCAGGGTGTCATTCAGCCAATTTTTGGGCTCCTGCTGCCAACTCCAGTGTCTCTTTCAAGCTATGTTTGGGCTGCTGCTGCTGGTTGCAACTCCAGGGTGTGATTCATCCAATTTTTGGGCTCCTGAAGCCAACTCCAGCGTCTCTTTAAAGCAATGTTTGGGCTCCTGCTGCTGCTTGCAACTCCAGGGTGTGACTCAGCTAATTTTTGGACTCCTGCTGCTGCCAGCTCCAGGGTGTGTTTTTCAGGCACTATAGGGGCCCTCATAGTGATGCCACCTCAACTCTCTGCAATTGTGCCGCTTTGCGATTCTATTAGCGATGCCTCCAATCTACATGTGATAATTATTTACAGTATTATTTCACTAAACCAGCACGCATCCTATGCGTGAGGCAGTAAGGCAGAATGGTTTACAACCCTATTGAGGCTCAAGGAGGCTCAGAAATAGCCGTTTTTAATAGCAATTCGTCGCGAATAGAGATGAGCGAGTAGTGAAATATTCGAAATTTCGAATTTCGATTCGAATAGACCGCGTTACTCGACTACTCGACCGATTATCGAATCCCATTATAGTCTATGGGAAAAAAATGCTCGCCACTTGGAAATCTCAATTCGACCACTTGGAGGTCACCAAGTCCACCCTGAAACATCAGAAAATGATGCCAACACTGCTGGAATGCAACTGGGACAGCAGGGGAAGCATGTCTGGGTGCATATAACGCGCCCAAGTCGCACTATTACGCCACTATCACAGCCACTCAACAATACACTCCAAACACAATATAACTTCTACGTAAAGTGAGACAAGACAAGGAAACCTTCTTTCCTCTACATTGCCATGGACCCCAAGCCAAACTGTACAAAAAAGAAGAACAAAATTCTGCACCCCTTAAAATCACGTTGCCTAATGACAACCACAGATGGCATAGGCAAGGGGGAAAATAAATAGACCCCACCCCTAATTGTCATTGTGTGTGTGTGTGTGTGTGTGTGTGTGTGTGTGTGTGAGATGTGGTCAGACATGTCCTCTTGTGTCATTGTGTCACCCCAGCAGTAAGGGAAGCTTAAAGGAGGAGGTATGTTACAGTGTGTTACCCCAGCAGTAAGGGAAGCTTACAGGAGGAGGTTTGTTACAGTGTGTCACCCCAGCAGTCAGGGAAGCTTACAGGAGGAGGTTTGTTACAGTGTGTCACCCCAGCAGTAAGGGAAGCTTACAGGAGGAGGTTTGTTACAGTGTGTTACCCCAGCAGTAAGGGAAGCTTAAAGGAGGAGGTTTGTTACATTGTGTCACCCCAGCAGTAAGGGAAGCTTACATGAGGAGGTTTGTTACATTGTGTCACCCCAGCAGTAAGGGAAGCTTACAGGAGGAGGTTTGTTACATTGTGTCACCCCAGCAGTAAGGGAAGCTTACAGGAGGAGGTTTGTTACAGTGTGTCACCCCAGCAGTAAGGGAAGCTTACAGGAGGAGGTTTGTTACAGTGTGTCACCCCAGCAGTAAGGGATGCTTACAGGAGGAGGTTTGTTACAGTGTGTCACCCCAGCAGTAAGGGAAGCTTACAGGAGGAGGTTTGTTACAGTGTGTCACCCCAGCAGTAAGGGAAGCTTAAAGGAGGAGGTTTGTTACAGTGTGTCACCCCAGCAGTAAGGGAAGCTTACAGGAGGAGGTTTGTTACAGTGTGTCACCCCAGCAGTCAGGGAAGCTTACAGGAGGAGGTTTGTTACAGTGTGTCACCCCAGCAGTCAGGGAAGCTTACAGGAGGAGGTTTGTTACAGTGTGTTACCCCAGCAGTAAGGGAAGCTTACAGGAGGAGGTTTGTTACATTGTGTCACCCCAGCAGTAAGGGAAGCTTACAGGAGGAGGTTTGTTACAGTGTGTCACCCCAGCAGTAAGGGAAGCTTACAGGAGGAGGTTTGTTACAGTGTGTCACCCCAGCAGTAATGGAAGCTTACAGGAAGAGGTTTGTTACAGTGTGTCACCCCAGCAGTAAGGGAAGCTTACAGGAGGAGGTTTGTTACAGTGTGTCACCCCAGCAGTCAGGGAAGCTTACAGGAGGAGGTTTGTTACAGTGTGTTACCCCAGCAGTCAGGGAAGCTTACAGGAGGAGGTTTGTTACAGTGTGTTACCCCAGCAGTAAGGGAAGCTTACAGGAGGATGTTTGTTACATTGTGTCACCCCAGCAGTAAGGGAAGCTTACAGGAGGAGGTTTGTTACATTGTGTCACCCCAGCAGTAAGGGAAGCTTACAGGAGGAGGTTTGTTACAGTGTGTTACCCCAGCAGTAAGGGAAGCTTAAAGGAGGAGGTTTGTTACATTGTGTCACCCCAGCAGTAAGGGAAGCTTACAGGAGGAGGTTTGTTACAGTGTGTCACCCCAGCAGTCAGGGAAGCGTACAGGAGGAGGTTTGTTACAGTGTGTTACCCCAGCAGTAAGGGAACCTTACAGGAGGATGTTTGTTACAGTGTGTCACCCCAGCAGTCAGGGAAGCGTACAGGAGGAGGTTTGTTACATTGTGTCACCCCAGCAGTAAGGGAAGCTTACAGGAGGAGGTTTGTTACAGTGTGTCACCCCAGCAGTAAGGGAAGCTTACAGGAGGAGGTTTGTTACATTGTGTCACCCCAGCAGTAATGGAAGCTTACAGGAGGAGGTTTGTTACATTGTGTCACCCCAGCAGTAAGGGAAGCTTACAGGAGGAGGTTTGTTACAGTGTGTTACCCCAGCAGTAAGGGAAGCTTACAGGAGGAGGTTTGTTACATTGTGTCACCCCAGCAGTAAGGGAAGCTTACAGGAGGAGGTTTGTTACAGTGTGTCACCCCAGCAGTAAGGGAAGCTTACAGGAGGAGGTTTGTTATATTGTGTCACCCCAGCAGTAATGGAAGCTTACAGGAAGAGGTTTGTTACAGTGTGTCACCCCAGCAGTAAGGGAAGCTTACAGGAGGAGGTTTGTTACAGTGTGTCACCCCAGCAGTCAGGGAAGCTTACAGGAGGAGGTTTGTTACAGTGTGTCACCCCAGCAGTAAGGGAAGCTTACAGGAGGAGGTTTGTTACAGTGTGTCACCCCAGCAGTCAGGGAAGCTTACAGGAGGAGGTTTGTTACAGTGTGTTACCCCAGCAGTAAGGGAAGCTTACAGGAGGAGGTTTGTTACATTGTGTCACCCCAGCAGTAAGGGAAGCTTACAGGAGGAGGTTTGTTACATTGTGTCACCCCAGCAGTAAGGGAAGCTTACAGGAGGAGGTTTGTTACAGTGTGTCACCCCAGCAGTAAGGGAAGCTTAAAGGAGGAGGTTTGTTACAGTGTGTCACCCCAGCAGTAAGGGAAGCATACAGGAGGAGGTTTGAAATGGTGCCTATACGCACCGGGTATATAACAGGGTTTTGTTGGTAAAGAGGACACAAAACAGTAGTGCCAAATATAAATATATTTTTTAGGAGAACACCTGGCTATACAGCCGTATACTGCCAGAAGGTGAAATGGTGCCTAATACGCACTGGGTATATAACAGTGTTTTGTTGGCACAGAGGACACAAAACAGTAGTGCCAAATATAAATATATTTTTTAGGAGAACACCTGGCTATACAGCCGTATACTGCCAGAAGGTGAAATGGTGCCTATACGCACCGGGTATATAACAGGGTTTTGTTGGTAAAGAGGACACAAAACAGTAGTGCCAAATATAAATATATTTTTTAGGAGAACACCTGGCTATACAGCCGTATACTGCCAGAAGGTGAAATGGTGCCTATACGCACCGGGTATATAACAGGGTTTTGTTGGTAAAGAGGACACAAAACAGTAGTGCCAAATATAAATATATTTTTTAGGAGAACACCTGGCTATACAGCCGTATACTGCCAGAAGGTGAAATGGTGCCTATACGCACCGGGTATATAACAGTGTTTTGTTGGCACAGAGGACACAAAACAGTAGTGCAAAATATAGTTTTGTATATAGGTGCTAATATACCACTGAAGTCTTTCTGTCCCTATTCCAGCAGCAGCAGCTACCCCTCACTAAAGCAGCCGTTTTGTGCAGAGTGTATATAGTTTTGTATATAGGTGCTAATACACCACTGAAGTCTTTCTGTCCCTATTCCAGCAGCAGCAGCTACCCCTCACTAAAGCAGCCGTTTTGAGCAGAGTGTATATAGTTTTGTATATAGGTGCTAATACACCACTGAAGTCTTTCTGTCCCTATTCCAGCAGCAGCTACCCCTCACTAAAGCAGCCGTTGTGTGCAGTGTGTATATAGCTAGAATGAGCTATATACCGTTCAGCATAGTAGCCCTAATAATAAGGACTCTCAATGACTCTCTTGTCTTCTGGTAGCTGGTATATATGGTGGTAAATGCGATATTCTGAGCTTCTGGGGCCCTGCCTGCCTACATATGAGCTATATACTGTTCGGCATAGTAGCCCTAATAAGGGCTCTCAATGACTCTCTTGTCTTCTGGTAGCTGGTATATATGGTGGTAAATGCGATATTCTGAGCTTCTGGGGCCCTGCCTGCCTACATATGGGCTATATACTGTTCAGCATAGTAGCCCTAATAAGGGCTCTCAATGACTCTCTTGTCTTCTGGTAGCTGGTATATATGGTGGTAAATGCGATATTCTGAGCTTCTGGGGCCCTGCCTGCCTACATATGGGCTATATACTGTTCAGCATAGTAGCCCTAATAATAAGGACTCTCTTGTCTTCTGGTAGCTGGTATATATGGTGGTAAATGCGATATTCTGAGCTTCTGGGGCCCTGCCTGCCTACATATGAGCTATATACTGTTCAGCATAGTAGCCCTAATAAGGGCTCTCAATGACTCTCTTGTCTTCTGGTAGCTGGTATATATGGTGGTAAATGCGATATTCTGAGCTTCTGGGGCCCTGCCTGCCTACATATGAGCTATATACTGTTCAGCATAGTAGCCCTAATAAGGGCTCTCAATGACTCTCTTGTCTTCTGGTAGCTGGTATATATGGTGGTAAATGCGATATTCTGAGCTTCTGGGACCCTGCCTGCCTACATATGGGCTATATACTGTTCAGCATAGTAGCCCTAATAATAAGGACTCTCAATGACTCTCTTGTCTTCTGGTAGCTGGTATATATGGTGGTAAATGCGATATTCTGAGCTTCTGGGGCCCTGCCTGCCTACATATGGGCTATATACTGTTCAGCATAGTAGCCCTAATAATAAGGACTCTCTTGTCTTCTGGTAGCTGGTATATATGGTGGTAAATGCGATATTCTGAGCTTCTGGGGCCCTGCCTGCCTACATATGAGCTATATACTGTTCAGCATAGTAGCCCTAATAAGGGCTCTCAATGACTCTCTTGTCTTCTGGTAGCTGGTATATATGGTGGTAAATGCGATATTCTGAGCTTCTGGGGCCCTGCCTGCCTACATATGGGCTATATACTGTTCAGCATAGTAGCCCTAATAATAAGGACTCTCAATGACTCTCTTGTCTTCTGGTAGCTGGTATATATGGTGGTAAATGCGATATTCTGAGCTTCTGGGGCCCTGCCTGCCTACATATGGGCTATATACTGTTCAGCATAGTAGCCCTAATAATAAGGACTCTCTTGTCTTCTGGTAGCTGGTATATATGGTGGTAAATGCGATATTCTGAGCTTCTGGGGCCCTGCCTGCCTACATATGAGCTATATACTGTTCAGCATAGTAGCCCTAATAAGGGCTCTCAATGACTCTCTTGTCTTCTGGTAGCTGGTATATATGGTGGTAAATGCGATATTCTGAGCTTCTGGGGCCCTGCCTGCCTACATATGGGCTATATACTGTTCAGCATAGTAGCCCTAATAAGGGCTCTCAATGACTCTCTTGTCTTCTGGTAGCTGGTATATATGGTGGTAAATGCGATATTCTGAGCTTCTGGGGCCCTGCCTGCCTACATATGAGCTATATACCGTTCAGCATAGTAGCCCTAATAAGGGCTCTTAATGACTCTCTTGTCTTCTGGTAGCTGGTATATATGGTGGTAAAAGCGATATTCTGAGCTTCTGGGGCCCTGCCTGCCTACATAGGAGCTATATACCGTTCAGCATAGTAGCCCTAATAAGGGCTCTTAATGACTCTCTTGTCTTCTGGTAGCTGGTATATATGGTGGTAAAAGCGATATTCTGAGCTTCTGGGGCCCTGCCTGCCTACATAGGAGCTATATACCGTTCAGCATAGTAGCCCTAATAAGGGCTCTTAATGACTCTCTTGTCTTCTGGTAGCTGGTATATATGGTGGTAAATGCGATATTCCGAGCTTCTGGGGCCCTGCCAGCTACAGCCTGTCTTTCCCTGCTGTGAGCGTCTATCCCTCACTAAGTTCAAGCTGCTAATGCTGATGAAGAGGAAGTGCTGAGTTTTGTAGATTTGAGGTCCCATGGTTTTTCCAGCCAATGCGTGTAGACGCCGTTCTCGCGATGCCAGCGTCCTCCCAGGACCTGTCCCACCCCCCCTGCATGGTGATTGGTGTAAAAAACGCGCCAGGGAAGGTGTGAGGGGAAACGAATTGTGAGTGCGCCATCGCCGCTGTACTCGATCGAAATCGAGTATGACGAATAGCGTAGTATTCGATCGAATACCGACTCTGTCGAATACTACTCGCTCATCTCTAGTCGCGAATAAATTCAGGTCGAAACGTTTTTTGTCAGAAATTTTTGCGAATCAGTCGAATCAAATTTTTCAAAGGTTCGCTCATCTCTATCCGCTGGTTCCGAGCACTTTGCTGACACTGAAGTTTAATAACAATTGTTAGTGAAGTATACACTTGTTTAGACCATTTGGCTGTCACTGTAGTTTAATATCAAGTAAAACTGGAGTATACCCTTGCTCAGACCACTTGTGTGTCACTGCAGTTTAATACCGATTGTTAGTGGATTATACACTTGCACAAGTCACTTTTGAGTCTCTGCAGTTCAATAACACTTGGTTGTCACTCCAGTCTGATACCAATTGTTTGTGGAGTACATACTTGCACAGACCACTTTGGTCACTGCAGTTTTATAACAATTTTTAGTTAAGTATACACTTGCTCAGACCACTTGTGTGTTAATGCAACTTAATAACAATTGTTAATGGAGTATACACTTGTTCAGGCCATGTCAGGCTCTTTTTTGTTTAATAACTAATGGTAATTGGATGTCCAGTAGCTCAGGTCACTGGGGTGTCACCGCTATTAAATAACAAGTGCTATTGGAGTATCCACTTGTTCAAGCCACTTAAGGGTCACTTTTAATTAGTAACAATTGTTAGTGGAGTATCCACTTGCTCAAGCCACCTTGTAGCAGCCTTGGGCCGAGCTGGGTTGGTGCACATCTCTTGCCTGGTGTATGTGCTCAACTTGGTGGTGCAGAGCTTTCTGGTCCATTATCCAGAGATGACAGAGCTGCTGCATAACGTGCGTAGCATGTACACACACTTTTAGCGCTTCCACCCTGCTGCTACTCGCTTGACTGCACTGCAGAGGTACTCTGGACTTCCCACC
The DNA here is from genome assembly GCA_027917425.1 of Gastrophryne carolinensis. NCBI lineage: Eukaryota > Metazoa > Chordata > Amphibia > Anura > Microhylidae > Gastrophryne > Gastrophryne carolinensis. The sequence goes on from CM051242.1 coordinate 132,849,146, forward strand.
GATTGCTTCATACGTGACTTGCCCACCAGATTGAATTCTATTTTATTTATGCTGGAAAGTGTGTGCAACCAGCAGCAGGCAATAGTGTAGTTTCAGCTCCAAAATGCCCAGGTACTCCACTGTCCAGCCAGTGGACAATTTTTGAGTCAGTGGTATCTTGTGGGTGCGGAGAAGGAAATCTTTCTGTCACAGTAAGGTGGTACCCAGTGCAGATCATGGGCATCACTGGAGTGTTGCTGGAGGGAGGAGCAGGAGGAAGAGACACCTGATACTGAGGACAGCTTTTCCTTGACTCAGGGCAGCCTGGCGCACATGAGCCACTACACGCTCCAGTGCCTGTGGAATGACCGGAGATTTGTCTGCATAGTCTTCTATGTAAATTACTGGATGGCCATCATGCTGGATCTCACCTCCTTGATTCCAGGGACACGAAAGATGGCAGTACAAAGGCAAGTACACGCTGGTGTTCACAGTTCACAGTTCACAGCTGACTTTGAGGGCTCAGTGGTAGCATGAGACTGAGGAGGAGGAGAAAGGGGTCAATGCAGCAGGGGCACCAGCACCCCCTTACAGGGGAGGGTGAGCATGGCCACAATGTGGATCACATTTTTCAATTATCTGCTGCATCAACCACCATCGGATATGGCCCATAGTACCAGGGGGCAGACTTTGACTTGCATGGTGGATGACTAACTGTCGATGCAACTCCTGGTAAGTGATGAGTCCTCCCTGTTTAATTTCTGGGTCAATAAAATGGAAACATGGCCAGAGCCCTCTATGTCTCCCTCTATAGAGGTGCTGGCCTGCCCCGCATGAAGTGTCCTATCAAAACGTGTGTTTAGCACCACAGGGGGTGTCATCACCGACAGAAGGATCCGCCTCTCCACACCACAGCAATGTGAATATGCTTACATTCCTTAAGATGAGCCAGATGTGGATCCCACTGGACTTGACTGTGCCAGCACTGGAGTGAGTGATTAAAGTGTTTGTTACCTCCTCCTCCTCTGCCTCTTCCACCTACAATGCCACATTCACCTCCTTTGTCTGTTCCTCTCACATGCCACATCCACCACCAGCGCTCCACCAACCCCCCCCCCCCCCCCCCTCCCGGACCTCTGACACTTGTAAAAAAAAATTTAATTAATTTATTTATGCATTTATTTATATTTTTATTATGTATATATTTATTTATTGATGTTAATATTTATTTATTCCTTAATGTATGTATATATTGATTGATGTCTTTATTTTTTTGCAGTACTTTCCCTACCCCATTTGGTACAGGGCAATCTCCCTGTTATTACCCAATTTGACCTCTGACACACTTAAAATAAATATATATTTATTTTATGTATGTATGTCTTTAATGTGTTTTTATTTGTTATTATTTTGAGTACTTTTCATACTCCATTTTGTGCAGGGCAACTGCCAAGATATTATCCCCCCCCCCCCCGATTTGACCTGCTATACCCATAAAATAATTTATAGAATAAAAATATATCTTTTTTTTTATTTGTTTGTGTATTGGTTTCATTTTTTCATTTTGTTTGATATTTTGCGGGGCTTTTGTCCAGGTGTTAGCCCCCCCCAGGTTCCAGTCCCCCAGGTTCCGGTCCCTATTAACTTCAATAGGGTTTGGGCTGAGTTCGGGAACTGAACTTTAGCATCATGTTCGGCTGTACTCGGCAAGCCCGAGCTTCAACGGGTCCGCTCACGCCCTGGGTGGTCAGCAGCTTGCCTCTTTGGTAGCACAGGGGGGTTGTTTGTCCTATGTCCTTCAGTTCCTAGTCAGCTTCCTTGCTTCCTTCATCCTCAGTCAGCGACCCCTGATTATGGTCTCCCAGGAAGAATTAACTGCCTGGCTGAGAGCAGCCTCCCTGTTCTGGGTTTCGATTCCTAAACCAGGAATCTACCAAAATACCTTGAATGCCCAGCAATGTTATTCGCCTGGGCGAGATAGAATAATCCCACCCCTCCATACTGGGATTCTTGGTGTACACAAGTCTGGTCTGAGCCCCACGATGTCCACAAGGACCATCTGTTGCTATAGACTCTGACAATTCTACAGCTCCCACAGATAAGGAGCTTACCCTGGCTACCCTGGCTACCTACCCCCAGTTTCTCCAGGCTGCCTTGAAGTTAGTGCAGGAGCCTTACATTCAACAGTCTCCCATGACAACCTGGAGTCATCAGGTAACTTATTTTCTTTTTGAAGATAATTAGAGATGAGCGAACTTTTGAAAAATTCTATTCGACTGATTTGACGAATTTTCCGGGAAAAAAAATTTCAGACCGAATTTATTTGCGACGAATCGCTATTAAAAACAGCTATTTCTGGGCGTCCGAGAGCCTCCATAGGGTTGCAGAACGTTTTGCTTGGCTGTAACATGCATAGGATGCATGCTGGGTTAGTGAAATACCATTGTAAAGAAGTATGACATGCAGATCAGTGACATCGCTATTAGATTCGCTGACACAGAGCGGCACTATTACAGAGCCTTGAGGTGCCATCAGCATGATGAGCCCATATATTGCCTGATACACACAGTGGAGTTGGCAGCAGCATAGGGAGCCCATATATTGCCTAAAATACACACCCTGAAATTGGCAGCAGCATAGGGAGCCCAAATATTGCCTGAAAGACACACTCTGGACTTGGGAGCAGCATATGGAGCCCATATATTGCCTGAAAAACACATTGTAGTTGGCAACAGCATAAGGAGCTCATTTATTGCCTGAAAGACACACCCAGGAGTTGGCGGCAGCAGCAGCAGCATTAGGAGCACATATATTGCCTGAAAAACACATTGAAGTTGGCAGCAGCATTAGGAGCCCATATATTGCCTGAAAGACACACCCAGGAGTTGGCAGCAGCATTAGGAGCCCATATATTGCCTGAAAGCAGCATAGGGAGCTCATATATTGCATAAAAAACACATTGGAGTTGGCAGCAGCATTAGGAGCCCATATATTGCCTGAAAGACACACATTGGAGTTGGCAGCAGCATTAGGAGCCCATACATTGCCTGAAAGACACACCCAGGAGTTGGCAGCAGCAGCATAGGGAGCTCATATATTGCCCGAAAGACACACATTGGAGTTGGCAGCAGCATTAGGAGCCCATATATTGCCTGAAAAACACACTGGAGTTGGCAGCAGAATTAGGAGCCCATATATTGCCTGAAAGACACACCCAGGAGTTGGCAGCAGCAGCAGCATTAGGAGCCCATATATTGCCTGAAAAACACATTGGAGTCGGCAGCAGCATTAGGAGCCCATATATTGCCTGAAAGACACACCCAGGATTTGGCAGCAACAGCAGCATTGGGAGCCTATATATTGCCTGAAAGACACACTCTGGACTTGGCAGTAGCATAGGGAGCTTATATATTGCCTGAAAAACACATTGGAGTTGGCAGCAGCATTAGGAGCCCATAAATTGCCAAAAGGACACACCCAGGAGTTGGCAGCAGCAGCATAGGTAGCTCATATATTGCCTGAAAGACACACCCAGGAGTTGGCAGCAGCAGCGGCATTAGGAGCCCATATATTGCCTGAAAGACACACTCTGGACTTGGCAGCAGCATAGGGAGCACATATATTGCCTGAAAAACATACCCAGGAGTTGGCAGCAGCATAGGGAGCTCATATATTGCCTGAAAAAAAAATTGGAGTTGGCAGCAGCATTAGGAGCCCATATATTGTCTGAAAAACACATTGGAGTTGGCAGCAGCATTAGGAGCGTATACATTGCCTGAAAGACACACTCTGAAGTTGGCAGCATTAGGAGCCCATATATTGCCTGAAAGACACACATTGGAGTTGGCAGCAGCATTAGGAGCCCATGCATTGCCTGAAAGACACACCCAGGAGTTGGCAGCAGCAGCAGCAGCATAGGGAGCTCATAAATTGCCTGAAAGACACACATTGGAGTTGGCAGCAGCATTAGGAGCCCATTTATTGCCTGAAAGACACACCCAGGAGTTGGCAGCAGCAACAGCAGCATTAGGAGCCCTTATATTGCCTGAAAGACACACTCTGGACTTGGCAGCAGCATAGGGAGCACATATATTGCCTGAAAAACACACCCAGGAGTTGGCAGCAGCATAGGGAGCTCATATATTGCCTGAAAAACACATTGGAGTTGGCAGCAGCATTAGGAGCCCATATATTTCCTGAAAGACACACATTGGAGTTGGCAGCAGCATTAGGAGCCCGTAAATTCCCAGAAAGACACACCCAGGAGTTGGCAGCAGCAGCATAGGGAGCTCATATATTGCCTGAAAGACACACCCAGGATTTGGCAGCAGCATTAGGAGCCCATATATTGCCTGAAAAACACATTGGAGTTGGCAGCAGCATTAGGAGCCCTTATATTGCCTGAAAGACACACCCAGGAGTTGGCAGCAGCATTAGGAGCCCATATATTGCCTGAAAGCAGCATAGGGAGCTCATATATTGCATAAAAAACACATTGGAGTTGGCAGCAGCATTAGGAGCCCATATATTGCCTGAAAGACACACATTGGAGTTGGCAGCAGCATTAGGAGCCCATACATTGCCTGAAAGACACACCCAGGAGTTGGCAGCAGCAGCATAGGGAGCTCATATATTGCCCGAAAGACACACATTGGAGTTGGCAGCAGCATTAGGAGCCCATATATTGCCTGAAAAACACACTGGAGTTGGCAGCAGAATTAGGAGCCCATATATTGCCTGAAAGACACACCCAGGAGTTGGCAGCAGCAGCAGCATTATTAGCCCATATATTGCCTGAAAAACACATTGGAGTCGGCAGCAGCATTAGGAGCCCATATATTGCCTGAAAGACACACCCAGGAGTTGGCAGCAGCAGCAGCAGCATTGGGAGCCTATATATTGCCTGAAAGACACACTCTGGACTTGGCAGCAGCATAGGAAGCTTATATATTGCCTGAAAAACACATTGGAGTTGGCAGATGCATTAGGAGCCCATATATTGCCTGAAAGACACACATTGGAGTTGGCAGCAGAATTAGGAGCCCATAAATTGCCAAAAGGACACACCCAGGAGTTGGCAGCAGCAGCATAGGGAGCTCATATATTGCCTGAAAGACACACCCAGGAGTTGGCAGCAGCAGCGGCATTAGGAGCCCATATATTGCCTGAAAGACACACTCTGGACTTGGCAGCAGCATAGGGAGCACATATATTGCCTGAAAGACACACCCAGGAGTTGGCAGCAGCATAGGGAGCTCTTATATTGTTTGAAAGACACACATTGGAGTTGGCAGCAGCATTAGGAGCTCATACATTGCCTGAAAGACACACCCAGGAGTTGGCAGCAGCAGCAGCAGCATAGGGAGCTCATATATTGCCTGAAAGACACACATTGGAGTGGGCAGCAGCATTAGGAGCCCATTTATTGCCTGAAAGACACACCCAGGAGTTGACAGCAGCAACAGCAGCATTAGGAGCCCTTATATTGCCTGAAAGACACACATTGGAGTTGGCAGCAGCATTAGGAGCCCATACATTGCCTGAAAGACACACCCAGGAGTTGGCAGCAGCAGCATAGGGAGCTCATATATTGCCCGAAAGACACACATTGGAGTTGGCAGCAGCATTAGGAGCCCATATATTGCCTGAAAAACACACTGGAGTTGGCAGCAGAATTAGGAGCCCATATATTGCCTGAAAGAAACACCCAGGAGTTGGCAGCAGCAGCAGCATTAGGAGCCCATATATTGCCTGAAAAACACATTGGAGTCGGCAACAGCATTAGGAGCCCATATATTGCCTGAAAGACACACCCAGGAGTTGGCAGCAGCAGCAGCAGCATTGGGAGCCTATATATTGCCTGAAAGACACACTCTGGACTTGGCAGCAGCATAGGGAGCTTATATATTGCCTGAAAAACACATTGGAGTTGGCAGCAGCATTAGGAGCCCATATATTGCCTGAAAGACACACATTGGAGTTGGCAGCAGAATTAGGAGCCCATAAATTGCCAAAAGGACACACCCAGGAGTTGGCAGCAGCAGCATAGGGAGCTCATATATTGCCTGAAAGACACACCCAGGAGTTGGCAGCAGCAGCGGCATTAGGAGCCCATATATTGCCTGAAAGACACACTCTGGACTTGGCAGCAGCATAGGGAGCACATATATTGCCTGAAAAAACACACCCAGGAGTTGGCAGCAGCATAGGGAGCTCTTATATTGCCTGAAAAACACATTGGAGTTGGCAGCAGCATTAGGAGCCCTTATATTGCCTGAAAGACAAACCCAGGAGTTGGCAGCAGCAGCGGCATTAGGAGCCCATATATGGCCTGAAAGACACACTCTGGACTTGGCGGCAGCATAGGGAGCACATATATTGCCTGAAAAACACACCCAGGAGTTGGCAGCAGCATAGGGAGCTCATATATTGCCTATAAAAAAAAAATTGGAGTTGGCAGCAGCATTAGGAGCCCATATATTGTCTGAAAAACACATTGGAGTTGGCAGCAGCATTAGGAGCGTATACATTGCCTGAAAGACACACTCTGAAGTTGGCAGCAGCATTAGGAGCCCATATATTGTTTGAAAGACACACATTGGAATTGGCAGCAGCATTAGGAGCTCATACATTGCCTGAAAGACACACCCAGGAGTTGGCAGCAGCATTAGCAGCAGCATAGGGAGCTCATATATTGCCTGAAAGACACACATTGGAGTGGGCAGCAGCATTAGGAGCCCATTTATTGCCTGAAAGACACACCCAGGAGTTGGCAGCAGCAACAGCAGCATTAGGAGCCCTTATATTGCCTGAAAGACACACTCTGGACTTGGCAGCAGCATAGGGAGCACATATATTGCCTGAAAAACACACCCAGGAGTTGGCAGCAGCGTAGGGAGCTCATATATTGCCTGAAAAACACATTGGAGTTGGCAGCAGCATTAGGAGCCCATATATTTCCTGAAAGACACACATTGGAGTTGGCAGCAGCATTAGGAGCCCGTAAATTGCCAGAAAGACACACCCAGGAGTTGGCAGCAGCAGCATAGGGAGCTCATATATTGCCTGAAAGACACACCCAGGATTTGGCAGCAGCATTAGGAGCCCATATATTGCCTGAAAAACACATTGGAGTTGGCAGCAGCATTAGGAGCCCTTATATTGCCTGAAAGACACACCCAGGAGTTGGCAGCAGCATTAGGAGCCCATATATTGCCTGAAAGCAGCAGTGGGAGCTCATATATTGCATAAAAAACACATTGGAGTTGGCAGCAGCATTAGGAGCCCATATATTGCCTGAAAAACACACATTGGAGTTGGCAGCAGCATTAGGAGCCCATACATTGCCTGAAAGACACACCCAGGAGTTGGCAGCAGCAGCATAGGGAGCTCATATATTGCCCGAAAGACACACATTGGAGTTGGCAGCAGCATTAGGAGCCCATATATTGCCTGAAAAACACACTGGAGTTGGCAGCAGCATTAGGAGCCCATACATTGCCTGAAAGACACACCCAGGAGTTGGCAGCAGCATTAGGAGCCCATATATTGCCTGAAAAACACATTGGAGTTGGCAGCAGCATTAGGAGCCCTTATATTGCCTGAAAGACACACCCAGGAGTTGGCAGCAGCATTAGGAGCCCATATATTGCCTGAAAGCAGCATAGGGAGCTCATATATTGCATAAAAAACACATTGGAGTTGGCAGCAGCATTAGGAGCCCATATATTGCCTGAAAGACACACATTGGAGTTGGCAGCAGCATTAGGAGCCCATACATTGCCTGAAAGACACACCCAGGAGTTGGCAGCAGCAGCATAGGGAGCTCATATATTGCCCGAAAGACACACATTGGAGTTGGCAGCAGCATTAGGAGCCCATATATTGCCTGAAAGACACACATTGGAGTTGGCAGCAGAATTAGGAGCCCATAAATTGCCAAAAGGACACACCCAGGAGTTGGCAGCAGCAGCATAGGGAGCTCATATATTGCCTGAAAGACACACCCAGGAGTTGGCAGCAGCAGCGGCATTAGGAGCCCATATATTGCCTGAAAGACACACTCTGGACTTGGCAGCAGCATAGGGAGCACATATATTGCCTGAAAAAACACACCCAGGAGTTGGCAGCAGCATAGGGAGCTCTTATATTGCCTGAAAAACACATTGGAGTTGGCAGCAGCATTAGGAGCCCTTATATTGCCTGAAAGACAAACCCAGGAGTTGGCAGCAGCAGCGGCATTAGGAGCCCATATATGGCCTGAAAGACACACTCTGGACTTGGCGGCAGCATAGGGAGCACATATATTGCCTGAAAAACACACCCAGGAGTTGGCAGCAGCATAGGGAGCTCATATATTGCCTATAAAAAAAAAATTGGAGTTGGCAGCAGCATTAGGAGCCCATATATTGTCTGAAAAACACATTGGAGTTGGCAGCAGCATTAGGAGCGTATACATTGCCTGAAAGACACACTCTGAAGTTGGCAGCAGCATTAGGAGCCCATATATTGTTTGAAAGACACACATTGGAATTGGCAGCAGCATTAGGAGCTCATACATTGCCTGAAAGACACACCCAGGAGTTGGCAGCAGCATTAGCAGCAGCATAGGGAGCTCATATATTGCCTGAAAGACACACATTGGAGTGGGCAGCAGCATTAGGAGCCCATTTATTGCCTGAAAGACACACCCAGGAGTTGGCAGCAGCAACAGCAGCATTAGGAGCCCTTATATTGCCTGAAAGACACACTCTGGACTTGGCAGCAGCATAGGGAGCACATATATTGCCTGAAAAACACACCCAGGAGTTGGCAGCAGCGTAGGGAGCTCATATATTGCCTGAAAAACACATTGGAGTTGGCAGCAGCATTAGGAGCCCATATATTTCCTGAAAGACACACATTGGAGTTGGCAGCAGCATTAGGAGCCCGTAAATTGCCAGAAAGACACACCCAGGAGTTGGCAGCAGCAGCATAGGGAGCTCATATATTGCCTGAAAGACACACCCAGGATTTGGCAGCAGCATTAGGAGCCCATATATTGCCTGAAAAACACATTGGAGTTGGCAGCAGCATTAGGAGCCCTTATATTGCCTGAAAGACACACCCAGGAGTTGGCAGCAGCATTAGGAGCCCATATATTGCCTGAAAGCAGCAGTGGGAGCTCATATATTGCATAAAAAACACATTGGAGTTGGCAGCAGCATTAGGAGCCCATATATTGCCTGAAAAACACACATTGGAGTTGGCAGCAGCATTAGGAGCCCATACATTGCCTGAAAGACACACCCAGGAGTTGGCAGCAGCAGCATAGGGAGCTCATATATTGCCCGAAAGACACACATTGGAGTTGGCAGCAGCATTAGGAGCCCATATATTGCCTGAAAAACACACTGGAGTTGGCAGCAGCATTAGGAGCCCATACATTGCCTGAAAGACACACCCAGGAGTTGGCAGCAGCATTAGGAGCCCATATATTGCCTGAAAAACACATTGGAGTTGGCAGCAGCATTAGGAGCCCTTATATTGCCTGAAAGACACACCCAGGAGTTGGCAGCAGCATTAGGAGCCCATATATTGCCTGAAAGCAGCATAGGGAGCTCATATATTGCATAAAAAACACATTGGAGTTGGCAGCAGCATTAGGAGCCCATATATTGCCTGAAAGACACACATTGGAGTTGGCAGCAGCATTAGGAGCCCATACATTGCCTGAAAGACACACCCAGGAGTTGGCAGCAGCAGCATAGGGAGCTCATATATTGCCCGAAAGACACACATTGGAGTTGGCAGCAGCATTAGGAGCCCATATATTGCCTGAAAAACACACTGGAGTTGGCAGCAGAATTAGGAGCCCATATATTGCCTGAAAGACACACCCAGGAGTTGGCAGCAGCAGCAGCATTATTAGCCCATATATTGCCTGAAAAACACATTGGAGTCGGCAGCAGCATTAGGAGCCCATATATTGCCTGAAAGACACACCCAGGAGTTGGCAGCAGCAGCAGCAGCATTGGGAGCCTATATATTGCCTGAAAGACACACTCTGGACTTGGCAGCAGCATAGGAAGCTTATATATTGCCTGAAAAACACATTGGAGTTGGCAGATGCATTAGGAGCCCATATATTGCCTGAAAGACACACATTGGAGTTGGCAGCAGAATTAGGAGCCCATAAATTGCCAAAAGGACACACCCAGGAGTTGGCAGCAGCAGCATAGGGAGCTCATATATTGCCTGAAAGACACACCCAGGAGTTGGCAGCAGCAGCGGCATTAGGAGCCCATATATTGCCTGAAAGACACACTCTGGACTTGGCAGCAGCATAGGGAGCACATATATTGCCTGAAAGACACACCCAGGAGTTGGCAGCAGCATAGGGAGCTCTTATATTGTTTGAAAGACACACATTGGAGTTGGCAGCAGCATTAGGAGCTCATACATTGCCTGAAAGACACACCCAGGAGTTGGCAGCAGCAGCAGCAGCATAGGGAGCTCATATATTGCCTGAAAGACACACATTGGAGTGGGCAGCAGCATTAGGAGCCCATTTATTGCCTGAAAGACACACCCAGGAGTTGACAGCAGCAACAGCAGCATTAGGAGCCCTTATATTGCCTGAAAGACACACATTGGAGTTGGCAGCAGCATTAGGAGCCCATACATTGCCTGAAAGACACACCCAGGAGTTGGCAGCAGCAGCATAGGGAGCTCATATATTGCCCGAAAGACACACATTGGAGTTGGCAGCAGCATTAGGAGCCCATATATTGCCTGAAAAACACACTGGAGTTGGCAGCAGAATTAGGAGCCCATATATTGCCTGAAAGAAACACCCAGGAGTTGGCAGCAGCAGCAGCATTAGGAGCCCATATATTGCCTGAAAAACACATTGGAGTCGGCAACAGCATTAGGAGCCCATATATTGCCTGAAAGACACACCCAGGAGTTGGCAGCAGCAGCAGCAGCATTGGGAGCCTATATATTGCCTGAAAGACACACTCTGGACTTGGCAGCAGCATAGGGAGCTTATATATTGCCTGAAAAACACATTGGAGTTGGCAGCAGCATTAGGAGCCCATATATTGCCTGAAAGACACACATTGGAGTTGGCAGCAGAATTAGGAGCCCATAAATTGCCAAAAGGACACACCCAGGAGTTGGCAGCAGCAGCATAGGGAGCTCATATATTGCCTGAAAGACACACCCAGGAGTTGGCAGCAGCAGCGGCATTAGGAGCCCATATATTGCCTGAAAGACACACTCTGGACTTGGCAGCAGCATAGGGAGCACATATATTGCCTGAAAAAACACACCCAGGAGTTGGCAGCAGCATAGGGAGCTCTTATATTGCCTGAAAAACACATTGGAGTTGGCAGCAGCATTAGGAGCCCTTATATTGCCTGAAAGACAAACCCAGGAGTTGGCAGCAGCAGCGGCATTAGGAGCCCATATATGGCCTGAAAGACACACTCTGGACTTGGCGGCAGCATAGGGAGCACATATATTGCCTGAAAAACACACCCAGGAGTTGGCAGCAGCATAGGGAGCTCATATATTGCCTATAAAAAAAAAATTGGAGTTGGCAGCAGCATTAGGAGCCCATATATTGTCTGAAAAACACATTGGAGTTGGCAGCAGCATTAGGAGCGTATACATTGCCTGAAAGACACACTCTGAAGTTGGCAGCAGCATTAGGAGCCCATATATTGTTTGAAAGACACACATTGGAATTGGCAGCAGCATTAGGAGCTCATACATTGCCTGAAAGACACACCCAGGAGTTGGCAGCAGCATTAGCAGCAGCATAGGGAGCTCATATATTGCCTGAAAGACACACATTGGAGTGGGCAGCAGCATTAGGAGCCCATTTATTGCCTGAAAGACACACCCAGGAGTTGGCAGCAGCAACAGCAGCATTAGGAGCCCTTATATTGCCTGAAAGACACACTCTGGACTTGGCAGCAGCATAGGGAGCACATATATTGCCTGAAAAACACACCCAGGAGTTGGCAGCAGCGTAGGGAGCTCATATATTGCCTGAAAAACACATTGGAGTTGGCAGCAGCATTAGGAGCCCATATATTTCCTGAAAGACACACATTGGAGTTGGCAGCAGCATTAGGAGCCCGTAAATTGCCAGAAAGACACACCCAGGAGTTGGCAGCAGCAGCATAGGGAGCTCATATATTGCCTGAAAGACACACCCAGGATTTGGCAGCAGCATTAGGAGCCCATATATTGCCTGAAAAACACATTGGAGTTGGCAGCAGCATTAGGAGCCCTTATATTGCCTGAAAGACACACCCAGGAGTTGGCAGCAGCATTAGGAGCCCATATATTGCCTGAAAGCAGCAGTGGGAGCTCATATATTGCATAAAAAACACATTGGAGTTGGCAGCAGCATTAGGAGCCCATATATTGCCTGAAAAACACACATTGGAGTTGGCAGCAGCATTAGGAGCCCATACATTGCCTGAAAGACACACCCAGGAGTTGGCAGCAGCAGCATAGGGAGCTCATATATTGCCCAAAAGACACACATTGGAGTTGGCAGCAGCATTAGGAGCCCATATATTGCCTGAAAAACACACTGGAGTTGGCAGCAGCATTAGGAGCCCATACATTGCCTGAAAGACACACCCAGGAGTTGGCAGCAGCATTAGGAGCCCATATATTGCCTGAAAAACACATTGGAGTTGGCAGCAGCATTAGGAGCCCTTATATTGCCTGAAAGACACACCCAGGAGTTGGCAGCAGCATTAGGAGCCCATATATTGCCTGAAAGCAGCATAGGGAGCTCATATATTGCATAAAAAACACATTGGAGTTGGCAGCAGCATTAGGAGCCCATATATTGCCTGAAAGACACACATTGGAGTTGGCAGCAGCATTAGGAGCCCATACATTGCCTGAAAGACACACCCAGGAGTTGGCAGCAGCAGCATAGGGAGCTCATATATTGCCCGAAAGACACACATTGGAGTTGGCAGCAGAATTAGGAGCCCATATATTGCCTGAAAGACACACCCAGGAGTTGGCAGCAGCAGCAGCATTAGGAGCCCATATATTGCCTGAAAAACACATTGGAGTCGGCAGCAGCATTAGGAGCCCATATATTGCCTGAAAGACACACCCAGGAGTTGGCAGCAGCAGCAGCAGCAGCATTGGGAGCCTATATATTGCCTGAAAGACACACTCTGGACTTGGCAGCAGCATAGGGAGCTTATATATTGCCTGAAAAACACATTGGAGTTGGCAGCAGCATTAGGAGCCCATATATTGCCTGAAAGACACACATTGGAGTTGGCAGCAGCATTAGGAGCCCATAAATTGCCAAAAGGACACACCCAGGAGTTGGCAGCAGCAGCATAGGGAGCTCATATATTGCCTGAAAGACACACCCAGGAGTTGGCAGCAGCAGCGGCATTAGGAGCCCATATATTGCCTGAAAGACACACTCTGGACTTGGCAGCAGCATAGGGAGCACATATATTGCCTGAAAAACACACCCAGGAGTTGGCAGCAGTATAGGGAGCTCATATATTGCCTGAAAAACACATTGGAGTTGGCAGCAGCATTAGGAGCCCTTATATTGCCTGAAAGACACACCCAGGAGTTGGCAGCAGCAGCGGCATTAGGAGCCCATATATTGCCTGAAAGACACACTCTGGACTTGGCAGCAGCATAGGGAGCACATATATTGCCTGAAAAACACACCCAGGAGTTGGCAGCAGCATAGGGAGCTTATATATTGCCTGAAAAACACATTGGAGTTGGCAGCAGCATTAGGAGCCCATATATTGCCTGAAAGACACACATTGGAGTTGGCAGCAGCATTAGGAGCCCATAAATTGCCAAAAGGACTCACCCAGGAGTTGGCAGCAGCAGCATAGGGAGCTTATATATTGCCTGAAAGACACACCCAGGAGTTGGCAGCAGCAGCGGCATTAGGAGCCCATATATTGCCTGAAAGACACACTCTGGACTTGGCAGCAGCATAGGGAGCACATATATTGCCTGAAAAACACACCCAGGAGTTGGCAGCAGCATAGGGAGCTCATATATTGCCTGAAAAACACATTGGAGTTGGCAGCAGCATTAGGAGCCCTTATATTGCCTGAAAGACACACCCAGGAGTTGGCAGCAGCAGCGGCATTAGGAGCCCATATATTGCCTGAAAGACACACTCTGGACTTGGCAGCAGCATAGGGAGCACATATATTGCCTGAAAAACACACCCAGGTGTTGGCAGCAGCATAGGGAGCTCATATATTGCCTGAAAAACACATTGGAGTTGGCAGCAGCATTAGCAGCCCATATATTGCCTGAAAAACACATTAGAGTTGGCAGCAGCATTAGGAGCATATACATTGCCTGAAAGACACACCCAGGAGTTGGCAGCAGCAGCAGCAGCATAGCGAGCTCATATATTGCCTGAAAGACACACATTGGAGTTGGCAGCAGCATTAGGAGCCCATTTATTGCCTGAAAGACACACCCAGGAGTTGGCAGCAGCAACAGCAGCATTAGGAGCCCATATATTGCCTAAAAGACACACTCTGGACTTGGCAGCAGCATAGGGAGCACATATATTGCCTGAAAAACACACCCAGGAGTTGGCAGCAGCATAGGGAGCTCATATATTGCCTGAAAAACACATTGGAGTTGGCAGCAGCATTAGGAGCCCATATATTTCCTGAAAGACACACATTGGAGTTGGCAGCAGCATCAGGAGCCCGTAAATTGCCTGAAAGACACACCCAGGAGTTGGCAGCAGCAGCATAGGGAGCTCATATATTGCCTGAAAGACACACCCAGGATTTGGCAGAAGCATTAGGAGCCCATATATTGCCTGAAAAACACACTGGAGTTGGCAGCAGCATTAGGAGCCCTTATATTGCCTGAAAGACACACACAGGAGTTGGCAGCAGCATTAGGAGCCCATATATTGCCTGAAAGCAGCATAGGGAGCTCATATATTGCATAAAAAACACATTGGAGTTGGCAGCAGCATTAGGAGCCCATATATTACCTGAAAGACACACATTGGAGTTGGCAGCAGCATTAGGAGCCCATACATTGCCTGAAAGACACACCCAGGAGTTTGCAGCAGCAGCATAGGGAGCTCATATATTGCCCGAAAGACACACATTGGAGTTGGCAGCAGCATTAGGAGCCCATATATTGCCTGAAAAACACACTGGAGTTGGCAGCAGAATTAGGAGCCCATATATTGCCTGAAAGACACACCCAGGAGTTGGCAGCAGCAGCAGCATTAGGAGCCAATATATTGCCTGAAAAACACATTGGAGTCGGCAGCAGCATTAGGAGCCCATATATTGCCTGAACGACACACCCAGGAGTTGGCAGCAGCAGCAGCATTGGGAGCCTATATATTGCCTGAAAGACACACTCTGGACTTGGCAGCAGCATAGGGAGCTTATATATTGCCTGAAAAACACATTGGAGTTGGCAGCAGCATTAGGAGCCCATATATTGCCTGAAAGACACACATTGGAGTTGGCAGCAGCATTAGGAGCCCATAAATTTCCAAATTGGAGTTGGCAGCAGCAGCATAGGAAGCTCATATATTGCCTGAAAGACACACCCAGGAGTTGGCAGCAGCAGCGGCATTAGGAGCCCATATATTGCCTGAAAGACACACTCTGGACTTGGCAGCAGCATAGGGAGCACATATATTGCCTGAAAAACACACCCAGGAGTTGGCAGCAGCATAGGGAGCTCATATATTGCCTGAAAAACACATTGGAGTTGGCAGCAGCATTAGGAGCCCTTATATTGCCTGAAAGACACACCCAGGAGTTGGCAGCAGCAGCGGCATTAGGAGCCCATATATTGCCTGAAAGACACACTCTGGACTTGGCAGCAGCATAGGGAGCACCTATATTGCCTAAAAAACACACTCAGGAGTTGGCAGCAGCATAGGGAGCTCATATATTGCCTGAAAAACACATTGGAGTTGGAAGCAGCATTAGGAGCCCATATATTGCCTGAGAAACACATTGGAGTTGGCAGCAGCATTAGGAGCGTATACATTGCCTGAAAGACACACTCTGAAGTTGGCAGCAGCATTAGGAGCCCATATATTGCCTGAAAGACACACATTGGAGTTGGCAGCAGCATTAGGAGCCCATATATTGCCTGAAAGACACACCCAGGAGTTGGCAGCAGCAGCAGCAGCATAGGGATCTCATATATTGCCTGAAAGACACACATTGGAGTTGGCAGCAGCATTAGGAGCCCATTTATTGCCTGAAAGACACACCCAGGAGTTGGCAGCAGCAACAGCAACATTAGGAGCCCATATATTGCCTGAAAGACACACTCTGGACTTGGCAGCAGCATAGGGAGCACATATATTGCCTGAAAAACACACCCAGGAGTTGGCAGCAGCATAGGGAGCTCATATATTGCCTGAAAAACACATTGGAGTTGGCAGCAGCATTAGGAGCCCATATATTTCCTGAAAGACACACATTGGAGTTGGCAGCAGCATTAGGAGCCCGTAAATTGCCAGAAAGACACACCCAGGAGATGGCAGCAGCAGCATAGGGAGCTCATATATTACCTGAAAGACACACCCAGGATTTGGCACCAGCATTAGGAGCCCATATATTGCCTGAAAAACACATTGCAGTTGGCAGCAGCATTAGGAGCCCTTATATTGCCTGAAAGACACACCCAGGAGTTGGCAGCAACAGCGGCATTAGGAGCCCATATATTGCCTGAAAAACACATTGGAGTTGGCAGCAGCATTTGGAGCCCATATATTGCATGAAAGACACAGCCAGAAGTTGGCAGCAGCATTAGGAGCCCATATATTGCCTGAAAGACACACCCAGGAGTTGGCAGCAGCATAGGGAGCCCATATATTGCCTGAAAAACACATTTGAGTTGGCAGCAGCATAGGGAGCTCATATATTGCCTGAAAGACACACCCAGGAGTTGGCAGCAGCATAGGGAGCCCATATATTGCCTGAAAAACACATTTGAGTTGGCAGCAGCATAGGGAGCTCATATATTGCCTGAAAGACACACCCAGGAGTTGGCAGCAGCAGCATAGGGAGCCCATATATTGCCTGAAAAACACATTGGAGTTGGCAGCAGCATAGGGAGCCCATATATTGCCTGAAAGACACACCCAGGAATTGGCGGAAGCAGCAGCATTAGAAGCTCATATATTGCCTGAAAGACACACTCTGGACTTGGCAGCAGCATAGGGAACAAATATATTGCCTGAAAAACACAATTAGGAGTTGGCAGCAGCATAGGGAGCTCATATATTGCCCAAAAGACACACCCAGGAGTTGGCAGCAGCAGCATAGGGAGCTCATATATTGCCTGAAAGACACACCCAGGATTTGGCAGCAGAATTAGGAGCCCATATATTGCCTGAAAAACACATTGGAGTTGGCAGCAGCATTAGGAACCTATACATTGCCTGAAAGACACACTCTGAAGTTGGCAGCAGCATTAGGAACCCATATATGGCCTGAAAGACACACATTGGGGTTGGCAGCAGCATTAGGAACCCATACATTGCCTGAAAGACACACCCAGGATTTGGCAGCAGCAGCATAGGGGGCTCATATATTGCCTGAAATACACACATTGGAGTTGGCAGCAGCATTAGGAGCCCATATATTGCCTGAAAAACACATTGGAGTTGTCAGCAGCATTAGGAGCCCATATATTGCCTGAAAGACACACCCAGGAATTGGCGGAAGCAGCAGCATTAGGATCCCATATATTGCCTGAAAAACACATTGGAGTTGGCAGCAGCATTAGGAGCCCATATATTGCCTGAAAAACACATTCGAGTTGGCAGCAGCATTAGGAGCCCATTTATTGCCTGAAAGACACACCCAGGAGTTGGCAGCAGCAACAGCAGCATTAGGAGCCCATATATTGCCTGAAAGACACACTCTGGACTTGGCAGCAGCATAGGGAGCACATATATTGCCTGAAAAACACACCCAGGAGTTGGCAGCAGCATAGGGAGCTCATATATTGCCTGAAAAACACATTGGCGTTGGCAGCAGCATTAGGAGCCCATATATTTCCTGAAAGACACACATTGGAGTTGGCAGCAGCATTAGGAGCCCGTAAATTGCCAGAAAGACACACCCAGGAGTTGGCAGCAGCAGCATAGGGAGCTCATATATTGCCTGAAAGACACACCCAGGATTTGGCAGCAGCATTAGGAGCCCATATATTGCCTGAAAAACACATTGGAGTTGGCAGCAGCATTAGGAGCCCATATATTGCATGAAAGACACAGCCAGAAGTTGGCAGCAGCATTAGGAGCCCATATATTGCCTGAAAGACACACCCAGGAGTTGGCAGCAGCATAGGGAGCCCATATATTGCCTGAAAAACACATTGGAGTTGGCAGCAGCATAGGGAGCTCATATATTGCCTGAAAAACACACCCAGGATTTGGCAGCAGCATTAGGAGCCCATATATTGTCTGAAAAACACATTGGAGTAGGCAGCAGCAGCATCAGGAGCCCATATTTTGCCTGAAAGACACACTCTGGACTTGGCAGCAGCATAGGGAGCACATATATTGCCTGAAAAAATCACCCAGGAGTTGGCAGCAGCATAGGGAGCTCATATTTTGCCTGAAAAACACATTGGAGTTGGCAGCAGCTTTAGGAGCCCATATATTGACTGAAAGACACACCCAGGAGTTGGCAGCAGCAGCAGCAGCAGCATTAGAAGCCCATATATTGCCTGAAAAACACATTGGATTGGGCAGCAGTATAGGGAGCCCATATATTGCCTGAAAGACACACCCGGGAGTTGTCAGCAGCATTAGGAGCCCATATATTGCCTGAAAAACTCATTGAAGTTGGCAGCAGCATAGGGAGCCCATATATTGCCTGAAACCCACATTGGAGTTGGCAGAAGCATAGGGAGCTCATATATTGCCTGAAAGACACACCCAGGAGTTGTCAGCAGCCGAAGGAGCTCATATATTGCCTGAAAGACACACCCAGGAGATGGCAGCAGCAGAAGGAGCTACCATACATCAGCTACTTGCATGCATCAGCTATTGGTGGGTGGAAATCCTGGCTGATCCATGCCTGATTCATCTTCACAAAGGTGAGTCTCTCAACATTTTTTGTGGACAGATAAGTTCTCCTTGGCGTTACTATGGCCTCCGCAGCACTAAAGCCCCGCTCAGAGGGCACACTATTGGCCGGGCAGTACAGCTTTCCCAGGGCAAACTCTGCCAGTTGTGGCCACAAGTCAAGTTTGGCTGCCCAGAAGTCCTGCGGATCCTCAAGGTGCGTTGGCATGGTCATTTCAAGGTATGACACGACCTGCTGGTTCAGGCCCTGCTCCAGGTCTTCCTGCTGCTCATGAGTAGCCTCACTATGCGGTAGCAGAAAGCTACTCATTAGCGACTGAAGACTGAGGCTGCTGCTGATAGAGCTGCTGCTCCTGCCACCCCCCCCGGCAGCCATGGCAGTGAAAGGTGAGCGCAGAGGTCCCCCCGAGTCAGACCTGCGAGAGTACGGACCATGGCGCAGATAGGCATCGGCCAACTGACTATGTAGAATGTCTTTGTAGTAGGTCAGTTTGTCCTCCCTCTCGGCGGGTTTAAAAAAATGCCCCCATTTTGTGCCAGAAGCGAGGGTCCAATAAGGTGGACAGCCAGTAGTCATCCCGCAGAAAAATTCTGCGGTCACTACGCAAGCACGTGAGCAAGCATCGTGCCATTTGTACAAGTGACTCGGAGGGACTACCTGTCTCCATCTCCACTGAATACTGTCACGGTGTGTCTGGGTCCTCTGTCTCGCCTTCCTCACAACCCTCTAGCTCCACTGGCTGCTCCTGCTCCTCCTCTCCTGTAAGATGACTAGATAAACCACCCATTTCACCAAAACTAAACTGCGCTTCACTGTGCTGCTCCTCCTCCTCCTCCTCAGTTCCCACAGGGTTTATGTGGCCGTGAAATGTATGCGACATGTCTCCAGTGCCCTGACCAGCCATGGTTTCCAACATGTGTTGTATTACATGAAGCAGCGGAATCACGTCGTTCATGCAGTAATCCTGGTGACTGACAAATAAAGTGGCTTCCTCAAATGGCCTGAGCAAACGGCAGGTGTCACGTATGAGCTGCCACTGGTTCACATTGCCCTCTTGACTCGCTCTCTTCCCCTTCCCCCCCTACAAACAGTGTTTTCCTCTTTCTTCACCCCAGGTGGGAGAGGGGAGATGGAAGACGATCCAGTGGCCGGGGAGGCCCACAATCCTGGTGCCTCAGACATGCAGATTCTTACCCTAAACTGTAGAGGACTCAATGGGCTTGATGCAGAGCCTCCCCGTTCACTTCACCCGTGCGTTTTCCTGTTGGTTTTGGGCTTTGATCGGGTCAAGAAAGGGTGCTACGTTGATTTTAGTGTGCGTTTATGCGCTCAGGTGTGCGCTCAGCCGCCTTTCCGATTGTCGGCTCGCACGAGGCTGTTTCCCGGCAAAACAGACGCCTCGTTCATTGTTCCGTTTTTTTTCAGTGATGCAGAGCCTTGTTTTCCGATTGAAATCACCCTAATGAAACGGGGCCGCCGAGCCTTCACTTACGGCAAGTCAGAGCAGCCGTATTTGCACTCGGGCAATAATATGCAGTCCTGTTGGAGCACATCAGCGGCGCCAGCTCCGCGGTCTTGTCCTGCTGAGTATGGCAGAAACCAGGCTGCACCTATTTGAGCTCACCCGCCTTACTGGGTATGTGTATGAAACTTGTATTGGTTGCCCACCCTGTCTTTTATTTTTTTTTCCCTTAACACACTATTTGTTAATTTTTTTGTTAGTATATTTTTAGCCTAATTTTTTAACTTTAAATTAAATGGGTTAAGTGATCGAACCCTATTGCGTCATGTTCTTGCCCTCTTATGTAAGTAGTATTCCCCAGACTTTTTTAATGAGTGTACAGGTTGGATGTGCATGTAGGCTCATTACAAATGTCCTTTACTCCAACCCTACCCCGCTCACCTATTTGTCCCTCTTTTCTATTGTTGCAATGCACACCTTTTTTTATTTTTATTTTGTTTTTGTTTTTTTTTTTGTTTTTGGGGGGGGGGAGACTCTGGCTATCCTTTGCTCCCCTGGCTGCTGACCCCAATCCTGCACCCATCTTCACAGGCAGAGGAGCCCTACAATACTGCCCCCAGGAGGACTCGCTCTGTGGTGGAGCGAGCCTTTGGTCTCTTGAAGATGAGGTTCCGTTGTCTTGATCAGACTGGGGGGGGCACTACAATATACGGCTGCAAAGGTCATTAAACTAATCATGGCTTGTTCCGCTTTAAGAGAGGGAGTCTGCCATTTCTGAGTAAAGTCTCAGTAAAAAGGGTTTCACACAGTGGGGCATCCCGATCTGGGATTTCCAGGGGGAAGACCAGTGGCCGCTCTGGGTTTTGTTCTGCTTTATGTGAGGGAACCTGTGTTACTTTAATAATAATGTAAAGGAGGTGGGTTATTCCATCCTAACCTGATTTGGTCATGATGTTTTAAAGCAGGCCAAAGCCCATGTAACCCAGCCCTTTGGAGTGTGAAGGAATCCAGGGCTGGGTTACAGGCATCATGTCTCTGGGGCATTCCAATTTGGGATGTCCTGCACGTCACTGCGGGGAAACGTCAGAGCTATACCAGGAGCTATGCCATCTTTACACAGGAGCAGGTCGACATCATAATGGATGTGTGTATGCGAGCGTGCGTTTATGTGCGCGCACACATTCCTTATAATAAAAAAAAAACAAAGTGCAAGAATAGTCTGAAACAAATTAGTTTGTCACGTTACATACCAGCCCACCTTAGTTTAACCCATGTACGCAGCTACAAACTAGGCTACATGCAGATAGAAGAACTAGGGCAATGTGAGGCAGAAAAAGGTTAATAAAGTGACTTTAGTTAGGCCAGGAAACTTGTTAATGTATTTGGTGGATTAATGGTGGGTCCTTGTATCTTTTTATAACAGATGATGCTGCGGAATCGTTTTTTAAGAGTTTGGGCTTTTCATTAAATCACGCTGAAGGTCCGGTTTAAAAAGTGCCCAAAAAAAAACACGCCCAACCAAACCATAAAAACAATGCTAAACTAATGTTGTTTATCATTCACAGATACTAGAAAACCACAGGCACAAGACCCCGAGGCCTAATGTTTTTTATTTTGCATTAAAATTTTAATTGTTTTTTAGTTTTGGCAAAAAATAAAAAAATATGAAAAATCCAAATCCCCCCCCAAAAAAACAACGTTTGAATTAAAAACAAATAAAAAGATTTGGTGTGTTGTCTTTCCTGCAAATGTACAATCATACAACATCATCACACATTTACATGACACAAAAGGTTTAGATATGGGACAATAAATCAAAAACAATCAGAAAGAATTAAGGTATGCATTAATGGCAAGGAAAAAGGAACACAAAGGAGATTAAGGTATGCATTAATGGCAAGGAAAAAGGAAGAACCCAAATTTATTGTTCCCAAAAAAATATGTGTCAAATTGGCAGTAGTTGCCATATGTATATTCCAATGGAGTTTGAGGGATGTGCGCTTGCGTGTAGCCAGATTGGCAACTGAAGAGCCATGGAGATGTAAGTATACTTGCTAAAACCACCAAAATGGAAGGTCAAATACGACGGAAACCAAGCAGGTACGTTCAAAATGCAAGGAAAAATCAGGGAAAAACGGCCCGCCCGTGTGAACGTGAACGGGAGCCCCGATCAAATTGAAGGCACCCGAGAGAGCAAAAAAAGCTTTCCGAGTAAAGTGAAATTGATGGATCAGTTAGGGAGCCATTCCGACGGAGGCTCTGCATCACATTTGAGCCACGATTCAAACGGGAGCCCCGGACAATCGGAGGGTTTTAAGGGCAGTTCAGAGGAGGCTCTGCATCAGGCCCAATGTCCCGGAAAAGCACTCCGCTATGATATCAGAGCTGAAGTGGCTGAAGCATAGTCTTCCTTCAGGAGACCCACTTCAGGGGGGACCGCTGTCCGAGACTGTCCTCTAAACACTTCCCCCAGGTGTTTTCTAGTTCTTCCCCGAACTCCAAATCCAAAGTAGTGGCGGTTCTGATATCTAAATCGACGCCGTTCATGCTCCTGGGTTCTGTCATGGATGCTGAGGGTAGATACATCCTTCTTAAGCGGACGATCTTGGGAGAGATATGCACAATAGCGTCAATATACGCCCCAAACAGTGGTCAAGTAGATTTCCTTCTTGAGTTCTTTGACAAACTGGTAGAATTCCAGGAAGGTAACGTGGTTATAGGAGGAGATCTAAACATCACACTTGACCCCCGACTTGACTCGTCCACAGGTAAATCCTCTATACCTTATGCAGGGTTGAGGAAAGTTAAAAGAACACTCCATAGCCTTCAGCTATGTGACATCTGGTGTATTTCCAACCCATCTTCCAAAGATTACTCACATTTCTCCCCAGCACACTCATCATACGCCAGGCTAGATTATATTCTGATTTCTCACAGCCTGCTGAGCAGGGTGCGAAGCTCTACAATAGAATTGTCACCTTTGTCAGATCACTCCCCGGTCTGCGTGGCCCTATGTGTGGGTGGAGGGGAGACTAGGGCTTGGATTGGCGCCTAAACAAGACCCTTCTGAAGGACTCTATGGTCACACAAGGCGTGCCAGCAGCCTTGGCAGAATACTTTGAATTGTACGCCTCAGGAGAGGTGTCTCCGATGATGGTGTGGCAAGCGCATAAGGCGGTCGTCAAAGGAGTGTTCATCCAACATGCCTCTAGGCTGAAAAAAGCGAACACAACCAAGCATAGCCAACTACTAATCTAGATCCAGAAACTAGATGGACAGCACAAGGGTAACCAAGCGCCAGATACCCTCAGAGAACTAACCCAGTTAAGGGAACAACTAAACTCCATGCTACTTCGTAAAGCAGCATTTACTATCAAATGTTGCAAATGCTACTATTACGAGTGGGTTAATAAGAGCGGGGCCCTTCTAGCTAGAGCATTAAAGAAGCAACAATTCTTGAACTTTATCAATGCGATAATAGACGAGCAGCAAGTGAAAAGACATAAAACGGCGGACATTGTCACAAGAGATTGTTGATTATTAGGGCATATATAGAGGAGTCAGGGATGCCCAGACTGAGCATAGACGTAATCAGGGAATTAGAGGAAACGATAAAAGGTGAATAACTAGTCCAGGCGATTAACCAGACGCCTACGGGGAAGTCACCGGGCCAAGATGACTTTACCATAGCAGACTATAAGAAGTTCCTTCCAATGCTGAGTAAACACTTCCTTTGAGCATTCAACGACATAGGGAGTGGGGAGGTCATGGGGACGCTTCCATCGGAAGCATTGGAAGCCCACATAAAAGTGATTCATAAGGCAGGCAAAGATCCGCTGAATTGCAAGAGCTACCGCCCGATTTCCCTTTTGAACATAGACCATAAGCTCTTCTCCAAGATCATAGCAAATAGGCTTGCAGCCTACCTACCGGAGCTCAATGATAGCGACCAATGTGGTTTCATTCCCGGCAGAGAGGTGCGCGACAACACTGTTCAAGCCCTGAGTATTATCCATAGGTCGCGAGTGGCTCGCGGAGAAGGCATTCGACGGAATAGACAGGAAATTTGCATTGGAAGGGTTAAAACACATTGGGCTAGAACACAGGGCACTCAGCTATATTATGGGGCTATACTCTAAACCCAGCGCCAGGGTCAGGATCAACAGAGGTCTTTCATCCCCATTTCCAATCTCAAACGGAACCAGACAAGGCTGCCCGCTCTCACCCCTGATCTTTGCACTTGTTGTGGAACCATTCCTGAGGCGACTGGGGAAACAGGAGGACATTAAAGGGATCTCGATTGCAGGGACGGAACACAAAATTTCAGCCTATGCAGACGACCTGCTATTTTTTATTTCCAATCCATCAGTGTGGCTTCCAGTCCTTATGAAGGAGTTTGAAATGTTTGGGTCGCTGGCAAACTTCAAAATAAACTTTGACAAATCGGAGGCTCTAAATTTGGGACTACCGGAAGCTACTGTGTCAAACCTGAAATCCTCATTCTCATTCAGGTGGACATCGCCCACCTTGACCCACCTTGGCACAAAGCTACCGAAGGATCTGGAGGGGATTTACTGTTACAACTTTATGCCGATGCTGAACAGGATAAAAGTTTAAACAGTTGGAATATCCCAACATTCATCTGGATGGGTCGGATGAACATCATAAAAATGACAATCCTACCCAGACTACTCTACCTCTTCCAGACACTTCCCTGTCATATCGCAATGAGCTTCTTCAGGAGCTTAAACTCACTCTTCATAAAATTCATCTGGGGGGATAGGAAACCCAGGCTGAGCTTTACGGTGCTCCAACTTCACAAGAGTAGAGGAGGCATGGCCGTGCCAAACATGGCTAGATACTGGCATGCTGCTCATCTGCAACGAATCGTAGACTGGTCCAGGGGGAAGGGAAAGAAGAAATGGGTAGACAGGGATGCCAGTTTCTTGTACTCTCTATTGGAAGTGCTCCTGTGGGCAGTTAAGGACTCTGGAAAAAGAGCAATTGCCCACCCCCTAATCAGGGAAACACTCTGCGTATGGGATAAGATCAGACCTAGACCTATCTAGATGGTACTATACTCCCCGGGAATCCTCGGGAACATCTTCAACCTGCTGGAGATGCAAGAGGTCAATCTGCTCACTTTTTCACATTTTATGGTCCTGCCGAAAATAATCCCCTTCTGATCGGCGGTGGTTCCAATCATGGAGCAGGTGACGGGCTCACAGGTCCGGATGTGCTTATGCTGCTGCACCACATAGGCAGCAGCAAAAAAAAGTATAAAGGCTTGCTGTTAATGCATTTGGTAAATGCAGCAAAGGCACTAATGCCCAGATACTGGAAGTCTGAATGTATCCCCTCGGCACATGACTGGATCCGGGAGGTGGGCAGTGTGAAAGATATGGAGGAACTGAAGCGGCCACTCATGATAGGGCGGGACAGTCTCGGACAGTGTGGACCCCCTGGTATCTATTCCAAGACTTGGAAATTTTAAATAAGTTTAGCTCCCCCTCCCCTCAACCACAATAGTGGTCACAGTCTCTGTCTCAGCCTTGTCTCGACTCTTCCCCCCACCTTTGATCGCATCTACAAAACCTAGGGCCTCGAGATCTAGGCCTTTACTAGATGTTTGAGGTAGCTTGCCCCCCCATTTTTGAAAGACCCTGGACCACCTCCCCTCCGGGATGGTTGCTGGGTGATTCCATGGTGCCCACCCCTGGGAGAGATGAAGCACCCCTGCCTCGATGGAGACTTGGATGCTCAACGTCCAGTGGGGGAAGATAATCTCAGAACAGTAACCTTCTGATGAAGAAGAGGCCCATCCTGACTAACAGTAGACGGAGGCAGGTGAACGGGAGCCAGTTTCTTATATGATTGCTCAAGACATGGAAAATCCCCTCTTGATCATCCCTTGTGGATGTCGACATGGGGTTCGGGGAGGGCAAGGAACGGGATGGAATTTCAATGTATGTTGACTGTGTATAGGTATATACTTCTAATTTTCCCATTGCTTAAACTTTTCTCCTTTCCTTTCTCTGTATTGTATCTTTCAAAATTTGAATAAACCTAAATAAAAATTTAAAAAAAAAAGTTCTCCAACAAGAACCTTTCTTGCACCATATTTTTCCAACAAAACTGTACAAACCGAACAAAATTGTATGAATGCAGAATACTTGTTTAGATTTCTCTTGGCTATCTAGTGAATCATGAGGGGTTAATATGTAGCTTCTATGAGAACATGTAGTACATAATAATTATGTGTATAATCCAATCTTCTTCAAGTAGTCTCTAAGTGGACAGCATCCTACTGCCTGGGTACTTTATGGTTTCAGCTCCATTTATCTTTACTTAGCCACTTGAATGTGAAACTCGCCATTTGCTGTTGAGATCAATAAAACCTTGTTTATTTCTCACCAAGCCAGACTCTGTCTTTCTGTATTATTAATCTTGCACTGCAATATCAGTTTATGAAATAAAGAAATGTTGCAGTCAGCACATCATGATATCAAAACTCCACATTAAACAATTTAAGGATTGCCTTATTTTTTATCTTCATCATTTTTTTTTGCTGCCAAAAGACCTGAGTGTGGATCAGTTGTTTTGGATTCACTCTTAGAAGTCACACATCAAATTGTTTGCCATTAGTAACCAGAGTAATTATTTTGCTTTCTGGCCCTATTTATAACCACAATCTAGATTTATCTTTGGTGATTTATTTACAATAGTCTCTC
Organism: Gastrophryne carolinensis; assembly: GCA_027917425.1. Taxonomy (NCBI): domain Eukaryota; kingdom Metazoa; phylum Chordata; class Amphibia; order Anura; family Microhylidae; genus Gastrophryne; species Gastrophryne carolinensis. The sequence goes on from CM051242.1 coordinate 132,876,439, forward strand.
AGATCTTGGTCTTTTAAACCTCACATGGGTGGTTTTACAGCTAACTGAGTCATTTACAACCAAGCCACATAGAAAAGTCATATGTATTTTTGTCAGGAAATCATTTTATTTTGCTTACCTGTGGTCGCGCTGCCTGCCTCCGTGTCTTCTCTTCACTGGGGGGGCCTCCGATCGCCCCCCCAGCCTCTTTGGTGGCGAGGAGAGGGCAGAAAATGCCCTCTCCCCCCACTTCCTGCATCACGACTGTTAGCCCCGCCCCTTGGGGGTTAATAGTACCTCTGCATGTTGGGTATTGTTCTGTTCGGGAGACCTTGCACTTTCAGACTTAGCTTGTTTTTTCTGGTTTGCATATTTATATTTTTGGAAAAGGTGTTTTTTATTCAGCTTTTTTTAAAAATTTTTAGGGAAACCCTGTGCAACCAAAGAATTCTTTGAGGAATTAATTCCAGAAAGATGAGCCCACTACAACAAGCTGTGTACGCTTAGTAAGCTTAACATGTGTACTTTCAGGGAATATATGGTTTATGGGGAATATTCCAAATGTAAAGGGTTGTTTTGGTTGGAAAATCGCAAGGTGCGCACTTTGTCTGCAGAACTGAAATTTTCAAGTAAAATTACCGTTATACTCATGCTTTACTTTGGGGTGTTTGGCAACTCTTCCCTTGACAGAACCTATGCATGTTGGGTGTTGTTCTGTTCGGGGAATGTTGCTTTTTCAGATTAAACTTGTTTTTTCTTGTTTGTTTATAGTTTTTAGGAAAATGTGGCTTTGATTCTGCTTTTTTATCCTTTTTTTTGGGAAACTCTTTTCAACCAAAGAATACATTGAGGAATTACTTCCAGAAAACTATGGGCACATCAACATGCCTGGTACACCTAGAAAGCTTGAGGTGTGTACTTCCAGAGAATATATAGTTTGTTGGGGGTATTTTAAATGTAAAGGGTTGTTTTTCTGGTAAAACTGCAAGGTGCGCATAGCGCATATCACAGTTGTATTTTTTCTGAAAATCCCCTAAAGCGCTATTTCAGTTTGGGGGAGTCTCCTGGGCAGGAAAGGGTGTCTACCAATACATATGTGGTATCGCTGTAACCGGGAGAAATTGGGATTTCACACGCAATAAGATTTTATTGACAAACTTCCATTTTTTATTACAAAAAAACACTACAAATAGTAAAAAAATAATTTTTTTACATTTTTTTTCACATATTTCACCCAAAAATATCGAGAATACACCTAAAAATTACAAATAAGACATTTCATGTTAAAGCCCAGACTCTGCTGAAAAAAAAACAATATATCATTTTCCTGGGAAATCCCTGGAAATCCTTTCAAAAATGACAGTTGAACATGTGTAGCGCAAAATAGTGAAACATGGTCTGGCAACAGGGAGTGGCAAATGCTGCAGGTAGGCTGGCACTGAAAGGGTTAATATTAGCTAAGGACTGCCTGTTATGTGATTCTACTCAATCATATCCAACACTTACTTCTTTGTCTTTAGGCCACTTGGGTTTGAGCTGTGCTTTGGTCTCAAATACTTGATCTGGGGTCAGGGAAAGGTCTACATAGGAAGAATGGCCACCAGCATACTCTTAAGGCAAATGCTATTTGCAAGCTGAGTGTGGGCCCCTAATGGCCCTTTAGGGATGTGTGAAGCATCATAACATGCAGTACATGCATGTTTGTTTTATTTAAGGTGACCAATGTGTATGTACAGGGTGACTCATACATATATGACAGATAATGACATTCATAGTGAAGGCCAACTTGGACCGTTGAGGGAGTTGCCATTCCCGCTTGCCCACGTTTTTTAGTGAAGCATATGTAGTAAGACAGATCATCAATGCATATTTGGGTGTTTATGTGCCTTTTTTTAAACAATACAGCCCAGCATCAACCCTCAGCTAGTGTGGAAGCCTCATCCAGTTGGACCACGTCATCAACTTCCGTGCTGCCTAGGAGCCAGGACCAGATATATACGGTAAGTGTAATTTCTGAATCTGCTGATGCATGTGAATTTACATGACTAATTTGCATAACAAACTGAACCTTTTTTTCACATGTCCCAACAGACCCACACACTGATGGAGGAAATCCAGGAGATAAAGGAGGATGCCACCTTGATGGAACCTTCACAACAGATCCCCCTGGAACATAATCTGCAACATGTTTCTTCACCAAATCCTCTGCAGCAGAGTGAAGCTGGCCGCATGCTGCCAGCCCATCGTGGGCAGCATGCAGAGACTGACCCTACAGTCCCCAGTGGTAGGTCTGCTGCAGAGGATTTGGCAAGCACATCTGTGGCTGTTGCTCGGCCTAGACGTCCATCATCTGCCGGCACTCAGACCCGGAGAATTGGTAGGCGTAGTCAGCTACATTGCCCAGTTTCCCAGGGGAGGCGCGTGCCGATCATGGAGTCAACATGGCACCATGAGAGGTGTTTATTTCGCCAACTAACTGAAAGAACCACAGAGCAGCATCATGCACAATTAGAGACCTTAAATAATACATTAAACACCATGCTGACAGAATTTAGGTCGACCAACAGCCACATGGCCACCTTTTCTACTAATTTTACAGCCATGCTTGAGGAAGTTTGAACTAGCAACACCCACATGGCCACCTTAACTAGTAATTTCAGTGCCATGCTGGATGAAGTTCGAACAACCAATAGAAACATGTTGGAACAGTTGCAGATTATGAATACCACACATGCCCAGGTGATTGGCCACCTCCAAGGCCCACCACCAGGGTTTTATGGGCATCAACCATTTTAACACCTATTTCCCCTGTATCTGCTCCACATCTTTCCTCTACATCCCCACTGTATTGACCTGCCTGGTGAGCGCTACCAATATAGCCTTTTGGTATGGCTTTGCTTGTATGCTTTGGATTTTCGCCCATATAAGTCATTAGAGTGCTGAGATACCCCACTAGCCAATGCCTGAGCTCAAGCCTCACTGAACCTGCCACTCTAGCTGTTGCGCTGCAGGCTTTGGCCTAATTACATTGCTTCTGGCTCATCCTGTTTGTAGGGATGATTGGGGGACATTCTGGGCTGGCAAACTACTACCTTGAACCCTGGCAGAGATTGGACTGGGGCTTCTTGTTTGAGTGGGCCACTAACTTACAGGCGTGGATGTGGCATAGGTATGGCTGCTTTCCACCTGTGCCTGTGGCAAATGTGGCCAAGCAGGAGAGGGTGTGTATGTGGCCCTATGTATTTCAAGGCAAATATTGACATGCAAATGCTTGCTCCCTATGTCTGTGTATTTTATTTTGGATTGAAACTTCGGCCTGGAGTGCATTACTTTAAAACTCCTGGATGTAGCCAATTGCTAGGTGCCATGATTTGCCACAAATGTATTTTAATGTTGTATTATGTATGTACATGAAGTATGCGAGTGCCCTTCAACTCCAAATTTTCATATTTCAATAAAAAATATTGAATGTGACTTGAACTGTTGTTGACTAAGTTGATGCATTAATGTTTTGGTTATTTTTAAATTACTTAAGGTTTTCCTAAGCAAACAGGGCAAAAAAATGCATAAGTCTCAGATCATGTGTGAATATTTTAGTAATTATCTCATTACTAGTTGATACACCAAAAAATAATAAAAGATTTACAAGGCAACATTAGAGGAGCAAATAATAATTACAGGCACAAAACAAACACAGGCAACAAAAATTATTATGCAAAATGTGTCTGAATCAAATTGGCCTGAACTGCTTGGCCAGAGGCACTAGGTGTGCCACGGTAGTGGTCTTCTGGGTCCTGGCTGGGTGGAGAGGGGGGCAGATCCAAATACCAGGGGACACGCTGCATGATGGCATAGTTATGTAAGACACAGCAGGTCAGTATGATGTCTATGACCTTTTTGGGGTCATACTGGAGTGCTACCCCAATATGGTCCAAACACCGGAAGCGTGTTTTTAACAGGCCAAAGGCCCTCTCCAAAACGGCCCGGGTCTTCCAGTGTGCCCGATTGTAGGCGTCCTGTGCGGCATTCTGTGGCCGAAGGACGGGCGTCAGCAGCCAGGGAAGTAGTGGATAGCCGGAATCCCCTGAAAGAATAAGAAAATACTAACACAAATTACACATGACACAAAAATTTCTTTAAAAAAAAGGTAGTTCACCCTGAATAAGAGCCTATCTGATATTTTAGACACACCCTGAACATACAGATTGCTCTGCTAAAGAACAGCCTAACACCATCTACTGCATGTTCTGACCCTTTAAACATCCAAAATGGTGGATGAGGGCAAATCAGGCAGACTGCTAGCAGGTATTGGCTTAGGACTGTGCTGCTCAGCATTCTTGGATGTCTTACCTTTTCAGGACACCAGATCTGCTTTGTGTGAGCCAAACACAGCTCTAACCCGCCCCTGCACTTTATCCTGCTCTCCTCTACTCAGTAAGTGTCATGTTTCTGAGCGAAGATAGCGCAGACCCTATCATAAAGTCAAGAAGAGAATTGCAGCCGAGTGTGGGGAAGAATAATAAGTAATTTACTAGAAAGTATAAATATATTATTTACTAATTGTGGAAACTCATTTTGTAAGGGTTTGTGCTTTGCAAAAGATCATGGTTAAGGTCCGGTTTCACCTTTCATCAAGGGGTAAAAACAGCCATAGTTTCAGACATGGGTCCGAAACTATATTAATAGGCATACATTGAAAAGGGAATGACATTATTTGCGTCAACTTACCAAGGAGCCATCCACCGGAGAATTCTCCAGACTCAAACCGACGGTACAATCCAGATCATCGCAAGATGTACGCATCATGGGATGAGCCTGGAAACCCGGCAAGGACGCTAAGAAACTGCATGTTTGGGGCCACCACTGCTTGGACATTCAGTGAGTGGCCCATTTTGCGGTTCCTGGGAAAAATGAAAAAAAAAAAATTTGTAAGGCTAGGTAAATTACTCAAACAATAACTCCTAACATCCTCCAAAAAACATGTTGGCCAATACAAATAACACTAACTAAGTACCTAACTTTTCGGCCTACAAAGGATATGTATGTTGGATCAACTAAATATTAACTTTCACATGACAAATTAAGGTCCACATGCAAATGTTTTGCTTTGGGCTACATGAAAAACATTGATGACGATAAATCCGGCCAAATATATCACATGAACAATTTACAAGGAGGGATTAACATATATACAGTGTAAGCTATTTCACAGGGACTATTTACAAGGAGGGATTAACAGATATACAGTGTAAGCTATTTCACAGGGACTATTTACAAGGAGGGATTAACAGATATTTAAAATACCATTTATGTCAACTATATAAAAAAATGACTGATTGAACTTGCCTATAGATGTACTCGTCGGCTGCCGGAGGGACTAAGGCAACGTGGGTGCAATCAATGGCACCCATGACATTGGACATGTCGGCGATATTATAAAATGCCAGCTTAAGCTCGTTTCAGGCTACCATGTTGTCAGAAAAAAAAAATTATTTCTGACTAATGGTAGTCATGCCTTCCAAAAACTTGGATAGCGCGCAGATCAGCGTAGGCTGGGAGATCCCCATGGAGAGGGCACCCAGCCTCTGGAACAAGCCGTTTGCCAAACATTGCAGGCAGCGAAGCATCTTGGTCATACCTGAAATTGCTTGCCCCTTCCATGGCCGCAGCTCACTATACAATTTATGGAGGGAAGCACGATTAAGTCTGGTCAGCTCGAACAGCTCAACGTCATGCATGCCACCGATATGCATGCGTTGCCGGTGCAATCTGGTCTCGGACATGCTGACACATTCAATTCCCATTAGCTGGAGCTCGTGATGCTCCTCCACAAAGGCACACAACTGGTTCATTGCAAGGGTATCCGAGGTAAAAATGGTCCCGTAAGGGGATCGCAAATGAAACGGTTTTATAGGGTGGTGGTCCCTCGGCAATCAGCTCTCTGAATGAGACGCAAGCTCATTGCAATAACGTAAGTTATCTGAACGAACGTAAAATATCAGATTTTGATGAGAAAATCATCCGAACTCTTCGAAAGCGCATATACGCATTAGCCCGAATGTTCGTACGAATGAAAAATGAACAAAAAAAACTAATAAAATGACAAACACACACAAAAACTTTCACAGACAGCTACGAAAGTCCAGACGAATATGCATCGGAATCGAGCCTATTATTCTCTTTGAAAGAGTTCAACGTGGCCAAATATTTTAGCACACTTGGTCATGTGGTATCCCTAACATAACTACATCTCTAAACACATGGGCATGGCACCTAAATGTTGGATATTTGCAGACAACAGAAGATACCCTACTGTTAGAGAGAAACATGTACTATGCAAACACTTTTAAAATTAAATACAATAATGAATGGGAGGAGATGTTGGACTGAGGGCCAGGGAGGGCTGTGAGCAGAAGCAGTGGTGCATCTGCTCCCCTATTAGGCCCAGCAGAGCCCAACTCTGAGAGGCCACCCTCATCCCTCTCACTCCCAGAACCCCCAGGGAATGTGGTGGAGTCCATTACCTCCTCCACACCTGGACTCCCCATTTGAGAGTGGCCCCAGGATAGGCAGACTCTGCAGAGTCCGCATCAGAGGAGCTGAGGCACCACAACACACCTGCACACTCCACTGGGAGTTCCACTTTCTCATCCCCTTCTTCCCCTGGGTCCTCGACTTGGACACGTTGAGAGGGCCCCTCCCCCACTGACTCATCCGAATCCCCAACTCTAATGTGGGGGATATAGTAACAAATTAAACAACAAACACAAAACAAGAAATGTGGAAGCTGAATTTACATGCAATTTGAAGAAGACATAAAAAAACACTTAAGTTAAAAAAAAAAAGATGTCCCACAAAAAAAATACCTTTAATATCTGCCCTTTGATCCTATGATCAATCTCTTCTTCTTGTCCCCTTACTCCTCTGTGAAACTGGAAGACGCGTTGGGGAAATGGGACACATTGCGTCTTGCTGGAGACATTTCAACTCCTCAGAGGAAAACCGGAAGTGCATAAAGCGAAACCATTCACATATGTGTAGAAGCCAGTGTCTCTGTATAAATTTCATGAAAAAAAAATATTACTGAATTTAGGAGATTTTTCTGATGGGAAATAGAAGGATCTCGTCGGAGACTAAAACATTTTGCGAAAAGGTACATGAAAAATCGTTCACATACAATATCACAAACAAACATAGTGATAATGATACATGTATTATTTGCAATATTCAATAGTTTTATAATTTAACCCTTCTAGTGCCAGCTATGTGAGTCTCACGTAGCAGCCTCTACTCCACTTAAGTGCCAGCTACGTGAGACTCACTTAGCTGACTTTAAACTCCCACAGAATAAAAAATATAAAAGTTGAAAACTCACCTGACCCCTCGTTAGATTAGGCCGGGTCTTCTCTTCACCTGGGGGCCATCCGATCCCCCCTGAGGCTCTTCTGTCTTTAGGAGGGTGCCCAAAACCCCCCCTGCTTTGGCTGCTGGCACAATAAACTGTAAAGAAAAAAAAAATGACATTTACTCACCTGCAGCCGCGATCCCTCCTGCGAGGTCTCCTCTTCACCGGGGGGGGGGGCTCCGATCACCCCCCTGGCTTTTCTGCTTCAGGGGAGAGCCTGACAGGCCTCTCCCCCTCCTCTACCGACGGGTGCTGCCATCTTGCCGCTAAGCCTCGCCCCTTTGGGGGCGGGGCTTATGATGTCACTCACCGGGTGTCGTCCTGGCTCCCGACTGTTGTTCATTCAGATGAGATCATGCTGGCCACAGGAGCAGAGGGGCAGGTGATCAGATCATCACCTGCCCCTCTGCTACTGTAGCCAGCATGATCGCATCTGTCATCACATCGAGGGACACAGGAGCTGACGATCGGAGGTGAGTAAAGTTAAAAAAAAGTTTTTATTTTTTAATAAAAGTTATTTTTAATTATGTGTCTTTGTGAACCCTTTGTGAACTGGTAAGGGATCCATGAGATCCCTATACCAGTTCACAAGGCTGGGGGCTGACAAGTCACCTGCAGCTAGTGGGTGACTTGCCATTAACCCCTGACACCCCAATTACCTGCCTCCCCAAAGCCCAGGGGGGGCCGAAGAGCCCGTGCCCACACAGGGTATGTGGGCATGTAGGCTTCAGGGTGGGGGGCCACAAAAGCTGGCCCCTGCACCCTGTTCCTACAAGCCCCCATAGTTGGTCCCGGGCTGGTTATGACAGGTAGGGGGGACCCTATGTCATTTTTTGGGGATTTTTAAGGGTTAGGGTTAGCCTAACCCTAACCCCTAAAATTCCAAAAAATGGGGTCCTCCCCTGGGAGGGGGGACCCTATGTCATTTTTTTTAATTAACCCCTTAACGCCCAGCAGCTATAAAAGGCTTCCAGCAGCAGCAGGAGAGCAGAAGCCAGATTGATCAAATAAAATATTTTTTTCTCCATGTGTCTGTGTGTTTTTTTTACACTTAACCCCTTGTGAACTGGTCAGGGACTCATGAGACCCCTATACCAGTTCACAAGGCTGTTGCTAGCGGGTGACTTGCCATTAACCCCCGGCACCCTCAATTACCTGCCTCCCCAAAGCCCAGGGGGGTCAGAAGAGCCCGGCTCATGGAGCTTGTAGCCGGCAGGGCGGGGCGCCACCAAAACTGGCCTTTTCGCCCTGTTCCTACAAGCCCCCATAGCTGGTCCCGGGCTGGTTATGATGGGTAAGGAGAACCCCACGTCATTTTTTGGGGGGGATTTTTAAGGGTTATTAACCCTTAAAATTACCAAAAAATGTGGTCCCCCCAGGAGGGGGGACCCTATGTCATTTTTTTTTTATTTAACCCCTTATGTTTATAGTGTGGATAGTAGTATTTTATTTGTAAATGTTATAAAGTGCTCTTTTCAGTTTGGGGGATCTCCTGGGCAAGAATGGGGGGCTACCGATACATATGTGGTACCATTGTAATCAAAAAAAATGGGGCTTTCACGTGCAATATGTTTTTTATTAATAAAACAAATGTTTTATTTAAAATAAAGGAGACAATTGTCTAAAAAATATTATTTTATTAATTTTTTTGTTTTTTTACGCAAAAACATTTGAAAACAGTAGAAAACTTACAAACAAGACATTTCATGTTAAAGCCTAAACTCTGTTGCAAAATATATATATATATTTTCCTGGAAATTCTGGCAAAAATCACGGTTAAACATGGCGCAAAATGGGCAAAAATGACCTGTCAACAGAGGGTGACAAAATTTCAAGTAGGCTGTCAATTAAAAGGGTTAATAGTACCTATGCATGTTGGGTATTGTTCTGCTCAAGGGACCTTGCGCTTTCAGATTTAGCTTGTTTTTTCTTGTTTGCATATTGATATTTTAGGAAAACATGTTTTTTATTCTGCTTTTTAAAAAAAAATTTAAGGAAACCCTGTGCAACCTTCTTCAAGGGATTACTTCCAGAAAAATGAGCCCACTACAACAAGCTGGGTACGCTTAGAAAGCTTAACATGTGTACTTTCAGAGAATATATGGTTTGTGGGGGGTATTCCAAATGTAAAGGGTTGTTTTGGTTGAAAAATTGCAAGGTGCGCACTTTGTCTGCAGACCTGAAATTTTTAAGTAAAATTACCGTTACGCACATGCTTTACTTTGGGGTGTTTGCCAACTCTTCCCTTGACAGTAGCTATGCATGTTGGGTACCGTTCTGTTCGGGGGATGTTGCATTTTCAGATTTTATATGTTGTTTCTTGTTTGCATATAATTTTTTTAGGAAAATGTGGCTTTGATTCTTCTTTTTTATTCTTTTTTAGGGAAACTCTGTGCAACCAAAGAACAGATTGAGGGATTACTTCCACAAAACTACACTCACATAAACAAGCCTGGTATGCCTAGAAAGCTTGAGGCAAATTCTTCCAGAGAATATATATTTTGTGAGGGGTATTTCAAATGTAAAGGGTTGTTTTTCTAAAAAATCTGCAAGGTGCGCATAGCGCATATCGCAATTGTATTTTATCTGAAAATCTCCTAAAGCTCTGTTTCAGTTTGGGGGAGTCTCCTGGGCAGGAAAGGGTGTCTACCAATACATATGTGGCACCGCTGTAACCGGGAGAAATTGGGGTTTCACATGCAATTAGATTTTATTGAAAAACTTAAATTTTTTATTACAAAAAAACACTACAAATTGCAAAAAATAGATTTTTTTTATTTGTTTGCACATATTTCACCTAAAAGTATTGAGAATACACTAAAAAAAGGGCAAATAATACATTTCATGTTGAAGCACAGACTCTGCTTTAAATAACAATATATAATTTCCCTGGAAAATCACTGAAAATCGTTGAACATATGTAGCGCAAAATTGTGAAAAGTGGTCTGGCAACAAAGGGTGACAAAAATTCTAGGAAGGCTGGCACTTAAAGGGTTAAATAAAATGGATTCGATTAACAGATTAGTACCAAATAATTATCAAGCCTATTTATATTGAAAATATTATTAGACATTTTATTAAATAAATATAAATACATGACAAAACCAAGATATTCCTGTAGCAAAAATTGATAATACACATAAATGTCATGTAGACATAACAATAAAATTAATGATATTTTATAAGTATTAATAAATATAAATATATATAGACTATATCTATATTTTAATTATTATAGTGAAGAAATACTAAGGGCCTTATTTAAGAAGTGCTAACGGCAACTAGTAGCATGCAGCATCATGTGAATGGCAGGTGCAGTATATGAAAACTATATATATATATATATATATATATATATATATATATGTATGTCAAACTGGTGAGCGCCTCTGATAGCATCATGTAGTGCCACATGTATTATTAGCGGCAGTTAAGTGTAAAGCGCTCTATGTTCAGCAGCGCCATGTAGCACCTGTCGCTCTCTTGCGTTCTCCCATACAATTCAATGATATTTCATTTGTTTGTGTATAAACACAGTTTGTATAAACTCTTTCCCATTATTTTATCATATGATGATTGCTTTGACTCTCCTGGCCACCAACCAAAGACTCATATTGATATATTTTCATTTTTTTTTATTTTTTGTCAGAACTGTAGGACTGTTGCACTGCCATTGCAGTGTCTAAACAACATAATTCCATATGTTTTCGCTCTGTTGCTGGTGGGTATGTGTTCAGAAACACACATTTTTATATAGCGTCCAGCGCACCCAGTTTTCTTGCTCCGATGCTGGCTTTTTGATAATTTTTGTTAAATATGTGCTTCAGTGTCGAGCATCGGGCGCACTTAACTGGCGCTACTTATCGTTCGCTGGAGCGTTTCCTGGTGTTATATGTAGCATAGCCTTGAATGGTTTTCTCCTGGGCACTTGTGGTGCGGTGTGAAGTGATCTGCTTTCGGTTTCGCTTTAAGCATTTCCGTTTTTTCTCCTTGGGATCAATATGGCTCCCCCCAGACGCCGAGTGTGCCTCTTTCCCAGATCCTCCTCCAGTTCATTGGAGGGAGGTGTGGGAAAGAAGCGGTAGCGTGTTAACCCTCGGGTCAACGGAAACATTTCAAATATAACTGTATTTTTTTTTAAGTAACAAATATTTCCCTGTATGGTGCATGGCCTTCCTAATGTCTAACTTAAATGTGTATGTCATTTTCATCTGTTGCTTAGCGTTTTTTTTAATTTTTAGTAGCAGCATTACTGACTTTAGCATATTTTAATGTAAAAACAAATCTAATCATGTTTTGTTCTTCCACATGGATTGTGTTGATTAGGGTATATTTCATATCTTTTTGGTCCCTACATATTTAATTAATTTTCATATCTATTTTTAAGTTCCCACTTTTTTTTGTTTTTTGGATATATTTTTTCCCCACTTTTTTTTTTTTTTTTAAATAAAACGGATGTTAATATTTTATTATTGCATTTAATTTAATTTATTGTACTATGCATTTTGTGAAATCATTTGTGTGTAGTATTTTTTTTTTCATTTGTGTGCATTTAGGATTTCTGTGTCAATTAGGTGGTGAAGTCCACAGTCTTCTGGCCCTTTAATGTCAATCTGCGCCCAGAGGTAGTCTGATTTTAAGCGCCCGAAGGGCTCTATCAGCTGTATGATGCCTATGTATCTGGTAAGTAGTGTATACAACCAAAACTCTTTCTTTTGTCCTCTTCAACCTGCTGTATTTATTGATGCATTTTCTGTTTTTCTTTTATGTCTCCACAGATAAGCGGCCTCCCCTGGGAAAGCATGGGAAGGGGCCCTCTCGATGTGCTCAAGTTAATGACCCAGGGAAGGAAGGGGACCAGGAAGTGGTGTCCCCAGTGGAGTGTTATGGTAATGTTGGGGTGGTATGTGTCCTCAGCTCCTCTGAAGAGGCATTGGCGGAGTCTGGCTACCGCTGGGGCCATTCTCAAGTGGGGAGTCCTGAGATGGTGGAGGTGAGGGACTCCTCCACGCTCCCTGAGGGGTCTGGGAGTGAGAGGTTGAGGGAGTGGGAAGCTGGCCCCTCAGAGTTTGGCTATGTTGGGCCTAAAAGGAGGAGTAGAGGTTCCTCTGCTTTGGCTCACAGCCCTCCCTGAATTGAGTCCAACACCTTGTCCCCCGGTGAGGTACAATAATACTATTTGTATAGTCATTTGCTAAAGTCTAGTGTGTAAATGTTTTTTCCTTGCGGTTTCAGGGCATCATACAGACCACACCACCTCCACACCCCTTGACCAAGGTGCACCCCTTCATGTTTTAGGTAATCTTTGTTTAATTTAAAATAACCACCTCTATGCATCCTGTGTTTTCAGGCTTTATCAACAGGTCATTATTTCACATGCACTTGTGTGTGGAATAGCCCATGTAGTCTCTAGAGCATTTGTCAGAAAATCTGAAACATTTAGCTGCCTGCCTCACGTGTTTTCACATATTGTTAGATTATGCTGGGCACGCGGCTAAGTGTGGTCAAACATTTGACCACATCTAACTCCTTCATAGACAATATAATTTGAATATGTATTTAAACTTTTAATTGCTAGTTCATATATTTGGATATGTTTATAATTTTCACCATTACCCGAGGGCATCCACTAAGGTTAGAGGAAAGGTGCTTTTTCCACCGACATAGGAGGGGATTCTTCTCTATAAGAGCAGTGAGACTATGGAACTTGCTACCAGAGGATGTAGTAATGAAGGATACAGTAAAAATGTTCAAAAGTGGCCTGGATGCCTTCCTGGCATGTAATAAAATTTCCAGCTATGGCTATTAGAACACTGGAAGGAGATAAACAGGCTGAACTCGATGGACTAAAGTCCACATACTATGCTACGAGCAGGCTGGCTCATAAATAGCGCCAGGTACCGACAGATGAGCGTCTGTAGTGAGACTTTGAGAGCGACCACTAGTAGTCGCTGTGCTCAGCCATGGTTTGCTATTTCAGAGCGTCTCAGTCGCTGGCCGGCATTAATGAATATATTTGGTGAAGTCGCTCTAACACCAGTACAGCGCTGTATGGGAGGGAACGGTAGCGCCAGCTCAGTGCAACCGACTCACACAATATTCATCAAAAAAATAGCCCCACACAGAGTCCGCGCTCAAAATCGGGTAGTTGTAGCCCAGAGCGCCAGACGCTGTGTGATTAAAGTCTGTTTTTGAACATGTGTCCACTAGTAACAAAGCGAAAACACATGGGATTACATTGTTATTACATTGTTACATGAACAATTTAATACCAGACATGTAAGGACAATTCTGCATAAAAATATTATAAATCAAAAAAGTTTTCAAAATTGACTTTAAATAGGCCAGGAGAGGTCACACAATTATTTGATCATTTAAAAAAAAAACCCTGTTTAAAGTGAAGAAAAGTATTGTCCATTGAAATGTATGGGAGAGTGACAGGCAGCGAACGCCGGCGCTCTGCTCTGAGCCTTGGGTAATGACGAATCGTACGCTACATGCCATTGTTCCAGTCGCTCACCATTATCGGCTTCATAAATGTGGAATAGTGTGCCGTGCCTGGCGTTCACCTGCCGCTACCTGCCGCTTACAAGGCACTACCTGCTGCTATACCTTCATGAATAAAGCCCTATGTTACTATTCACACATATGTTGCTGTCCAGCCACCAGCATAATCTTTCCCCCATCAGTCTCAAGGAGGGTCCAGTAACATGGGCCAATGCCAGACCTGTGATAGTGAGTGAAGGGATGTGTGTCATTAACCTTGTAAACATGCATATGTATGTGGCCATTACCAGGTACCTGTGTTACTCCCAGTTTACAGTTGCCAATCAGGCCTATAGAGGCATTTTTAGACCCACTCAATCATACTTTGGTCACACCAAGCACATTTTCTTCCCCTGTTAATGTAACAATAGCAAGCATTCTCAATCCACAAGTTGGTTTTCTCCTTTCATTGCTGCTAGGACATTCCTGGGCCATTTGTCACCCAGTATTAGCAATATGGTCCATTGTAACATAAACATTTATTGTCTAAAAATACGTTGTTGAACTTCCCTCTGTTGGGATTGGCCACTTCAATCACTAACTTATTAATCATGTCAAGTAGGGCTGTAATTAATTTTTGCCTTATACGATGCACTCATTTTTTAACAAAAGTGGGTGGAAAATGTCAGTGCATCTTATTGGTGGCATGTTAAAAAATAAAACAAAAAAAAGTGTTCCAATAATTAGACCGCTCCATGGACAGCCGAGAAGTTGGCGGATGGCAGTGTCAATGAAGGATGTCCCCGCTCCGGCCACCCCTCGGGCTGGCGTGCGCTGACACCCAAGAGGCAGCGACTGTGGTGAAAGTCAGAGTGGGGACTGCGTTCATGTAAGTATTTTTTATTTTTATTAATTGTTATTTATTTCAGCAACATTTCTTATGTGAATGGGAGGAGGGAATACCACACTGCCTATATAGTGAATGGGATAGGGGGATGGCACACTGCCTATGGAGAATGGGGTGGGGGGGGAATTCCATACTGCCTGTAATGGGGTGTTTTAGCACAACATTTGTTGTATAATGTATTTTAAATTATTTTGGGCCTCAAAATCCTAGGTGTGTCTTATAGGCAAAAATATAAATTATATTTATTTGTGGTTATGAACAAATACTATGGTGTTTTTTTGGCATGTCCCCACTGGTAATTGTGATTCCTAATCACAAAGTATTTTCTGTGTACAAACATGTGACAAAACATTTGACACTACATACATGTTAATGACATGAGACCATGTGTTCCACCAAAAAATGTTATTGCCTAAACTCAGGCACATGTTAGTGCAATATATACATAAAACTAACATTTACATTAACTCCTTTTCACCCACTCTATCATTTTGGCCATTTTGAGGCAGGTACATGGCTTGGGAAGAAACATTTGGCTGAAAATAATTTATGGTTGGAGTTATTTCACTTTGTTGTAGTGTTGTGTTTTGCCCTTATGATGGTCCAATAAGTGCCAGAAAAAAACATTTTGCTGTTGCACATTGTGCTGTAGGACCTTCAGCAAGTCTGCCATTTGTCAACGACTGTCTTGTAAAGCCACCATAATTTCACCATGTTGCTCCTGTATCCGGACAGCCTCTTGTGCCCTAGGATACAGGATTCTTGAATGACGTGTAGTTTATCTATTGTTGCATGTGGTTGCTGTCTTGAGTAAGCTTGTAACATTTGAGTACCCAGCATATACAGCTGGGCATTACTGGGTCCTTTTTGCTGATCAGCACCAACAAACAATGGTGGCTATCAAATTAAAAATTGAATACATAAATAAACAACATATTGTTAACACCTCACACACATTGTGTAATTATAGCAACACAATCTGAAAATGCAGCAGGATGTTTGATGCCTAACACACACTCCAATAAAATTACATTGTGGGTTCCCTTTGACATAGGCTAGCTGACCCCCAGTAGATTATATAAACATAATGGCCATCGACAAAATGCTTTGACTCATCACAGGAATATCGGAGTGAAGTGCTACAACCCCTTCAAACTTACAGAGATCCCTAACACTTTCAGATTGTGCTGGACTTTTAATACATGTGAAGTTGGTAATGTCTGCACTGTGGCATAGAAACACAAAAACTAAAATGAGAGGATTTGTAGAGATCAATATTTATATTCAAAGACTACCATTCAAAACTTTAACACATCAGAAAACCAACTTTCAACGATTATCAGAAAATACAAGACTAAGCAAGGTCATGCCGTGTGCATGTCAAGGTGCATGCAGGTCTTTAGATGTTTGGTGTGTGTAGTGTAAATCAATGGACTTTGACATTAACACTCATTGCAAAATACACTTCATGTCATGAAGGACACCAGTAACTCTTCAAGCCTAGATATTCATTGAACACAAACAATAACATTTGCCAAAAAGTGATTGTTGGTTACCATAATTATGGCTTGTTGAAGTGTTTGTTTTACCTGTGGGTCCTCCTACCAATAACTCACATATACAATGGACATCAACAACAATGTGAATATAGGTTGTTGGTTATCTGTACATACAGAAATAAGGACAGCCCCTTTCACTATCTACTTACCAAGAGCCTCCTGTTGGAACAATAGGTTTGATTCAGAGCCCCTTTCTCACCTTTTTTTTTGCGTGAATATTTCCATTCTCGTTAATTTTTTCCCCTCGACTGATTCAGCAAAGCCTTTTTTCTGCGAGAACTTTAGTGTGAAATGTTTTCATTTTTGCATGATTTTTCGTTTGGTAGCAAGACCTCCATAAAAAAGATGAGAAAAGGGCTCTGAATCAACCCTAATGTGCAGATGATGTAGATGGCAGACTGTTGTCTAAAAAACAGAGATGGATAACCACAAGGTAACAAACACACACAGATATTAAGGATCAGCATCAATCTCAGTACAGGGATATAACAACACTTTTCATGCCCACACAGAAAGTACTTACAATCAGACTCAGGTTGGCTGCACAAAGGATGTGGTGGATGTTGAGGTTGGCATAATGCAGCCTATTAATAACAACATAAAAAGGTTACACATAACAAATGCTACTTTAATAACGAGTGTTATATATATGTATACAATAGCAACCCAAGGAATGGATTCCTCTTACATTGCTGGTCATTTGGGCATGAAGTAAGTTGGCTTGATGCTGAGGAGGTAGACATCATGTGCACCATGTGCATTGAAAAACAGAAAAAAATAGCACTATGAAGAACCATCACTATTTGTTTGTATTGTTAACTACAAATAGACAATGCAGGACTCAGTGGACACTTACCAAGGACATCTGATCAGAACTTGTGGATGGGTTTATGGAAAATTGGTGACTACCGGTGGCTCCTACCTTACATTACTTGAGTGTTTTCTTTTGGCACTTCAACTTGATCATCCACATCAGATTCGCATACCATGCTGCCTCTGCAGGTGGACAAACATCAACTGCCACTTAGCAACCAAGACATTCAAGGAAGGAGTGTGACCTAGAGAAAGCTAAATGACAAGCATTTACCTTCTACCAAGGCTGTAGTGTCATCCCCAGCATCTACAGCCTCCAAGTATTTTTGGCTTCAACATCTCTTCACATGGACGATAGGAAATCTTTGACCACTCCTTTTCACCATGCTCAATCATCAGACCGGACTTGCACTGCTCGTATATGCTTGCATATAGATTAGGTAATCTGCTATTGACTGTCAGATCTTTGTTCGCTCATGCTTATTGAGGCCCCGACTCTGTAGCCCATATAGCAATGACCACTTCTCGTATATGCTTGCATATAGATTAGGTAATCTGCTATTGACTGTCAAGGATACTACAGCGTCACTTGTCCAGTGCCAAAGCTAGGTTATGGCACCAGACACCCGTTTGCAGCGGACACTCTAAGCGCTGCTACATAGACACACAAATGGCAATACATGCCAGCCTCCCCACCTTAATAAAATTCAGTACTAATAGGGGAAACAAGTTTACACTGTCTTATTCAGAATAAAATAAAACCCTAAAAATAAAATAATATCCTCATATGTTAATGATACTAATTCAAGTTTGTGCATAAAAGCACATCAAAACGTGAATTTAGACCTAATGGTATTCTAGTATTCAGTACAAAATTTACCTTGATTTCTTAGTCAAGATCAATATCCTCAAATTTCCCCCTCATTTTCCTTTAGTCACTTTCTCTATGATCTGTCCTGTCGCCATGCTAGAATGGCTTTGTAGGAAGTGTTTTGCTACATGGGAGATATTTGTCCAATATTGTTTATTTAAATCTCCCATGTGTTCCATCATTCTGTTTTACACGCTCTAATCGTACAACCTACATATTGTAACTTACATAAATGACAAGAAATAAGATACACTACCAATTTGGTTTCACAGTTCATAAAGCTGTTAATTGTATATTGTTTGTTAGTAGTAAAGGAGACAAAACTCCTGAATCAATATATTTACCCTTTCTGGTAGAATGCTGGGAGAAAGAATGCTACTCAGATTGGAGGCTCTTTTTGGAGCCATATTAATGTCCCCTTTAATAGTAGGCCCCCGTTTCACATCTGAAGCAAATATAGATACATTAAGTTTGATGATATCACCAGTTTATTTAAATTGAGCACTATATGTCTATATGTAAGATACCCTGTCTTCTTGATCTGTCTTGCTTTTCATTCTGGGCATTAACATATCCTGTCCTGATTTGTTTGTGCATGATTAGGTATCCATGATGAATAGCCTCATTTCCTCAGTCTATCCAATGTTTGTTGTTGATGAACTATATATGCACCTTCTTCTGTGCAGTTTCTTTTCAATCTCAGTAGTTCTCCAGTAGGTATAGCTTTGATGGTGTGAGCTGGATCATATGGAGGATACAATTACCTGCTGTAGGTTTGTGGTAGTTAGATAAAATAATTTTACCATTCTTAATAGTCAAATTTACATTGTTATGATTCATATAATGTACAGATTCCTGAAATATTTCTGTTGTATCAGTAACAATGAGATTGTCTAAGAAATAAAGAAATAAATATATTCTCTAAAAGATTAACATTTCCAAAATGTAAATTTCCTCCCTCCAACCAACATATAAGTTTGCTAGTAAAGGTGATATAGGTGAGCCCAAATACGCTCCCAACTTTTGTAAAAAAATAACAGGAATCAAAAAGAAAATGATTATGGCTTAGCAGAAATTCAGTTGCCATTAAAAATAAATTAAACAACATCTTTCGAATAAATGGTATATATTTTTAAATGTAACAGCTGTAATGGCTAAAGGTTGAGGTATAAAAGAATACAAGGATGTAATATCCATAGTGCAAAGCATTTCTCCATCCAGACACACTATCGGTTTAAGTACTTAAAGGATATGTTATGATCATTAGTAAATCCCGGAAAACTTTTTACTAGTGGCTGAAGTCTTAGGTCCATCCACTGTGCCAGCCTCTCACCAAGACTCCCAATACCAGCCACAATAGGTCTACCTGTTGGTGGTCTGGTATACTGATGGATTTTAGGGTGAAAGACTGGCTAAGTGGGGGACAAAACCTCCATCCAGCTAGTTTCTTTGGAAGTTAAAACATCATACTAAAACCTTCATCTATAAGGGCAAACATAACTTTCTGGTATTCATTAATCCTTTAAGTGCCAGCCTACTTGGAGTTTTTGTCACTCCCTGTTGCCAGACCATTTTGCACTATTTTGCGCTCCCCAAGTTCAAATGTGATTTTTGAATGGATTTCCAGGGATTTCCCAGGAAAATTATATATTGTTTTTTATCAGCAGAGTCTGGGCTTTAACATGAAATGTCTTGTTTGTCATTTTTTAGGTGTATTCTCAATATTTTTGGGTGAAATATGTGCAAAAAAAAAAAATATATATATATTTTTTACAATTTGTATTTTTTTTTGTAATAAAAAATGTAAGTTTGTCAATAAAATCTTATTGCGTGTGAAATCCCAATTTCTCCCGGTTACAGCGGTACCACATATGTATAGGTAGACACCCTTTCCTGCCCAGGAGACTCCCCCAAACTGAAACAGTGTTTTAGGGGATTTTCAGATAAAATACAACTATGCTACGCAATATGCGCACCTTGCAGTTTTTCCAGAAAAACAACCCTTTACATTTGAAATACCCCCAACAAACTATAGATTCTCTGGAAGTACACACCTCAGGCTTTCTAGGCGTACCAGGCTTGTTGATGTGGCCATAGTTTTCTGGAAGTAATCCCTCAATGGATTCTTTGGTTACAAAGAGTTTCCCTAAAAAAAGGATAAAAAAGCAGAATCAAAGCCACATTTTCCTAAAAAAACTGTATACAAACAAGTAAAAACAAGTTTAAGCTGAAAACGCAACATCCCCCGAACAGAACAACACCCAACATGCATAGGTTCTGTCAAGGGAAGAGTTGCCAAACACCCCAAAGTAAAGCATGTGCGTAACGGTAATTTTACTTGAAAATTTCAGCTCTGCAGACAAAGTGCGCACCTTGCGATTTTTCAACCAAAACAACCCTTGACATTTGGAATATCCCCCATAAACCATATATTCCCTGAAAGTACACACGTTAAGCTTTCTAAGGGTACCCAGCTTGTTCTAGTGGGCTCATCTTTCTGGAATTATTACCTCAAAGAATTCTTTGTTTGCGCAGGGTTTCCCTAAAAAATGTATAAAAAAGCTGAATAAAAAACACCTTTTCCTAAAATATAAATATGCAAACCAGAAAAAACAAGCTAAGTCTGAAAGCGCAAGATCCCCCGAACAGAACAATACCCAACATGCATAGGTACTATTAACCCTTTTAATTGCCAGCCTACTTGAGATTTTGTCACCCTCTGTTGACAGGCCATTTTTCACCATTTTGCGTCATGTTTTGCACCATGTTTTGCGTCATTTTTGCTGGAACTTTCAGGAAAATTATATATATTTTTTTTTGCAGCAGAGTTTAGGCTTTAACATGAAATGTCTTGTTTGTAAATTTTATTTTTTTTTTTTACAATATTATTAAGTAAAAAAAAAAAATAAATAAATAAAATTTTTTTTTTAGAAAATTGACTCCTTTATTTTAAATAAAAAATTTATTTTATTAAGGAAAAGCATATTGCATGTGAAAGCCCCATTTCTACCGATTAGAACGGTACCACATATTTATCGGTAGCCCCCTGTTCCTGCCCAGGAGACCCCTCTAACTGAAACAAGTACTTTATAACATTCACAAATAAAATACAAATACCATCCACACTACAAAGGGTTAAATCGAGAAAAAAAATTACATAGGGTCCCCCCTCCCAGGGGAGGGGGACCCCATTTTTTTTTTTATTTTTAAGGGTTAAAAATCCTTAAAAATCAAAAAAAAATTGACGTGGGGTCCCCCTTACCCAAAGTAACCAGCCCGGGACCAGCTATGCAGGGCTTGTAGGAACAGGGCGCAGGGGCCAGCTTTTGTGGCCCCTGGCCCTGCAGGCTACAAGCCCGCATAGCCCGTGGGCCCGGGCTCTTCTGCCCCCCCCCCTGGCCTTTGGGGAGGCAGGTAATGGGGATGCCGGGGGTTAATGGCAAGTCACCCGCTACCGCAGGTGACTTGCCATCCCCCCAGCCTTGTGAACTGGTATAGGGGTCATGGACCCCTTACCAGTTCACAAGGGGTTAAATGTAAAAAAAAACACAGACACACACAGAGAAAAAAATATTTTATTATTTTTTTTTTTTTTTTTTATACTTACCTCCCATCCATCCTGGAGCACACTGTCCCTCGGTGATCACTGGCTTCTGCTCACTCGCTAGAAGCCTTTTATAGCTGCTGGATGACAGAACACAAAGGGTTAATCAAAAAAAAAAATTAAATAGGGTCCCCCCTCCCAGGGGAGGGGAACCCCATTTTTTTTTTATTTTTAAGGGTTAAAAACCCTTAAAAATAAAAAAAAAATTTACATGGGTTCCCCGATACCCAAAGTAACCAGCCCGGGACCAGCTATGCAGGGCTTGTAGGAACAGGGCGCATGGGCCAGCTTTTGTGGCTCCTGGCCCTGCAGGCTACAAGCCCGCATAGCCCTTGGGCCCGGGCTCTTCTGCCCCCCCCCGGCCTTTGGGGAGGCAGGTAATGGGGGTAATGGGGATGCCGGGGGTTAATGGCAAGTCACCCGCTACCGCAGGTGACTTGCCATCCCCCCAGCCTTGTGAACTGGTATAGGGGTCATGGACCCCTTACCAGTTCACAAGGGGTTAAATGTAAAAAAAAACACAGACACACACACAGAAAAAAATATTTTATTATTTTTTTTTTTTTTTTTTATACTTACCTCCCATCCATCCTGGAGCACACTGTCCCTCGGTGATCACTGGCTTCTGCTCACTCGCTAGAAGCCTTTTATAGCTGCTGGATGACAGAACACAAAGGGTTAATCAAAAAAAAAAATTAAATAGGGTCCCCCCTCCCAGGGGAGGGGAACCCCATTTTTTTTTTATTTTTAAGGGTTAAAAACCCTTAAAAATAAAAAAAAAATTTACATGGGTTCCCCGATACCCAAAGTAACCAGCCCGGGACCAGCTATGCAGGGCTTGTAGGAACAGGGCGCATGGGCCAGCTTTTGTGGCTCCTGGCCCTGCAGGCTACAAGCCCGCATAGCCCTTGGGCCCGGGCTCTTCTGCCCCCCCCCGGCCTTTGGGGAGGCAGGTAATGGGGGTGCCGGGGGTTAATGGCAAGTCACCCACTAGCGCAGGTGACTTGCCATCCCCCTAGCCTTGTGAACTGGTATAGGGGTCATGGTAAATAATCACACAGACACATAAGAAAAAAAATCTCGCCTGACACCCGCCCTGCTCCGATCACCACCGGCATCTGACAGATGCCGGAGCTCGGAGGGGGTATAGGAGGAGCGGGATGATGTCATCCCGCTCCTCCCACAATGGGCGGGGCTAGGAGGCCGCCATTACTAGAGGGAAGAGGGTCCTCACCTGAAGCCTGCGCAGCCCAGGGGGGGGATCGGACCCCCCCCCCCCCCGGTGAAGAGGAGACCCGACAGAAGGCTCGGGCGCGGAGGTGAGTAAATGACAGTTTGTTATTTTTTTTTTTTTCACAGCGCCGATGTCAGCGCTGGAAACGGGGGGGGGCGGCTGGTTTCGGGCCCCCTCCTGAAGACGGAGGATGACGGGGGGGGGGGCAAGAAAATATGTAATTGTTCTGGAAATTCATGCAAAAATCGCAGTTAAACATAGAGCAAAATGGTGAAAAAATCTCAAGTAGGCTGGCAGTTAAAAGGGCTAAAAGTACCTATGCATGTTGGGTATTGTTCTGTTCAGGGGATCTTGCACTTTTAGATTTAGGTTGTTTTTTCTTTATAGCATATTGATATTTTAGGAAAATGTATTTTATATTTTGCTTTTTATACATTTTTTAGGGAAACCCTGTGCAACCAAAGAATTATTCAAGGGATTAGTTCCAGAAAGATGAAGCCACTACAATTAGCTGGGTACTGGGTACTATATAGTTAAAGATATATTCTGGAAGGCTCTCCACTTCATGTGAGGAATACTATAACTTATATTCTCCAGGTAAGATGGAAAATACCAATGGGGTAAATATATTCTCCATATTGTACTGTATATTTATCTGTAATATATTTTCCAATCAGGCTAGTTTTTCTTTACGTGATTGTGTTTATACCTGTCTCCTAAATATTTGGTATAATAGATAATATGCTTGGGAAAAATTGTGTCTTGCTTTGTTCCATGAACCCTTTAAATGCCAGCCACGTAAAATTTACGTGGTTGCCTCTCCGTCACTTAAGTGCCAGCCACGTAAAATTTATGTGCCTGGCATTTACCCCTGCTAGTGGGCAAAAAAAAAAAAAATACTCACCTGACTCCTCGTTGGATCCGGCCGGGTCTCCTCTTTAATTTGGTGCCATCCGATCCCCCGTGGGGGGTCGGATGGCTCCAGGAGAGCCCCCGGAATAGGCCGCCCCCCGCTTCTGCAGCAGCAGCTGCTAACTGTAAAAAAAAATAAAAATAAAAATGACATTCACTTACTTCCATGTGCGCTGGCTCCCGCTGTCCCTCCTCTTCACCTGGGGGGCCTCTGATCCCCCCCCCCAGGACTTACCGATCTTCAGGAGAGAGCCCGGGAGGCTCTCTCCTCCTCGATGGTGGTGGGGCTATGACGTCATCTCGCTCCGTCTCCCCACCGAGCCCCGCCCCTTTTGGGGGCAAGGCTATGACGTCATCCCGGTCCCGATCACCGGCTTCAGCTCTTTCAGCTGTCAGATGCCGGTGATCGGTGCCGGTGAAGGAGGTGGCAGGAGATCCTCTGATCTCCTGCCTCCCCCTTCTCTGGATGCCGATCACCGGCATCTGTCATCAGAGCGGCGCGGGACAAAGGAGCTTACAATCGGAGGTAAGTACAGTAAAATTTTTTTTTTTTTTTATACATTTTTTAGGGAAACCCTGCACAACCAAAGAGTTCTTTGAGGGATTAATTCCAGAAAGATGAGCCCACTACAACAAGCTGGGTACGCTTTGAAAGCTTAACATGTGTACTTTCAGGGAATATATGGTTTATGGGGGATATTCCAAATGTAAAGGGTTGTTTTGGTTGAAAAATCCCAAGGTGCGCACTTTGTCTGCAGAGCTGAAATTTTCAAGAAAAATTACCGTTATGCTCATGCTTTACTTTGGGGTGTTTGGCAACTCTTCCCTTGACAGAACCTATGCATGTTGGGTATCGTTCTGTTCGGAGGGTGTTGCTTTTTCAGATTATACTTGTTTTTTCTTGTTTATATATAGTTTTTTTAGGAAAATGTGGCTTTGATTCTGCTTTTTTATCCTTTTTTTTAGGGAAACTCTTTGCAACCAAAGAATACATTGAGGGATTACTTCTAGAAAACTGTGGCCACATCAACAAGCCTGGTACAAATAGAAAGCCTGAGGTGTGTACTTCCAGAGAATATATAGTTTGTTGGGGGTATTTCAAATGTAAAGGGTTGTTTTTCTGGAAAAACTGCAGGGTGCGCATAGCGCATATCACAGTTGTATTTTTTCTGAAAATCCCCTAAAGCTCTGTTTCAGTTTGGGGGAGTCTCCTGGGCAGGAAAGGGTGTCTACCTATACATATGTGGTACCGCTGTAACTGTGAGAAATTGGGGTTTCACACGCAATAAGATTTTATTGACAAACTTACATTTTTTATTACAAAAAAACACTACAAATTGTAAAAAAAATTTCTTTTTTTTTGTGCGCACATTTTTCGCCAAAAAATGACAAACAAGACATTTCATGTTAAAGCTCAGACTCTGCTGAAAAAAACAATATATCATTTTCCTGGGAAATCCCTGGAAATCCCTTCAAAAATCACATTTGAACATGGGGAGCGCAAAATAGTGCAAAATGGTCTGGCAACAGAGTGTGACAAAAACTCCAGGTAGGCTGGCAGCGAAAGGGTTAAACCATTTTTGGCTTTTTTGATATGACTGACATGTATCTTTGCTTTCTAAAGAAACCTGGTCTAAATATCAATCTTCCCAGATAACCTGTCTTCATTTATGACATCATCTGCCAATCATAATAATTTTTTAAAACATTTTTAATTTGCTCTAAATGATTTCAATCTTATTTAGCCAAATCTTTTTCTATTTACATTGTAACTGGACTGGACTGGACTGGACGATTAAAACATTTCCATTTATCCCGGTAACATTTTTTGAGTTGGATTCTGAGCTCTTCTTGAAATGTATTTATTTAATATAACACAGAATGAAATGCTTTGCTTTTTTGTTTCCATATCCATTTTTATTTGATTTACTGGTCAGTCATAAAAACATTATGTAAATTGCAATTGCTTTACTAAAATGTTGATAGCTTCCTCGAATATCCTAGTCTGCAAAGCACATGAGTGATTAAGTAAATGGGAGAAAAGTGAATAAATACAGATGGCCACAGCAGAAAAATGAGAAGTATTGATCATGATTATCTAAGCTACTGTATGTTGATTTACTGTATTTTAGCCCCATAGGATGCACCTGCCCATAAGATGAACCTCGGGTTTGAAGGAGGAAAATAAGACAAAAATATTCTGAACCAAATGTTATGCTAAATCACCACCCCAAGAACCAAATAATAGGCCATATGCAAAATACTCCCCCCATTTCAGGCAGTGTGGAATTCTCCCCTTTCATTCCCTATAGGCATTGTGCTATTCACCTCTCAAATTTCCCATATAGCAAGTGTGGCATTCCACCATCCTGTTCCCCATAGTCAATGTGTCATTCCCCCCTCCCGATCCGTAATATAGTCAGTGTGTCATTCCCCCATCCTACTTTCCATAGGCAGTGAGACATCCACCCATCCCATAGGTAGTGTGGCATCCTACCCTTCCGTTTCCTCATATAGGCATTGTGGCATTCCCCCATCCCATTCCCCATAGGTAGTATGATTCCCCCTTTTCGATTCCTCATATAGGTAATAGGGAATTCCGACATCCCATTTCACATATAAGAAAAGTGGCATTTCCCCATCCCACTCCCCATATAGGCAATGATAATGGTGAGAAAACGTACTTCTTTTTTAGGAGAAAACATTTCCATTCACTTTCATTATCTACTAGTGGCACATTTTTTGGGCACACCCCTTCCTAGGCACTGGCAGTGTGGAAGAACCTGATGTTGTCAGTGCCCTTGGTAGAGTGCTAGATATGTGTTAAAGGGAAGTGTGCAGGCTCAGCCTTTTTGCCTTAGGCTTACAGTGCCTGGTGCACTGGGCTGGTAATATGCAGGGTGGGGGCCATGCTTATTTGACAACTTAACTTCCACATCTGTAGGAATACATCTAAGCAACTTCAATAGCTGATTTTTTTACACATAACAGAAGTTATCCAGCTGCCTTTCCTGATAGGCAATGATGAAGTCAGTTCCAGCGGGATGAATAACAAAACATGTAGAACAAATGTAAACAGCAAGTCCAGTTGCCTTACCCTATTACTAAATACATATCTAATAGTACATGCATAATTGTGATGCATCACAACAAAGTGAGTAGTTGCACAATGTACAGATACAGATTCCAATAATATTATGTAGGGACAAATTAAAGGCGGTATATCGCGAAATTGTGTAATAAGTCCATATAAACACATCAGCTAATGAGAAGAGGAGTCACTCAAACTGAATAAAACTCACACCAGGCTTGAGGTTTTCTTTTCCTGGTAGGAATAAAATCCCGGGGTGCCAGGTATCAGGATGTATCTGAATGTGTCACCCCTAATTTCCTCTTCCTCTTGGAACAAACTTCCAGCAGAGGTAGTTCGAAAATCAGTAAGTAAATTTAAACATGCCTGGGCTAAGCATACATCTATCCTAAGATAAAGAGAACATACAAACATAAGGATGGACTAGATGGATCATATGGTCTCCTCCTGTCATCTACGGTATGTTGCACCTTGTCCGATATTCCGACCAAAGCTAATTTTTCCCTATGTGTGCAGAATCAAACCTTTTGATTTATAGCAATGGTCGCAAAAAAATGCAAATTCATTGTTAATCCAAGATGTTTCTTGAACTACAAAGTCCCTGCAGTACAGATACAGTATCGTCTGCCAAAGGCTAATTTTGTTCATTTATAGTAATCAATAAGTTGAAATGATTATGCCAATAGTGTATTCGCTGTACAAAACTAGTATAGCAGCATTTCAATAGCACACTAGTAATTTAAACAATATCAGAATAGTCTTTGCCATAGTTCCTTTTGCTGGAACCAATAATGAAATCTGATGCTGATCCAGCGTACATTTAAAAAGCTATATACTTTTTTAGGTTGAGTACCTGTATAGAACTGATATATTACACAATGCTGTACAGAAGAATTTATTGCACACTGTGTCTCTGATTGTGATTTGCAGCGAGGTGGGTGAGATAACTGTTAGTTTCTGCTATAAAACAATTAATATAAAATTCCTCATGTTTTTTTATGTCCCCCCACCATTCCATAGATAACTTTTCACCTAGATCTCTAGATGCTAAGCGTCCATATAAGAGAGCTTGAACATTAATAAAGTAGTGAGTTATCTCTCTATTTTCCTGGATTCCCAAGACAATGAGTTGAATTTAAAAAGCACTTGCCAGATCAGTGATGTCAGATGTGCAAAATATAATTAACATTTTTCTTACACTGCACTGCAAAAAAAACATTTGCTAAAACATTAATGGTGCAAAGCATGCTGAGATAATTCAATATATTGCACTACTCTAATCTGTACCAATATATCTCAAAGGTTGTAAAATCCATCTCTTCACCATCTTCACTCCTTACCAAGTGAATATAGCCTTCAGAATAAATGCCCTCCCCTGCGTTGCTGGCACAGCCACTCCATTCACTTAAATGGAGGGAGCATGCCAGGTCTTGACACGCCCATCTATTGCAATAAATGGAGGGTGGTGTGGCATAGTCCCTGTAACTGATGACATCAATAATATGAAATGGCAGGTGATCAGGCTGGGCAGGATAGGAATTAAATCTGCAGATCAGTGTCAAAGCGCCAGAGTAGCAGTAGCAAGAGGTGAGTATAGCGTTTTTTTATTTTACTACTAGGACAATTACTTTTATTATAGCAGGTCAACAGACTGCAAGATGTCATACAATGACGTACACATCTCCTTCCCTTCAGAGAGGTGCTAGCTACCGGCATGCTCCAAGGGGAGAAACGGGCACTGAAGTTTTTTATTCCACTCTTGGCTGCACTTGGTTGCCCCCACCATTGCCGACAGCTTAATTGCTGGCCTGCCACCCGTCAGACTGCTAAACCCAGACCAGACCACAATCAAAAGGTTGCTCGGCGGCGGTGGAGGACATCACTGACACGCTGCATAGCAATTCCCTCATTTTGTAGCCCTTTTTAAGGATGTTTACATACAGGATCAACAGGCTTCCATTATTTTCCTCTGAGGAAGGTTCAGATAGGCCCGCAACTTCAGGATCTCTGCACTTGCCAGCATGTAAGAACTTTATGCTCTATCCAGTTTTAACTATTTGGACTTTTGGATGCCACAAGGTGTATTACCTGTTCCATGGACTGCATTGAATGATTTACATTGCCTCTCTGTGTCATTTGCAGTGCTCCAAACACTGGGTAAACACCTGGTTAACATTTGCTACCCCAGAGAACTCCTATCTCACTGCTATATAAGATTTACTGACATTGTTGCAATTTTATATCTTGTATTTGCTGGTGTATCAGAACATGGACGTCTTTGCTACACTGCACTGATAAACAGTAGTGTAAATTACAATATTTACTACTTGTTTACTGTAAGATTGAGAGAGGTAGACTCCAGGGGGTCACATGTGCTCACTGCAGACTATCATGGGATACATGTATTATAATCTGTTGTCAATTCTGTGAAGCCCTGTATTACTATTATGCAAATCTATTCTTGAAATTAATAAACTTTTTTGACATTCAATCAGCTGTATTCTTGTATTTTTGGATTCCTGGGATCACCCAAGGCGTGGTGAGTTAATCATTTTTCCTTTAGTAAATAACCTTATTGGGGTGTGCATATATATATGACAAATTAGATCTTATAAGGAAGGTTGGACAGCCAACCTAAGTGTTTGCTGTGAAGTAAAGGGCTTAAAGCAGAACAAAACCCACGCTGCCCGGCCCTGCATGGTCACTGATAGTCAGAGAGATTGGTGAATGCCGGATGTGTGCCAATCTCTCCGGCTTCTGACAGCTCAGCTCCCCACCACATGAAAGGGCTATTTATACAGGCTGAGTGAGCTGACATCAGCTTACTTCCAGTAAGTAAATACGTCCCTATGGCAGGGAGCAGAGATGCCGGGAGCCCAACCAGGCCACTTGATTCTGCAGAAACCGTCTCGGGACAGATGGGGGACAGCAAAAAAGCAGGTGAGTTAGGATTTCAGGGAAAGTTCAGTCGGCTCGAACCTCAAAAAATCTGGGTTCATGATAAATCCAACTTTACCTGAAACTGAGACTCCAGTTACAGCGAACCGATTCACTGATCTCTATTCATAATGAAAGCACACCTTTTTTTTGTTACGCAAAACATTTTGTCTGTCTTAGACAGACACAAACACTGATCCAGCCTGCACAACTTCATCTGATCTGCTTACCTGTTGCCCAACCATGTACCTGTCTTTGACCATTGGTCACTGCTGTCAGCTTTACTGGCTACCATCCCAGATCAAACACCTACTGCTGCTACCACTGGAAGGGATCCCTGGGTGTAGATGGCCACTGTGGAGCCTCAATTGGGCTGCTCCAGCGACAGATCGGGACCTACCCTAGTCTCCATGCTGCCATACAACTAGAAGGTACATGTCCATAGACGGTGCTAGGTGCTCAATCTCAACTCTCTAACAATGACAGGACAATGGGGTTGATTCAGTGCCATGTGAAAATTTACACTAGACTATGGAAGTCAATGGCGGCTTTCTCTCCTAAAAAAGGAGTGAGAATTCTCACCTGGCTCTGAATCAACCCTATAGTTTAATGGATGTATTATTGAACACCCCTCATATTAAAGTGATCCTAATACCCAGAAAGGAGGTTTATGCTATGACCTTTTATCCCCAGCCCAACGCGCCTGTTTCTTTTCTTTACTAAAACCTTTGCCCAATATTTTTAAAACTAATAACTGGATGCAGTTAGCTGTTCAAATGGTGTTTTCCAGTGATGATTCATTCAGTTACAGGCTAAACTGCCCATGTGATTTGCATGTGACAATTTAGCTTGCATTGCTTTTAGATTTATTGCAGTTATTATAACTGATAAGGCTGACTGTCCAACAATGTGTGTCTCATTTTACCAGGGGTAAATAATATTTACAAAGGCTGAGCAGTGTGCCTTTAACTGCTTTTGTCCCTTCCTGGCTCACTTCTAGGGATGTCTAGATGTGATGCAAGCAGCTCATCCATTCTTCCTCCCTCCTGCAGCCATTTTCTTGTTTACATCCAAGCAGTGCACACATGCTGTTCCCACCTGCAGTTTACAGTCTTTTTACCTGCTGGTGTTATGGGTTTCCTGCTGTGTTGAATGTACATTTCAAGATTCCTAGTGAAGTGTTGCAAGATTCTGTACTGAGACAAAGCTTCTGAAACTTATCTATGTATCTTCATGAAAGCTGAGTATGCCAAGCCTTATGGAGTAAAAACACAACCGTAACAGACACACAGACAAGTCAAAGCTGTCTACAGGATTCATAATACTGTCACCTGATGAGTCAGAATACTGACCCTGGATGCTGAGCTGTGTGTAACTTAATGTATCATTGCTGGAAAAAAGGTGACAACACTTCCTTTCTGGGTAAAGGATCTCTTTAATGACCACTCCTGCTTTTAGCTTTCAGTTTCTTCTGCTGCAACCATGGAATAATCAACTTTTCAATGTGACAGAATGCATGGAAGGGTCAACTTTTCAACGTGACAGAATGCAATTTGTCAAATAATTTTCTGATAAGCTATTGCATTTATTTTGCCAAAATCAAATCATATGTTCCAGTATTTCACAAATAGTCCCAGGGTAAATTTATGAGCATATCTTTATATAAAATTAATCCACTGTGCCTAATTGGGTTTCAGATGAAGGATACTTAAAATTCTTTTACATAGTTAAGTAAAAAAAAAATGTGGCATTACATGGGGTTCTGTTAAAGATCAGGTAAAGCAAGTTTACCTTTGGATGTGCTTTTGGGTGTGAACAAAATGTTTCTGTTCTAATATTTCACAAAATTCACCTACCCATGTGAAGGTATATCATTTTTTTTCAATGAGAAGGATAGTTTATTCAAAGTTTGAAAACAACAGCACCCTATGGGCCGTGCGTAACAATTTGGAAAATTATTTAGCATAACCCATAGGGTTATGGTGTACCTCAACTGTAAAAATGCCCCATTACAGGGGAAGGCGATATTTTGAAATCTTCAAGCTGAAATCAGATCCCTAATAACCCCATCCTTCCATGACCCCCTAGCACTGAGGCAGAATGAGGGGTTATAACAAAAAAACCTGGCCTTATTCTGGCTGTATTCTGCCTTCGAGGGGTTATTAAGGACTAGGCTGTAACTTTTAATGCTTTTTAATGGAGGCCATGCTAAATTTTTGGTGAAGCCAGTGTGACTTGCGGCGTGCATTGCAGTGTGGATTTCAACCTGCATGCCGGTGAGCTTTTAGCAGTAACACACAAAAAAGTGTAAAAAAAAAAGTCTTTGTACTATTTATCCCCAAAAAATCATCTGTACATGTAATGCCACATTTTTACAGTTTAAGTACATTATTTTTACCAGTGATGTAAGGATATATTTTTAAAGTTTGGAAATAACAGCACCCTATGGGCTAAAGATTTCACCATTTTTTCTGCATAGCCCATAGGGTTCTGTTGTTTCCAAACGTAAAAAACAAATATTGTTACCTCACTGCAAAAATGATTTAACCAACCTGTAAAAAATACCCCATCACAGGTACAGGTCATTTGCAGGAAAAATGTAGAAAAACATTTTTATTTGTTTTTTTTTGTCTAAAAGCTAAAAAGCTCACTGAGATGCAGGTTGCAATCCACGCCGCAATATACACTGCATGTAACACTGGCTTCACCAAATATTTAGCATGACCTCCATAGGCTGCTGTGTTGAAAACATTAGCACTAGAGATGAGCGAACTTCTTAAAAATTTGATTCGGGCGATTCGCCAAATTTCTCCAAGAAATTCGGGTTCGTCCGAATCGAACTTTAAAGAATCGCTCATCTCTGCCGGCATGTAGGTATTTGCTACATGTCGGCATGGTGGGAGCGGGGAGGCCAGCTGCGCTGTCAGCGGGCGGCGGAAGCCGGCTTCCGCCGCTCGCTGACAGCGCAGCAGGCCTCCCCGCTCCCACCAAGCCCTGAAATGTAAAAAAAAAATGCCGGCATGGTGGGAGCGGGGAGGCTGGCTGCACTGTCAGCGGACGGCGGAAGCCGGCTTTTGCCGCCCGCTGACAGCGCAGCCGGCCTCCCCGCTCCCACTATACAGCAAACACTTACCGGCATGGTGGGAGCGGGGAGGCTGGCTGCACTGTCAGCGGACGGCGGAAGCCGGCTTTTGCCGCCCGCTGACAGCGCAGCCAGCCTCCCCGCTCCAACCATGCCGGCATTTTTTTTTTTTTAATTTCAGGGAAAATTCGGTCAGCACAAACCACCAAAAATTCGGGTTCGCGCTGAATCAAATTTTTCCTGAAATTCGGTGCGAATTCAGGTTCGTTAGAACCGATTCGCTCATCCCTAATTAGCACAGCTAAAAATTTTGATCAAGGTACATTTTTTTCTCTCACGTGAGTAAAAATTCTAACGATGTTGAATCAGCCCTATTGACCTTTCATGATTTAAGTTCTTGAAAGACATGCAGTTTAAAACAGGTAAAGGGTCAGAAAACAAATATAGGAATACATAACTTTCCCAATAAGGCTGCACCAATAAGAGTCGTTTTTAATAACACTATTCATTACTTGGACTCTTAGATGTGACAGCTGAATGGTAGTCAAATTAAAAGCCAAGATTCAAAAGTGACAACCTAAAATTTCCATCCATACCATTTTCACACTTCAGCCGTTGATCATTTGGATTTCTGCATTGGGTAGAAAAGCCCAGTGTGACCAGCAAAAAAAGAACTGCCCCTCATGGCACTTAAAAAGCATAGAGCATTGGGGATGGAGCACACAGTCAGGACAGTGCTAGTGAGATGATTATTACTGCGGGCACCTTGCTGCGTCAATTTGTTTCCCCTACTGTCAAAATAACAGCCATTTAGCTGCCATGAGATCGTGGTAATGGTACAGTACATAACATTTTTGTACATCTTTTGTCTTTGTCCCCCCCCCCCCCGACTGCATTCTAAAGTGACTGAATGGATTGCATTGGTATAGTTTGTCAACAAAACAATTGGAGCAAGAACATCAATAATTCCTTTGCCATATTAAGTGAGTAAATAATATAATCTGACAGCTGCTTTGGCACAAGATGCAAATCACAGGCTTATTTTTCTTTATTTTTTTCTTCCTTTAACTCCAGCTAATCGTCGAAAAAGACTGGATCATCAAAAAAGAAAAAAAAAGCAATTCAGTAGAATGTTTCCTTTTAAACTGCTTAATTATCTCTCTTTTTCAGCTACTATGAAAGATAATTGGAAAACAGGAAATGCACTAAGCTGAAGGTTTTTAATTGTGGCACCACACAAACTCTATTGAATTTATTTTACAATGTTAACACTTAAAAAGAAAAAAGGACAACACCAACAGTGAACTGGGACATAACTGTGTCAAGCGGAACATTGTCTGTACAGATGATGAATACAGTTTCTGAATAGACATTTATTGGGTGAAATTGTGTTTTTGTTACCCAGTCACCTGTTTATAGATCATTTTGGATCTAATCAAAGTGTATTTTTG
Organism: Gastrophryne carolinensis; assembly: GCA_027917425.1. Lineage (NCBI taxonomy): Eukaryota > Metazoa > Chordata > Amphibia > Anura > Microhylidae > Gastrophryne > Gastrophryne carolinensis. The sequence continues at coordinate 132,910,770 of CM051242.1, forward strand.
AGTCACATATTTGCCAGTGACTTCAAGCCTTTCCTAATGACAAAAATATAAATGTAACTGCTTAAACAGCAGTTTCATGCTAATTATTTGGGGAAATAAGTGTAACTCTGGGCGCCAGAGCTTTTTATATTTAACACACACAAAAAGTGCATAATATTTTCATCATTCTAATTTTTCCCATTTTAATTCGAATTTGATTCTAATTTTCCCAAAAATAGACCTGCACCTGTGATAGGGCATGTTTACAGATGAGATACTTAGGCCCTTATTTAACAAAGGATAGCGACAGGTAGCGACTGGTGAGCGGCCGGTAATGACGGGCACCGCCACGAGAACGCCGGCTCCCTACCACAATCACACATTTATCAAGCCAATCCTGCTTAGCGACTGAGATAGCGCCAGATAGCCACTAATTCATCATTATTCCAGCCTCAGCCCACAGCACCAGCGTCCGACCTTGAACAGCGACAGGTAGGACCTCTCGCTACCTGGCGCTCTCCAATGCATTTCAATGGAACAATCTTTAAATATTCATAATTAATTGTTATTCATTTTTTTTTTTTTTGTTTGTTTTAAATGTGAAAAATTCTATGATCACTTCTGTCATTTTAAATAATTTTTTTAAGGTAAAAAAAAAAAAAAAATAAAAATGTACAGAATTGATATTAAAGGTCTGATATTAATGTATTCATATTACAAAATTATTTAAAAAACGTGTTTTTTTTGGTTTCCAAAAATATGGTTGTTTGGGGGTTAAAAAACTACTTTTAACCCATCGCCGCCAGCACTCTGGGGTTTAAACATGCATTTTACAGCGCGAGAATTTTTTGAGCGTGATTTTTTAATGAATATGGTGGAAGCCGGTCGCTCTGACCAGTCGCTATCATGCGCTCCCATATAGCGCGGAACCTGTAAAATAGCAACTCCTCACCCAATATTCAACATTACGGCAAACCGACTCCAAGTCCCTATCAACTACCGAACAACGGCCAAGCACAGCGACTACTAGCGGGCGCTCTGAAAATGCCGCTACAGTCGCTCAACTGTCGCTACCTGCCGCTGTTAATGAATCAGCCTCCCCGTGTTTCCAATTTTATGAAAGTTTGGAAATAGCATTCTATGTGGTATGCTAAAAAAATGCTATAGCCCATAGGGTGCTCTTACCGCACTGGAAAAATGAAGTACAGTATCATCTGTAGAAATGTCCCATTACAGGAAAATGTGATTTGGGGAAAATTAGAATAAACATTTTTTTTATTGAACTTGAACGTTAAATAAGCTTACCAATATGCATGTTGCTCACCAATATCACAGCTCCACTCTGTGGGGGTCATGCTAATTATTTGTTAAAGTATGGCACTTCAGCGGTGAGCCTTACAGAGTGAATTGCTACCTGCATCTCAGTGAGCTTTTTAATGTTAACACTAGTGTTTAGCAAACCCGTAGAAGTTTGGGTTTGGCAAGTTCGGGCAAACTTTGATCAAAAGTTTGGTTATGGTACCCGAACTTGGTTCAAACACCATTGAAATCAATGGGGACCCAAATTTGGTGACCCAAAAAAGCCTGTAAAATAGGGGGAAGTAGGGTCCAGGGGTAGGAGGTGGAGGTGGATGTGGTGGTGTAAGTGGAAAAGGTGGAGTAGGAGGAGTCCAGGAGGCCCAGCCCACAATAAATTAATTCTTCCCATCCCCAGACCACAGTAAATGAATTCAGCCCATTCTGGAATTTATTCAGACCACTATGAATTAAATCAACCAACCCCAGGTCAAAGTAAATTCATTTAGACCACCCTAAATCAATTCAGCACACCCCAGACCACAATAAATTAATTCAGCCAACCATAAATTAATTCCACTAACCCTGAACCACCATAAATTCATTCAGCCAACCCTGGACAACCATAAATCAATCCAGCCAACCCCGGACCACCATAAATTAATTCAGCCAACCCTGGACCACCATAAATTATTTCTGCCCACCCCAGACCCCATTTCTTCCCACTCCATTAGAAAAAACATATTCTGAACCAAATGGTGTGCTAAAAAGGCTACAAAGGGCATCCCAATTACAGGCAGTGTGCCGTCATCCCAAATACAGGAAGTGTGTGGGAATACCACTTGCAGGCAGTGTGCGGCATCCCAAATACAGGCAGTGTGCAGGCATCCCAAATACAGGCAGTCAGTGGGCATCCCAATTACAGGCAGTGTGCGGGCATCCCAAATACAGGAAGTGTGTGGGAATACCACTTGCAGGCAGTGTGCGGCATCCCAAATACAGGAAGTGTGCAGGCATCCCAAATACAGGCAGTGTTTGGGCATCCCAATTACAGGTAGTGTGCGGGCATCCCAAATACAGGCAGTGTGCGGGCCCCAAAAAAACAAACGCATTCGCCAGCTCCCATGGACATACACACACACACACACACACATTACCGGCGTCTGCTGCTCCGCAAAGGCTGAGTCCCAGACCACGCCCTGACCGGGTCTCTGGAAATTGGGGCAGCGGGCAGCGGTGGCTACAAGGACAACAGCCAGTGGAAGTGATGGCGGAGGCAGAGGGCAGCGGAAGCTGGTAATGTATATGTGTGTGTATTTTTATGTCGGCGGTAGACGGCTGCTGAGGCATAGGAGCTGGAAATGTACATTTTTTTTTTACATTCGCCCAATAAGACGCACTGAAATCCCCCCCCCCCTCTTTTGGGGAAAAATAAGTGCATCTTATAGGGCAAAAATTATGATAATTCAGACCACCATAAATTAATTCAGCCAACCCCAAACCACAATGACGGGGAGGGCGATTCATCAATAGCGCCAGGTAGCGACAGATGAGCGTCTGTAGCGTGATTTTTTCAGCGCCAGCCAGTATTCGCTGTGCTTGGCCGGCATTAGCTTGATGACAGCGACTCAGTCGGTGTGCGGTAATGTTGAATACGGGCTGGGGGGTCGCTGTTTCACAGGTCCAGCGTTGTATGTGAGCGCCTGACAACGAATGGCCAGAGCGAACGGCTAGCTTCATATTCATCAAAAAATCACGCTCCGAATGTGCTGTCGCTGTCCATTCCTTGTTTAAACCCCAGAGCGCTGGCGGCGATCTGTATTAACTAGTTTTTAACCCCTAAACAACCATATTTTTTGAATGTAACATTATACATGTTTTTAGAATCATTTTGTTATATGAATACATTAATCTCAGACCTGTTTGATCAATTCTGCACATATTTTTTTTTTTTTTTTTTTTTACTTAAAAATAAATCCTAACATTGCAGAAGTGGTCTCCGATTTTTCGACATTAAAAAAAAAAATAAAAAAAATAATACCAATTAATTATGAATCATTATAGATTGCTCCATTGAAATGCATTGGACATCGCCAGGGAGCGACAGCTCATACCTGGCGCTGTGAGGGAATTTGCAGCGGCGCTGTTCGGTCCAGGCGGCTTCATGATGAATGCCGCGCTAGCCGTCGCTCTCGCCGGCGCTAGCCTCATTTTGCTTGATAAATGCGTCATTGTGACCGCCGCGGGCGTACTTGAGTCGGTAGTCGCCGTTAGCTGCCGCTACCTGGCGCTCGTCAGACACTACCTGGCGCTATCGCTTGATGAATAAGGGCATTAATTCAGCCCCACCTTGGCCACAATAAATTAATTCATACTACCATGAATTAATTCAGCCCACTCAGGGCCACAAAAATTAATTCAGCCCACCAGGTAGCTTGTTTCCTGTGCTTCTGTGTTTCCTGTGCTCTGCTTTTGAAATGGGGGGGGGGGGGCAAAAAAAAGAAAAAAAGCAAATAAACATAATGAGGGAGATGAAAAAGAAAGAAGGGAACGGAAAAGAGAAATGTACAAAAGGAAAAGAAAGGAAAAAACAGAGGGATAGTGTGAGGACAGGAAGAGAGAAAAGAGAAAGGAATAGAAAGAAGGAGAAACAGGAAAAAGAAAAAGAGGGACTGAAGGAGAGGGGTTAGGTTAAGGAGGAAGTGAGGAGGAAGAGAAAAAGAAAAGGAGAGGAAAAAAAGGGAGAAAGAGAGACAAGGGAAAAAAGGGAAAAAAGAAGGAAGTGAGTGAAGCAGAGAGGTAAGGAAGAGAGAGACAGGGAGAGAGAAAGAAAGAAAAGATATATCTAAATAATAAATAAAGTAAGAAAGAATGTATATGATATATATAAAGAAGAAAAGAGTGCTAGATAGTGAAAGAAAGGAAAAAAAGTAGGTAGGAAGAAAGGAATAAAAGAAAATGGGAAGGGAAAAAAGGAATGAGACAGAAATAAATAACAAAAGAAAGAGAAAGAAAAAAAAGGGAAGTAAGGAATACAGTGTGTCCTGGATTGGATAAAATCACCTGTACCTGCGATGGAGTATTTTTGCGGATAAGATACAACCTTTTTTCAAGAGTATATAGCTTTGAGTATTTTTTAGGATTTTGGAAACAGAGGTATGCAGAAATAAAATGCCAAATAGTTCTGCATAGCCCATAGGGTGCCATACGGTGGCTCTCACCCACTTCGAAAGAACCACCCAGCCTCGTTAAAGTTGCCAAGGGCAATGAAACGCGTCGGCGGCAGGCGATTCTTCTTCTCTTTGCCTTATTGAATGTACTGTTGTGGATCTGGCCAGGTCAATGGTTCTTTCGAAGTGGGTGAGAGCCACCGTATTGTTCTTAAAGCTATGCATTTTTATAGGATTAAACTTGTGTTCGTCATACAATATCACACTAGATGTGTTTGGCTTTTTTTTCTATGCTATGTCCGTATGAATAGTGCAATCAATGTGGAGTGAATATTGGAACATTATCTGAAATATTGGAAACATTGGAAAATCCTTGGTGGGAGTGAGAGCAATTGAATCTCCCTTATGTGAGCCTGGAATAACATATATAAGATGTGTTGTCACTTTGAAGGCTGGTAAGAGGTTTGAAATCTCAGTGAAGGATATGCAATCACACCTGGATTGAAGTGTATGCACCATGGGATTTGACTATAGACATTGTCTGACCATCAGGGATCTCTGTGCCTATACATTATTAAAAAGATTTTATTGCCACTGTTTCAGAGGCTGCAGAGAATACACACCCAAGGTGGCATTATTAAAGCAAACCAAAACCCACTGAACTTGTGAAATAAATTTGGCCTAGAAATTTATATTTTCGCTTTTTGAATCGTCCAGGAACACTGTGTTTTTTTCTGTCCCTCTTTGTACCATGGCAGAGGATCAGTCATTGCATAGGTGTGGCAATTACATCATTGCCACACACAACAATGGCAATGAATGGAGGAGGCGGGGCTTTACAGCTAAAACGAGCGGAATTAGCTGTAATTAGAGTGAAGCAGGAGCAGTGAAAATTGCCAAAGGGTACTCTTCATGGGGGGAGCCATTCAGGGGTTTTGTTCCGCTTTAAATCTGAAACCTCCATGCTGTACCCAACTGGAATTCATCCTGGTACAACATATTTTAAAAGCAGCAAAGCAAGTCTTAGCTAGGACCTAAAAAACTAGGAGCATTCCCTTCTCGGAGATCCATGCCCGAGTTGATACCATCATGATTTTTGAAAAATGACTGGCCTACTCTAATGAAAATCTTGAAACGTTTAAAGCAGTCTGGAACCCTTGGATATATACGTTTGGGTATTTCCCATTTTCTGACAACTTAGCAGTGCTAATATTTACTGTTCACTCATTCCAATTTTCCTCTCTGCCCCATTTCTTTTTCTTTCCCCTATGCTCTTTATTAGAGATGGGCAAACACCCAAAAATTCGGGTTCAGCTGAACATTGAATAAGTGTTTGGGATCCGAACCAGTCCCCATTGAAATCAATGGGGACTCAAACTTTGAGTGGTGTCTGTAGTGGGGGGTGCAGAGTGTGCAACAGAAACACTGCTGTAACTTGTCCGATCCTGCTCCTATCAGCACGGCAACTTATGGGAGCCAGCGGCTATCTATTAGCAGCCCCAGCTGGAGCCTGCTTCAAACGCCATTGTCTCTGCTGCCCTGACAGGAAGATGATCAGACAGAGGTGAATTATAGCAGCTTCCTGCTCAATAAAAACATATATATATATATATAAATAGAAAACAAATGTTATTGCACTTGCTCTTGTGTGCTAAAATTACAAAGCTCAACGAGATGCAAGTTGCGCACCACTGGTGCACCATTACTAAATAATTATCATGACCCTCACTGATCTGCTAAAACAAATGTACATTTACTGTAGCTGAACTTGAAAACACTAACTCTGTAAAATGCTTGTTCGAATGTTTCCCAAAAAATCACCTACCCCTGTAATTGGGCATTTTTACAGTTGAGCTACAACATTTTTCTAATGTTCTATTTTTTTTTTAAGTTTAAAAAATTCCCAAATCGTTTTTTATGGCCCTTAGGGTGCTGTTATTCCCAAACTCTGAAGTCAATATCCTTACCTCATTGAATTAATTATGTATCTGGCCTGTAAAAATGCCCCAATCACAGAGGTAGGGGATTTTTGGGAAATACTAGAACAGAAATGTTTTTTAGATTGTTTTTTGTTTTAAGTCAAAAAGCTCACTCAGATGTAAGTTTCAGTTTACACCTGAAAGCACACCTACATGGGGTCATCGGATGTGTACCAAGTACGCTTTTTTACTTGAACACACAAAAAACATTCACCAGACCTTAAGCATGATCCTGAAGGCTGAACTTGCATCACCATGATCCCAATCAAATCCATTGAAGCTGGACTTGCATTTTCTGGACAGTGTTACACTACTCACCTAGAGGTTTCTGAGTTCAATGTTTGCTTAATCCAAAATGGTTGGTTCTGCTATACAGATGTTTATATTAGAGCAGACCATCAGTCAAAAATGACTTAAACATGTCCGGCTTGTCTTGTATGTTTTCCCCACCCTGTACATACAGATTTCCCACATTAAAAATCATTCTACCTGCACCTAGTGTATATTCGGAGCCTTTAAACATCCAAGATGGCAGCTCATTGAGCATCAGGCATCCTGCAAACAGGAAGTGTCTTCTGACTATGCCACTCTGCATTCTGGGATTGCTGTCCTTTTCCTGACCCCAGGTCTGCTCCGTCTGTGCAAAGCCCGCCCCGCTGCACTTTTGCCCTCTTCTTCTCTCCTCAGTGTGTGTGATGCTTCTGAGCAAGATGTCGGCGCCCGTATCCTAGAGTCTTGAACAGAGTTGTAGCCCAGCGAATGAAAGAATAAAATGTAAGCGACTAAAACATAAAACCTCCTAATTTCAGATGCTGCGGAATAGTTTTTTAAGGGTTTGGGCTTTTCATTAAATGATGCTGAAGGTCCGGTTAAGACCAGACCAACACAACAACCAGCATAACATAACAACATAAAAATTAATTTACCTTTTTCTATTTCCTGCTGTAATAAATTTTGGAAACTAAATGGTGGTTCATGGATGTGCAGGCAGCAGCATGGCTGAGATGCTAGGAGAGGAAGCTCCAAAATGGCCACTACTTTTTTTGCCTACTGTGTCAGCCCGTTGGTCCGATGTAAATGGTTAAACTAATGGTTAATGTGACAGAAAATGCTTGCAACTTGCAAGTTTTATTAACAAAACTGCTTTATTACAGGTCTCACTTTATTCCCATGTTACCTGTACTGTTCAGCATTGGTCATGATAATTATTTTGTGGAGGTAGTTTGCGGGTAGTGTGCATAGTGGTGTGGGTTGCAACCTGCATCTCAGTGAGCTCTTATGCATTTAGACACAAAAAAATGTGCCACATGTTTTTTTGACTTTTTTCCCAAAAAATTACCTGTACCTGTGATGGGATATTTTTACATGTGAGGTTCATAATTTTTCCTATGAAAGAGATATATTGGGGGTTGTGATAAATATTTGGTGAAGGCAATGTGACTTGCGGTATGCATTGCGATGTGGATTTCAACATGCCGGTGAGCTGTTTTAGCGATAACACTCAAAAAAGTATTTTTCTTACATTTTCCCCCCAAAAAATCCTCTGTACATGTAATGCCACATTTTTTCACATTGTTTAGGTGCATTATTTTTCCAGTGGTATAAGGATATATTTTTAAAGTTTGGAAATAACAGCTAAAGATTTCACCAATGATTTCTGCATATCCCATTGCGTTCTGTTCTTTCCAAACTTATAATACCCTAACAATGCCCCATCACAGGTACAGGTAACTTTTGACAAAAAAAAGGGTGCACTTCTTGTGTCTAAAAGCTTTTCATACTTTGCTACACAAAATGTGCAATTCACATTAATGTTATTTCTATTTTTTCTCGAAAAAAATTGTGGTAAAGATATTTTTTGATTATTTGGAAACAATAGCATCCTATAGGGATGGCAGAAAAACATGGCAAATTCTTAAGCATATCCAATAGGGAGCTGTTATTTCCAAACTTTCGATAAATTATCTGTATTTCATAGGACGAATGATGTATCCATTACAGGTAAAAATTTGAATTTACTTTTTTTATTGCACTTTTTGAGTGCTAAAGTAAGAAAATCTCAATCAGATGTAAGTTTAAATTCACATCCTAAAGTGCAATGCATGCAAATACTGTCAGTGGTAAAGGTAGAAGGAAGAATAGAAGAACAATGCAAGGGATATCCTAAACTAAGACCAAGCAAGGAGAAGGAGCAATGCTGGACAGAAGGATGGGTAGAGAAAAGCACTTTGGAACAGAATAGACTTGGAACAACAATAGTAAGTAATAAAATAGCAGGGCCAGGGGATGAAGAATGGTAATCACTAAAAATGAGAGCCTTGCATATGCGTACAAGCCTGCGTATGCAAATACATTATGGATAAATGTACAAAAAACTAAATTTGTGGGCTAAATTAAGAGAAAAAACAGCTCTTTCCCAAAGGGAAGTGGCCCATCAACACAATACCCTTGCAGACAGAGTTGTATTTTCTTATGGAATTGTTGTAAGCTGTTCTTATTTCCAAGATACTAAAAGGGAAATCTTTCGATGGCAATTTAAGTGTATATTTTTGTGTGCCAAAATGACGTCCTCAAGGTGCTAAGCCAATGTAGCAAATGTTTTATATTTTCTAATTTTAGCTAATGTTTGTTTTAGGGAGCATTTTTCACTACCTGCCATCTTTTGCTGTTTGCAACTATATACCAAGTCTGTACACCAAGATCTAAAAGAAGAGAGAAATTTGCCCTGTACACACAGAAAACTGCTGATGGGCTTATGTTGAGTGAGCTCCCTTTCCTCAGCATTGGCCATAGTAGAAGCATCTGAGCTTATAGGGCTCACTTCTCTCTTTTTAGTGCACAGACTTGGAGAACAGTTGCCAATAGCAACAGGTTGAAGATAGTGATAACTGCTTCCATAAAACACACATTTGTGAACAAAAGAAAAAACAATCAAAAAATGCTAGATAAACACAGTATTTTGAGGACATCTTTTGGTAAACATCATACAATATACAGCACACATGCTTAACTCTGGGGGGGGACCTGCAGGTGGGTGAGCATAACTGGGGTTTACAGGAAGTCAGACAAAGCAAGGGTCATACATGGGAAGTCAGTCCAACAGGCATCAATGCCGAGGGGTAACTGGAGGAAAGGTCAGATGGCAGACCGAAGGTCTAAACTGAAGATGGAGCGAAGAACTGAAGGGAGCAGACAAAGATGAGGTCAAAGATTCTGAGGTCAGCCATAGGGGGTACAGAGGAGGCAAGGTCAATCCGGGTAAAACACGAGAAAACAAGAGAAAAGTGCTCCGCACAAAATCCAAGGAACTGGCTATAATGGGAAATGATGACAGGGGCTGGGACATCTTTAGAAGAGGAGGTGAGCAGGGATTGGCAGGGAAGGGAATGGCTGATTGGCCCAACAATAATTCTGGGCTGATAGCCAGTGCTCATTGACAGCAAGTTGCCCCTGTAACATCCTTAAGGCTCATTGTCCCGTTCAAATAATCCTCCGGCATCCGCGCTATCTGCAGCTCCGTAGGAGGGCATTAAGATTCTTTCCACGCATGTGTGTTCATGTGCTGAGATGCTCGGGATACGGCCAGGTAAGAATAGGTCCCATGTAGGTTGGTCCAGGTGAGCTTGGGGCTCACCTGCAGAGGAGGGTGAGGATGTTGGATCTTGTGCCCTCCACCTACACATTCACCAGGTCTTCCCAGCATTGGCTGGACTCGTTGCCTCCGGGTGGGCTGCACTCCTTGGCTGACACTAGAAGAGAATAGCATAGAACAAATGCATATTTACAAATAGCCCAACAGGTTGTTACCAGCCCCCTCCAACACTTTAGATCTGCATTAGTGTATTTGTGCATGCTTGTTTTACAGATCTTAGTGGCCGGTGTTTTTACCACCTAGGCTGCCTGGTATCTGGCTGCCACATCCAGCTATGCATCAATAGGATCCACCTTGCCCTAAACAGTCCCCGCATGGTGCCCATGTGTGCACTAGCTTTGTGCCTGTGTTAGTCTGCAAATGGTGGCATTCTTTCCACCCTGCCTTCCTAGACAATTTGCCCCCCCCGAATCACTTTGCCCAATCAGACTGACTGCTTATACACTTCAATCCTGATTAACTAAACCTATGCCTAATCGCATGCAAATGTAGGCATTTTGTGTGCTTACATGCATGATCGCCTCCTGCTGGCCATGGGTGAACAGCGAGGGTGCCATTTTTTATGCACATCTATGAGTCATCTGACGCACCTCAGAGGATCCCGGAAGTTGGCATGCGCCGGAACTTCAGCGCATAGGCATGTGCAATTAAGTATTAGGGAAGTATAAATTGTTAAAGACACACACTGACATGAGGAGAAGGCAAAACTCCACTACTGTAGTTATCATTGTGAGATAGGTCAGGGCAGGAAAAAAGCACAAACACACAAAATCTGGACAGCTGAACCAAGTCATGGCGTGCTGGATGACCTCCAAAGACCACGGTGCCTTCAAGCCTACGCCAGCACACAGTCAGGCTAAGCCAGCACCACCTCAGTCAAGGTCAGCACGGCAGGCAAAGTGCTAAGGCAAGTCCCAACCATAGTGCAACCAGTCCCACCAAGCAAGAGCACTTCTAGCAAAAGTGCTAAGGCTAAGTAGACCAGTGGCAGGCAAAGTACTAGGGCAAGACTTAGCAGCCCTCCAACAACCCCCTCTCCCAATGGAGCTTGCATCCCTACTTCTTACCATCAGACACAGCTGGGGTCTAGGGCAGCAGCAGGGCAGCTCCAATCTGGATATCCTCCTCTCCCCATCACCATACACTGCAGGCTCATCATGGCCAACTCTGGGCCAGTCCCCCAGCCATCCCTATTCAGCCACAACCAGTGACCAATCTACCCCCTCAGTATCTTCCTTAACACCTTTAGTGCAAATGTCCCCTATGATGGCCAATCCTATGAGCGAAACCTGCAATGGGGCACCCTGAGTGGCAAGTTCAATAATGCCCAGTGTATGGCTTTAGAAACTAGTGTGTCTGACTATTTTGATCAGCTGTATAGACGCAGTTCGAGAGCTACACCAAAATCTGTCAAGTTCCACTCATTTTTATTACCTAGTGCATGATGCCCTCAGAACCTAAGTGTTGTTGCTGGACCATGAAATGTCAAGATATGAACACATTACACATGCCACCTCACAGCTAATTAATTATCTCTTAATGCACGTGTCTATGCCACACCTTCATGATTTGTAAAACATGTAAACAGATTACAGGGTTAGCCATTGCTTAGGCACACAAGGTATGCGGCTTGAATAACCCTAAGTCCTATTCACATTACAGGAAATAAACAGCAAATACACATTCCTGGTTCTAGTAAGTGTAATGTTCCCAAAGTGTTTACCCCTGGAACTGCATTCAGCTCTATTTTTGGTGTACTGTCTGTATACCTAAAAACTACAAGCTAAATAATTTGTCTGGCCCTACAGACACCCCCGCTACTGGCTGCCATACAGGATCTGGAGGAGGATGATCCATTGCATTAGTCTCTACAACAAGAGCAGCAGCAGCACCCTTTGCTACACCATTTGTATTCCCACCACCTTCAGACACAACAGCTGCCTCAACAACTACAACTGCACCAGCAGCAGCCGCGGCCTCCCCACTCCCTTTGCACCAGCAGCAGCAGCATCTGCGTCCCCCACTCCCTCTGCACCAGCAGCAGCAGCTGCCTCCCTCACTCCCTATGTACCAGCAGCAGCAGAAGCTGCCTCCCCCACTTCTTGTGCAGCAGCTGCCTCCCCCACTTCTTGTGCAGCAGCTGCCTCCCCCACTTCCTGTGCGGCAGCTGCTTCCACCACACCCTGTGCAGCAGCTGCCTCCAACACTCCCTCTGATGCCATTGCTGGATCCACAGCTCCAGCATGACCAGCAGTTGGAGCGTGAGGAGCAGCTGCATCCATCACCTCCATGGGTCAGCTCTGCTGCGGAGAATTTACCATCACCCTCATCAAGCACAACACATTTGGAAAGGCCAAGATCAGCTCCAGCTGCAAGTTTCCCTACACAGGGAAGAGAACGATGGGCTCAGGTACGTTGCCATCTTCCCCTGGTTAGGTGGGTGCAGTTGATGGAAGATTGTAGATGGTAGATTGAAAACTTAAGTGACTTTTTCTTTCAGTTTAATCTCAATGAATACAGGAAAAGTTGGTTTGGAGCATACAGAACAAACCTTAAATGACAAGGGTTGCCTCAAATACACACCACAAAAATGACACTGGGGAAACAAAACATACAAAACTAAAATAAGACGAGACCAGGTCATTCCGCACAGATTGGCCTGAAACACAGTGTGCCTTGATACAGCAAGTGATTCTGATTTTGCAATATAGGGGGTGGGTCTCTTATTTGTTTGCTTTCAGTATGGAGGTGGATGTGTGGTTTGGTGAGTATGGATGGGTGGGTGTACCCTTTTTAAAGTTTTTGTAATATGCCTTTAATTAATTCGGCACTAATATGTACAAGTGAAATGGTTCCATCATTAAGGACATTTTTGCAGTAAATATGTTGCTACTCCAAGGCTCCCCATTAAATCAGTCTTAGCTCCTAAGTGGCGGAATGCTGCTGGGACCTGTAGTCTGTCTGGCCAGGATGTTTAATGTTGTGAGTAATGTGTAATCCCATGAAAACTGAGAGATGATTGGCTCAGTGGTATATGAGACGTGGCCCCAGGTTTAAGAGCGGGTGGAGAGAAACGTGATTCAGTGGACGGATGGCACAACCATGCCCCCCTCTCTCACCGCACATGCTGAGCTTGGTGGTTTGACCTTCCTGGACTTGGGACTTCCATGAACAAGTAAGGCTCCCTAGAGTGGATCCCGCGATGGTAATTGAGGTATTCGCAGGCGGTGGAGCTGTGGCACACGGATGGTCACCGGACTGGGCTGCTACCAGCATTGCCCAGGAGTTATAGCTACTGCCTTGTCAAGTTACCTTGTTTGTATATGGCCCACCCAGGAGGCCTGGTCATTCAGCAGCGGTGATTTTGCCTATGTACATACATCTGATGTTCTTAGGAGCCACAAGCCAGTGTAAGACAGGTCTCAATCACACACAGATTCCTTTATGAGGATGTTATATTACTGAGACTTTTGCTGGCTAATTTCAGTCCAATTGTGTGGGTGTGTGAGTGTCCTGCGGTGCGTGGTATGCTTGGATGCATGTGGAGCCCCTGTATTTTTTAGTATTATTTTACATTTTTTCATGGGGTGTGTACTGCTCTAACATGGCAGTGGTCATGTGCAATATATGCAATGAATAACCTTTTGTACTGGCATTTACAGTAGGTGTTTGTCCATCAATGCCAGCCCACATTTAACAATACGTCTTTTAGTGTGCTTTTTGAGGTGCTCCAATACAGCTCTACAGGGATATCTATTCTGGCTGCAGATGGGGCCACATCCCATATGGTCCAGGCATCGAAACCGGCATATATATGCAGCATGTGCCCGAGTTTGAGGCCACAAAATAAGGAGTCATCAGCCATGGTAGCAGTGGGTAGCCAGAATCACCTACAATAAAAAAAATGTAGCCACATACATTATCACCTAAAAAAAAAGTGCAAGCATTAATTATAAAAAAATGGATTGGGGAAGAGATGGGATGCTTTTACAGATACTCAAGTTCTACATGAATATATAACATCAGGAAATAAAGAGTATTAATGACAAGACTTACAGCAACCATTGCACATTAATGCTATGACCCATGTTACGATTCCTGCAGAAAAAACACAAAGCGGTCAATAGCTGAGCAGCATTCCACCACACCTACACTGACAGAACAGATGCTAAGCAGAAAGGGACAGACACTGGTATGACTGTGTTCTTTGGGTAAGTAAGGAAATGGGACTTTGAAGATAATATTAGGTGGAAGGCCATAACTTGTGTGAGCAAAAGGAATGAACATTAATTTTGCCTTACTCTAGATGAAAGCAGCTACAGGGAACAAGGGGCGACTAGCTGAAAGAGAAAATTGAGGTCCACTTTTCAGTAGGCAAACATACACTAAATATGGGGAAGCGAGGCTCATACAAAAAGTGACTACATTGCATGGAATCGCGGCGGCAAAGGGAAAACAAAGACACGCCTATAAAGATACTCATCAGCGACTGGAGGCACTAACCGATTTTATTGGCCCCTCTCGAAGGGGCCTAATCATGGCTCTGAATCATGCGCAAGCCCATACTAATCATGTATATGCTTCAACGAGAAAACAACACGAAACACATACACAATAGACACAATAATAAAAGACTTAAATGCACATACACAAATGCTAATATAGTAACATAGTAACATAGTATGTAAGGCTGAATAAAGACTTTAGACCATCCAGTTCAGCCTGTTTATCTCCTTCCAGTGGTCTAGTAGCCATAGCTGGTAATGTTATTACATGCACGGAGGGCATCCTGGCCACTATAGATCTCCTTCCAGTGGTCTAGTAGCCATAGCTAGATATGTTATTACATTCCAGGAAGGCATCAAGGCCACTTTTAAACGTTTTTACTGTATCCATCATTACTACCTCCTCTGGCAGCGAGTTCCATAATCTCACAGCTCTTACAGAGAAGAATCCCCTCCTATGTTGGTGAAGAAAGCACCTTTCCTCTAACCTTAGTGGATGCCCTCGGGTTATAGTTACACTCCGGGATATAAATAGATTGTGGGACAGATCTTTGTATTGACCCCAAATATATTTATACATAGTTATTAGATCACCCCTCAAGTGTTTTTTCTAAACTAAGTAAACCTAACTTTGACACTCTTTCAGGGTACTCTAGCCCCTGCACACCTTTTATTAACTTTGTTGCCCGTCTATGAACGCACTCCAGTTCTGATATGTCCTTTTTAAGCACAGGTGCCCAGAACAGTACAAAGTACTCCATATGGGGTCTAACCAGTGACTTGTACAGTGGTAAAATGATGCTCTGGTCATGAACACCTATGCCCCTCCTGATGCACCCCATGATCCTATTTGCTTTGGCAGCAGCTGCCTGCCATTGATTACTACAGTTAAGCTTATTGTTAACTAAAACCCGTAGGTCCTTTTCGATTGTTTGATTGTTTTTTCTTTCCCAAGTGCATAACCTTACATTTAACTGTTACTTTACTATTTAATCCGTACCCAATGTCATTTATACATATATTGAAGAGAATTGGTCCCAGAACTGACCCTTGTGGTACTCCACTAGTAACAGTGACCCAATCTGAGTGTGTACCATTGATAACCACCCTCTGCTTCTGATCATTAAGCCAATTTCTCACCCATCTGCACACGTTTTCCCCCAGTCCAAGCATTCTCATCTTTTGTACCAGCCTTTTATGTGGCACAGTGTCAAATGCTTTAGAAAAGTCAAGATATATGATATCCAATGACTCCCCCTCATCCAATCTTACCTCCTCATAAAAGCTGATTAGGTTTGCTGGCAGGAGCCATAAATACATGCTCATATGGAGTAATAAGGTCATTTTCCCCAAGATGCTCCAGGATAGTATCCCTTAATGTTAAGCTTACCGGTCTGTAGTTCCCAAGATCCCCCCTAGATACTCTTTTTGAATATTGGCACCACATTTGCCAAGCACCAATTGCTCAGAACAGACCCTGTAGTTATTGAATCCACAAATATTAGAAATACCGTCTTGTCTATTACTGTACATAACTCCCTTAAAACACAAGGATGTATGTCATCTGGTCCCGGTGATTTATCTATTTTTATCTGCTTGAGACGGTGCTGGACTTCTTTCTTGGTTAGACCAGTGACATTTAATGGAGGGTTTGGGTTATTCCCCTGCATTTCACTCAGCATGTCACATTCTTTTGTGAATATAGAAGCAAAGAAGTTGTTTAGTAAATTTACTTTTTCCTCATTTCCCTCTATAGTTGTCCCCTTGCTTTTTAGGGGGCCCACACCCTCAGGTTTGTACCTTTACGGTTTATGTAGCTAAAGAATAATTTGGGGTTAGTTTTACTCTCTTTCGCGATCAGTCTTTATGTCTCCAGCTTAGCTGCCCTTATCTGTTGTTTACATTGTTTATTTTCTTATTTATAATTTTTTAACGCTTCAGCTGTCCCTTCCTGCTTTAAACATTTAAATGCCTTTTTTTGTTGTTTATTGCCCCTTAACCTTTTTGTTTAGCCACATCGGTTTACACATGTGTCTAACAGTTTTATTCCTGTAAGGTATGTATCTATCACAGTGAAAAGGATTCCTTTGAAAGTATCCCATTTAGTGTCCATGATTTTCCCAGTCAATGCAGTTTAGGACATCTCTAAGTTGGTCAAACTTTGCCTTTTGGAAGTTCCGTATTTTTGTGGCTCCTTGATAAGGCACTCTAGTGACTGCTAATTGGAAATTAATTATATTATGATCACTGTTTCCAAGGTGTCCCCCAACCTGTACCTTTATTACTTTGTCTGGTACATTGGTTAGTATTAGGTCCAATATGGCTCTTCCCCTTGTTGGAGCTTGTACTTGTTGGGAAAGGTAGCCATCTTTTGTTCTAGATAAAAAACTATTACTTTTATAAGAAGCACATGTTTCAGCGTCCCAGTCTATATCTGGGTAATTAAAGTCCCCCATAATAACTACCTAATTTAGTTTAGCGGCTATATCTATTTGCCTTAGCATCATATTTTCTGTGGATTCGGATATATCTGGAGGTTTGTAGCAAAGCCCCATCAGTATTTTATTTTTGCTTCTCCCTCCATGTATTTCTAACCATACAGACTCCACATGGTCATTCCCCTCACATATATCCTCCCGCATAGCGGGTTGTAGAGAGGATTTTACAATTAAACAGACTCCAACCCCTTTGCGTTTGTTACGGTCCCTCTTAAACACACAGTAGCCCTGTAGATTTACTGCCCAGTCATAGCTTTTATCCAGCCAGGTCTCTGTTACCCCCACTATGTCATATTGTTGTTCTGTTATTATCAGTTCTAGTTCATCCATTTTATTAGTCAAGCCTCTAGCATTTGTAAACATGCAAATTTTACAATTAAACAGACTCCAACCCCTTTGCGTTTGTTACGGTCCCTCTTAAACACACAGTAGCCCTGTAGATTTACTGCCCAGTCATAGCTTTTATCCAGCCAGGTCTCTGTTACCCCCACTATGTCATATTGTTGTTCTGTTATTATCAGTTCTAGTTCATCCATTTTATTAGTCAAGCCTCTAGCATTTGTAAACATGCATTTCAAATGCTTATGGTAATTTTGTATATTGCCTTTATTCCTCCTAGATGTGCTAACCCCTCCCCCCTCTGCACTCCCAGTTTCATGTCTACACCCACTGTCACTTTCTTTCCTACCTTCCCTTTGAAACTGCTTTTACCCTCCCCCCCCAGTTCTTAGTTTAAACACTCCTCCAACCTTTTAGTCATCCTCTCCCCCAAAACATATGCACCCTCCCCATTGAGGTGCAACCCATTCCTGCCAAAGAACCTGTAGCCCACTGTGAAGTCAGCCCAGTTCTCTAAGAACCCAAACCCCTCCTTTTTACTCCAATTTTTGAGCCACCTGTTTACCCCTCTAATCTCCGGCTGCCTCTCTGGTGTGGCTTTTGGTACTGGTAGTATTTCTGAGAATACTACAGTTGAGGTCCTTGCCTTAAGCTTACGACCTAGGTCCATGAAATCATTTTTAAGGACCTTCCACCTACTTCTTCCTATGTCATTTGTGCCAATATGCACCATGACCGCTGGGTTCACGCCAGCCCCTCCCAATAATCTGTCAGTCCGCTCCGTGACATGCCGTACTCTTGCCCCAGGAAGGCAACACACTGTTCGTCAATCCCGGTCTTTGTGACAGATTGCCCTGTCTGTACCCCTAATAATAGAGTCACCCACTACCAGTACCTGTCTTGCCTGCCCTGTTCTCCCATTTCTCTTCCCTTTTTTACTGGAGCTGACAGATGTGTCTTGCTGCAGCTGTGTCATCCCATCCTCCTCATCTGCCAACCGGGCAGACTTGTTGGGAGGTGGCTGTTCAGGGCTACCCCACCTTCTAACTGTTATCCAGCTAGCTGCCTCATTTTCCTGCTTTTGCTCTCCCCCAATCCTCCTCATCCCCAACACCCTCCTCATCCCCTGACCCATTGAGTGCCAGCTCAGTGAGATCCAGACTCTTTTGCATGACGACAATGTCTCTCAGTGTTGCCAATTGCTTCTTTAGATCGTGAATGACGGCTTCCAAATCAGCAATTCGCACACATCTGGGGCATAAGTATCCACCATCGACCGATTGTTCAAGAAGTGCATACATAGCACAAGTTGTACACTGGACAGCATTGTTAGGCATGGAACCATTTGTATCAATTTGTTGGAACACTGAGTGAAGAATTTACAACACTTAAAATAACATTCTGGATTCAAAGGTAGATACTTACAGCTTCAGCACTTCTGCTTTTTACTCCTGCTTTAACTCACCACTTACCAAGCAGCCACCTACAGAGTCAGCCTCCAGGAGCTGACTCTAAAATAACTCCAAATAAACACACCAGAAGCTCAAAAATGGACAAAAATATACAAAATATATACACATACATACACTTTTTCATGTGTAAGTGCATTTAAGGGAGGCTGTAAATCAACCTTAATATTTTGGGGTATACCATGAATGGGTCCATAGCTCAATAGGGACCTCCAAAGAAACAAGTAACCCATTAGGAGATGTTTGGGTTCCCTTGTTCCGAGCACACACTGAACATGCTTTGACAAAGGCAGTGACATCACATCTGAAAGTAAGCCACCAAAAATGACGCTTAGCGAGCCGTAAGGTTTTTCAGCTGCCCAAATGACCCAAAGTTTTAGCATCATATAACTGCTGCAACACAGATAAATGCATATGGGGTGGAACATATCGACAATGAGTAGGTTGGCCTGTAGGTGATCCACCTGGAATGTTTCCAACAAGCTAGGAAGATCGGGCAATACTCCCCTGACCACACAACTTAGGGTCTAAATGGGTCCCTTCTCTTCAAACCTTATACTTGCATTCCCCAAAGTTGCAGGGCAATGCATCTGCCTTGGTGTTCTTAGCTCCCGGCTTGAAATAATAAAATGATTCAGGAGAAAAAGAGCACCCAGCGGGCCTAGCGTGAATTTAACCTCTTATCAGATTCATGTATTCAAAGTTCTTATGGTCCGTGTACACAGTAAGGGCGTGTAAGGAACCTTCAAGCCAGTGCCTACACTCTTCAAATGTCAACTTCACACCTAGCAATTCATGGTTTTCCATCTTATAATTCTGCTCAGCTGAACTGCATTTATGCGAGAAGTATGTGTAAGGGTGAAGTGTTTCTGGAGTGCTGGAATATTAAAAGAGAACAGCCCCTACGCCCAGGGGTGGGCATAACAGGTGTTGCATCTAGGGTTCCTAATTAAAGACAAATTTTGTATAGTGAAATACAATATTAGGGCACCTTGTCTGGGATGTAGCCGCGGCCTGCTCATGTGCTGTGGGAGCATGAGTGAACCCAGAGTGTTTCACACAAAGGGGCATCCTAGCATTGTCCGTCCATGGCATAGGGTATTGTGTAGGAATTGCCCATATGGGCATCCAATTTCCACTCCCTGTGGCATCTGCTAACCCCACCTAACCCCTTTCCAATGACACACGCTCACGTCACGGATTTGCTATACCTTTAGCTAGACACATACCCAGGGCAACCATTTTTGACTGACTAGCCTGAGCATGCCCCCAGCTAGAGGTAATTGGGGATGCAACCAGTGTCCTGCTCTGCACCATTCATCTTTCTAGCTCCTGTGATGTCACAGCACCTTGCATAACTAAATGGAGCTAAGGCAAAGGGTATCTGTTCTTGACAGTGATTTTATTTAGACCATGATAATCAATGCAAGGGCGTAATCCTCCATCTTTTTTTCTCAAAAAAGAAGAAACCCATCCATTCAGGTCATGTCAGGTCATAAATCTTACCCCTAGGAGGCATGGGATCCAGAAATAAGTGGGGCAATTGTAAGCCCTGTGAGGAGGTAGCGAGTCAGCAGATTTCTCATAGAATACATCCTCCCAATCAGAAAAATGCAGAGGTAAATCATCAAGCAAGATATTAGTTATTCGCAATGCAGTGCAAATGCAGTTATAAAAACAAAATGGACTCCATTTAATTAAATCCCCAATTTCGAATAATCTTCCTATTTACACAGGGGTTATGGGTCTTTAGCCAAGGAAAATCCCAAACTAATAGAGTGGCAGGGATATCTAGAACTCCAGACTTTTAGAAGGGAGGAACCTACAATTAACCTGATTAGCAGAGTCTTAAAGGAAATCACCCCATCATGAATAGGTTGGTTATTGACCACCAAGATCTGAAGCAGGTTACCCCAAGTTACTAATGGAATAGCTAGGGCTTCAGCAAGAGATCCAGGAAATTACCAGCTTCCCCATATTAATAAGGGATGTGACACTTTCCTGGAAATGTTCCCATATGATCATAGCGGGTAACAATTTGTTTAAATGAGGAAAGGATACCAGATTGCCTATATGAATCTCCCGCAGCTTAACGATGTGTGCCCCAGGTCGGATTGCTTCATTTCTCCACCGCCGCTCCACCAGGCACCGGTCAATATCAATAGCTAGTTGGATGTACTCAAGGCTCTCAGGAATTCACCAAAGCATCCATAATAGTTTTGACAAGATAGGACAGGAATCAATTGCCCATCAGCGGAATTCAGTACTGTACTCCTTGGCTGTACATTTCCCCTGTTTGATGCTAAACCTCACAGTTTGGCATCGGCCATTGAAGCCAAATCCACATCGTCATGCAGAACTTTTAAACTTTTAAAGAAGGCAGTCACAGACTGTAGGCAGCATAGGTACGAGCCAAAGCCGAATGCCCACACCATTTGAGAGGCAGGTGGCTGATAATTTGGCACTGACCATAGCCTGTAATTGCTCCACAAGACTTTCCCTAGTATTTATTATTTGTGTGGCCC
Source organism: Gastrophryne carolinensis (assembly GCA_027917425.1). Classification (NCBI taxonomy): domain Eukaryota; kingdom Metazoa; phylum Chordata; class Amphibia; order Anura; family Microhylidae; genus Gastrophryne; species Gastrophryne carolinensis. The sequence continues at coordinate 132,932,182 of CM051242.1, forward strand.
ATGATAATTTAAGGTCTCACCAGTTAGCATGTCCATATTAGTTGATAATGCCCAATCTCTGCAGCTATCCTAACCTATAGACAAGCCCCCATTTGCTGGGAGGCAAGCAGGCCTTACCAGACAAGGTTCCCCCCAGGAATGCAATTGAGGTTCACCGGAGATCAGATGAAGGAAGGGTCATACGTAATGTCATTCCAACAGGCATCATTGCAGAGGGATAACCATGCCAAAGATGGAAAGAGGTACCGAAGGGAGCAAGCAGAGATGAGATTAAGGATTCCGAGGTCAACAACAGAGGGTACAGAGGAGGCAAGGTTAAAGGTCAACCTGGGTCAAACACGACAAAATAAAAGAAAAGAGCTCCTCATAAAACCTAAATAACTAGCTATCATGGGCACTTTTGACAGCGGCTGGGGAATCTTTGTTAGAGGAGGTGAGCAGGGATTGGCTAGGACAGGGAAGACCGATTTACTCAACAATAATCCTAGGGCTGATAGCCCAATGCAAATCAGCAGCAAGTGGCCCCTGTAAGATCCTTAGGGCTCTTTGGCCCATTCACCAAGCCTCCGGTGGTTGCACTGACTGCAGCGCTAGTGAGGGAATGCATGTGCATGTTCCGAGGTGCTGGTGATGTGGGAGGAGTGGAGGTGCAGCATCGCTTGCGCCAACATCTGGGACTGATGTGCCGCCCGAGGATATCGCTGGAGCGAGGAGCATGTGTTTTCCTTATCGTCACAATAAGGCAGTAATAGATAAGAAATATTTACAAATCAACAAGAAAATACACTTATAAGGCCTGATGCAGAGCCTCCCCTGAACTGACCTTAAAACCTTCCGATTGTCCGGGGCTCCCGTTTGAATCGTGGCTCAAATGTGATGCAGAGAATGGCTCCCTAACTGATCCGTCAATTTGACTTCACTCGGGAAGTTTTTTTTGCTCTCTCGGGTGCCTTCAATTTGATCGGGGCTTCCGTTCCCGTTCACCTTCCATTTTGTTGTTTTTTTCAAGTATACTTACATCTCCATGGCTCCTCAGTTGCCAATCTGGCTACACGCAAGCGCACATCCCTAAACCTCCATTAGAATATACATATGGCACCAACTGCCAATTTGACACATATATATATTGTCAAATATAATTTTTGGTGTTCCTTCTTCCTTGCCATTAATGCATACCTTAATCTCCTTTGTGTTCCTTCTTCCTTGCAATTAATGCATACCTTATTCTCCTTTGTGTCCCTTCTTCCTTGCCATTAATGCATACCTTAATCCCCTTTGTGTCCCTTCTTCCTTGCCATTAATGCATACCTTAATCTCCTTTGTGTTCCTTCTTCCTTGCAATTAATGCATACCTTAATCTCCTTTGTGTCCCTTCTTACTTGCCATTAATGCATACCTTAATCTCCTTTGTGTCCCTTCTTCCTTGCCATAAATGCATACCTTAATCTCCTTTGTGTTCCTTCTTCCTTGCAATTAATGCATACCTTAATCTCCTTTGTGTCCCTTCTTCCTTGCCATTAATGCATACCTTAATCTCTTTGGTGTTCCTTCTTTCTTGCCTTTAATGCTTACCATAATTGTTTGTGATTTTTTCGGTTTTATTGTCCCATATCTAAACCTTTTGTGTCATGTAAATGTGTGATGATGTTGTGTGATTGTACATTTGCAGGAAAGACAACTCACAAAATCTGTTTATGTTTTTTTTATTCCAACGTTGTATTTGTTTTTGTTTGGTTTTGGTTTTTTCATATAATTTTTTTTAAAAACAAAAATTAAAATGTTTTAAAAATTTTTTGCAAAAATAAAAACATTAGGCCTCGGGGTCTTGAGCCTGTGGTTTTCTTGTATCTGTTAAAGAAAAACAACATTAGTTTAGCATTGTTTTTATGGTTTGGTTGGGCGTGTTTTTTTTGGGGCCCTTTTTAAACCGGACCTTCAGCGTGATTTAATGAAAAGCACAAACTATAAAAAAACGATTCCGCAGCATCTAAAATTAATATATTGTAAGTTTTTAGTCACTAACTTATTATTCTTTCCCCCACTGGGCTGCAACTCTGTTCAGGAATTTAGGATACGGGCGCCGCCATCTGGACTCAGAAGCATCACACTTACTGATGAGAGGAGAGTGGGATAAGGTACAGGGGGTGGGTTATAGCTGTGCTTTGCTCAGACAGAGTAGAGCTGTGCTCTTGAAAAGGTCAGCAATCCCAGAATGCAGAGCAGCACAGTTAGAAGGCACTTCCTGTTTGCAGGCTGCCTGATAAGATGGCGGCTTCCATAATCCGCCATTTTGGATGTTTAAAGGCTCATAACATGCACTAGGTGCAGGTAGGATGATTTTTAATGTGGGAAATCTGTATGTACAGGGTGTGGGAAACATATAAGATAGACTATTATTCAGAGTGAAGGTCCGCTTGGGCTTATTTTACAAATTTTTTGTTTTTTTTTGTTTATTTGGGCCAATGGAATTGTTTGTTCATATACTTTTGAAAAAAAAAAACACCACTTACAATGTTTTTGGCACACATTGCGTCGGGGGCGGAGTCTCCATTCTTCCTTCCTGGGTTGCTGCTGTGAATCTGTTTTGATGACAAACACACTGATATTAGAGACTGTTGTTGTATCATGAATATCATATTAAGTTAGGCTTCTAGGTATCAATCTACTCACCTTCCCCAGCCACCTCTTCCTCGTCGCCCCCTTCCTCGCTCATCGGTTGGGATGTCCCTGCGACGTCTGAATCTGCAACTAACAATAGTGCACATGAGTATCTGTATTTAATGCATGTATTTCAACATATCTAAATATTTGTCCCTTACCGGAGTCAGGTTGAGGGTAATTTAGGCACGACTCCCTGCCGTTAGATTCCCCCCTCCCCTGCATGCTGAGGTCCAGTGGCTCCTCATAGTCACTTACAGAGGAGGGGGTGGCCGTTGACACTGGCGGTGGACCACCTACACCTTCACCTGTTTCGCCCAGCACTGGGCTGCGTGTCCTGGTCCGGGTGGGGCGGAACCGCATATTCCATTCATGTGCTGAAATAGAAACACAATCATAAAACCACGCCCAGGCGAGGCCAGGGTTATAGGTGCATTTACATTTTCAACACTTACATGGGAAATGTTTTGCGAAGTACCGCCTCAACCGGGGCTTATTCCTTCTCTTTAAATCAGACCAGTGTTGGGCGATCTGGGTGAAGGTATAGGTGGTTTGTGTTCGTCGTGCGATCGCTTCCACCACCGCCAGGGCCAACGTGCGCTTGTCATAATCTGACGGCAGGAAGTCGTAGCGATTCCTCAGCATCATCTGTTAAAAAAAGATACAAGGACCCACCATTAATCCACAAAATACATTAACAAGTTTCCTGCCCTAACTAAAGTCACTTTATTAACCTCTTGCTGCCTCACATTGCCCTAGTTCTTCTATCTGCATGTAGCCTAGTTTGTAGCTGCGTACATGTGTTAAACTAAGGTGGGCTTGTATTTAACGTGACAAACTAAGTTGTTTCAGACTATTCTTGCGCTTTGTTTTTTTTTTATTATAAGGAATGTGTGCGCGCACATAAACGCACGCTCGCACGCTCGCATACTCACATCCATGATGATGTCGTCCTGCTCCTGTGTAAAGATGGTGGGCGACATCTTTTCTTAGTTTTCCTGGTATAGCTCTGATGTTCCCCCGCGGTGACGTGCGTGCGTGCGCGCAGGTGCCCACCCGCTGTTGACCACGCCCACACGGGAAACATATTTAAAGCACAAGGCACTCAGCTCTGTGTTGGATACCATATCATTATGGGCAGACCTAAAGGGAGCAAAAAGAGCCAACCAAGGCCCGAGGCACATAGCAGCCGCACAAATGCCTCATCCTCCAAAAGACAGAAGAGCAGGCCCCAGACACAGGCAGAACATGCCCCAACTAAAACGCTGGATACTCCACACACACAGGCACATTCAAAAAAACGCAGGACCAAGGAGACATTAACCCATTCGCCACCACCTGCCAAAAAAGCACGAACACACAAGGGTGCCAAATCGATTAAGACCCTGCAGCATCCTCAGCCTCAACACACCACGCATACCCACAAAACAAAACACATCAGCAAGGGAAAGCGTATTACCAAACCCACCCCTCCACCTCAACCCTCTGGTTCTCCCAATTCCAGTACCTCACATTCCACAAGCAGCTCCACATCTGATAGCTCAACAGGAACCCAGACATTAAACCATAGCAGCACACACACAACATCACCCTCCCCCATAAGCCCCAGAACCACACACAACTCACCAGATAGCCAACCATCAATTTCCACAGATGCAGGGGACACCACACACCCATATGGCCGACAACTACGCCGTGGTTCCCTAACTGCACGTTTTTGCGATGCTCAAAGCATGGCTGTGGCAAATGCAGTTTGTGAGCATTAGGATGCCCTATTTGGCAGGAGCTCCAAATCAACCACTAAGCAGGCTAAGCTGGAGATCTGGACGAATATTTGCCGCCAAGTAAATAGTGTGGGATCTGTCTGGCGAGATATTCAACAAATCAAAAGGAAATTTGGGGACCTGAAATACTACAGTAAAAAAAAATGGACATGCGCCGTCAGCAGAGGTAAAGGGCAAATTAAATGCATTTGTAGTCGCATTGTTAACAGGATGTAACACTTATTAGGTGTAATTTAATCTTCCCCAGCCAACAGACAGGGGGTGGAGCAGAGGTAAAGGGCAAATTAAATGCATTTGTAGTCGCATTGTTAAAAGGATGTAACACTTATTAGGTGTGATTTAATCTTCCCCAGCCAACAGACAGGGGGTGGCTTACCCACTAAAATAATCCTTACTCCCGCCGAGGAACATGTATATACATACATACACCCGGCCAGCATCCAGGGCCTGGCAGAGGCACAAGACACAGACCGGAATGTAAGGTCCCAAGGTGAGTCTGAATTTGCCATGACCTATTACAAAAAGTTCAATAAGGCAGTGTTAGGCTACACAACACACTGTACTTGGCCATTTAGCTAATCTTCAAATCTACATTCTAAGGACCAAGTCAACAGGACACACCAGGCCCCCAAACCCCTGCGTTAGCACCGAGGCCAAGGGCACACCAGGCTTCTACACCACGAACCCAAATTGTGGATTGCGATGAGGTAAGTCAATGGTCATTGGTGTGTACTTTTAACATTGATCTTTGAGAGCTTTTGTGGACATAAATAAACTAAAAGGAACCTATATTTCTTTACAGACCACAGGAAGCCCACCCATCATCGATCATATACGAGATTTGGAGGAGGACACCCCACATATGTCACTAACCACTACGGAAACAGTGGCAGCAACGCAGTCAACCCCGGCGCAACCACCACATCCACAACCACCTTCTGAACCAGAACCAACCACCCGTCCCACTGCTCCAACCCAGTCCAGACGCCATATTTCCCAAAGAAGGCAACTTCAAATTTTGGAGGAAGCATGGAGGCAGGAAAATATAGAGCATATACACGACATTAGGGTCGATTCAACCTTGGGTTAATCTCCCCTGGTAGTAGGTGACCCTCCCAATTGAGAAACGAGGGGGTTTGATATTTGCTGGTCTGTTTAATAACTATAAATACCAAAAACTGTAGGACCAGGTCTAGTCCCACTGTGCAACAATCAGACCCAGCATCTCTACCACACCTCAATACAGTTTTTAGTTATCACTAATTCATGTTTTATTGTAGAAAAAGTATATACATATAAAAAACACAATACATCATTATTAAAAAGTCCATTCTTATGTATTACATCCAATCATATAATGGTCATCATCTATTTACATTGAATCCCTCCTATACATGATCGCTTTGCTACAGAATACATGCAAGAAATTGATCACCATGCACTATAAGGTCAATGTGCCTTAGTTACTATTAAACTCTTACTGGTCCGCTGATTGGCCAGAAAGGGCAGACATGTTTCGCCGTGTAGGCTTCCTCAGTGCCCTATTAGTGTGTCAAAGAAGAGAAGGGATATACTTTTAATGTGCTGAAATTATATACTCACTAAATCAATAGAATTATATATCTCTAAAAAATATGCATTTTTCAATTCAAAATTCATTATAATATACTGCAGCATCTGTTCATTATAATGTACTGCAACATCTGTTATGCACCATAGAGAGCAAATATTTATATTGTATACAATCGAAGACCCCATAAAAAGGGACCACATTCATTTACCTGTATATAGGTAACATCCCAGTCAAGGTCAGGTTAATCACGGGTGGGAATGAAGAGCTCCCTCCTATTCCTCCCAGTATCTTTTATAAGTATCTGCAAGATTTGATTCTGTGGGGGAGGGGGGAAAAGAAAAAGGGATCCCTTATTCCACTTGTTATGTTCATGCTATTGCCTATTCCTTGAATTAAGGTTACCTCTGTTAGCGTGTAATGGTGGCACTTTAAGTCCACTTCCCATATAGTATGCTGCTGCAGGAGGCTATAGTGATCTGTGAGGGGAAATACAATTATCAGTAGTCTGTACTAATGAACTCCATACTAGGATTATTCTAGATCCCACCAGACCCATTGTTAGTGTATCTTACCTCTATTAAATGCAGAGAAGTCGCTCTTAATAGAGTGTGTTTGTAAGCCAGGGTTAGCCTAAGAAGGAACGCAGTGTGTCCAGCGCGCGTCAGACCGGGAAGCTGTCAGGGTGTACCATTTGCATATGTGCGTGATCCTCTCACTGCCTCTACTTTGCCACCCGCAGCCTGTTTAATCCCCAGGTTGACTCCACCGAGGAGGAGAGATGATGCCCTCCGTTCGCGCTGGGTGACGGCGCGCGAGTGTCAGTGCCCTTTGTTAAGCAGCACTGAGCAGAGACTCCCGGTCAGCTGACCGGAAGTGACCTCGCGCGCCGTCACTGATGCTCACAGATGTCTGCCAAAATACGCCATTTTTTTGTAGCCTCCGCTTTTATATGGCTTGCGCCTCATTTAGTATATTTGTGCTGGTCAAAATGCTGGATATATCTTAGAATAATGGTCCTGCGTTAGCTCCTATCTATCTCTTAATCCCAGGGAAGGACAAAAATACTGTCCAGCCTCGTGGGCAATAACACTGCTCACTGTTTATTAACATACCTGTGCCATTTTGTTGTAGCCCTGCATTGTATGTTTTATATTAAAAAGTCCCACGACTCTTTTTGTATCTCACATATTAAAGACAGTTGGGTATAGGGAAGGCTGCAGGTTATCTAGCCCACTGGAGCCCAGGGATATTTATGAGCATTAACTGATATTGGTTATCAATCCCGAGGTTGTTTTTATAGTCATTGATTGGTATTGCCTATAGATGGCAATATGGTGGAGCTTATTGATTACCAGTGTAATCCTAACCAGTTTATTATTCAGCCATATGGCTAATAATCATATATATCTCATAGACAGGTTAAGCATCTTTACACACTGCTAAATAGGCAATCTCTTCTATTTATAGTCCACCTAGTTTTCTTACTATTTCCTCACACCCCGCCCCACATAGTCTTTTATGCCATTGGAGTTGGCTGATTGCCCAAATCTGTGGGGGAAATCAGGGTAGCTCTGCATTTCCTCCCAGTATCCACCCGACCTTCTCAATGTACTCATGATTACACTCTAACCTATCGCCCCATTCAGTGCAGGATATCATCTGAATTTATAGGAATGGAGCAAAAGTAAGGGTCTCATTTAGACCAGGGTGTTTATGTGCCTTAAGCCGAAATATCCACCGTGTTTCAATTCTTAATGTGCCCTTTTCAAGATCACCACCTCTAATTGAGGGGTGTATCCTATCCAGGCCTTGGCATTTCAGTGTGGCCGGATTGCCATTATGATGTCTTTTGAAGTGGCGTCCTACAGGAGTTTTCTCATTGTTTTTCCTAATACTATATAAATGTTCATATAACCGTTTTTTTAAGGGGCGGTTTGTCTTTCCCACGTAAAACCCTCCACAGCCGCAAGTCAGTAGATACACAACATTACTTGTGTTACAGTTGATGAAATGTCTAACATAGTATTTGTCCTTATTTAGTATGGTTTCAGTTCCTGGTAGTATGTATTGACACATACTGCAATTTCCACATTGGTATGTGCCGCGAGCCTTACAGCAGGTGCCCCTTTGTTGGTCAGTAAAATGACTGGACACTAATTTGTCCTTTAAATTATTGGGTCGTCTAAAGATTATTTTAGGTGTGGGGGGTAAAAAGGTTTTTATATGTGGGTCATTTAAGAGTATAGGCCAATTTTGCTGAAGAATTTTTCGAATTTCAGCATGAGCCTCTGTATATGTCAGTATCAGAGCGGGACCAGTATCTTTCTTTAGAACTCTCGGTTTATAGAGTAATTTCTGTCTATCTACGCGGCGGGCTTTCCTATAGGCAGCTTTCAAAATTGGTCTACTGTAGCCCCGCGCTTGTAGCCTAGTCCAAATCTTTGTGGCTTCAGTCTTGAAGGATTGTATAGAAGAACAATTACGGCGGGCCTGTATGAACTCGCCATACGGGATACTGCGCAGTAAATGCACCGGATGTGAACTGGTGGCTCTCAGCATCGTATTAGCTGAGGTATCCTTTCTATAAAGTGTTGTGCTAATTTGGCCTTGTGGGTTCTTGTGGATTTCTAGGTCTAGGAAAGTAACACAATTTTGGTTCCAGTGACTTGTAAATTTCAAATTTAGATCATTCTCATTGAGTATGTGGACAAAAACACTCAATTCCTCCTCCGGCCCCTCCCATATGACCAGGATATCATCAATGTACCTGTGCCACGCCGAAACGTGGCACAGGTACTTGGCCATATCGTCCTCTGCCCACAGAGTCCTCTCCCACCACCCCAGGTACAGGTTAGCGAACGATGGGGCACATGTAGTCCCCATCGCCGTTCCCTGCACCTGGTGGTAGAGTGTCCCATCAAAGAGGAACATATTGTGGGTAAGGATAAAGTGGAGGAGCCGGAGGAGGAAAAGATTATGGTTGTGTTCCGCCACATCCAATTCATTCAGAAAGGTCTCCACAGCTTTCAGGCCCTTGTCGTGAGGGATACTTGAGTAAAGGGCCTCCACGTCCAGGGTGACCAAGAGCGCCCCGGGATCCACCCACAATCCATCCAGGACACGCAAGATGTGGCCCGTGTCTTTAACATAGGATGGCAGGCTCACGACCAGGGGTTGAAGATGGCGGTCCACATATTTGCTCGCGTTCTCCGTAAGCGCCCCCATACCCGACACAATCGGTCTTCCAGGGGGTGTCACCAGTGATTTATGCACCTTTGGAAGGGCATAAAACGTTGGTGTTGTCGGGTGGGGCGCCTCCAGGAACCCAGGCAGGAAAATATAGCCTTTTCGGCGACAACACAGCAATTCAATGAGACTGTGTGCACCCAACTCACAAACCTCAACGCCCAATTAGAGGTATTAAACAGAAATATCTCTGCCCTAACCAACCATATGGGTGAGATTAATCAAAGCCTGGCCCACATTGCAGCCAATTTGCAGGCACAACATCATTCCTCGTCACCATGCACCCCAACATACCACTAATTCTTGGGGAATACATTTTCTTATTCTTTTCTTTTTCTTTTGTTCCAAAAAAAAAAAAAAAATGAAACACCAAAATTTGTTGGTAAAATAAAAAAAAAAAAAAAAAATAAAAAAGTTTGGTCTCTGAAAAAACACTAAACAATAGTTGTGCACGGATGGTTTGCGCGGTGCCACTTTGGGTGCCCGAAAAAGGAGGGGTGGGGACGTCTGAAACTAAAGGTTGTGGAGTAGCCCACAAGCCATGATTAGTTTTAGGACCGTTGCAGGCGTCTATTGTAGTGCCCCCCCAGTCTCATCAAGACAACGGAACCTCATCTTCAAGAGACCAAAGCCTCGCTCCACCACAGAGCGAGTCCTCCTGGGGGCAGTATTGTAGCGCTCCTCTGCCTGTGAAGATGGGTGCAGGATGGGGGTCATCAGCCAGGGGAGCAAAGGATAGCCAGAGTCTCCTGCCAAACCAAAAAAAAAAAAACAAAATTAAAAAAAGGTGTGCATTGCAACAATAGAAAAGAGGGACAAATAGGTGAGCGGGGTAGGGTGGGAGGAAAGGACATTTCTAATGAGACTACATACACATCCAACCTGTACACTCATTAAAAAAGTCTGGGGAATACTACTTACATAAGAGGGCAAGAACATGACGCAATAGGGTACAATCACTTAACCCATTTAATTTGTAGCTCAATAATTAGGCTCAAAATATACTACGAAAATAGTTACAAAATAGTGTGTTAAGGGAAAAAACACAGTCAGACAGGGTGGGCAACCAATACAAGTTTCATACACATACCCAGTAGCCAGCCACCAAAAAGATCGCCAGATTTGAATCGCTCATCTAGGCAGGAATTCCTCAAGATGTGCGCATCATGTGTCGAGCATGGAAAGCCAGCAAAACGACTCCCAAAAACCAATTCAGGGCCAGCCAGTGCCTGCACATTTATGCAATGTCCCATCTTCCAATTCCTGCACACAGGCAATAAAAAATAAATTAGGTAAACCCTGTAAAAAGGACCCCCCCAAAAAAAACCCCAAAAATATAACAAATACTCATGCCATCGATGTCCAAAGGCGTGCGGTGCAGCCTGGTTTCTGCCATACTCAGCAGGACAAGACCGCGGAGCTGGCGCCGCTGATGTGCTCCAACAGAGGACTGCATATTATTGCCCGAGTGCAAATACGGCTGCTCTGACTGCCCGTAAGTGAAGGCTCGGCGGCCCCGTTTTATTAGGGTGATTTCAATCGGAAATCAAGGCTCTGCATCACTGAAAAAAACGGACCAATGAACGAGGCGTCCGTTTTCCTGGGAAACAGCCTCGTGCGAGCCGACAATCGGAAAGGCGGCTGAGCGCACACCTGAGCGCATAAGCGCACACTAAAATCAACGTAGCACCCTTTCCTGACCCGATCAAAGCCCAAAACCAACAGGAAAACGCACGGGAGAGCTGAACGGGGAGGCTCTGCATCAAGCCAACAGTTCTGAAGCTGTTCAATTCCACTACCTTAAAATAAAAGGACGTTTTCATTTGGAATGTCCTTTTAATCTGTTCGATTTTTCATGAAACATTGCACATTCAATTTTAAAAATGTTTGTTATTTACATATTTTATAAACTAGAGTTAAATAGAAATCACACTCACTAACAGGTTTTTTGGCAATTATTTTATTAACATTTGACCACTTTACGTGCTATTTCACATTTCTTGCTTCATTAAAAGCCGATTTTGCCACATTTGTTATGTGCAATTTGAGAATGAGGATTTAAAAAGTATATATAAATATATCATTAACAAATTCTGTCTCTTGCTTTACTGAGTGGCTAATTTTCCTGTTTCGTAAAGCAATTGTCAAATGCTGATTGCGAACCAATGAACCATGGGTCTGATTCATGGAATCTGGAGCATTTGTTTTCTAAATGAGTTGTATGGAATTAAGTCCTGGTTGTGTGTTCAAAGGAAATGCTTTTATTTATTTCAAAATCCTCATGTACAGGTCCTTCTCAAAAAATTAGCATATAGTGCTTAAGTTCATTATTTTCCATAATGAAATGATAAAAATTAAACTTTCATATATTTGAGATTCATTGCACACCAACTGAAATTTTTCAGGTCTTTTTTTGCTTTAATACTGATGATTTTGCCATACAGCTCATGAAAACCCCAAAATCCTATCTCAAAAAATTAGCATATAGCATATTTCATCCGACCAATAAAAGAAAAGTGTTTTTAATAAAAAAAAAAGTCAACCTTCAAATAATTATGTTCAGTTATGCACTCAATACTTGGTTGGGAATCCTTTTGCAGAAATGACTGCTTCAATGTGGCGTGGCATGGAGGCAATCAGGCTGTGGCACTGCTGAGGTGTTATGGAGGCCCATGATGCTTCGATAGCGGCCTTAAGCTCATCCAGAGTGTTGGGTCTTGCGTCTCTCAACTTTCTCTTCACAATATTCCACAGATTCTCTATGGGGTTCAGATCAGGAGAGCTGGCAGGCCAATTGAGCACAGTAATACCATGGTCAGTAAACCATTTACCAGTGGTTTTGGCACTGTCAGCAGGTGCCAGGTCGTGCTGAAAAATGCAAACTTCATCTCCATAAAGCTTTTCAGCCGATGGAAGCATGAAGTGCTCCAAAATCTCCTGATAGCTAGCTGCATTGACCCTGCCCTTTATAAAACACAGTCGACCAACACCAGCAGCTGACATGGCACCCCAGACCATCACTGACTGTGGGTACTTGACACTGGACTTCAGGCATTTTGGCATTTCCTTCTCCCCAGTCTTCCTCCAGACTCTGGCACCTTGATTTCCGAATGACATGCAAAATTTGCTTTCATCAGAAAAAAGTACTTGGGACCACTGAGCAACAGTCCAGTGCTGCTTCTCTGTAGCCCAGGTCAGGCGCTTCTGCCGCTGTTTCTGGTTCAAAAGTGGCTTGACCTGGGAAATGCGGCACCTGTAGCCCATTTCCTGCCCACGCCTGTGCACGGTGGCTCTGGAATCGGTCCTTCTCCACAATCTTCCTCAGGGTCCGGTCACCTCTTCTCGTTGTGCAGCGTTTTCTGCCACATTTTTTCCTTGCCACAGACTTCCCATTGAGGTGCCTTGATACAGCACTCTGGGTACAGCCTATTTGTTCAGAAATTTCTTTCTGGGTCTTACCCTCTTGCTTGAGGGTGTCAATGATGGCCTTCTGGACAGCAGTCAGGTCGGCAGTCTTACCCATGATGGCGGTTTTGAGTAATGAACCAGGCTGGGCTTTTTTAAAAGCCTCAGGAATATTTTGAAGGTGTTTAGAGTTAATTAGTTGATTCAAATGATTAGGTTAATAGCTCGTTTAGAGAACCTTTTCATGATATGCTAATTTTTTGAGATAGGATTTTGGGGTTTTCATGAGCTGTATGGCAAAATCATCAGTATTAAAACAAAAAAAGACCTGAAAAATTTCAGTTGGTGTGCAATGAATCTCAAATATATGAAAGTTTATTTTTTATCATTTCATTATGGAAAATAATGAACTTTAGCACTATATGCTAATTTTTTGAGAAGGACCTGTATTGTATTGCATACTCTTCTTATATTAGTCACTGGTAGACAAAGATAATAAAAGGATACTGTATATTAGAGTATAATAGAGTTTTTTTGGGCTGCTATCCACTGGTGGGCATCTCTCCCAGCCTTACTACAACACCCTGCTGCTGGGTACGTGAGAGCAGGCCACCTTCTTGATTAGCAGCGTGGCACATGGGGAGCCTGATTTATGAGGCATCAGTGCCTGGTAATACCACTCAGCATCACATGTTCTGCCTCAGTGGCACTTAGTGTGCGATTTAAAAAAACACTAACATTAACACTAGCGCTAAAAAGCTTGCAGCGCCGGGTGCTCTGGATGAAGCTGTTTGTAGTGGCGTGTTGGTCAAGATCCCATAGAGCACAATAGCTAGAACTGTATCAAAGTGTTTTATGCTTATAACTAATAATAAACACTCTTTTTATACTGAACTTACATTGTGAGTTGTCAATAATGTAAACATGTCACCAAATGTGATTACACTGTTACATACTCTTACATTGTTTTTCATGGCTTCTGTTGCTTACCAATGCATACTGTAATTTGAAAAAATAAACTAAACTAACACAAAATAAAGTTTGACTCCTTTGTCTCTCACAGTGATATCTTGTAACTGTAATGATAAAACACAGCGCCGAAAAGGTGGTGGTACAAAATGGTGTACACTGGGGCTGGTCTAATCGGCAGTCAGATGCAACAGGGCCTGCCAATAGCGAATGCAACAATCAGAGCTAATAAGTTAGCATCAGGCGCAGCGACTTCTAATGCAGAAAAGACAAAGGTGCCAGTGCTCCAAAACTGGCGTTATAGCCACCATAAAGATGTAAAACGGCGCACTTCATGAATAAGGCTCGTAATGACCACTCAGAAGCATCCTGCACTGCTTTGAATTCAACTCCGGGGCCAGGAGAGAATTGGGCTGTACACTCTGGCTTCAGCCCACAGGAGATCCAGGTAAGTGCATTGGCATCCTGGACTGTTCCTTTAAATATGACCAAAATATTTACTGACTTGGTTCATTCTTAACAGAAATTCTGCAAGCTCTTTTTTTAATGATAAAAATACTTTAAACCAGAATGTCTGCTAAAAACTAAAATCTTACTCTTTAAAATGTTCCTGTGGTGAACCCAACCCCCTACAGATACCCAGGAGAGACCTGCAGACAATGTAACCATGGTGGTAAAATGTGGGGCTAAATTTCAGCAGGGAAGCGATTTGAAAAGTAGGACTTCGTTTACAGGGCATTACACATTAGCACAGGAGGGCACCGGCATTCAGGAAGCCCCCCTCCCCCACGCAAGGAACAACACCCATTGTGGTTTAATTCCAGTAGTTATTCTGTAGATAATATTAACCTGGAGATTTTGGATAACTACTGTAGTTTTGGAGTACAAACATAGAAGGAAGCCTAATTTTGTTACATTACATTACATTACAACACATGTATGAAATGTATGAAATGCTTGGGTTATGTCATTTTAGTTAAAGGCCTCAATTCACTAAACTTGCCTTAAAATATTTCATAAAAATTTGGAATGTTTTTTACTTTTTTTTTTACCTTAAAATAAGGTGTGATTCAGCAAAGAGGGAAGCGGGAGCATAATTTGCACCGGGATCTTGCTCTAGAGCACATACACCCAACTGGAGACCAGGGGCGACATATGGCCTGCTGTGGGGAAAGTGGAAGAGGTAAATAGAACTGGTCCAGGATTCCCTCTACCCTTGGCTGCTCCCTCCTGCACAGGTTTTTTGCTGATTCCTTACTCACCTTACCTCTGATCCCAGACAGCTAGAGGTTTGGCTTACAATATCTTACAATATCAAGACACATGTCAATGCCATGTGAAGAACATTCCAAAACTCCTCTGGAGTCTAGACACATATCTAACACTACAGCAAGTGTTTCCCTTGATTTAATTCAGCTCCTATGGTACTGAGACTATTATGAGTAAAATCCTTCAGGCTAGCTAGGGGTCAGTGCACTAGTGCTTTGGTCAGCATAAACATACTGTAAATTCCAAAGGGAATAAAAACAGTAAAAAATGGGTCAGCATATCTGAGACAGCAAGAAGATTTTACTAAGGGGGTTATTTAAGAAGGGATAGCATCAGGTAGTGCCTTGTTAATGAGAGGTAGCGACAGGTAGCAACAGGTGAACGCCGGACGCAGCACGCAATTACACATTTATCAAGCAGAATCTGTTGAGTGACTGGGATAACGCCATGTAGCGTCCGATTCATCATTATCCCAGCCTCAGCGAACAGCGCCGGCGTCCAGCCTTGCAGAGCGCCAGGTATTGCCTCTCGCTACCTGTCGCTCTCCCATATATTTCAATGGACGATCATTTTCTTCTCTTTAAACGGGGTTTTGTTTTTTTGTGTGTTTTTTATAAAAAAAATCTCAAATAAGGTTGTGACCTCTTCTGGCATTGAAAATGCAGTTTTCATGTTTTATATATTTATGCAGAAATGACATTACAGGTCTGGTATTAAAGTTTTCATGTTACAATGTTATTACAATGTGATTCCATATGTTTTCGCTTTGTTACTAGTGGATACATGCTGAAAAACAGACATTAAACACACAGCCTCCGGCGCTCTGGGCTTCAGAGAAGCATTTTTCAGCGCCAGAGTTTGGTAAGGCTGCTTTTTTAATGAATATGTTGTGAGTCAGTTGCACTGACCAGTCACTAACATGCGCTCCCATACAGCGCTGTACTGGTCAGATAGCGACTCATCACAATGTATTCATCATTGCTGCACAGCGTCGCTAAGAACTAGCAACCCACGGCCGAGCACAGTGACTACTAGCGGGCGCTCTGAAAATGCCTGATACAGACGCTCATCTGTCGCTACCTGGCGTTAGTGATGAATCAGCCTGTAAGTATATTTCCCCTAATTTGTCTTTCCCGTTTCTGCTGAACACAGCAATGCATAATACAATAAGGGTGTTACAATAAGGGTGTTAACTCCCTTATTCTCCATAAACCGAATTTACGTGCACCAAGATGCTATCAATCATCAAGGAAACACTCATTTTGTAAACCAGTCACAGTATTTTTATACCAGGACAGCATATTATGCAGTAAGATTTTTTTAGCCTCTTTTAAATATAACTCATAATAACCTCATATGGATACTGTGACAAAGTTCTGAAAGCTTGTCACCTTAAGTACATGCTTGCCTGAAAACCGCTAGCCTATAAAGGTATCATTCTGCCTCTCGTTATATTTGTTTCCTTGACAGCTTCCTATCCACAGGCTAATTCAATACTGGTTTATGCCTGCCTAAATGAAATGTGGTTGAACAGAAAGCATAGTTACTGCAATAAAGTTTTGATGGAAAGCATATATGGCCATGAACAGCAATTTCCCTGCCTCTGCAATTTTTAAAGCAGTTGAGACTACTATTTTAACTGTGTGGAGGATGATGGTGATGAGATGACAGACCTCGTTTAAGCTTAAGCAACTCTGGGGTAGTAAATCACTGGAAAGCTTTGTATCATTATTTCTGTGTTTCTACTTTGGACTATGTACAGTATAATAGTTACAGTATAATTGTTTTTTTTGTTTTTTTTTTCTTATATGCTATCATGTGCTATAGCACTACATCTCTAAAATTAATAAAAAATGTTTTTCTCTACTTGAAAAGGATCTGAGAAATGATATTGCTAAAGAGGTTAATAAAGCCTCCATGGCATGTCATTAGGAAAAACAGGGTCAAACTGCTAGTGTTTATTACAGGATCAGTTTTCAGGCATGATGATAAAAAGGGGAAAGTTCAAAGACACCCTATTAATTTTAAACAGTGAAGATGTTTCTGAAAGATAATTCTGTCCGGGTTATTTTTTAAATCATTTAAATTTAATTAGAACACACAACAGAAATGGTGAATGTTCAAATATCAAATTAATGAAAAAAAAGCATCTTACTTGCTTTAAAGAGAAAATAAAAAATATGCATTATTATCAATGACACAGTGAGCCTTTTTTGCGGCATAGCGCTTTGATGAAAAATTCACAGAATATACAAATGAGACCCACAAAATATTAATTGTCATGACTTTTTAAAAATGGTTTTCTTTTATACATTTACACTTCCAGCAATCCATTTTCTTTAGCTCCCTGTATTGCAGTTCGTAAGTTGATCACTTATTCTGACACCATTTTGTATGCAAGTTTATTTTAGGATGAATCATGCTTATATACAGTAACTTTTTGTTTTTACCATTGCTATTTGCAATGGATGCATCATGCAGAAGCATTCTGGATGAATACTTGCAGAAAGTATGATAGATGCAGAAAAATGTTCTGGTTATCTTTAACTCAGATATTTAGCAGATAACCCCTCCTTTGAAAGAAAGAGATGAACATTTGTGAAGATAGAAAATAAAGCTTTAGATATTGTATGTTTTGCTCCATAAGATGCACCCACTCCAACAAAAAAGTTAGGAGTGAATGTATGTGTTATGGATGGATGCATCCAGGCTGGGATCACAGAGTTCCAGGTAATGGGGTATAGCACCCACCACCACCCCGGGCGATCTTCCCTTGCCTCTAGTAGGGCGGGCTCTCTGCGGTTCGCTTGTTAGCTACAAGCTGGGTTCAGTGATGCCTCTCTGTGCTGGGAGTCGGGACACTTTAAAAGAGGGGCTTAATTATTGTTTTAAGTCATTAAATATAAATAAATGATTATGTTATCATTTGACTTTTTATTGAAATTAGCTGCCCTGCTGATGATATAGGTGTGTTCTAAATGAAGCATTAGATTCTTTGATGATCAATTATTATGAGACTTTTTTCTCTGTAGTGGACTTAAAGTAGACCAAAACACAGGATTTTGACTATCCTGGGTAGGGATGAGCGAATCGGTTCTAACGAACCTGAATTCGCTTAGAATTTCAGGGAGAAATGGAAGCGGCCGCCCGCTGACAGCACAGCCGGCCTCCCCGCTCCCACCAAGCCGTGAAATGGAAAAAAAATGCCGGCATGGTGGGAGCGGGGAGGCCGGCTGCGCTGTCAGCGGGCGGCGGAAGCCCGCCGCCCGCTGACAGCGCAGCTGGCCTCCCCGCTCCCACCATGCCGGCATTTTTTTTTTCCATTTCAGGGCTTGGTGGGAGCAGGGAGGCCGGCTGCGCTGGCAGCGGGCGGTGGAAGCGGGCCTCCCCGCAGCCGGCCTCCCCGCTCCCACCAGAGATGAGCGATTCATTAAAGTTCGATTCAGACGAACCCGAATTTCTTTGAGAAATTCGGCGAATCGCCCGAATCGGATTTGATGACGCATCCTCTGATGACAGCTGACAGCGCAGCCGACCTCCTCACTCCCACCATGCCGGTAAGTGTTTGCTGAAAAAAAAAATGCCGGCATGGTGGGAGCGGGGAGGCCGGCTGCGCTGTCAGCGGGCGGCAGAAGCCGACTTCCTTTGAAAGAAAGAGATGAACATTTGTGAAGATAGAAAATAAAGCTTTAGATATTGTATGTTTTGCTCCATAAGATGCACCCACTCCAACAAAAAAGTTAGGAGTGAATGTATGTGTTATGGATGGATGCATCCAGGCTGGGATCACAGAGTTCCAGGTAATGGGGTATAGCACCCACCACCACCCCGGGCGATCTTCCCTTGCCTCTAGTAGGGCGGGCTCTCTGCGGTTCGCTTGTTAGCTACAAGCTGGGTTCAGTGATGCCTCTCTGTGCTGGGAGTCGGGACACTTTAAAAGAGGGGCTTAATTATTGTTTTAAGTCATTAAATATAAATAAATGATTATGTTATCATTTGACTTTTTATTGAAATTAGCTGCCCTGCTGATGATATAGGTGTGTTCTAAATGAAGCATTAGATTCTTTGATGATCAATTATTATGAGACTTTTTTCTCTGTAGTGGACTTAAAGTAGACCAAAACACAGGATTTTGACTATCCTGGGTAGGGATGAGCGAATCGGTTCTAACGAACCTGAATTCGCTTAGAATTTCAGGGAGAAATGGAAGCGGCCGCCCGCTGACAGCACAGCCGGCCTCCCCGCTCCCACCAAGCCGTGAAATGGAAAAAAAATGCCGGCATGGTGGGAGCGGGGAGGCCGGCTGCGCTGTCAGCGGGCGGCGGAAGCCCGCCGCCCGCTGACAGCGCAGCTGGCCTCCCCGCTCCCACCATGCCGGCATTTTTTTTTTCCATTTCAGGGCTTGGTGGGAGCAGGGAGGCCGGCTGCGCTGGCAGCGGGCGGTGGAAGCGGGCCTCCCCGCAGCCGGCCTCCCCGCTCCCACCAGAGATGAGCGATTCATTAAAGTTCGATTCAGACGAACCCGAATTTCTTTGAGAAATTCGGCGAATCGCCCGAATCGGATTTGATGACGCATCCTCTGATGACAGCTGACAGCGCAGCCGACCTCCTCACTCCCACCATGCCGGTAAGTGTTTGCTGAAAAAAAAAATGCCGGCATGGTGGGAGCGGGGAGGCCGGCTGCGCTGTCAGCGGGCGGCAGAAGCCGACTTCCGCCGCCCGCTGACAGCACAGCCGGCCTCCCCGCTCCCACCAGAGATGAGCGATTCATTAAAGTTCGATTCGGACGAACCCGAATTTCTTTGGGAAATTCGGCGAATCGCCCGAATTGAATTTTTGAGAAGTTCGCTCATCTCTAATCCTGGGTTTTGGATCTTGCACCCGGGGCACCCCAATTGAGGTGTGAAACCCCCCAGTTAGCTGAAACAAACTCACTTCTTCCTTGTCCTACGGTGCATGCACCGCAGCTCGTCAAATCAGTATGCTCGGGGGGCGCTGACGTCCCTTCATCTAAGTTGAGCGGCTCCAAGTACCGCATCCACCACTTCCCTCTAACAGTAAGCGTGCCTGTGCCGGCCATTCACAAATGCCTGGCACGCGCCCTGCTAGAGGAATAGTGGGGATGCGGCCGTAGCTTGCACATGTGCCATTGGACCGGAACGGAAGGAAAGTGTATGGACAATCTGGGGGGTTTCACACAGTGGGGCAACCAATTTGCCCGGGGCAACTAGATTCCCGCGCTGATTGCTGTGGGTTTTGGTCCACTTTAACTTTGCTGGGATTACATGTAAACGTCTACTTTCAGGGTCAAATGAATCTAGTCACTTTTCAAACCAGTTATTTGTTTCGAACCTGCTACCCTACTGGGCAGTGGTGGATTGGGGCCAAAAATCAAAAAATCAGCCCTGCATTTTACCAGCCCCTGGTTGGCCAGAGCCATCCCTGCTGTGCCCCCCCCCCCAACCATGATGATGAGGCTATAGCATTCAGGGCTGGAGTTCCTTAGTGCGTGGGTACAGGGGGCTGAGGGGGCAGGGATTGAATGTAGGTGTTAAAAGCAGCAGCCCAACTGACCTGCTACAGGGTATAGTATTTAAAAGAGTGACTGCCTTCACACGGGGAGGCCGATTCATTAATAGCGGCAGGTAGCGACAGTTGAGCGAATGTAGCGGCATTTTCAGAGTGCCCGCTAGTAGTCGCTGTGCTTGGCCGTTGTTCGGTAGTTGATAGCGACTCAGTTGGTTTGCCATAATGTTGAATATTGGGTGAGGAGTCGCTATTTGACAGGTTCCGCGCTGTATGGGAGCGCATGATATAAAAATTCTCGCGCTGTAAAATGCATGTTTAAACCCCAGAGTGCTGGCGGCGATGGGTTAAAAGTAGTTTTTAACCCCCAAACAACCATATTTTTGGAAACCAAAAAAAACAAGTTTTTTAAATAATTTAGTAATATGAATACGTTAATATCAGACCTGTAATATCAATTCTGTACAATTTTTTTTTAATTTATTTTACCTTAAAAAAATTATCTAAAATGGCAGAAGTGGTCACAGAATTTTTCACATTGAAAAAAAAAAAAATAAAAAAAAAAACAATTAAAACAATTAATTATGAATATTTAAAGATTGTTCCATTGAAATGCATTGGAGAGCGCCAGGTAGCGAGAGGTCATACCTGTCGCTGTTCAAGGTCAGACGCTGGCGCTGTGGGCTGAGGCTGGAATACTGATGAATGAGTGGCTATATGGCGCTATCTCAGTCGCTAAGCAGGATTGGCTTGATAAATGTGTGATTGTGGTGGGGAGCCGGCGTTCTTGTGGCGGGGCCCGTCATTACCGGCCGCTCACCAGTCGCTACCTGTCGCTATTCCTTCATAAATAAGGGCCTAAATAAACTCCTTCTACCCTCAGAGTCATTCAGAATAATTGTTGTTTATTGAAATAAACATTTAACTGCAAGTTTCTTGTAGCAGCTATAATTTTTGCACCTTTCTTTTAGAATGATACCTGCACATACTTATTCGATCACTTCTGAGACGTCCCAACAGGCATGAAATAAAGATTTTGCAAGGAAATAATAAAATGACATTCAGCGACATCTAGACCTGAGTTTATATTATTGACATTATTTTTTTTATTTAAAAATAAAGCTTTTAACACCAGTAATTTGTCTGTAGGTAATAGAAAAGGTAACCATTAACTAACACAGTATACCTGAAAGAGTAAAAAGATTAAAATAAATCTACCTGTATAGTAAAGAGGTTATCTAGCATTACATACAAAGGGGGATTGCTTTCCTTTTTTCTAGTGGACCTATAGTGGACCTTATAGTCTCTGTGAGGCTGTAGCCACCGTAACTGAATGGCTGGTGTGGCCACACACAGCCAAGGAATGAAGGGGGTGCCACACACAGATCATGAGTGTGGCTTCAATTCCATTCAGCTTCTCCAGTCACACATTAATTTTTGAATCTCCCCCATGGGGCTATTATGCTATTAAACGGGAGGAGCATAGAGGGGGAAAAAACAAAAAATCCCCCTCCACGCCCCTGCAAGTTTCTTGTAGCAGCTATAATTTTTGCACCTTTCTTTTAGAATGATACCTGCACATACTTATTCGATCACTTCTGAGACGTCCCAACAGGCATGAAATAAAGATTTTGCAAGGAAATAATAAAATGACATTCAGCGACATCTAGACCTGAGTTTATATTATTGACATTATTTTTTTTATTTAAAAATAAAGCTTTTAACACCAGTAATTTGTCTGTAGGTAATAGAAAAGGTAACCATTAACTAACACAGTATACCTGAAAGAGTAAAAAGATTAAAATAAATCTACCTGTATAGTAAAGAGGTTATCTAGCATTACATACAAAGGGGGATTGCTTTCCTTTTTTCTAGTGGACCTATAGTGGACCTTATAGTCTCTGTGAGGCTGTAGCCACCGTAACTGAATGGCTGGTGTGGCCACACACAGCCAAGGAATGAAGGGGGTGCCACACACAGATCATGAGTGTGGCTTCAATTCCATTCAGCTTCTCCAGTCACACATTAATTTTTGAATCTCCCCCATGGGGCTATTATGTTATTAAACGGGAGGAGCATAGAGGGGGAAAAAACAAAAAATCCCCCTCCACGCCCCTCCCTCTGGCCAGTGACATAGATAGTCACATGGGGGAATTACATAAAATAATAGAATAAAAGGTTCCTCAAAGTTCTGGAAGCACATTACCCATGGCCAAGCCAAGGTAGAAGAAAGGGAGACCTGTGTCCCCCACACACCAAATGCTGGCAGCGTGAATTCGCACTCTGGCATTAGAATAAAATATCCTGCTAGACCAGGAGTTAGCCCTTGACCAGACATACCTGTAGAGAGGACACTGTTTGGTGGGGGGCCGAAAGACGCAGAGACAGTTAGCGTTATTTATTTATTTTTTTACATTTATTTTGTGAACTGATAATGTACCCAAGGGACCCCCAAAACCATTTTACAGGATAGAGGGAGCCAGAGCTATTCAGCATTGGGGGGGGGGGGTCACTGAATTCTGGATACAGGGGACTATCCGGCCAGAGGACTTCTGAACCGAATTGACCCTGCTAGAGCTCATCAGTAATTACTAAAGTGTTCTTTTTTTTCCTGCTAGTTAAGGTCCCACCTATCTGATTGGAATCGCTAAGTAAAAATTGTAAAAAGTTACAGCTGTCAGGGTTAGGGATTAGTGAACCCAATGAATTTTAGGCTTGACAAGTTCAGACGAACTTACTGCTAAAGTATGGTTCGCGCCCCCGAACTCAGCCCGTACCCGAATTCGATTGAAGTCAATGGGGTCCCAAATTGGGAGGACCAAAAATGGCTGTAAAATGGGGGTAGCAAGGGCTAGAGGGCTAACGAGGTGAAGCATGTAAGCTTGCACGTCACTGTTGGTGTGGCTGGGCAGAGCCAGCCCCCTGAGTGGGCTTGTCAGCGGCACTCGGTATAGCGGGAGCGCGCATCGTCCTCGGCTCTCTCCGGCGCTAACACTGCAGCTATGGGCAACAGGGTGGCCTGAGTAGGGAGAATTTCGAATGGGTCTACACCAACCAGCCGCATGCCGACCAGAGGAAGGAGATCCTCGGTAAGTGGTGGGTCCCTGGGTGGCTGCATTTCAGGCACCATATGGACCTCACCCTGTGCGTGCGTGTGTGAGGCAAAATGTTTCCAGTTCTGTCTCACACAGGGCATGCTGGCACATATAGTTGTCCAGCAGCACCCTCTTCCTTTTATTTGAGCTTATTTTATAGGTTTATTTGTAAATTCCACATATATTTAAATGTTATGTAAATTCTATTATTTTACATATTTACATTTATTTACATAACATGTAGGTTAAAGTGGATGGAGATTAGCCTGGGTATCTATAATATTCCCGGGCCGATCGATTCCCTCGCCCCAGGGCATCCATAATCGGGATGCCCCGCTGTGTGAACCCCCCCAGGTTTTTGTGATTAATCACTATGTTTAAATTATGTTTGATTTGTAGCAATGAGAATACATAATGCATATCAGGTATTTACATTCCGAATCATAACTGTAGCAAAATTACAGTTTTGAAGTAGCCACCAAAATTATTTTTTGGTTTGGGGTCACCGCAACATGAGGAACTGTATTGCGGGGTCACGGCATTAGAAAGGTTGAGAACCACTACACTACAGTATTGGTATCAAGGAGGTGATGTTTTCCTTATAGCAGGGAACCAGCAAGGTGCGCTGGGTGCCACCCTGCTGTTAGAGAAAGTCCTCCTCCTCCCTCTTCTCCTCCTCCGGGAACAACTGGTATTAAAGAGTACTGACACACAAGTGCCCTAAACCGCTGGACACTACACAATTTTTTTTCTTTCAAGAGGGTCTAAGTGCCCTGTACCAGTACATTTATTATTAAAGAGTACTGACACACAAGTGTCCTGAACATTTGGAAATAAAAAGCAGTGACTCACATGTGGCCAAACAATATGTATTACAGAGTACTGACATACAAGTGCAATTAACAAATGGTATTACATTTGTTACTAGCACTCAAATGCCCCGACCCAGTGGACACTATACTTTTTTTTTCTTTCAAGAGGGCCATAAGTGCCCTGAACCAGTGGATATTGCACTTTTGCACAATTGCTATTAACGAGTACTGTCACACAAGTGCCCTGAACATTTGGTATTAAAGAGTGGCAAATCCCAAGGGGCCTGAACTATTGGTATTAACCCTTTCGCTGCCAGCCTACCTGCAGCATTTGCCACTCCCTGTTGCCAGACTGAGTTTGACTGTTTTGCGCTACACATGTTCAACTGTCATTTTCGAAAGGCTTTCCAGGGATTTCCCAGGAAAATTATATATTGTTTTTTTCAACAGAGTCTGGGCTTTAACATGAAATGTCTTGTTTGTGTTTTTTAGGTGTATTCTCAACATTTTTGGGTGAAATGTGTGAAAAAAAATAAAAAAAATATATTTTTTTACAATTTGTAGAGTTTTTTTGTAATAAAAAATGTAAGTTTGTCAATAAAATCTTATTGCGTGAGAAACCCCAATTTCTCCCGCTTACAGCGATACCACATATGTATAGGTAGACACCCTTTCCTGCCCAGAAGCCTTTTATAGCTGCTGGATGACAAATGGTTAATTAAAAAAAAAAATGACATAGGGTCCCCCTTCCCGGGGAGGGGGACCCCATTTTTTTTTGGATTTTTAAGGGTTAAAAACCCTTAAAAATCCAAAAAAAAAAATGACGTGGGGTCCCCCTTACCCAAAGTAACCAGCCCGGGACCAGCTATGGGGGCTTGTAGGCACAGAGTGGGGGGGCCAGCTTTGGTGGCCCCCCCACCCTGCAGCCTACGAGCCCACATAGCCTATGTGGGCCCGGGCTCTTCTGCCCCCCCCTGGCCTTTGGGGAGGCAGGTAATGGGGGTGCGGGGGTTAATGGCAATGCCACCCCCCCAGCCATGTGAACTGGTATAAGGGGTCTCATGGACCCCTTACCAGCTCACAAAGGGTTAACTGTAAAAAAAAAAACACCACACAATAAAAAAAAGTATTTTATTAAAAAAAAATAATTTTTTTTTACTGTACTTACCTTCGATTGCAAGCTCTTGTCCCTCGCCGCTCAGCTGACAGATGCCGGTGATCGGTACAGGAGAAGGAGGAGGCAGGAGATCAGAGGATCTCCTGCCACCTCCTTACCCTGTGCCGATCACCGGCATCTGAGAAGTTGAGAAGGGTGAAGCCAGATATCGGGGGCCGGGATGACGTCATAAGCCCCGCCCCCAAGGGGGCGGGGCTTAGCGGCAAGATGGCGGCCGCCATCGAGGATCAAAGGGGAGAGAGCCTCTCAGGCTCTCTCCTGAAGATCGGTAAGTCCTGGGGGGGGATCGGAGGCCCCCCAGGTGAAGAGGAGGGACAGCGGGAGCCAGCGCACATGGAGGTAAGTGAATGTCATTTTTATTTTTTTTTTTTTTTTACAGTTAGCAGCTGCTGCTGCAGAAGCGGGGGGGGGGGGCGGCCTATTCCGGGGGCTCTCCTGGAGCCATCCGACCCCCCACGGGGGATCGGATGGCACCAAATTAAAGGGGAGACCCGGCCGGATCCAACAAGGGGTCAGGTGAGTATTTTTTATTTTTATTTTTTAAACTAGAAGCGATCAAAGTCAAGCACGTAACACCTACGGGCTTGGCACTTAAGGCCCAGCCAAGCCAGCACGTAGGTGTTACGTGCTTGGCAACAAAAGGGTTAAAGAGCAGTGACACACAAGTGCCTTGGACTATTTGTATAACCCTCTAACTGCCAGCCTACCTGGAAATTTTTTCAACCTCTGTTGTCAGACAATTTTTGACTATTTCGCTCTATACATGTTCAACTGTGATTTTTGAGAGGATTTCTAGGGATTTACATATTGTTTTTTTCCAGCAGAGTCTGGGCTTTAACAGGAAATGACTTGTTAGTCATTTCTTTAATGTATTCTCAACATTTTTGGGGCGAAATATGCGCAAATAAAATAAAAAAATCAATTTGTAGTGTTTTTTTGTAACCAAAAATTATGTTCTTCAATAAAATTATATTGTGTGTAAAATCCTGATTTCCTTTCCTGCCCAGGAGACTCCCCCAAACTGAAATAGCACTTTAGGAGATTTTCAGATGAAATACAACTGCTAGGTGCACCTTTTAGTTTTTCAAGAGAAACAACCCTTCACATTTGAAATCCTGTCCCACAAACTACATATTTTCTAGAAGTACATACCTCAAGTAGAGATGAGCGAACTTTTGAAAAATTCGATTCGACTGATTCGCCGAATTTTCCGACAAAAATCGTTTCGACCCGAATAAATTCGCGACGAATCGCTATTAAAAACGGCTATTTCTGAGCCTCCTACAGCCTCAATAGGGTTGTAAACCATTCAGCCTTGCTGTAACACGCACAGGATGCGTGCTGGGTTAGTTAAATAATACTTTGAAGAAATATCACATGCAGATCAGAGGCATCGCTAATAGAATCGCAGAGCAGCACAATTGCAGAGAGTTGAAGTGGCATCACTATGAGGGGCAGAAGGAGCCCAAATATACACTGGAGTTGGCCTCAGGAGCCCAAAAATTGGATGAATCACACCCTGGAGTTGGCAGAAGTTGGCAGCAGCAGCAGCAGCAGCAGCAGGAGCCCAAATATACACTGGAGTTGGCTTCAGGAGCCCAAAAATTGGATGAATCACACCCTGGAGTTGGCAGAAGTTGGCAGCAGCAGCAGCAGGAGCCCAAATATACACTGGAGTTGGCCTCAGGAGCCCAAAAATTGGATGAATCACACCCTGGAGTTGGCAGGAGTTGACAGTAGCAGCAGCAGCAGGAGCCCAAATATACACTGGAGTTGGCCTCAGGAGCCCAAAAATTGGATGAATCACACCCTGGAGTTGGCAGAAGTTGGCAGCAGCAGCAGCAGGAGCCCAAATATACACTGGAGTTGGCCTCAGGAGCCCAAAAATTGGATGAATCACACCCTGGAGTTGGCAGGAGTTGACAGTAGCAGCAGCAGGAGCCCAAATATACACTGGAGTTGGCCTCAGGAGCCCAAAAATTGGATGAATCACACCCTGGAGTTGGCAGAAGTTGGCAGCAGCAGGAGCCCAAATATACACTGGAGTTGGCCTCAGGAGCCCAAAAATTGGATGAATCACACCCTGGAGTTGGCAGAAGTTGGCAGCAGCAGCAGCAGGAGCCCAAATATACACTGGAGTTGGCCTCAGGAGCCCAAAAATTGGATGAATCACACCCTGGAGTTGGCAGGAGTTGACAGTAGCAGCAGCAGGAGCCCAAATATACACTGGAGTTGGCCTCAGGAGCCCAAAAATTGGATGAATCACACCCTGGAGTTGGCAGAAGTTGGCAGCAGCAGCAGCAGGAGCCCAAATATACACTGGAGTTGGCCTCAGGAGCCCAAAAATTGGATGAATCACACCCTGGAGTTGGCAGGAGTTGACAGTAGCAGCAGCAGGAGCCCAAATATACACTGGAGTTGGCCTCAGGAGCCCAAAAATTGGATGAATCACACCCTGGAGTTGGCAGAAGTTGGCAGCAGCAGCAGCAGGAGCCCAAATATACACTGGAGTTGGCCTCAGGAGCCCAAAAATTGGATGAATCACACCCTGGAGTTGGCAGAAGTTGGCAGCAGCAGCAGCAGGAGCCCAAATATACACTGGAGTTGGCCTCAGGAGCCCAAAAATTGGATGAATCACACCCTGGAGTTGGCAGGAGTTGACAGTAGCAGCAGCAGGAGCCCAAATATACACTGGAGTTGGCCTCAGGAGCCCAAAAATTGGATGAATCACACCCTGGAGTTGGCAGGAGTTGACAGTAGCAGCAGCAGGAGCCCAAACATTACTTCAAAGAGACCCTGGGGTTGGCTTCAGGAGCCCAAAAATTGGATGAATCACACCCTGGAGTTGGCAGAAGTTGGCAGCAGCAGCAGCAGGAGCCCAAACATTACTTTAAAGAGACCCTGGGGTTGGCTTCAGGAGCCCAACAATTGGATGAATCACACCCTGGAGTTGGCAGCAGCAGCAGCAGGAGCCCAAATATACACTGGAGTTGGCTTCAGGAGCCCAAAAATTGGATGAATCACACCCTGGAGTTGGCAGAAGTTGGCAGCAGCAGCAGCAGGAGCCCAAATATACACTGGAGTTGGCCTCAGGAGCCCAAAAATTGGATGAATCACACCCTGGAGTTGGCAGCAGCAGCAGGAGCCCAAATATTACTTTAAAGAGACACTGGAGTTGGCTTCAGTAGCCCAAAAATTGGATGAATCACACCCTGGAGTTGGCAGCAGCAGCAGGAGCCCAAATATTACTTTAAAGAGACACTGGGGTTGGCTTCAGGAGCCCAAAAATTGGATGAATCACACCCTGGAGTTGGCAGCAGCAGCAGCAGGAGCCCAAATATTACTTTAAAGAGACACTGGAGTTGGCTTCAGTAGCCCAAAAATTGGATGAATCACACCCTGGAGTTGGCAGCAGCAGCAGGAGCCCAAATATTACTTTAAAGAGACACTGGGGTTGGCTTCAGGAGCCCAAAAATTGGATGAATCACACCCTGGAGTTGGCAGCAGCAGCAGGAGCCCAAACATTACTTTAAACAGACCCTGGGGTTGGCCTCAGGAGCCCAAAAATTGGATGAATCACACCCTGGAGTTGGCAGCAGCAGCAGCAGGAGCCCAAATATTACTTTAAAGAGACACTGGAGTTGGCTTCAGTAGCCCAAAAATTGGATGAATCACACCCTGGAGTTGGCAGCAGCAGCAGCAGGAGCCCAAACATTACTTTAAAGAGACCCTGGGGTTGGCCTCAGGAGCCCAAAAATTGGATGAATCACACCCTGGAGTTGGCAGCAGCAGCAGGAGCCCAAACATTACTTTAAACAGACCCTGGGGTTGGCCTCAGGAGCCCAAAAATTGGATGAATCACACCCTGTGGAGAGTCATGTGGAGAAAAAGTAGCTTAGTTAGTAATATCTACATAAAATTATGAATAAACAAATGCAAAAGTTTGCCAAAGTGAAGTTTTGTTTGAGGGTGTGTTTCCACCTTTTAATTAAATCAGAAACAAGAAGGTATCATTGCCTCTGACTAATTAGCCCTCAAAAATTCTTGGAATTTTTAATCTGGAATCATGTCTGATCCGTCTTATCCGAAGAATATTAATAAAAAGTAAGAGTAACGTAAAGGATTTTTTATCAATACTTACTTGTGGTCCGATGCGGAGGAATGTCTGTAACTGGAGAGCAGCGCCTTAAATCTGTTTTGCACGATCCATCTTTCTTGGTCTGGCCCCGTCATCAATCTACTGGAATACATCAGGCATTGTTGGGAGGAAAGCTTGGCTGATCCATGCGCCATTCATTTCCACGCAGGGCAGTCTCTGGAAAAAAAAAGTCTGTATAAACCAGGGTCTTTTTCATATAAAAACAAATGGTTATTCTTGCTTTTCAACCATATGTTCCACAGCTTTACCAGTCATTGTGTCAGCCAATGAAGCAACTTTGTCTCGAAGTGCTGCAAAAGCAGTCCACTGCATCACAAGTGGCATCTGACACCCCCAGTCAACTGTCTGTCTGTTATGCTTTGGGTTCAGCTCCACTATCCATTGATCTGATATCCAAGATCTGATAATCATAAAATTCAGCAGCTACTGCCCAGCCAAGAAGTGGAGGAGACACTCGCCTCTTCTTCCACTATCCGGCAATTAGTGATGAGGAGAGTGTCGTGGGAGGAGGTGTTGCAAGCCGAGGTAGTGGAAGAGGGTCCCTGGAGTCTGCGGCGGTGGCGGCGGCAGCAGCAGCGAATTATTGCGGACTGTTGGTAGGAAAAATCAGCTACTCAGCGATGTGGCAGTGTTCCATGCAGCATCCTGTGGAGAAAAAGTAGGTTAGTTAGTGTATATACATAAAATTATGAATAGACAAATGCAATAGTATTGCGAAAGTGAAGTTTTGTTTGAGGGTGTGTTTCCACCTTGCAATTAAATCAGAAACAACTAGCTATCATTTGCCTCTGAATAATTAGCCCTCAAAAATTCTTGGAATTTTTAATCTTGATGTCTGAGGGATTTCTCCTCTCAGACAGCGTCACCATAAGTCCAGCCTGCTGCATTACCCAGTGGTGGACCTTTCAGAGAACTGATGGCTTGTGCCGAGCCGAGGTGGAGAGTCACATGGCATGGTTGTTGAACAGAAGGTGGGCCAGTCCTTTAGCCTGTCAGTGTGTACCAAAGTGCACAGTGTTGTCTACGCCTGGAGCTGTAACTATAGACTCATGGTGGACAATATATATCCTTTTAGGCCCCCTTGGTGATTGTGGTTTCACGCTGTTCTTCACATGGTTTTCCTTGACCATCAGAGTCACACATGGGAGGAACTACTAAAAATGAGAACTCAATCCATGAAAGCATTGCTTAATCCACGAAAACTGCAAATTTGGACCCATGGTGACTGACACTTGGAAGAACATCTTGTTTGCGCTGCGACAAGGAAGCCAGAGTCATGCGTCCTGACATGGCACACGTGTTCAGTCTAGTTTTGAAGTCTTGCCCCCATCTGAAAGACATCCGAACAACAGGAAAGAAAGTTAGCATGCACTTCTGGCACTCCTACACCACCAAGCACAACCTTATTGAGCCTCAGCGTCACAACGGTGTACCCCACCATAGTCTGATTTGCGATGTTTCCACCCGTTGGAATTCCACCCTCCATATGCAGGATCCACTATAGCAGTGGTCCCCAACCCTGTCCTCAAGGCCCACCAACAGGCCAGGCTTTGCAGATCTCCACAAAGATGCTCAGGTGGAGTAATTAGTGCAGCTGCAGAGCAATAGAGCTGGCTATTTGGAGATCCAAAAAACATGACATGTTGGTGGGCCTTGAGGACAGGGTTGAGGACCACTGCACTATAGGAACAGAGAAAAGCCATCACGGATTTCTGGATGATCCAAACGGATAGGGGGACACCCCTGTGTAAATTCAATGTAAACCATTGGCAGCTCATACGTGACACCGACCGTTTGCTCAGGCCCTTTGAGGAAGCTACATTATTAGTCAGTTGCCAGGACTATGAGATGAACGATGAGATTCCACTGCTTCATGTACTACAACACATGTTGGAAAGCATGGCTGGTCAGGGCACTGGAGACATGGCACATACATTTCACAGCCACATGAAGCCTGTGGGGGCTGAAGTGGAGGAGGAGGAGGGGGTGGGGCACAGCAAACCACAGTTTAGGTTTCACAAAATGACCATTTTATCTAGTCATCTGACAGGAGAGGAGGAGCAGGAGCAGCCACAGGAGCTAGAGGGTTGTGAGTAAGGCGAGACAGAGGACCCAGACACACCATGGCAGTTTACAGTGGAGATGGAGACAGGTAGTCCCTCCGAGTCACTTGCACAAATGGCACGATGCATGCTCACATGCATGCGTACTAGTGAGCGCAGAATTGTCTCCATTTGTCAGCGGGAAGACTTCTGGCTCTCCAACTTATTGGACCCTCGCTTCCGGCACAAAATGGGGGCATTTTTTACGCCCACTGAGAGGGAGGACAAACTGACCTACTACAGAGACATCCCACGTAGTCAGTTGGGCGATGTCTATCTGCGCCATGGCCCATACTCCCGCAGGTCTGACTCGGGGGGAAGTCTGCGATCACCTTCCACTGCCATGGCTGCTGGGGGGGTGGAAGGAGCAGCAGCAGCAGCTCCATCAGCAGCAGCCTCAGTCTTCAGTCGCTAGTGAGTAGCTTTCTACACCCGCATAGTGAGTCTACTCATGAGCAGCAGGAAGACCTGGAGCTGGACCTCAAACAGCAGGTCATGTCATACCTTGACATGACCATGCCAACACACCTTCAAGATCCACTGGATTTGCTGGGAAGCCAAACTTGACTTGTGCCCGCAACTAGCAGAGTTTGCCCTGGAAAAGCTGTACTGGCCGGACAGTAGTTGATTTAGATGGCAACTGGGCTGCTCTATATAACGAAGCAAAATGGCAAATTTACCTCACTATATAAGCTATTGCCCCTCAGATTTACACAGGGGCTGCTCTATATTATGCTGCAAAATGGCAAATTAACCTCACAATATAAGCTATTGCAGCTCTATATAAATAAAAATAAATAAATAAAAAAAGGGCCTGTAGAAGCTTATTTAGTATAACAGATAGGGTGACATGTGCTGGTTTGGGATGCCCATATGGGCTAGTGTTTTGGCAGCAGTACAAAAACCAATGCAAAATGCAATAGCTTAATAAAGCTGATGCTGATCAACGCTTATTTAGTATAACAGATGGGGTGCAACATGCAGGTTTGGGATGCCCTGCGGCCTGGTGTATTTAAAGCAGACCAAAACAAATTCAAAATGCAATAACTTAATAAAGCTGAGGCTGTAGATGCTTATTTAGTATAAACAGGTAGGGTGCAAGGTGCAGCTTTGGGGTGCCCTGCGGCCTGGTTAAATGAAAGCAGTCAAAAAGGAAGTGCAAACTGAAGTAGCTTAATGAAGCTGATGCTGATCAACGCTTATGTTGTATACCAGATAGGGTGCAAGGTGCAGCTTTGGGGTGCCCTGCGGCCTGGTTTATTAAAATCAGTCAAAAACAAGTGCAAACTGAAGTAGCCTGATCAACGCTTATGTTGTATAACAGATAGGTTTAAAATAGCATGTGCCTTGGGATGCCCGTGTGGCCTGTTATATTTCAAGCTGAACAAAAAGTAACAATAATCCAAGTATGAGACATCATTTTGACCTTCTTCACAGCGCCATACTTTGAAAAAAAAAAATTAATTTCATGCCGATCAATCCAAAGGTCAATGCCCCTAACAAAAATAGTGTTCAGGATAAGTTTTCCTTCTGGAAGGACGTAACCTTTTGTTTACATGCTTGGGGTAGGTTATCTTACAAATTGGGATACCCCAGGCAGCAGTGTCATTGAAAGAGACAGATTGTAATGCAGGCCATACGCAAGCAGAGAAACTCAGGCTGCAACAGGCCTATTTAGTTTACATGGTTGGGGTAGGTTATCTTACAAATTGGGATACCCCACTGTATATGAAACCGAATATAAATGCACACCCAAAAGTGGACACTCAGCCTCCAAGAGGCCTGCTTAGTTTAAATAAGAGAGCTGCTTAGTATGGTAGGTAGGTTATGTTATGTTACAGAATGGGATGCCCCAAGCAGACTTGAGATCAGTATATATGCACACAGCAGCAGTGTGTTAGCAGGCTCATACAGGCCAAATTTCTTTAAATAAATGTGCAGCTTACAGTAAATGCAGAGGCTAATGGTATGTTACAGAATGGGATGCCCCAAAGCTGACTTGAGATCAGTATATATGCACACAGCAGCAGTGTGTTAGCAGGCTCATACAGGCCAAATTTCTTTAAATAACTGTGCAGCTTACAGTAAATGCAGAGGCTAATGGTATGTTACAGAATGGGATGCCCCAAAGCTGACTTGAGATCAGTATATATGCACACAGCAGCAGTGTGTTAGCAGGCTCATACAGGCCAAATTTCTTTAAATAACTGTGCAGCTTACAGTAAATGCAGAGGCTAATGGTATGTTACAGAATGGGATGTCCCAAAAACCAGAGAGCACCTGGCAGGCAGCAGTAAGACTATGCACAGCAAAAGTGTCTTTATCATGCCTAATTTCAATTAGAATAGGTGCAAATGGTTAGGTTCTTAAATAGAGGCTGGTGTAGTCACAGAATGGGATGCCCTAAAAACCAGCAGTAAGTACACCTGGCAGGGACAAGTTGTGCTATGCCCAGCAAAAGTGTCTTTATCAGGCCTAATTTCAAATATGATAAGAGCAAATGCTTATATGGTCTTAAACAGAGGCTGCTGTAGTCACAGAATGGGATGCCCCAACAGGAATCGACCTGGTAGGGTCCAGTAGTGCTTTGGCCAGCAAAAGTGTCTTTATCAGGCCTAATTTCAAATATGATAAGAGCAAATGCTTATATGGTCTTAAACAGAGGCTGCTTTAGTCACAGAATGGGATGCCCTGGGCAGGAATGGACCTGGCAGGGTCCAGTAGTGC
This sequence comes from Gastrophryne carolinensis, assembly GCA_027917425.1. Lineage (NCBI taxonomy): Eukaryota > Metazoa > Chordata > Amphibia > Anura > Microhylidae > Gastrophryne > Gastrophryne carolinensis. The sequence continues at coordinate 132,966,684 of CM051242.1, forward strand.
TTTGGCCAGCAAAAGTGTCTTTATCAGGCCTAATTTCAAATATGATAAGAGCAAATGCTTATATGGTCTTAAACAGAGGCTGCTGTAGTCACAGAATGGGATGCCCCGGGCAGGAATGGACCTGGCAGGGTCCAGTAGTGCTTTGGCCAGCAAAAGTGTCTTTATCAGGCCTAATTTCAAATATGATAAGAGCAAATGCTTATATGGTCTTAAACAGAGGCTGCTGTAGTCACAGAATGGGATGCCCCGGGCAGGAATGGACCTGGCAGGGTCCAGTAGTGCTTTGGCCAGCAAAAGTGTCTTTATCAGGCCTAATTTCAAATATGATAAGAGCAAATGCTTATATGGTCTTAAACAGAGGCTGCTGTAGTCACAGAATGGGATGCCCCAACAGGAATCGACCTGGCAGGGTCCAGTAGTGCTTTGGCCAGCAAAAGTGTCTTTATCAGGCCTAATTTCAAATATGATAAGAGCAAATGCTTATATGGTCTTAAACAGAGGCTGCTGTAGTCACAGAATGGGATGCCCCGGGCAGGAATGGACCTGGCAGGGTCCAGTAGTGCTTTGGCCAGCAAAAGTGTCTTTATCAGGCCTAATTTCAAATATGATAAGAGCAAATGCTTATATGGTCTTAAACAGAGGCTGCTGTAGTCACAGAATGGGATGCCCCAACAGGAATCGACCTGGCAGGGTCCAGTAGTGCTTTGGCCAGCAAAAGTGTCTTTATCAGGCCTAATTTCAAATATGATAAGAGCAAATGCTTATATGGTCTTAAACAGAGGCTGCTTTAGTCACAGAATGGGATGCCCTGGGCAGGAATGGACCTGGCAGGGTCCAGTAGTGCTTTGGCCAGCAAAAGTGTCTTTATCAGGCCTAATTTCAAATATGATAAGAGCAAATGCTTATATGGTCTTAAACAGAGGCTGCTTTAGTCACAGAATGGGATGCCCTGGGCAGGAATGGACCTGGCAGGGTCCAGTAGTGCTTTGGCCAGCAAAAGTGTCTTTATCAGGCCTAATTTCAAATATGATAAGAGCAAATGCTTATATGGTCTTAAACAGAGGCTGCTGTAGTCACAGAATGGGATGCCCTGGGCAGGAATGGACCTGGCAGGGTCCAGTAGTGCTTTGGCCAGCAAAAGTGTCTTTATCAGGCTAATTTCAAATATGATAAGAGCAAATGCTTATATGGTCTTAAACAGAGGCTGCTTTAGTCACAGAATGGGATGCCCTGGGCAGGAATGGACCTGGCAGGGTCCAGTAGTGCTTTGGCCAGCAAAAGTGTCTTTATCAGGCTAATTTCAAATATGATAAGAGCAAATGCTTATATGGTCTTAAACAGAGGCTGCTGTAGTCACAGAATGGGATGCCCTGGGCAGGAATGGACCTGGCAGGGTCCAGTAGTGCTTTGGCCAGCAAAAGTGTCTTTATCAGGCCTAATTTCAAATATGATAAGAGCAAATGCTTATATGGTCTTAAACAGAGGCTGCTGTAGTCACAGAATGGGATGCCCCGGGCAGGAATGGACCTGGCAGGGTCCAGTAGTGCTTTGGCCAGCAAAAGTGTCTTTATCAGGCCTAATTTCAAATATGATAAGAGCAAATGCTTATATGGTCTTAAACAGAGGCTGCTGTAGTCACAGAATGGGATGCCCCGGGCAGGAATGGACCTGGCAGGGTCCAGTAGTGCTTTGGCCAGCAAAAGTGTCTTTATCAGGCCTAATTTCAAATATGATAAGAGCAAATGCTTATATGGTCTTAAACAGAGGCTGCTGTAGTCACAGAATGGGATGCCCCAACAGGAATCGACCTGGCAGGGTCCAGTAGTGCTTTGGCCAGCAAAAGTGTCTTTATCAGGCCTAATTTCAAATATGATAAGAGCAAATGCTTATATGGTCTTAAACAGAGGCTGCTGTAGTCACAGAATGGGATGCCCCGGGCAGGAATGGACCTGGCAGGGTCCAGTAGTGCTTTGGCCAGCAAAAGTGTCTTTATCAGGCCTAATTTCAAATATGATAAGAGCAAATGCTTATATGGTCTTAAACAGAGGCTGCTGTAGTCACAGAATGGGATGCCCCAACAGGAATCGACCTGGCAGGGTCCAGTAGTGCTTTGGCCAGCAAAAGTGTCTTTATCAGGCCTAATTTCAAATATGATAAGAGCAAATGCTTATATGGTCTTAAACAGAGGCTGCTTTAGTCACAGAATGGGATGCCCTGGGCAGGAATGGACCTGGCAGGGTCCAGTAGTGCTTTGGCCAGCAAAAGTGTCTTTATCAGGCCTAATTTCAAATATGATAAGAGCAAATGCTTATATGGTCTTAAACAGAGGCTGCTTTAGTCACAGAATGGGATGCCCTGGGCAGGAATGGACCTGGCAGGGTCCAGTAGTGCTTTGGCCAGCAAAAGTGTCTTTATCAGGCCTAATTTCAAATATGATAAGAGCAAATGCTTATATGGTCTTAAACAGAGGCTGCTGTAGTCACAGAATGGGATGCCCTGGGCAGGAATGGACCTGGCAGGGTCCAGTAGTGCTTTGGCCAGCAAAAGTGTCTTTATCAGGCTAATTTCAAATATGATAAGAGCAAATGCTTATATGGTCTTAAACAGAGGCTGCTTTAGTCACAGAATGGGATGCCCTGGGCAGGAATGGACCTGGCAGGGTCCAGTAGTGCTTTGGCCAGCAAAAGTGTCTTTATCAGGCTAATTTCAAATATGATAAGAGCAAATGCTTATATGGTCTTAAACAGAGGCTGCTGTAGTCACAGAATGGGATGCCCCAACAGGAATCGACCTGGCAGGGTCCAGTAGTGCTTTGGCCAGCAAAAGTGTCTTTATCAGGCCTAATTTCAAATATGATAAGAGCAAATGCTTATATGGTCTTAAACAGAGGCTGCTTTAGTCACAGAATGGGATGCCCTGGGCAGGAATGGACCTGGCAGGGTCCAGTAGTGCTTTGGCCAGCAAAAGTGTCTTTATCAGGCCTAATTTCAAATATGATAAGAGCAAATGCTTATATGGTCTTAAACAGAGGCTGCTTTAGTCACAGAATGGGATGCCCTGGGCAGGAATGGACCTGGCAGGGTCCAGTAGTGCTTTGGCCAGCAAAAGTGTCTTTATCAGGCCTAATTTCAAATATGATAAGAGCAAATGCTTATATGGTCTTAAACAGAGGCTGCTGTAGTCACAGAATGGGATGCCCCAACAGGAATCGACCTGGCAGGGTCCAGTAGTGCTTTGGCCAGCAAAAGTGTCTTTATCAGGCCTAATTTCAAATATGATAAGAGCAAATGCTTATATGGTCTTAAACAGAGGCTGCTGTAGTCACAGAATGGGATGCCCCGGGCAGGAATGGACCTGGCAGGGTCCAGTAGTGCTTTGGCCAGCAAAAGTGTCTTTATCAGGCCTAATTTCAAATATGATAAGAGCAAATGCTTATATGGTCTTAAACAGAGGCTGCTGTAGTCACAGAATGGGATGCCCCAACAGGAATCGACCTGGCAGGGTCCAGTAGTGCTTTGGCCAGCAAAAGTGTCTTTATCAGGCCTAATTTCAAATATGATAAGAGCAAATGCTTATATGGTCTTAAACAGAGGCTGCTTTAGTCACAGAATGGGATGCCCTGGGCAGGAATGGACCTGGCAGGGTCCAGTAGTGCTTTGGCCAGCAAAAGTGTCTTTATCAGGCCTAATTTCAAATATGATAAGAGCAAATGCTTATATGGTCTTAAACAGAGGCTGCTTTAGTCACAGAATGGGATGCCCTGGGCAGGAATGGACCTGGCAGGGTCCAGTAGTGCTTTGGCCAGCAAAAGTGTCTTTATCAGGCCTAATTTCAAATATGATAAGAGCAAATGCTTATATGGTCTTAAACAGAGGCTGCTGTAGTCACAGAATGGGATGCCCTGGGCAGGAATGGACCTGGCAGGGTCCAGTAGTGCTTTGGCCAGCAAAAGTGTCTTTATCAGGCTAATTTCAAATATGATAAGAGCAAATGCTTATATGGTCTTAAACAGAGGCTGCTTTAGTCACAGAATGGGATGCCCTGGGCAGGAATGGACCTGGCAGGGTCCAGTAGTGCTTTGGCCAGCAAAAGTGTCTTTATCAGGCTAATTTCAAATATGATAAGAGCAAATGCTTATATGGTCTTAAACAGAGGCTGCTGTAGTCACAGAATGGGATGCCCTGGGCAGGAATGGACCTGGCAGGGTCCAGTAGTGCTTTGGCCAGCAAAAGTGTCTTTATCAGGCCTAATTTCAAATATGATAAGAGCAAATGCTTATATGGTCTTAAACAGAGGCTGCTGTAGTCACAGAATGGGATGCCCCGGGCAGGAATGGACCTGGCAGGGTCCAGTAGTGCTTTGGCCAGCAAAAGTGTCTTTATCAGGCCTAATTTCAAATATGATAAGAGCAAATGCTTATATGGTCTTAAACAGAGGCTGCTGTAGTCACAGAATGGGATGCCCCGGGCAGGAATGGATCTGGCAGGGTCCAGTAGTGCTTTGGCCAGCAAAAGTGTCTTTATCAGGCCTAATTTCAAATATGATAAGAGCAAATGCTTATATGGTCTTAAACAGAGGCTGCTGTAGTCACAGAATGGGATGCCCCAACAGGAATCGACCTGGCAGGGTCCAGTAGTGCTTTGGCCAGCAAAAGTGTCTTTATCAGGCCTAATTTCAAATATGATAAGAGCAAATGCTTATATGGTCTTAAACAGAGGCTGCTGTAGTCACAGAATGGGATGCCCCGGGCAGGAATGGACCTGGCAGGGTCCAGTAGTGCTTTGGCCAGCAAAAGTGTCTTTATCAGGCCTAATTTCAAATATGATAAGAGCAAATGCTTATATGGTCTTAAACAGAGGCTGCTGTAGTCACAGAATGGGATGCCCCAACAGGAATCGACCTGGCAGGGTCCAGTAGTGCTTTGGCCAGCAAAAGTGTCTTTATCAGGCCTAATTTCAAATATGATAAGAGCAAATGCTTATATGGTCTTAAACAGAGGCTGCTTTAGTCACAGAATGGGATGCCCTGGGCAGGAATGGACCTGGCAGGGTCCAGTAGTGCTTTGGCCAGCAAAAGTGTCTTTATCAGGCCTAATTTCAAATATGATAAGAGCAAATGCTTATATGGTCTTAAACAGAGGCTGCTTTAGTCACAGAATGGGATGCCCTGGGCAGGAATGGACCTGGCAGGGTCCAGTAGTGCTTTGGCCAGCAAAAGTGTCTTTATCAGGCCTAATTTCAAATATGATAAGAGCAAATGCTTATATGGTCTTAAACAGAGGCTGCTGTAGTCACAGAATGGGATGCCCTGGGCAGGAATGGACCTGGCAGGGTCCAGTAGTGCTTTGGCCAGCAAAAGTGTCTTTATCAGGCTAATTTCAAATATGATAAGAGCAAATGCTTATATGGTCTTAAACAGAGGCTGCTTTAGTCACAGAATGGGATGCCCTGGGCAGGAATGGACCTGGCAGGGTCCAGTAGTGCTTTGGCCAGCAAAAGTGTCTTTATCAGGCTAATTTCAAATATGATAAGAGCAAATGCTTATATGGTCTTAAACAGAGGCTGCTGTAGTCACAGAATGGGATGCCCCAACAGGAATCGACCTGGCAGGGTCCAGTAGTGCTTTGGCCAGCAAAAGTGTCTTTATCAGGCCTAATTTCAAATATGATAAGAGCAAATGCTTATATGGTCTTAAACAGAGGCTGCTTTAGTCACAGAATGGGATGCCCTGGGCAGGAATGGACCTGGCAGGGTCCAGTAGTGCTTTGGCCAGCAAAAGTGTCTTTATCAGGCCTAATTTCAAATATGATAAGAGCAAATGCTTATATGGTCTTAAACAGAGGCTGCTTTAGTCACAGAATGGGATGCCCTGGGCAGGAATGGACCTGGCAGGGTCCAGTAGTGCTTTGGCCAGCAAAAGTGTCTTTATCAGGCCTAATTTCAAATATGATAAGAGCAAATGCTTATATGGTCTTAAACAGAGGCTGCTGTAGTCACAGAATGGGATGCCCCAACAGGAATCGACCTGGCAGGGTCCAGTAGTGCTTTGGCCAGCAAAAGTGTCTTTATCAGGCCTAATTTCAAATATGATAAGAGCAAATGCTTATATGGTCTTAAACAGAGGCTGCTTTAGTCACAGAATGGGATGCCCTGGGCAGGAATGGACCTGGCAGGGTCCAGTAGTGCTTTGGCCAGCAAAAGTGTCTTTATCAGGCCTAATTTCAAATATGATAAGAGCAAATGCTTATATGGTCTTAAACAGAGGCTGCTTTAGTCACAGAATGGGATGCCCTGGGCAGGAATGGACCTGGCAGGGTCCAGTAGTGCTTTGGCCAGCAAAAGTGTCTTTATCAGGCCTAATTTCAAATATGATAAGAGCAAATGCTTATATGGTCTTAAACAGAGGCTGCTGTAGTCACAGAATGGGATGCCCTGGGCAGGAATGGACCTGGCAGGGTCCAGTAGTGCTTTGGCCAGCAAAAGTGTCTTTATCAGGCTAATTTCAAATATGATAAGAGCAAATGCTTATATGGTCTTAAACAGAGGCTGCTGTAGTCACAGAATGGGATGCCCTGGGCAGGAATGGACCTGGCAGGGTCCAGTAGTGCTTTGGCCAGCAAAAGTGTCTTTATCAGGCTAATTTCAAATATGATAAGAGCAAATGCTTATATGGTCTTAAACAGAGGCTGCTGTAGTCACAGAATGGGATGCCCCAACAGGAATCGACCTGGCAGGGTCCAGTAGTGCTTTGGCCAGCAAAAGTGTCTTTATCAGGCCTAATTTCAAATATGATAAGAGCAAATGCTTATATGGTCTTAAACAGAGGCTGCTTTAGTCACAGAATGGGATGCCCTGGGCAGGAATGGACCTGGCAGGGTCCAGTAGTGCTTTGGCCAGCAAAAGTGTCTTTATCAGGCCTAATTTCAAATATGATAAGAGCAAATGCTTATATGGTCTTAAACAGAGGCTGCTTTAGTCACAGAATGGGATGCCCCGGGCAGGAATGGACCTGGCAGGGTCCAGTAGTGCTTTGGCCAGCAAAAGTGTCTTTATCAGGCCTAATTTCAAATATGATAAGAGCAAATGCTTATATGGTCTTAAACAGAGGCTGCTGTAGTCACAGAATGGGATGCCCCAACAGGAATCGACCTGGCAGGGTCCAGTAGTGCTTTGGCCAGCAAAAGTGTCTTTATCAGGCCTAATTTCAAATATGATAAGAGCAAATGCTTATATGGTCTTAAACAGAGGCTGCTTTAGTCACAGAATGGGATGCCCTGGGCAGGAATGGACCTGGCAGGGTCCAGTAGTGCTTTGGCCAGCAAAAGTGTCTTTATCAGGCCTAATTTCAAATATGATAAGAGCAAATGCTTATATGGTCTTAAACAGAGGCTGCTTTAGTCACAGAATGGGATGCCCTGGGCAGGAATGGACCTGGCAGGGTCCAGTAGTGCTTTGGCCAGCAAAAGTGTCTTTATCAGGCCTAATTTCAAATATGATAAGAGCAAATGCTTATATGGTCTTAAACAGAGGCTGCTGTAGTCACAGAATGGGATGCCCTGGGCAGGAATGGACCTGGCAGGGTCCAGTAGTGCTTTGGCCAGCAAAAGTGTCTTTATCAGGCTAATTTCAAATATGATAAGAGCAAATGCTTATATGGTCTTAAACAGAGGCTGCTTTAGTCACAGAATGGGATGCCCTGGGCAGGAATGGACCTGGCAGGGTCCAGTAGTGCTTTGGCCAGCAAAAGTGTCTTTATCAGGCTAATTTCAAATATGATAAGAGCAAATGCTTATATGGTCTTAAACAGAGGCTGCTGTAGTCACAGAATGGGATGCCCCAACAGGAATCGACCTGGCAGGGTCCAGTAGTGCTTTGGCCAGCAAAAGTGTCTTTATCAGGCCTAATTTCAAATATGATAAGAGCAAATGCTTATATGGTCTTAAACAGAGGCTGCTTTAGTCACAGAATGGGATGCCCTGGGCAGGAATGGACCTGGCAGGGTCCAGTAGTGCTTTGGCCAGCAAAAGTGTCTTTATCAGGCCTAATTTCAAATATGATAAGAGCAAATGCTTATATGGTCTTAAACAGAGGCTGCTTTAGTCACAGAATGGGATGCCCTGGGCAGGAATGGACCTGGCAGGGTCCAGTAGTGCTTTGGCCAGCAAAAGTGTCTTTATCAGGCCTAATTTCAAATATGATAAGAGCAAATGCTTATATGGTCTTAAACAGAGGCTGCTGTAGTCACAGAATGGGATGCCCCAACAGGAATCGACCTGGCAGGGTCCAGTAGTGCTTTGGCCAGCAAAAGTGTCTTTATCAGGCCTAATTTCAAATATGATAAGAGCAAATGCTTATATGGTCTTAAACAGAGGCTGCTTTAGTCACAGAATGGGATGCCCTGGGCAGGAATGGACCTGGCAGGGTCCAGTAGTGCTTTGGCCAGCAAAAGTGTCTTTATCAGGCCTAATTTCAAATATGATAAGAGCAAATGCTTATATGGTCTTAAACAGAGGCTGCTTTAGTCACAGAATGGGATGCCCTGGGCAGGAATGGACCTGGCAGGGTCCAGTAGTGCTTTGGCCAGCAAAAGTGTCTTTATCAGGCCTAATTTCAAATATGATAAGAGCAAATGCTTATATGGTCTTAAACAGAGGCTGCTGTAGTCACAGAATGGGATGCCCTGGGCAGGAATGGACCTGGCAGGGTCCAGTAGTGCTTTGGCCAGCAAAAGTGTCTTTATCAGGCTAATTTCAAATATGATAAGAGCAAATGCTTATATGGTCTTAAACAGAGGCTGCTGTAGTCACAGAATGGGATGCCCTGGGCAGGAATGGACCTGGCAGGGTCCAGTAGTGCTTTGGCCAGCAAAAGTGTCTTTATCAGGCTAATTTCAAATATGATAAGAGCAAATGCTTATATGGTCTTAAACAGAGGCTGCTGTAGTCACAGAATGGGATGCCCCAACAGGAATCGACCTGGCAGGGTCCAGTAGTGCTTTGGCCAGCAAAAGTGTCTTTATCAGGCCTAATTTCAAATATGATAAGAGCAAATGCTTATATGGTCTTAAACAGAGGCTGCTTTAGTCACAGAATGGGATGCCCTGGGCAGGAATGGACCTGGCAGGGTCCAGTAGTGCTTTGGCCAGCAAAAGTGTCTTTATCAGGCCTAATTTCAAATATGATAAGAGCAAATGCTTATATGGTCTTAAACAGAGGCTGCTGTAGTCACAGAATGGGATGCCCTGGGCAGGAATGGACCTGGCAGGGTCCAGTAGTGCTTTGGCCAGCAAAAGTGTCTTTATCAGGCCTAATTTCAAATATGATAAGAGCAAATGCTTATATGGTCTTAAACAGAGGCTGCTTTAGTCACAGAATGGGATGCCCTGGGCAGGAATGGACCTGGCAGGGTCCAGTAGTGCTTTGGCCAGCAAAAGTGTCTTTATCAGGCTAATTTCAAATATGATAAGAGCAAATGCTTATATGGTCTTAAACAGAGGCTGCTGTAGTCACAGAATGGGATGCCCTGGGCAGGAATGGACCTGGCAGGGTCCAGTAGTGCTTTGGCCAGCAAAAGTGTCTTTATCAGGCTAATTTCAAATATGATAAGAGCAAATGCTTATATGGTCTTAAACAGAGGCTGCTGTAGTCACAGAATGGGATGCCCTGGGCAGGAATGGACCTGGCAGGGTCCAGTAGTGCTTTGGCCAGCAAAAGTGTCTTTATCAGGCCTAATTTCAAATATGATAAGAGCAAATGCTTATATGGTCTTAAACAGAGGCTGCTTTAGTCACAGAATGGGATGCCTCACAGCAGACTTAAGATCAGTTCAGTATATATGCACAGTTAGTTACTATAAGCAGCCTGAAAACGCTAACAAAGGCTGGATGAAAAAAAAAAAAATCTCCCTGTCAGCCAGCTCCGTTTTTCCTACCTTTCCCTGGCTTTCTGTCTGTCTCCTGTCTGTCTCCTGTCTGTCTCCTGCCTGTCTCCTGCCTGTCTCCAGCCTGTCCCTGTCTGTCCCTGTCTCCAGCCTGTCTAACTGCCTCAGCTACACAGCGTTCTGTCTGTCACGAATGCAATAGAGAAATGAGGAAAAGCAAGATGGCCGCCGTTAAATACCGCTGTGTGACGTCACCGGGCTTGCTGGCTGCTGATAGGCTGCATGTGACTGCCCCAGCTTGCACTGGCGCGGGATACATGTCCAGACATGTCCCGTCCGCCATCTTAGAATGCCTGTAAATGTAAATGAATGGATGTTAAAGGAAAACTTCGAGTGATCGAATCGCGGGGAAATTCGGATTCGATCCGAATCGAATTTTTCCTGAAATTCGGATCGAATCCGGGTTCGTCCGGATCGATTCGCTCATCCCTAACCTCAAGCTTTCTAGGTGTACCAGGCTTGTTGACATGGGCAGAGTTTTCTGGAAGTAATCCCTCAATTAACTATTTGGTTTGGTGCACAGGGTTTCCCTAAAAAAGCAAAGTTTGCGCCTTTTCTACCAAAATGACCATTTAGATTTGAAATACCCCCATAACCATATATTCCCTGAAAGTGCCTACATTAAGCTTTCTATGCATACCCAGCTTGTTGTAGTGTCTTCATCTTTATGGAAGTAATCCCTTGAAGAATTCTTTGGTTGCCCAGAGTTTCCCTAAAAATAATTTTAAAAAGGCTGAATAGTCTTGTTTTTTTTTTTTTTTTGCTCAACTCTGATCCTCCACTGTCCCCCCGGCGATCCTGTCCCACAGAGCTCCAATGACAGATAATAGGTGATCGTTGGAGGAGGCAGGGGATCACAGCCACCTACCCTTCCAACCACCCTCCAGCTGAGCGTCTTTGGGCGGGCAAGGGATGCCCTGCCCACAAAATGCGGGGCTAGTGGTAACAATGGAGGAAGTGAGGGAGAGGGTCTATTTTGGACCTTCTCCTCACCCTGAAGGAGCCTGAGGGGATCGATGCCCCCCTCGGTAAAGAGGAGTCCAAAGGGAGGGGATCACGTCTGCAGGTGAGTGAATGTCTTTTTTGGTGGTTACTGCTGAAGCAGGAGGGGCGACTCTTTTGGGCCCTCTCCTGAAGCTGGGAGAGCCCAGGGAGATCGGATGCCTCTCGTTAAAGAGAAGACCCAAGGCGAAACTCCATGTAGTTTGACACATGGAGTTTTAGTATTAACTACCGTAATTCTCCGCCCACCATCATATGCTGTCCCCTAAGTAACCTATCTTCCCCTTTGTTTGCGCTCTTGTCCTTCCCCCTCATCTGTAGTTCAAATACCCCTCCACCCCTTCTAGTATCCTCTAGGATGTGGAGGAGGAACATTAGAAAAAAAAATCGGAACCAAATGTTGTGCTAAAACACCATTCTACAAGCACCAAATAATAGGCAAGGTGCAAAATCCCCCAATTACAGGCAGTGTGGTATTCTTCCTCCTCCCATTCTCCGTTATAGGCAGTGTGGCATTCTCCCTCCTCTCATTTCCCATTATAGGCAGTGTGGCATTCCCCCTCCCATTCCCCATAGGCAGTGTGGCATTTCCCTATCACATTCCTCATAGTCAGTGTCATATTTCCCTGTCCCATTCCCCATAGGCAGTGTGGCATTTTCCCCTTCCATTCCTCATAGTCAGTGTGACATTCCTCCCTCCCATTCCCCATTGGCAGTGTGGCATTCCCCCCTCCCATTTCACATAAACAGTGTGGGAGAACTTTTGGGAGAATAAAAGTGTGTGTTATGTGGTGAAAAATACGGTATATACAATATACTTACTGTAATTTTACATTAAAAGAGACAAGGCAGAATTCAACGATACAACTACCATGAATGTATATGTATACAATTTTCCAGTACCAAAAATACTGCTCAGATTTAATAGTGTCAGACTTACGTATGACTGACATGTCTACTGACCCCTTTCCTCCATAACTGTCACACTGTAAAAGACAGTGCCATTTTCTTACTGACAGAAAGAAGTGATTGTAGCGCACGGTAGCCATATTTTATTTTCCAGACTGTCACATATTTCAACTATGCGAATAATATTGGCTTCAGTGAATAAAGTATAAAGTGTTATATAAATTGTTATATAACTTCACAGAGAAAGCAAATACTCAATGTTTTTTTCTTATTGGCAGGTCCAGGGTCATCTGACCAACAGGGACCATAACAAGTTTGAGCTTAATAGCTTACATAATAGATGAGCCACACAACTGTGAATTTTAATAAAGACAAATTTAGAGTTAACTTGGAGATAATTATTCTACAATTAATCAGGATCAGGGGCAGACTGGCCAAAGGGAGACCTGGGTAAAGGCACTGCTTTGGGGCTGCTACCTTTACTAACACTCCCATCCAATTCCTGTCTCCCCGCTCTACCTCCTCACCCAAGCAACTGGAAGCAGCAGAGATGCCACTGGCTGGTCATGGGCAGGCCAGGTGCTGGTAAAATTCCGGGCTGACTTTTGGCCCCAGTCTACCACTAGTCAGGACACTGGTAAAATGGACATAGATAGAAGAACACAGGGCCTCTGCTGATAGGTACCAGGCTCTTGTGTAACAATGAAAAATGTTGAAAAAAAGCACACCTAATACCAAGGTTTCTTTGATTGCAATTGATTTGTGTATTTAAAGTGAAAAAAGTTTTCTATATATACAATATATACATATTTAACCCGCACATATAGGGTAATCAGAAATTTGCACAACAGAGATATTCATGCATAAGGTACAACATTGCTAATAGAATGTGCCACAATATAATATAACTTTTTTCACTTTAAATACACAAATCAATTGCAATCAAAGAAACCTTGGTATTAGGTGTGTTTTTTTTCAACATTTTTCATTGTTATACTGTGTTGTGGATCTGATTGGGGAATAGATCCTGTTGAATAATTTGAAGCACCCAGATATGTATGCTCATGTGTAACATGGCGGTGTGCGGGTTTGCGTAACTAATTTAAACCAGGCTCTTGTGTACCCATGATGTCAGGGGAAGTGCATTAAATCTAGCAGGGCTAGGGGCTCTAAACAGATGAAATAGGCTGGGTTGTATTACAATTGAATAGGTGTGATATATGAGGGTTGATTCCGCACAACAGCTCAACCTCTTCTTATGATTACAGCGATACAGCACAATATTTAGTTGTGCAAATATTTTAAAATTATTAAAAATTTTGCTCAGCTAAATATGGTGCTATATTGCACCAAGGAAAAAATCAAACCTATTGAGGCTCAGATGAAGAGGGAATTATAATCTGGGGAACAGGGAAGGGCAGCTGTTATATACTGTCGGTAACAGGTATAGATAGCAGTCATTATACCTACTTACACTTAAGCTTACCCTAACAATTAAGTTTAAAAAAATAATGAGATTTAACAGTAGCCTCTAAAATGTATACTGCAGTTACTGTTAATCTAAACTATTTGTAACATATTTCTGCTATGTGTGAAATACTGTATGTGTTCCCCCAATACACTGAGAAGGTAGTGGCTGCTACAGTGTGGCTTAAGTGACCTCTAGTCCTTTTCTGTAGTAGTAGTGTAACCTTGTGGATATAGCCAGGACCATTTCTTGCTCTGTGATAACAAAGGCATCAGTGTAGGGGCCCATGGTTGGGAGTGAGAATTATTAATCACCTAATTGACCCAAAATCCTCCACTGATGCAGGCGGGGGGGATCTTGGGCTTGAATGTTGAGTGTTTAGTGTCAGCCAGTGAGCCTTTTTCCCTGTCCTCAATTTACTTTTACCATCTACTGACCCCTGCTCCCTTTGACCTTCCAGGCTATCCCAAAGATGTTCAAGATCCTTCAGACCATGAAACAGAAACGAAAGGCCTACCAGGCTAACCAAAAATAAACCCTGATGCACCCTTGGCCTAACAATGTTCCCTTTTTCCACAAATCTCAGTTGCCTGTTTACCTATAATTATGAATAAAGTGCCCCTTCCCATCTACCAGGATTCCAAAGTTAATTAGTGGCTCTATCCTTGCTCCTCAGTTAGGTTAAACTAATCCAGTATTGGATTAGTGAGCCCCCTCTTCCTCCACTTCCTACTGCACTTCTCCTCCCTACCACCTCTTCCAACCGCTCCTCATCCATCCGCCGCCTATCTTCATCTCTCCCCTTTTGCTCCCCCTGCACCCTCGTCCTTACTCCCTTGCTCAGCTACATTATCCCCACCTACCCTCCCACCTCCCTAATCCTTTCCTTTCCATAACACATCTAGAACATAGCCTCTAAAAGATCTATTTACTATAAAACCTAGCCTATGCCCTATCCACATTAGCTGCTCAATTAAACACACCAAGCCCCCAGAGATTTGGAACCCAAGGTGGGACACAATCCCCCACCTAGGTCTATCCTAGATTTCCCGAAGTCTAGGGAGATCTTAGATTTTGCATTGCTGAAAACTAGTGTATTTGTTATTAGTTAACGTTTTTTTTCCAGATAGTTTGTTACTTTTCTCTAATCTTGTTTTCTTTCTTCCACTGACTTTGCTCCTCTTCTACACTTGATTGACTTCCTTTCCTATCTCTTCCCTCCCCGCCCCCAACCATGCCATTGAACATGCTTGAAACTAACCTGATTTCTTTACATTTTAAAGGTATGAACACCCTAGAAATAAATACATGATTGTAACCAATCTCAAGGGGTTCAAAGCTCCGATCGCATTCCTGCAAGAGAGGCACTTAAAATCCACAAAGCCCCCCCCCCCCATGTTTTAATAACAGGTTCTTTCCGATCTCCTTCCACAGCTACTCCCTCAAATCCCGGTCGAGAGGTGTGAGTATTTTGATATCTGTGCCATGGGAAATGGTTGATTTTGTGGGTGGTGGAGATAGTTATTTGCTAAAGGCAGAATCCATTCTGAAATGTTTACTTTTGTTAATCTATATTAAAAAAAAGTGGGGCAGGTCACCTTTCTGGAGGACGTGCTTGGAAAGATGCTGATTTTACAAAGCCTTCCCGGACCCTGTGTTTTTGTCGGTCTCCTCACCTTTCTCGCTCTTCTATCGGCATGGGTGTACCGCCGGATCTCCGACGGTGTTTGTATGTGCACACGACATGGCTTCTCGTCCTCTCTACTGCTCAACAGTGCCACCTGGTGTCCGGCGGGATACTAGCGAGGCCGCAAGTCCAGGATGCCTAGAGTGTAAGCCCTTTGGCTTACATTTACTTCCAGGTTTTTCTTGGTTCCAGTGGCAGGAAGTGACATCACTCTTGCTCTGAGACATCCCTCCCAGCTTTATTGACAGCTCTATTTAAAAGGACAGCTGGCCTGTTTGCATTGCTGTGTTATCAGCTCAGTTCCCGGATCCTTTTATTCCTATTTCCTGCATTCTCTATGTTTCCTGACTGATTTTCCAGATTGACCTGGCTTGCTCTCAGATTTGCTCTGGGACTGATTATTTGGTTTGAACTTGGATTTGTTTATTGGACTTGCTGCTGCCACCAGTCCCTGGCCTTGAACTTGTTTTATTAGATTTTACTTTTACGCTATGCCCCCACACCTGGAGCTATGTCCATCTCTTGCTACCTGTCAGGATTCTACCCTTCCAAGGTTGTAGCTGGGAGGCGTGACAGCTTTTCACCTCATTTGAACATAATCATAGATTGGTGCAGACACGCAAAGAACAAACATTTGGTCTTGTTAGAACAAAATAGCACCACACTCCCAATAAAGACTTTTCCTTGGCTTGCAAAATATCACCTAGATACATTATTAAAGCACCTGACTCCCCTGATTTCTCACCCCTTTTTCCTGTTTTTGGGCAATCACGCCTTCACACCGGGTAGAATAGGGTCAACTTCCAAAAGGTAGGTCTCTGGGGATTTAAACAGGTTCCTTCATTTTCACAGTCATGGTCTCTACCCAAATAAGATCGCTGGCAAATGCTGTAATACTTCTTTTCATCTCTTAAGAAACAAATATCAACACTCAGAGAACTTACCCCTTTTGAAAGACTGTGAGGGGAGGGGTCCTACTCACCATATCTTGTCACTCATCTACAGAATTCCAAATATACCCCAGGAACGGGATATCCTTCTATTTATCCTCAAATAGGAGAAGGATTTGGGCACTTCCCTTCCCACAGAGCAAAACAATAATGCACACAAAACCTCCACTTGCACTTGCAAACTCCAAGAAAGCAACCATAAAATACTTACAAAATGGTACAGAGTGCCAGTCCTACAAAACAAATGGTTTCCCATTCCCCCCCCCCCCCCCCCCCCCCCCCCGCTGACAGTGCAACAAAGAGAGAGGTGACCTGCTCTACATATTCTGGTCTTGCCCCACCTTGAAGGGATTATGGTCAACCTTCAGAAGCACAATTCAGCGCCTGACGGATAGTCTGCTGCAACCCGCCCTTTTTCTTTCCCCACCCCTCAGATATGCCCACCAAAACCTGCAATTTGCCATTAGCTCAGCAGGATATTGCTCTGCACTGTAAAACTGGTTGCCTGCTGCATGAGGTACTCATTAATCATTGTTCTCTGCTCGTACAGCCAGGGAGGAGTTCCAATGGGTCGGCACATTGCAAATCATGCGCTGTTGTGGAAGGCAATGCTGTCGTTGCAGCTTCAGCAGGGTGTTGCCTGCAAACTCCAGAGAGCAAATGTTGTCTTAAATAAGGAGGAGTGAGAGCAATAAAGGATAGTGGGGTGGATGAGACAGAGAGACTACTACTTGTTGCAGAGACTGTGGAGCCCTGCAGGAAATGCAGTGGTTGGTGAATCCTGCTGCACAATAACCTGTTGGACTGTCAAGTGAAGGGTGGAAATAAGGACAAAAAGCATGGGCCCCTATAGCAGCTCCAAAATGGTTGACGTGGCATCACACCCCTAAAGGAAGGAGAAAAAAGGGTAGGTTACACAGTACATGGGGATTTGGGCAGGATGGTGTCCTCTACTCTAACCTTGGTCACTCATCTGGCAGAAGTCATTGGCTCTTTTTTGTATTTTAATTGTCTATCATAAGGTGGTTTAAATAATTTATTGACTACCTTTCAGATTACATTTATTGGTTCTCCCCCATTTTTATGAGAAAAAATCATACAGCAAAAATGCTCATCTTAAAATATGATTTAAAAACAGGATACAGAAATACAGAAGAATGAAATTGCAAGCTAATGCACATGTGAGCAGCCAAGCAAACAACTTGAATGTCTCTGGAACATTATTTCTGATTTTCTGAAAAGAAAAATAAATGAGGCACACAAAATAATGACTAAAAGCTCTACAGCAGACAAATAAAAGATGCATTTGGAGGTGCACCTGCTACAAAGCCAGAGAAAATTACATAGATACATAGTTAGGACAGCTGAAAAACACATACGTCCATAAAGTTCAACCAAGGGACAGGGTAGAGGAAGATTTTATACATTTACAGATAACAGCTATTGGTAACAGTTACAGTTATAACATGAATATCTCCTGTAGGAAGGCAGTCCACAAATACAGTTCTAATGGTAAAGAAGGATTGTCAACTCTTGAGACTGAGGGCCTGATTTACAACATTTGCTAGCTTTTGCTAGTTTTTCAAGTTTCAGTTCAACATGTGTGCTGCAACTGGGCTAGTTTGCGATGAACTGAGCTATAAATTGAGCTGTGAGCGTAGGGACAACTGATTAAGCTGGATTTTTGCTGGGTTTTCGCAGGAGTCACAGGGCTGAAATTTACTCACAAAAGCAGAGTAGCAAAAGTTGGTGAACTGCTGTGAGAGGTATGATGTTTAAAAGTAAAAAATATGTTGCTAAAAGCAAACTTTAAAAGCTTATTTCAGCAATAATAATTTGAAAACAATTTTATTAGTTGTCGTTCCAATATTAGTTAACAGCTAGAATACTGTGTGCAGTTCTGGAGACCTTACCTGCAAAAAGACATTATTCAAATAGAACGTGTCCAAAGGAGGGCAACGAAAATGGTGGAAGGGCTTAAACTTAAAACTTATCAGGAGAGACTTAAAGAACTTAATTTGTACAGTCTGGAGGAAAGAAGCGAGAGGGGAGACCTTTAAATATGTGAAAGGATTGAATAAGGTTCAGTTTTTAAGAAGAAACTAAATGATAGAACAAGGGGGCACAACCTGAAGCTAGTCGGGGGGAAGATCAGGGGCAATGTTAGAAAATATTATTTTACAGAAAGAGTAGTATATGCTTGGAACAAACTTCCAGCAGAGGTAGTTGAAAAATTATCAGTCACTGAATTTAAACATGCCTGGGATAAGCACACATCTATCCTAAGATAAAGAGTACATACAGTATACACATAAGGGCAGACTAGATGGACCGTATGCTCTCCTTCTGCCATCAACCTTCTATATTTCTATGAGGCCGATTCATTAATAGCGGCAGGTAGCGACAGTTGAGCGACTGTAGCGGCATTTTCAGAGCGCCCGCTAGTAGTCGCTGTGCTTGGTCGTTGTTCGGTTGTTGATAGCGACTCAGTCGGTTTGCCGTAATGTTGAATATTGGGTGAGGAGTCGCTATTTGACAGGTTCCACGCTGTATGGGAGCGCATGATAGCGACTGGCCCTAGCGACCGGCTTCCACCATATTCATTAAAAAATCACACTCAAAAAATTCTCGCGCTGTAAAATGCATGTTTAAACCCCAGAACGCTGGCGGCGATGGGTTAAAAGTAGTTTTTTAACCCCCAAGCAACCATATTTTTGGAAACCAAAAAAAACTAGTTTTTTAAATAATTTTGTAATATGAATACATTAATATCAGACCTGTAATATCAATTCTGTACAATTTTTTTTTTTTTTTATTAACCTTAAAAAAATTATCTAAAATGGCAGAAGTGGTCACAGAATTTTTCACATTTAAAAAAAAAAAAAAAAATAAAAAATTAATAATTAATTATGAATATTTAAAGATTGTTCCATTGAAATGCATTGGAGAGTGCCAGGTAACGAGAGGTCATACCTGTCGCTGTTCAAGGTCGGACGCTGGCGGTGTGGGCTGAGGCTGGAATAATGATGAATGAGTGGCTATCTGGCGCTATCTCAGTCGCTAAGCAGGATTGGCTTGATAAATGTGTGATTGTGGTGTGGAGCCGGCGTTCTCGTGGCGGGGCCCGTCATTACCGGCCGCTCACTAGTCGCTACCTGTCGCTATTCCTTCATAAATAAGGGCCTATGTTTCTATTTGAGATTCACGCTC
This sequence comes from Gastrophryne carolinensis, assembly GCA_027917425.1. Taxonomy (NCBI): domain Eukaryota; kingdom Metazoa; phylum Chordata; class Amphibia; order Anura; family Microhylidae; genus Gastrophryne; species Gastrophryne carolinensis. Next base: position 132,985,848 of record CM051242.1, read on the forward strand.
AAAATATCAGTGAAAGATGCAAAGATTACCTAAGGAGATAAGCTTACCCATTACCTATCATTCCGATTATAGGAGGATTCTTAACTGAGCTCCCCAAAGGTCCAGGAAAGGAGCATAGGAGGGGAATGAGGCTCCATTATGCATGCCGGCAAGGATGGTGAAAATGTTACCGTGATGCTGTTTGAATGAGGGTGAAATTCTGTCCCCTTTGTTTCTATGGGGTGAAATGATGGTCTCGTCTACCCCCTCCCTTCCTTAAACCGGACATTAATGAGCGCAGCTGTGCTCAGCCCCAATCCTCTTTATCAGCAGCAGCATTTTAATTAGACCCCAGCCAGGGCTTTGAAAAAATTACCAATGGCTCCCATGAGTGAGGACACTTCAGCGGCACTAGAAGTTTTTTCACTGATGAGACCCAGCAGCCATATTTCTGTAACCCCGGATGGGGCCGAATTAAAATGTCACTGTTGCCACTGCTAATAAATATAAATGATATAAAGTTAAATTGGAAGGTGGATGGATTTTGTGCACCCAGGAAAAAGATTCCCAAAAATAATTTTTTAAAGTTATTAAAATTCTTAATTATGAGTTTAAAGTAATAAAACTGAACATAAAACATTAAAAAAAGTTAGGCAATTAATTGTTAGATAGAAATTGTATCTAACCAAAAATGCCAAAAAAACATAAAAAAATAATCCCACAGATAGTTTCAATGTTAAAATGAATGCCTTTAATAAGCGGTATCTTGTAAAACACTTAAAACTGAAAAAACATAAATAAAAACTGAGTCTGTTCTTCATTAGATAAAGAGGCTGATTCATCATTAGCGGCAGGTAGCGACACATGAGCGTCTGTAGCAGGCATTTTCAGAGCGCCCGCTAGTAGTCGCAGTGCTCGGCCGTGGGTCGCTACTTTATAGCGACTCAGTCACTGTTCAGTAATGTTGAATACATTGTGAGGAGTCGCTATTTGACCAGTACAGCGCTGTATGGGAGCGCATGTTAGCGACTGCTCATAGCGACCGACTCACACCATATTCAGCAAAAAAACAGCCTCACAAATCTTTGGCTCTGACAAATACTTGTTTGAAGCCCAGAGCGCAGGAAGCGGTGTGTTTAAAGTGTGTTTTCAAGCATCTATCAACTAGTAACAAAGCAAAAACATATGGAATTACATTGTAACAACATTGTAACATGAACACTTTAATGCCAGAACTGTAATGTCATTTCTGAGGAAATATATAAAAAATTAAAAAAATATGAAAAAACTGCTATTTCAATGCCAGAAGAGATCAAAGAATTATTTGTGATTTTTTTGAAAAAAAAAAAAAACCCGTTTAAAGAAAAGAAAAGGATCGTCCATTGAAATGTATGGGAGAGCGACAGGTAGCGAGAGGTCATACCTGGAGCTGTGCAAGGCTGAACGCTGGCGCTGAGGTTGTGAAAATGATTAATCAGACGCTACATGGCGCTATCCCAGTCGCTAAACAGATTCTGCTTGATAAATGTGTCATTGTGTGCCGTGTCTGGCGTTCACCAGTCGCTACCTGTCGCTACCTCTCATTAACCAGCCACTACCTGACGCTATCCCTTCTTAAATAATGTGTATCTAACCAGAAATGCCAAGAAAATTGCCAAAAAATATAGAAAAAAATTAAAGTTTTAATGTTAAATTAAATACCTTTTATAAGCAGCATTTAGTAAAACACTTAAACTAAAAAAAAAAAAAAAAAAACAATAAAAAAATAAAATGTCAGACTATTCTTTGTTAGATAAAAATTGTATCTAACAAAATGACAAAAATTACCTAAAAATTCACATGCAGTTTCAATGTTGAATAGGATGCCTTAAAGGTAAAACACTTAAAACTGAAAAAATACAATGAAAAATAAATGTACTCAAAACGAGAATTGTATCTTGCAGAATATGTATCGATATCATGTTTGGAAGTTGTGGGGTGTGCAACACATGTGCACTTCCACTCCACATCACTTTGTGCAGTACTACAATTACTGGACAAATGTCCATGTTTCTTGCAGGCAAAACATACATCTCTATCCCCTCGATTCAAAGAGCAAAAGTTAATTGATTTCGGATCGAGAATCGTAAGTTTGGGTGGGTGTTAGTCATTTTTTCCTGTTTTTTTGGCCATTTCCGACTCGCACGAGCCTACGTACGAATTCGTATATGCTCTTACGATCATCGCAAGTTCGTTCCTAAATTTTAGGATCAAAACGTAAAACTTAGGATCAAATCCTAAAACTTAGGATCAAAACGTAAAACTTAGGATATTTGGATGTGTTTAGGTGTGATTCAGAGAACAGTTTTCCAACCTCTAAATACGTTTTAAAAGAAAGCCACTGCCGACACCTTTTAGCAGTCGGATTGCTGTTCTTGAACAGGTTTTTTGGCTATGTGGAGGAGTCTGCGCGTCTTGAGCTCCAATGAACTGCATGTATCAGCATGGCCGAGGCCATAAATTGTATAGCAATGCATACCTGATTCATGTATGCCTTATAAAAGCATTTTAATGTGGACCTTAATTAGTCCTTTGCATGTAAACCTTTATTTTGCAATACATCCATATATTTGCGTTAATTAAAGAAACTTATGTCCTTTGTTATTTATTTTTAAATTGATGTACTAGAATAATATTTTTAGATTGAATTTATTGGTGTAGTTGTTTACCTTTGCTTTGTTTAATTATTTAAGCTCATCTTTGGTCAGATGCATCACACTTACTGAGGAGAGGAGAGCGGGATAAAGTGCAGGATGTGGGTTGCTGCTGTATTTTGCACAGACACAGCAGAGCTGGGGGCACGGAAAGGTCAGAAATCAAAGAATGCAGAGCAACACAGTCACAAGGCCCTTTCTGTTTGCAGGCTGCCCGATAATACCTGACCCGCCATCTTGGCTGTTTCTAGACTCATAACATGCAGAAGTTGCTGGGTGTTTTTTTATATTTGAGAGCAATCTGTATGGAGAGGGTGTGGGTAACCACACACAAAATTTTAAGTTGTACCATTTGAAGCCAAAATATTAAAATTAAATCCACAAGTAAAAAATGCAAGTTAACTAAAAATTAAACAAAGTAAGATTTACTTATGCAAATGCATTCATTAATGGTTGGTTACTACAAAATGAAAGAAATAAAGAAAAATAAAAGACCAAATATTTAGAATGCACTTTAATGAGGTAAGTTTGTAGTGCGCAGCCGCAAGATCAGAAGGATTTACGTCCAGACAAAAAAGGAAAAAGGGCAAAACCAATGTTGCAACCTGAGAAATGAAACAGAAAATTCAGGATGGAAACTGACATAGGTCTGATTCCCGAACTGCCATACGAACGGACGTACATTTTAGGATAGAAACGTATTTGCTTATAGAATCACTCGCAAGTTCATACGAACGCACGAGCGTACGGGAAAAATAGGATGATCGGCACCAAAATCCAAGCTGTTACATGTTTCTTTGAATCGACCCTTATGTCTTATGTTTTACTGATAAGGGATTCCATCTATCTCTTGCTTTGGGACCCCTGATTTCAAAAAATCCACCCAGAGAATCGTGCAAGAAATTTTGTATTTGCTTTTCACAAAGTCATTCTTGGGATTTTCAATAGATGCAGGCTGCAACTTCTCAATCGGAAATCTACCCAATGCTCGTGAGCGGAGTTTGGCTGCAAGCTGGATGACTACATTTCTGACCTCATCAACAGAGTTAGCTACAACAGCTTTTCTTGACCTAACGTTAGGGCCTGACTTCCGTTTACTACTTTGAGAAGTATTACTGACTACAGACAAAGCATCTAAAGCTAGTGCTAGTTGGTCTCTCAAAGATAATACTTCCTCTTTGTTTTGAGCTTTACCGCCATTTCAACATGAAAAACATCTAATAGTGCCACTGCAACCCTAGCTTGCTTATCGAGATGGAAACATCTAAAACTGAACTCAGCTAAATGGCTATGAATGCTACCCTCATCCAAACTAACACTGGGGGGAGCATATTTACCCAAATACATAGTTATAAGTTCTACTCGGCAGCTATAGACAGGCATGGGCCCTGATTGTCCCAGCTTGGGAAACTGCAATTCTCCATTTTTCTTTGTGATGTATGCTAAACCCCAGCCTTCCTTAAAGAGTTTGTAAAACATTTTCTACTTGCAAAGGTATGACAAAAAATAACTCTAAAACACTATACTAAAAAAAAATAATGACAATCATGGCACAAGCCCCTAATTGCTTTACTTTAGTGTAATTTTGCTAGTATATTTGCAGCCCTTAAATGTATAAGGCAATCAAAAGCTCAAATATATGTATTGTCTAATAAGTTCATAGCAGTGAGTTCTGAGGACAATGCACTACAAATGAGTTAATCCAGTACTCCTTAAGCAGGCAAAAACCCAGGTAAAGAAAACCAGCCTGGCCATTTTAAAAGAGCAGTGGTGGGGATTTATATACAGTTAAAAAAGGTACAAGGAAACATCTTTAACAGTTTTAAGAAAGAAATGCGAGGAAAAGGTATCTTAGCCTTTCTCAGTTGCTTGGTTCCAAGAACATTCAGGTCCTTCAAGCAGCAGGGGCAAAGTTCCATGAGGTGTTTGCAGGGCAGAGAGAAAGTGTTCTAAACAAAACAGCGTGGAATCTTTTTGTTAAACATAGGACCACACCTCTTGACCAATCACAAGTCCCCCAAATCATCCAGTAGGTGATTCACTTCCTAGAAACACAGGGTCTTCGGTCATTTTGTCGAATGCAAAATCATTTGAAATCATTTGACCAAATGAATACATTTTTTTATCATCGATCAAACCAATACAAAAATATGAAAAAAATGTGTCTGTACAACAACAGTTCCGAAAAGAACTTTTGTGGTAAGTTCAGCCGAACTTGATGAACCCAAACTTCAGCGGGGTTGCCCATCCCTACTCCTAATACATAGTTACAAGTTCTACTTATTATATATACTACACTATACTAACATATTTTAATAATATGAAGCGCCACCTGCCAGAAAATTGGCAGAAGTATCCAGACGGATGGGTAAGGAGTGGGGGAGCAGAGGGGGATCCTCTAAGGTAGAGTGAAGCAGCAGGAAGCAGCTGTACAGCTTACCTGTACCCCGCAATCCATTAGTCCATCAACCAGCTTTTCCAGCTTTGGGCCAAATGCTGGTTTTGGACTGAACTTCTGGCTGAATTCTGTGTTCAGGTTCGGGAAACCAAGTATGAACCTAAGCTTTGCAGTTCAGGTTTGCCTGAAGCTTACTGCAGTTGTGATATTCATTTATCAACACAGAAACATTAAAAATAGGAATACAAATTGCACCCTATAAACAGTCAGGGTCTGAGGGGGTAATTTAATAAAACTTTGACATTGACTTATGTGGCACACTCACCACCATACAGGGGGTCTGATGGTGACTGCTACAACAGAGGTAGTTATTTTTCGATTTGTGGAAATGTCTATACCCAACTGGAAAACTTCTGCAACTCACCTATATTAGTTTATTTTTTCCAAAAAGTCTGTTATTTGTCTGTTAGTTGTTTTAACTTTCAACAGGTTTTGTCTGAGCCACATTTTTTGCCAAAGCTAGTAATTTATCTGTTTAATATTCTTTAATAACATTTATCACGAAAAAATATAATTTTATTTGGGAAATGCATTTGAATCCAGGCGTAGCGCAAAATGTAGCCATCTAAAAATGTTGATAAGGTTATTCAGAGGTTTTAGTAATACACAAACATTCAATGAATTAGCTTGTACATACTTTGTTTGTCCACATTGAAGAATGAACCAAGGAACCAGATAAAGTTAATGAAAAAGGGGAAAATGAGTCACAAGTCATTATAATGGCCTTTTAATAAATTGCCCATAGTAAGCTGTACAAATACAAGATTCCAAATAGTATATGTCTCAGAGCAAAGGAAGTCATTATTGCTTGTTCTGGATGTGATAAAGAGAAACACCTGCAATAAAGATGAATTTATTAGCCAATCTATTCCCTATTCCTATGCTGGGTTTTCCTTGTAATGTATTATCATGAAAATAACTGGGCTCACGTATTCCTTGAGGGGAAATCACACCTAGTCCTTTGTTTAGTAAATTCAACAAAAGCTAGTCTAAGTTTAGATTATGCATCTATTAATGGAGTCTTGGTCTGCACCTTCATTTGCACTTGAAATACACAGTAAAGGTAATTCATTAAAGAGGATGGCTCCCCCCACCTTTCCTCCCTGTCTGAGTACAGACAGGGCGATGCTGATGGCACGGTGGTGGCCTGTTTTTTAATGGGTTTTTCCAGCGCCAAAGCCATTCCCCTTGTCAGTTTTGAGATCACCACTTGGCTAATCTTACCACTGCCAGGTTGTGTGGGGAAGCCAGCAGGCCGTATCCCTGGCCTATCTGAACGGCTGGGTGCAGAAGCACACACAGCTGCAGGAAGCTGAGGGATATGTCTTGCAGAGGACACAGCATCATGGGAGCCATGGGGAAAGGTAAGGTTACTGGCGACCCAGGGGTTTCTCACAGCGGTGCATCCTGGTATTGGATGCACCGGGGGCAGGAAAGTAGCCAGCCCTGGAATCTTTTATATTCCAGTGCCAGTCATCAAGGGTTTATATCTTCTTTTGTGAGAGCATCTTAACAGTGCTGGAGAGTCTCAACCATTTTGTTATTATTTTTTTCCTCAGATTAAACACCATCATTGCTGTTTTCCTTTTAGAGATTACACAGATTATCACTGAGGTAGAAAGTTTTGATTTCCTACATTTATAAAATAATAAGAAATAGAAGATATTTAAAGAGCAGTACTGAAGTTCTACAATTGGTGGTGCTGTATTAGGTCTCCTAAGGTCTTTTGCCCTTTGTTGAGCCTTTCAAAATACTTGGAGGCTGATTCATTACTAACGCAGCTATCGGCAGATGAGCGTCTGTACAGAGGCGCTTAGAGCGACCGCTAGTAGACGCTGTGAACGACTATCGGCCGCTGTAACAGAGCAATTTTGAGCGCCGGCGCTGTGTGAGGCTGTTTTTTGGATGAATATGGTCACTCACACTGACCAGTCACTACCGTTCTCTCCCATATAGCTCTGTACTGGTTTTATAGTGACTCACACATCAAATTCATCAATGCCAGCAATGTTACTACAGCGACTGAGGCGCTCTGTAATAGCGACTCACGGCCGATCAGAGTGACCACTGGCGGTCGCTCTTAGCGCTGCTGTACAGCCGCTCATTTGCCGTTACCTGCTGCTAGTAATGAATCAGCCTGCCCTACTTTAATGCCAGACCTGTAATGACAATTCTGCATAACAATATAAAAAATCAAAAAAGAGTGCAAAAAAAAAAAAAATTAGGATCAGTAAAGAGATTAGAAGGAAAGTCCATTGAAATGTAAAGGGGGAGCATCAGGTAGGGAAAGGTAAGACCTGTCGCTCTGGAAGGTAGCTATACGCTAAGCCTGTAATGATGAATCGTACGCTACATGACGCTGTTCGAGTCGCTCACCAGAATGGCCACCATAAATGTGGTTTTGCGTACAGCGCCCAGCGTTCACCAGATGCTGCCTGCCGCTACGAAGTACTACCTGGCACTATTGCTTTATAAATAAACCCTTTAGAGACTAATTTAAGACTAGTGCCACATGTTGCCAAGTGAGCGTCTGTGTAGCGGCGCTTAGAGATCTCTAGTAGACACTGCAAGCGGATGTTGGGCGCTGTAACCTAGCGTATTTAAATTTATGATAATGTTTATTTTTTTTAATGTGCATATTCTTAAATTTAGCTCTTATTTGTAATAAAAAAAATAAAGTTTTTTCCCCATCTCAACAAATCTAGATTATGTTCATGGTGACCCCGCCATATATTCAATCAAATAGATAATTAACCTTTAACAAATTTTATTCTTAGTTTTCAAGGCTAGTAATGCCTACAGTACGATTACAAAAGTGACGAATATCATTGAAGGAATAACAATACATTTACACACAATATAAAACCACACTATTAATATATGCTATTGCACAGTAATTGTTGTTTGGTTATACAGAACCGCTCCATGCTGTGGCAGACTTGTACAAGTTTCAAATCTCTTCATCATTGCCAGAGCTCAGGAGCAAACTGCAAAGCATACATACACAGATTATATTACTTTTTAGTTTCATACATATATGACAATATATTTTTAGATAATACCAAATAATCAAATTCAATCAATACTGTAAAATCAATACTTTGGCCCCATTTGTTGTGCCCCATTATCAAAATGTATAATTATATCAGTTACCAGTACACTTGTAAATATAAATCTATACAAACAGTATACACACCTCAAGATTCAATGAACATATGATGTCTGCAATTCCCATATCCTTGGTGGATATCCTTATTTTAGGTCCACATGGGATATCTATGCTGGATTTCTGTGTTGTAAATATACAGCATATGTGGAGGCTGATTAGCTACTAATGTCAGGTATTGCCAGATGAGCGTCTGTATAGCCGCACTTAGAGCGACCGCCAGTAGATGCTGTAAGCAGGTATCGGGCGCTGTAACCTAGCATTGGGGTCGCTGTAGAGAGGTAGCGCCAGCTCAGTCCGTCCGGCATTCGGTGCTCCACACCATATTTAACTAAAAACTATACACACACACAGCATCAACGCTCTAAAGCTGGGCGCTGTAGCATACAGCACCAGATGCTGTGTGATCAAAGTCTGTTTTTGAACACATATACACCAGTAACAAAGCAAAAACACATGGGATGACATTGTTTTAACATTGTGACAATAACACTTTAATACCAGACCTGTAAATACAATTCTGCAGAAAAATATAAAAAGTCCCAAAAATGTATAAAAGTGTTTGTTGGCAGCAGCATTAGGAGCCCATATATTGCCTGAAAAACACACTGGCGTTGGCAGCAGCAGCATAAGGAGTCCATATATATTGCCTGAAAAACACATTGGAGTTGGCAGCAGCATAAGCAGCCCATATATTGCCTGAAAAACACACTGGAGTTGGCTGCAGCATTAGGAGCCCATATATTGCCTGAAAAACACATTGGAGTGGGCAGCAGCATTAGGAGCCCATATGTTGCCTGAAAGACACAACCTGGACTTAGCAGCAGCAGCATAAGGAGCCCATATATTGCCTGAAAAACACATTGGAGTTGGCAGCAGTATTAGGAGCCCATATATTGCCTGAAAGACACACCCAGGAGTTGGCAGCAGCAGCATTAGGATCCCATACATTGCCTGAAAAACACATTGGAGTTGGCAGCAGCATTAGGAGCCCATAAATTTCATGTTACATGTGACGCTACATGGTGCTGTTAGAGGCGCTCACCAGATTCACTTTTTTAAATGTGGTTTTGCGTACAGTGCCCGGCGTTCACCACATGCTGCCTGCCGCTACAAGGCACTACCTGTTATCCATTCTTAAATAAACCCCCGAAGTTTTAAAATAGTGGTTAGGACTAGAGATGAGCGAATTGATGAAAAGTCCGATTTGGCTGATTCGCAGAATTCTCCGGAAAAAAACGATTCGGTCTGAATTTATTTGTGGCGAATCGCTATTAGAAACGGCTATTTCTGGCCTTCCAAGAGCCTCAATAGGGTTGTAGAACATTTTGCCTTGCTGTAACATGCATAGGATGCATGCTGGGTTAGTGAAATAACACTGTAAAGAATTATGACATGCAGATCAGAGGCATCGCTATTAGAATCGCTGTTGCAGAGCGGCACAATTGCAGAGCCTTGAGGTTGCATCAGCATAAGGAGTCCATATATTGCCTGAAAAACACACTGGAGTTGGCAGCAGCATTAGGAGCCCATATATTGCCTGAAAAACATTGGAGTTGGCAGCAGCATAAGCAACCCATATATTGCCTGAAAGACACACCCTGGACTAGACAGCAGCATAAGGAGCCAATATATTGCCTGAAAAACACACTGGAGTTGGCAGCAGCATTAGGGGCCCATATATTGTCTGAAAAACACATTGGAGTTGGCAGCAGAAGCATAAGGAGTCGATATGTTGCCTGAAAGACACACTCTGGAGTTGGCAGCAGCATAAGGAGCCCATATATTGCCTGAAAGACACATTGGAGTTGGCAGCAGCATTAGGAGCCCATAAATTGCATAAAAAACACTAGAGATGAGCGAACCTTTGAAAAATTAGATTCGGCTGACAAAATTTGTTTCGGTCCGAATTTATTCGCGACAAATCGCTATTAAAAACGGCTATTTCTGAGATTCCTAGAGCCTCAATAGGGTTGTAAACCATTCTGCCTTGCTGTAACATGCATAGGATGCGTGCTGGGTTAGTGAAATAATACTGTAAATAATTATGACATGCAGATCAGAGGCATCGCTATTAGAATCGCAGAGCGGCACAATTGCAGAGAGTTGAGGTGGCATCATTATGAGGGCCCCCTATATTGCCTGAAAAACACACCCTGGAGCTGGCAGCAGCAGGAACCCAAATATTGGCTAAAAGACATCCTGGAGTTGGCAGCAGGAGCAGCAGGAGCCCAAAAATTGGCTGAATGACACCCTGAAGTTGCAAGCAGCAGCATCAGCAGCAGGAGCCCAAACATAGCTTGAAAGTGACACTGGAGTTGGCAGCAGGAGCCCAAAAATTGGCAGAATGACACCCTGGAGTTGCAAGCAGCAGCAGCAGCAGCAGTAGCAGCAGCCCAACCATAGCTTGAAAGAGACACTGGAGTTGGCAGTAGGAGCCCAAAAATTGTCTGAATGACACCCTGGAGTTTCAAGCAGCACCAGCAGCAGCAGCAGCAGCCTAAACATAGCTTGAAAGAGACACTGGAGTTGGCAGCAGGAGCCCAAAAATTGGCTGAATGACACCCTGGAGTTGCAAGCAGCAGCAGGAGCCCAAACATAGCTTGAAAGAGATACTGGAGTTGGCAGCAGGAGCCCAGAAATTGGCTGAATGACACCCTGGAGTTGCAAGCAGCACCAGCAGCAGCATCAGCCCAAACCTAGCTTGAAAGACACACTGGAGTTGGCAGCAGGAGCCCAAAAATTGGCTGAATGACACCCTGGAGTTGCAAGCAGCAGCAGCAGGAGCCCAAACATAGCTTGAAAGAGACACTGGAGTTGGCAGCAGGAGCCCAAAAATTGTCTGAATGACACCCTGGAGTTGCAAGCAGCACCAGCAGCAGCATCAGCCCAAACCTAGCTTGAAAGACACACTGGAGTTGGCAGCAGGAGCCCAAAAATTGGCTGAATGACACCCTGGAGTTGCAAGCAGCACCAGCAGGAGCCCAAACATAGCTTGAAAGAGATACTGGAGTTGGCAGCAGGAGCCCAAAAAATGGCTGAATGACACACTGGAGTTGCAAGCAGCAGCAGCAGGAGCCCAAAGATAGCTTGAAAGAGACATTGGAGTTGGCAGCAGGAGCCCAAAAATTGGCTGAACGACACCCTGGAGTCGCAAGCAGCAGCAGCAGCAGCCCAAACATAGCTTGAAAGACACACTGGAGTTGGCAGCAGGAGCCCAAAAATTGGCTGAATGACACCCTGGAGTTGCAAGCAGCAGCAGGAGCCCAAACATTGGCTGAAAGAGACACTGGAGTTGGCAGCAGGAGCCCAAAAATTGGATGAATCACACCCTGGAGTTGCAAGCAGCAGCAGCAGGAGCCCAAACATTGGCTGAAAGGGACAATGGAGTTGCAAGCAGCAGGAGCCCAAACATTGGCTGAAAGAGACAATGAAGTTGGTAGCAGGAGCCAAAAAATTGGCTGAATGACACCCTGGAGTTGCAAGCAGCAGCAGCACCCAAAACCTAGCTTGAAAGACACGCTGGAGTTGGCAGCAGGAGCCCAAAAATTGTCTGAATGACACACTGGAGTTGCAAGCAGCAGCAGCAGGAGCCCAAACATAGCTTGAAGAGACACTGGAGTTGGCAGCAGGAGCCCAAAAATTGGCTGAATCACACCCTGGAGTTGCAAGCAGCAGCAGGAGCCCAAACATTGCTTGAAAGAGACACTGGAGTTGGCTGCAGGAGCCCAAAAATTGGATGAATCACACCCTGGAGTTGCAAGCAGCAGCAGGAGCCCAAACATTGACTGAAAGAGACACTGGAGTTGGCAGCAGGAGCCCAAACATTGGATGAATCACACCCTGGAGTTGCAAGCAGCAGCAGGAGCCCAAACATTGGCTGAAAGGGACAATGGAGTTGCAAGCAGCAGCAGCAGGAGCCCAAACATTGGCTGAAAGAGACAATGAAGTTGGTAGCAGGAGCCAAAAAATTGGCTGAATGACACCCTGGAGTTGCAAGCAGCAGCAGCAGCCAAAACCTAGCTTGAAAGACACGCTGGAGTTTGCAGCAGGAGTCCAAAAATTGGCTGAATGACACCCTGGAGTTGCAAGCAGCAGCAGCAGGAGCCCAAACATAGCTTGAAAAGACACTGGAGTTGGCAGCAGGAGCCCAGAAATTGGCCTAAATACATAAATATGTTTTGCACCATTTGGAAAGTGTAAAACGTGGCACCGTGCTGAATCTAGTCACATGCATCAGCCATTGGTGGGTGGAAATCCTGGCTGATCCATCCCTGTTTCATTTTTACAAAGGTGAGTCTCTCCACATTTTTAGTTGACAGACGAGTGGTGAACTTTGGCCGCCGCCGCACTAAACACCGGCTCAGATGGCACGCTACTTGCCGGGCAGGACAGCTTTTCCAGGGCAAACTCAGCTAGCTGCGGCCACAAGTCATGTTTGGCTGCCCAGAAGTCCAGCGGATCCTCAAGATGTGTTGGCATGGTCATGTCAAGGTCATGTCAAGGTATGACATGACTTGCTGGTTCAGGTCCTGCTCCAGGTCTTCCTGCTGCTCATGAGTAGACTCACTATGCGGGTGTAGAAAGCTACTCATTAGCAAACTGAAGACTGAGGCTGCTGCTGATGGAGCTGCTGCTGCTCCTGCCAACCCCCCCAGCAGCCATGGCAGTGGAAGGTGAGTGCAGAGGTCCCCCCGAGTCAGACCTGCGAGAGTATGGACCATGGTGCAGATAGGCATCGGCCAACTGACTACGCAGAATGTCTTTGTAGTAGGTCAGTTTGTCCTCCCTCTCGGCGGGTTGAAAAAATGCCCCCATTTTGTGCCGGAAGCGAGGGTCCAATAAGGTGGAGAGCCAGAAGTCATCCCGTTGACAAATGGAAACAATTCTGGGGTCTATACGCAAGCATGTGAGCATGCTTCCTGCCATTTGCGCAAGTGACTCGGAGGGACTACCTGTCTCCATCTCCACTGCACACTGCCATGGTGTGTCTGGGTCCTCTGTCTTGCCTTCCTCACAACCCTCTAGCTCCTCTGGCTTCTCCTGCTCTTCCTCTCCTGTCCGCTGACTAGATAAACCAGCCCTTTTGCCAAGCCTAAACTTTGGACTGTGCCACTCCTCCTCCTCTTCCTCCTCCTCCTCCAGTTCAGCTCCAACGGGGTTCATGTGGCCGTAAGATGTAGACGCCATGTCTCCAGTGCCCTGACCAGCCATGGTTTCCAACATGTGCTGTAGTACATGAAGCAGTGGAATCACGTTGTTCATCCCGTAATCCTGGCGACTCACAAATAAAGTGGCTTCCTCAAAGGGCCTGAGCAAACGGCAGGTGTCACGTATGAGCTGCCACTGGTTGACATTGAAGTTACACAGGGGAGTCCCCCTATCCACTTGGATCATCAAGAAATCCGTGATGGCTTTTCTCTGTTCGTCTGTCCAACATATGCAGGGTGGAATTCCAACGCGTGGAAACATCGCAAATCAGACTATGTTGGGGGCTACCGTTCTGACGCTGTAGCTCAAGAAGGGTGTGCTTGGCGGTGTATGAGTGGCTAAAGTGCATGCAAATTTTCCTTGAAGTTGTTAGGATGTCTTGCAGATGGGGGGAAGACTTCAGAAACCGCTTCACAACCAGATTGAAGACGTGAGCCATGCAGGGCGCATGGGTCAGCCTTCCTTGTCGCAGCGCAGACAAAATGTTCTTCCCATTGTCGGTAACCATGGTTCCCATTTTCAGTTTTCTTGGAGTAAGCCATGTTTGGATTTCTTGATTAATAAATTTAAGCAGTTCCTCCCCTGTGTGACTCTGTTCGCCAAGACAAACCATGTGAAGCACAGCGTGACACCTCCGTGCCCTGCACACATGGTAGGCTGGAGGGGCACTGAGACTTGAGCCTACAGTGGAGGGTGAGGAGATGGCGGAGGATGAGGAGGCCGAGTCGCACGGTGTCACAGGCTCAACTGCCAGGGAGCGCGGAGGCCGAAGCGGCGTGACCTGTCCAAGTTGCTGCTGCTGCAAAGGGACCACATTCACCCAGTGGGCCGTAAACGACATGTACTGTCCCTGACCGTAGTTACAGCTCCAGACGTCGGCGCTGCCATGCACTTTGCTACACCGACAGGCTCAAGGACTGGCCCACCTTCTGTTCAACAAAAATGTGCAGCGCTGGTACTGCCTTCTTGGCAAAGAAATTATGGCTTGGGACTCTCCACCTCGGCTCGGCAAAAGCCATCAGTTCTCTGAAAGGTGCAGAGTCCACCTCCTGAAAAGGGAGCGACTGCAGCACCAGCAACTTGGACAGGAGCACATTCAGCTTCTACACTGTAGGATGAGTGGGTGCATACTGCTGTCTCTTGGACATGGCTTTGCTGATGGATTGCTGGCGGGATACATGACTTGGAGGAGGAGGAGCAGGAGCATCAGGAGGAGCGACAGAGGATGGGTATGGTGCACAGCTGCCTTTGGCTGAGGTGCTGGAGCCTTGGCTGGCAGAAATTGGGAGCGGTGTGCCCCTTGGTGAGGAAACAGCCTGGACCACCTCTGCAGAGCCTCGGTTATCCCAGGCCGCTTTATGGTGACGCATCATATGTTGACACCCTGAGGATGCTTGAGGAAAAACTGCCACACTGCTGAGTAGCTACTTTTCCCACCAACAGCCCGCACTGATTCACTGCTACTGTCGCCAACTCCAGGAACCCCTGCTAGACTACCTCCCGATAAGGTATCCTGCAGCACAGCAGGTGCTCTACCCCGGCCCCGTTTGGCCCCAGGCTTTACAATTGTGCCCCCAATTGTGCCCCCTGACTGCCAACCATACTGCTAACACCTTGCTGCCTCAGCTGCTGACTCCGGTGATACCTGCGCCCCTCTTCTCCTGATGATGACGATGAACCCCTTCTGCACCCGGCTCCCAAGTGCGATCGGCTTCATCATCATCATCACCGAGTTGTGGCTGCACGTCACTGATGTTCTCGGTTTCCTCAAAAGTGTCTGGCGCAGGAGCTGGAACACTCGCAACAACACCCACGCCACTCTCCACATCACTATTTGTCTGCCTATCGAAGGAAGCCACCTCCATTTCTTGGCTGGGCAGTAGCTGCTGACTGTCCTCTATCTGATCGTCCTCCTCACTAAAGAGTGGAGCTGAACCCAAAACGTCGCTGGGGGAGGGAACGGCGTAGGACAGAGGCAATGGGAGGACCGGGACTGCTCTCGGGGCATGCCAACTCAGGGTTGTGTCGGAGGAACCTACCGACCCTAGACTGGGGGTGTCAGATGTAACTTGTGATGATGTGGATGACCGCGTTAATCAACCTACCACGGCAGATGCATTACTAGTGGAGACACGACTGCTAGCAGATACTGGCAGATCAGGTCTCTCACCGCGACTCCTGCTGCCACTCGCCCCTAGTCTGCTGCGACCTCTGCCTGCAGAATCTTGGCCTCTGCCACTCCTCTTTGAACTTCCTGGCACTTGTCTGCCTGACATTTTTATGTATTTGAAATGCGCAATAGGCACTTAAAAAAAGGTGTTTACTTTAAAAAGCAGAAGCTAAATAAAGTGAGATACTGCTTCTCTGCACCAGATACTATGAAAATTGGCAATATGGGATACCCTGCGGGCTGGTGTTTTTATAGGACGCACAAAACCAATTCAAAATGCAATATATTAATAAAACAGAGCCTGTAGAAGCTGATTTAGTATAACAGATAGGGTGAAATGTGCTGGTTTGGGATACCCTGCGGCCTGGTGTTTCTGCAGGATGCACAAAACCAATTCAAAATGCAATATATTAATAAAACATGGCCTGTAGAAGCTGCTTTAGTATAACAGATAGGGTGAAATGTGCTGGTTTGGGATACCCTGCGGCCTGGTGTTTTTACAGGAAGCACAAAACCAATTCAAAATGCAATATATTAATAAAACAGAGCCTTTAGAAGCTGCTTTAGCATAACAGATAGGGTGACATGTGCCGGTTTGGGATACCCTGCGGCCTGGTGTTTTTACAGGACGCACAAAACCAATTCAAAATGCAATATATTAATAAAACAGAGCCTGTAGAAGCTGATTTAGTATAACAGATAGGGTGAAATATGCTGGTTTGAGATACCCTGCGGCCTGGTGTTTTTACAGGATGCACAAAACCAATTCAAAATGCAATATATTAATAAAACAGAGCCTGTAGAAGCTGCTTTAGTATAACAGATAGGGTGAAATGTGCTGGTTTGGGATACCCTGCGGCCTGGTGTTGTTACCGGACACACAAAACCAATTCAAAATGCAATATATTAATAAAACAGAGCCTGTAGAAACTGCTTTAGTATAACAGATAGGGTAAAATGTGCTGGTTTGGGATACCCTGCGACCTGATGTTTTTACAGGACGCACAAAACCAATTCAAAATGCAATATATTAATAAAACAGAGCCTGTAGAAGCTGATTTAGTATAACAGATAGGGTGAAATATGCTGGTTAGAGATACCCTGCGGCCTGGTGTTTTTACAGGATGCACAAAACCAATTCAAAATGCAATATATTAATAAAACAGAGCCTGTAGAAGCTGCTTTAGTATAACAGATAGGGTGAAATGTGCTGGTTTGGGATACCCTGCGGCCTGGTGTTTTTACCGGACACACAAAACCAATTCAAAATGCAATATATTAATAAAACAGAGCCTGTAGAAACTGCTTTAGTATAACAGATAGGGTAAAATGTGCTGGTTTGGGATACCCTGCGACCTGATGTTTTTACAGGAAGCACAAAACCAATTCAAAATGCACTATATTAATAAAACAGAGCCTTTAGAAGCTGCTTTAGTATAACAGATAGGGTGAAATGTGCTGATTTGGGATACCCTGCGGCCTGATGTTTTTGCAGGACGCACAAAACCAATTAAAAATGCAATATATTAATATAACAGAGCCTTTAGAAGCTGATTTAGTATAGCAAATAGGGTGAAATGTGCTGGTTTGGGATACCCTGTGGCCTGGTGTTTTTACAGGAAGCACAAAACCAATTCAAAATGCAATATATTAATAAAACAGAGCCTGTAGAAGCTGATTTAGTATAACAGATAGGGTGAAATATGCTGGTTTGAGATACCCTGCGGCCTGGTGTTTTTACAGGATGCACAAAACCAATTCAAAATGCAATATATTAATAAAACAGAGCCTGTAGAAGCTGCTTTAGTATAACAGATAGGGTGAAATGTGCTGGTTTGGGATACCCTGCGGCCTGGTGTTTTTACCGGACACACAAAACCAATTCAAAATGCAATATATTAATAAAACAGAGCCTGTAGAAACTGCTTTAGTATAACAGATAGGGTGAAATGTGCTGGTTTGGAGTACCCTGCGGCCTGGTGTTTTTACAGGAAGCACAAAACCAATTCAAAATGCAATATATTAATAAAACAGAGCCTGTAGAAACTGCTTTAGTATAACAGATAGGGTAAAATATGCTGGTTTGGGATACCCTGGGACCTGATGTTTTTACAGGAAGCACAAAACCAATTCAAAATGCACTATATTAATAAAACAGAGCCTTTAGAAGCTGCTTTAGTATAACAGATAGGGTGAAATGTGCTGGTTTGGGATACCCTGCGGCCTGATGTTTTTGCAGGACGCACAAAACCAATTCGAAATGCAATATATTAATAAAACAGAGCCTTTAGAAGCTGATTTAGTATAGCAGATAGGGTGCAATGTGCTGGTTTGGGATACCCTGTGGCCTGGTGTTTTTACAGGAAGCACAAAACCAATTCAAAATGCAGTATATTAATAAAACAGAGCCTGTAGAAGCTGATTTAGTATAACAGATAGGGTGAAATATGCTGGTTTGAGATACCCTGCGGCCTGGTGTTTTTACAGGATGCACAAAACCAATTCAAAATGCAATATATTAATAAAACAGAGCCTGTAGAAGCTGCTTTAGTATAACAGATAGGGTGAAATGTGCTGGTTTGGGATACCCTGCGGCCTGGTGTTTTTACCGGACACACAAAACCAATTCAAAATGCAATATATTAATAAAACAGAGCCTGTAGAAACTGCTTTAGTATAACAGATAGGGTGAAATGTGCTGGTTTGGAGTACCCTGCGGCCTGGTGTTTTTACAGGAAGCACAAAACCAATTCAAAATGCAATATATTAATAAAACAGAGCCTTTAGAAACTGCTTTAGTATAACAGATAGGGTGAAATGTGCTGGTTTGGGATACCCTGCGACCTGATGTTTTTACAGGAAGCACAAAACCAATTCAAAATGCACTATATTAATAAAACAGAGCCTTTAGAAGCTGCTTTAGTATAACAGATAGGGTGAAATGTGCTGGTTTGGGATACCCTGCGGCCTGATGTTTTTGCAGGACGCACAAAACCAATTCGAAATGCAATATATTAATAAAACAGAGCCTTTAGAAGCTGATTTAGTATAGCAGATAGGGTGAAATGTGCTGGTTTGGGATACCCTGTGGCCTGGTGTTTTTACAGGAAGCACAAAACCAATTCTAAATGCAATATATTAATAAAACAGAGCCTGTAGAAGCTGATTTAGTATAACAGATAGGGTGAAATGTGCCGGTTTGGGATACCCTGCGGCCTGGTGTTTTTACAGGATGCACAAAACCAATTCAAAATGCAATATATTAATAAAACAGAGCCTTTAGAAGCTGCTTTAGTATAACAGATAGGGTGAAATGTGCTGGTTTGGGATACCCTGCGGCCTGGTGTTTTTACAGGACGCACAAAACCAATTTCAAATGCAATATATTAATAAAACAGAGCCTGTAGAAGCTGATTCAGTATAACAGATAGGGTGAAATGTGCTGGTTTGGGATACCCTGCGGCCTGGTGTTCTTACAGGAAGCACAAAACCAATTCAAAATGCAATATATTAATAAATCAGAGCCTTTAGAAGCTGCTTTAGTATAACAGATAGGGTGAAATGTGCTGGTTTGGGATACCCTGCAGCCTGGTGTTTTTACAGGACACACAAAACCAATTCAAAATGCAATATATTAATAAAACAGAGCCTGTAGAAGCTGCTTTAGTTTAACAGATAGGGTGAAATGTGCTGGTTTGGGATACCCTGCGGCCTGGTGTTTTTACAGGACGCACAAAACCAATTGGAAATGCAATATATTAATAAAACAGAGCCTGTAAAGCTGATTTAGTATAACAGGTAGGATGAAATGTGCTGGTTTGGGATACCCGGCGGAATGGTGTTTTTAAAGGACACACAAAACCATTTCAAAATGCAATATATTAATAAAACAAAGCCTGTAGAAGCTGCTTTAGTATAACAGATAGGGTGAAATGTGCTGGTTTGGGATACCCTGTGGCCTGGTGTTTTTACAGGACGCACAAAACCAATTCAAAATGCAATATATTAATAAAACAGAGCCTTTAGAAGCTGATTTAGTATAACAGATAGGGTGAAATGTGCTGAAATAGTATGCCCATGTGGGCTGGGGTTTTTACAGCATACAAAAAAAATTTAAATAATCGAGTTATAAGAAATGTTTGTGTGTAACAGATAGTGTTAAATATGCCACTGCCAAGATGGGATGCACAGTGGCCAGGAATATTTACAGCACAAAAAAAAAGCAATTTAAAACTGATCTGGCAAATGAAGTGAAGTGAATATAAAAAAAAGTTTCCCTGTCATTTTCTCTGATGTCCCTGCCTGGATCGTTTCCTATTTTTCCCTATCTTTCCCTATCTTTCCCTATCTTTCCCTGGCTCTCCCTGGCACTCTGTGTGTCTCTCTGGGTCTCCCTGACTCTCCCTGCCTGTCTGTAAGTCTCTCCCTGTCTGCAGCAACCTCCGTTCTGTCTGCAATGCAAGGCTGAAATGCGCACAAGCAAGATGGCCGCCGTTTATATAGCACTGTGACGTCACCGGGCTTCCTGGCTACTGATAGGCTGCATGTGACCTTCCCATGATAACTTGCCCCAGGGGATATGTCCAGACATATGCATCCACCATTTTACAATGGCTGTAATTGAAATAAATGGAGTTTAAAGGAAAACTTTGATCGATCGAATCGCGGGGAAATTCGGATTCGTTCAGAATCAAATTTTTCCTGTTGTTCGTACGAATCGATTCGCTCATCTCTAGGCACAATGATGAAACAAACTGAAGAGCTTTGAGTCCAGGTAAATATGCTGCTGACGGCAGGAATAGAAAATTCCTTGAGACTGAAAAATGCTAGATTTTATGTAGCCAAAGACAAGCCAGAAAGAATGCTTCCACATCAATTATCAGTTGAGAAGAAGAATTCTTCTTTTCCAAAAATCAGAATCAAAGAATAGTGTGTTGGTGTAACACCCGAAACTAGTGATAGATGATTTTATACATTTTATTCCAATCTTTATTCTAGCTCTAAAGAATGTTGATAAAAAACAGACAGTGCAGAAACAAAGCTCACTGTTCAGATTTCAGGTGCGTGAGAGAACATAGCTGGGTGTTCAGGATTTAGGTGCGTGCAGGAACAGAGCTGGGTGTTCGGGGTTCAGGTGCGTGCGGGAACAGAGCTGGGCATTCAAAGTTCAGGTGCATGCTGGAACGAGGCCGTAGTATGGAGACTATAGGCTCGATTCAGAGACACATTCGTCTGGACTTCCATAGCTGTCTGTGAAAGTTTTAGTGTTCATTTTTTTTAGTTCATTTTTCATTCGTACGAACGTTCGGGAAAATGTGTATATGCGCTTTTGATGAACGGAAGCAAATCGGATAATTTCCGTTAGTTCGGATCATTTTCCAAACAAAATCTGATATTTTTCATTCATTCAGATAACTTACGTTGTTGGGATGGGATTACGTCTGATTCAGAGAGCTGATTTCCGACGGACCACCACCCTATAAATCCGTTTCATTTCCGATCCACTTACGGGACCTTTGAGGGCTCGGATTGCTATTGTTGAACATGTTTTGCGGCTATGTGGAGGAGTCTGCGCGCCTTTAGCACCAAGGCATTGCATGTATCAGCATGGCCGAGGCCATAAATTGTATAGCAATGCATACCTAAATCAATACATTTCATGTATGCCTTATAGATGCATTTTAATGCTGACCTTAATTAGTCCTTAGCATGTAAACATTTATTTTCCCACACATCAATATAATTGCTATATTTTTTTAGACTTATGTCCTTTGTGAATTATATTTGGATTGTTGAACTTGAATCTTAATTTGTTTTAGGAGTTATTGTTTTAGTCGGTTACCTTTGCTTTGTGTAATTATTTTATATTTGGTTGCAGGAACTGCAAGATGTGCCATTCGCACAACATACAAGGAGTTTTCGGTCCAGCTATGCGATTCCTCAGTGTTCTGGCAGGGCATCCAGGGTCGTCCCATGATGCTTATATATTGCAGAGCTCCGCTTTCGTCAGTTTGAGTCAGGAGAATTTGGTGGATGGTAAGTTTGCTCACATTCCATAAATCCATTTTCACTGTATGGCAATGAATATAGTTGATGACTCATGGCTTAACCTATGGCTGTTTTTAGCCTTTGATGACATGTTAAACAATATTGTAGCTTAGAATGTGTATTTTATGTTAGTATTTTTAAATTCTTTCAGGGAATTCTGGATATCCACTCCTGCCCTTGCTCCTGATGCCTGTTCTTTGCCTGCAGAATGCGGGCCAGGGGTTCTCTAATCGGGCACTATGCAAAACCCGGGCCGTGGTGGCGAGGGCCCTCTGGCTTTTGAAGTCCAGATTTAGATGTTTGGACCATACGGGGGGGGGGGGGCACTGCAGTATGACTCCAACAAGGTTATACCAATATTTTAATTTATGTTTTTTAACAGGGACCACACGTGCCAGAGTGGCACAACTGAGTGTCAGGGTCCTTCAGTTGGTGGGCGAGATGCAGGAGCTGCGCAACTCGTTGGGGACCACAGTTGAAGAATAATGTTCTGTGGCCTGCCATTGCTATGTATTTTGTTTTTTATAGTTGTAAAAATTTGAAATTTTTAAAATTTATAAAAAATTTTATATTTTATGCTGGAATTAAAAAAAAAATGTTACAGTGTCATTTCATTTACAAAATACATTAACACAAAACTAATGGGCCCAGAAATATTTAAAGATGAATATTCACATGACCGAGAAGTGATTTGGGTAAGTTTTAGGGGGCTAAAATGGAAGAACCTAACCGTGAAGTGGTTTGAGTGAGCTTTAAGGGTCCAAAAGGGAGGATGGAGGATAGTGCTAAGTGATTTAGCTAAACATTGTAGTAGAAGTGAGGGTGGCAAATATGTAGGCGAGCACTTTAATGAGTTAAGTTTGTAGCGCGCAGGCGCAAGATCGTAAGGATTTCCGTCTGGACGATTATTGATTGAAAAAGGGAAACAGAAACTAACGGGGAACGTAAAGGATATGTGGGAGGATACGATGGGAAAAGGGCAAAAACAAAAGCCCACGTTGTAACATGTGAAAATGAAACGGAAAAGTCACGCTGGAAAATGACATCCTCATATTCGTAATCTGCCGTACGAACAGATGGAAACTATAAAGAAGGATTGCAATGCATGCATAGAAACGCTTGTACACTCATACGAGAGCGGAGTCATTAAAAAAAAAAAACAGATCGGCACTAAAACGGAAGGTTTTTTTTTGTCTCTCTGAATCGAGCCTTATGTGCAGGCAGTTTCCCAGTGGCCCAGGCCTCCTTTTAAAGGTTATTAGTGCCAGGAAGTACCTGCTGCACATGCTCAATAGCGTGGAGTGCGTGCAGGGTCAGATCGTCACCTTAACAAGATCTAATGGATAAAAATGTCTTATATTTGAACCTCAGAGCTTCTGTTTTAATTAATGGCTGTAGAACTTTTGGATGTGGCCTGTGGTACCAGGCAGGAGTGCCTCCTCTCCACAGGTATGTTCTTATTAGAAATTGATCCCCTGGCAAAAGACTGCATACTCAGAAAGGCTTTAGAGAGGTTATGTGCGGGAGGGAGGAACTTTTTCGCAGGTGACTTGCTCCTGTTCATCACCAGGCCTGAGGACTCCCTTGCAGTAATCCTGATGACATTAGATCAATTTCCGGGGGTAGTGCCTGATTTAAAAAAATGCTTCTATGCAGCTAGGATTAGACAATGTGCCAGCCTGGGTGGCTATGGAGGCAGTGGCTAGCCACGCGGCTGCAATTGATGCACTATTGTGGATCTGCACCCTAAATAATTGAATTCCTTTATATCCATTATTTTGTATGGACTGTGAATACTGACATATTTTTTTATGTTTGTCCCAAGGTAGGAAATGTTTGGAATAAAGTGTACAGATTGATCCAGAAGATAATTCACAATGTGACCCCAAAGAAGCTTTGATGGGAGCAAGACCTATAGGATTGTGTGAGGTTAAATGTAGACTAATGTGCATGATACTGGTAGCCCTACGAATATCCTTCACTTCCACATGGAAGAAGCCAAATGTGTCCTTTTGTCATGTAAAACAAAAAATTAACTATTTGTTAATGAAAAACTTGCAGGTAGAGATGATTGAACCGAACCGGTAGAACCCGGTTTCAACCTAAATTCCCGGAAAGGTTCGGTTTGCCACAAACCTGAAATCCACGCAGCGAAACGCGGAACACGAACCTAGCGGGATTTCACCGGCACCACCCCGCATGTCACGACCAGCCAAGGAGAGGCAGAGAGACCGGGTCACATGGTCGCAGCTTAGAAGGTCAGGGTAACTGGGCCAAACAGGAGGCGCTATTGAGATAGTCACATGATGTGGCGTCTATCCACCATTATCGAGCTGGCTGTTGCAGAGAGTTTAGGGACAGTTTAGGGCATTTTTAACCACAGCATAGGAGAAAAGAATGGACGTGTGCTGCATCTGCTGGTCAATGTAGTCCATCCTGTCTGAAAACATCAGTGAGGATTTTTTTTGGCCACATCTGTCTGGTTTAGCTTATCCCTGTCACTGCGTTGGGGAACTTGCCAAGGATTTTTTTTGGGGGGGGGGGGGGCAGCTATGTTTTCAGTGTGCACACACCGTCTCTCTCTAAGTTGGGGTCCATGGTACGTCAGGGTTTGATACAATTTAAAAGAAAAACAATCGTTTTTTTACCTGCCAAGGATTGTTGGGGGGATTTTTAGCTGTGCAGGCCCCCGTCTCTCTCTAAGTTGGGGTCCACGGTACCTCTTTGTTAAATACAGTTAAAAAAAACAAAAGTGTGATGATTCAGAGCTTCCATCGGGGCTACTTCATAGCTTCTACATTGTCGCGTAAGCGAGAGCCTTGCATGTACATCCATTGCAGCATATGCAATGAACGACAGTTTCGTTTAGGTGTAGCGTATGTCCCGTCCTCCAGCGTTTTTGGGGCGTTTTTAATGTGCCTTGCTGCGAAATGTGCCACTGTCCAGTGAAGTCCTACTAGTTAACTTCGAAATGTGTTTTGTCCTTCATTTTTGCATGTTCAGTCCGTGGTCTGTATGCATAAGCTGGCTTATATGAATATGCAAGTCTCTCATCTTTTGTGTTTTCCAATGTTCTTCCCCTGGCCCTGGGGCCTCCTTCTGGTTTTGCTTGTGATGTCCCATCCAATGTCTTTTCATTTCCAAAGTGTTTACCTGTACCACTTTGAGATGTCACATCGAGTGTCTTTTCTTCTCCTAAGTGCTTACCTATACCACTTTGTGATGTCCCATCCAGTGTCTATTCTTCTCCTAAGTGTTTACCTGTACCACTTTGAGATGTCCCATCCAGTGTCTTTTGTTCTCCTAAGTGTTTACCTGTACCACTTTGAGATGTCACATGCAGTGTCTTTTCTTTGCTAAGTGCTTACCTGTACCCATCCTTCTCTCCAGCGTTGTTCCTTCTCTTTGCATGGTGTTTGTTTGGGATACTCTTATGTATATTGTTGTAAGGTGCAGGGGCCCTCATTGACGGAAGGTATGTGGCACCAAGGTACCTGGCCTTGCTGCAGTAAAATCGTGTATTTTGTTTCCCAGCATCAGCTGCTAATGGCAGTCTGGTGCTGAAGTGTTAGTATAGCCGAAAGGCTAACCTGGGATGGTTTTACTGGGATGGAGTAGAGCAGGGTGGGACTCCATCCCCTACCCAGGTCCGGGTTTTACAGGCCACATAAATAGCCTGGGGAGTCAGCTGTGGAGTGTCTGTGACTGGAGCTCACTTGTAAAGTGAGACTCTGTGTACTTGGCTGAAAACTACTGTGCAGGCTGTTTCATGCGGACCAGAGGCGGATTCGGCTGCAAAGTAGCAAGTTTGCCCAAGGACTAAAAACACTGTTGCCTGTCTGATTTACTTCTGCTGCATTTTCCTGAAAAGGTGATGTAACCAAAAAGGACATTCGGTTTTTATGGATTTTTGTGTGAATAAACACGGACTTTAAGTTGAACTTTCGCCTCTGAGCCTCTCTCCTGCTGTCTACCAGATGTAATCTCCACAATATTCATTACACATTACTCTTGCAATAATTCACAGACATCACAATGTTTGTGATGAATGGGCTCATTGGCCCATTTAAACTGACCTCCGGCTGCTTCCCTGCCTGTAGCGCCACCAGAAGGCATAAAGCCCGTACAAGAGCAGAGATACAGGAAGAAGAGGTGGAAGCACACAGCACCGCTGCCTGAGACTGGTGATTCATCCAGGCAACTGTCAGTTCAGCACGCTGACAGGGGAAACCGCTGGCCCGAGAATGAGGTGAGTGACCCACCTATCTGTAAAGACTAGGTTGAGAGTGTCCCCTTATACCAAACTTATCTGCATTCACTGGGCTGAGAGTGTCCCCTTATACCAAACCTATCTGTATTCACTGGGGTTAGAGTGTCCCCATATACCAAACCTATCTGTATTCACTGGGATGAGAGTGTCCCCTTATACCAAATCTATCTGTATTCACTAGGATGAGAGAATATCCCTTTACCAAACCTATTTGTATTCACTGGGGTGAGAGCGTCACCTTATACCAAAGAGTCTCCCCTCATACCAAACCTATCTGTAATCACTGGAGTGAGTATGTTGCTGTAACTGCAGTGTCTAACAATGCAGAAAACACCAAATAAGGGGTGGCCGTGGTACTTCTGCTGCTAGTAAGGGAGCTAGTGCTTGTCCAGTCACTAGTGCTGCTGCCGTTGGACCTAAACCCTGGCAAGGTGGTGTGCAATAATGGGCATAATCTTGTAGCAGCCTTGGACCAAGGCAGGTTGACACATCCCGTGCCTGGCACATGTGCTCAACTTGGTTGTACAGAGCTTCCTGGCCCTTTATCCAGGGATGCCAAAGCTGCTGCATAAAGTGCGTAGTGTGTGCTCACAGCTACAGCGTTCCTACCATGCTGCCGCTTGCTGCCACCCTGCTGCTGCCTGCCGCAGTCACTTCCACATTGTGTATACTGGAAAGGATTTGTACTTTGAGATGTCACATGCAGTGTCTTTTCTTCTCCTAAGTGCTTACCTGTACCACTTTGTGATATCCTATCCAGTATCTTTTCTTTGCTAAGTGCTTACCTGTACCCATCCTTCTCTCCAGCGTTGCTCCTTCTCTTTGCATGGTGTTTGTTTTGGATACCCCTATGTATATTCATTACACATTACTCTTGCAATAATTCACAGACATAACAATGTTTTAGATGTATAAAATATAAAATTTGTTTATTTTTAATTATTTTAAAATGTTAAGAATTTTTTTCATGGCAAATGTTTTTTGTTATTTAAAAAAATAAATACAATTAAAATTAAAAATGGGATAAACTGGGGGTTAAGAAAAGGGGATATAAAACACCAATGTGGCAGGCTCCCAGTTTATTAAGGTGGAGGTCTCCCCATGGCAGTGGCCAGGTCAGCAATGTCCCCGACCAGCCTGTGGACAGCATTTGCCAGCTCGTCCAGGCGCTGCTGCACCTCGTCTCTGTATCCTGTAGCCTCTACTTCCTGCAAACCTGTTGAAGAAGGCATGTTATTCAAATAGTCACTTGCACTTAATGATGCCCAATGTCTGGCTGTAGTGACTGGGGTGTCTGACTATTTTGATTAGCTCTATGGACGCAGGTGTTGAGCCACTACCAAAGCTGTCAAGTCCAACCTGTGAGACGCCATCACCAAGCAGGTTAATAGTGCCGCCCAGAGCTAAAGAATGTGGATCAAGTCCAAAAGAAGTTGGCAGACCTGAAATATGCAGCGAGGAAAAATATCAACAAACCAAGACAACAAGGGTAGGGGACTGTGTGCTATCGGTGCTCTGATCTTTGCATGGCTACATCCTTTGTGTCTGTTTTTCAGCTTGCAAACCGGAGGTGGAATAACCTGCAATCTGGCATTTACAGATGCCACTTCTGGAAGTTGTAAGTTGTGTCCTTGTTTGGGTTGTTATGTTAAGCTTGATGTTACCCTCATTTTAATTACCAATTTTAACACGCGCGCCGGATGCTGGAGGGGCAACACACGCGCCGGGATCGCCTTCACCTGACGACGAGCAGTCCTTATTATATAAACGCAGCTGTGCATCAAGCACCACATAGACTCCTAAGCACCCGTATACAGGAGGTGAGATCTGATGAGAGTGCATTTCTGCCCAGTACTCCAGCATCAAAGCGGGGACATAGCATCTCAGCTCTTAAGGTTCTGATTTCACAGGACCGGTTTTGTTTCTTCTTGGTACTTTGAAAACTTAGAACGTGAAGGCAACAGCCTGCAGTGCACAATCCTCTATAAAGATATACAACCCTGAACACAGTAGGAGGGGAACTCAGCCATACATAACAAGACCAACTAACCATCCAACCAGTTTTCTATACCTCTAAACAACAGGGCACTGAGGAAGCCGCAATGGCGAAACATGTTTGCCCAGTTTGCAATTTCCCCTCATAGCAGTAAGCTCGATGAATACAAAATGCAGAAAAACATGAATTATGAATTTTTAACCAACTAAAGTTATATCGAATATGCAATTTCTTATATATATACAAGCCTGCTGTTGTATCAAGTGTGTAATCATATTTATCATAGACCATATGTAATGTCCGAACATGAAATATATTGTTTTTAAAAAAATATGAAATTAAAATGATTATGAATTTCTAAACAAATGTGCTCTTGAGGTGTGGTGGGAATGCTAGATCCTAAAAAAATGGGGATTAGGCCTAACCCCAGCAATTAATTTTGCAGCAATTTTAATGCCAGCAGGGCCTTAATGTTCTGCCTGGGCCATGACACACAGGTTGGGCAGCAAGGAGAATCTTGGAATACTATCACATGCCACCTCAAAGCCAAGTTCTGGCCTTTAAGTAATTGTACAAGGTGGAACCGGATGGGGTAGTCATTGCTTGACCACACAAGGTATGGGGTTTTAATAAGCTTATGCCCTATTCAAATTGCAGGAAACACCCAGCCACAAAACATGGCCATCCAACCACAGGAACACACAAGTACTGTGGCTGCATCAGCAAGGACTGTGTCATCAAGGACTAGGACTGCACCGATGGAAGACTTGGATCTGGTAAGTGTCATATGCCCAAAGTGGGGACCCCTGGATCAGCTTGTTCCAGTTTTACAAGGCTTCCCAACCAGGGATGATGTGGCTGTTCACAGCCTGGTGTGGATATGTGGTTTAAGGGAGTTTTAATCTTGTGATCTATATGTCTGATTTATTTAGATTATGAAATAAAATTGTCATATATTTTTGTATACAGAATTATTTTTTGGCTCTTTGGTGCACAGGACTAGGCCCTGTATTTTCTTTATTGGCCCAGCAACAATGCCAGGGCTGATTAGCCCACAATGATTAAGGGCTGAGAGCCTATAAACAATTCTGTGGCTCATTTAAACTGACCTCCGGCTGCTGCCCTGCCTGTAGCGCCACCAGAAAGCATAAAGCCCGTACAAGAGCAGAGATACAGGAGATACAGGAGGAAGAGTTGGAAGCACGCTGCACCGCTGCCTGAGACTGGTGAATCATCCAGGCAACAGTCAGTTCAGCATGCTGACAGGGGAAACCGCTGGACCGAGGATGAGGTGAGTGACTCACCTATCTGTAAAGACTAGGCTGAGAGTGTCCCCTTATACCAAACCTATCTGTATTCACTAGCGTTAGAGTGTCCCCATATACCAAACCTATCTGTATTCACTGGGATGAGAGTGTCCCCTTATACCAAATCTATCTGTATTCACTGGGGTGAGAGCGTCTCCTTATACCAAAGAGTGTCCCCTCATACCAAACCTATCTGTAATCACTGTAGTGAATACGTTGCTGTAACTGTAGTGTCTAACAATGCAGAAAACACCAAATAAGGGGTGGCCGTGGTACTTCTGCTGCTAGTAATGAAGCTAGTGCTTGTCCAGTCACTAGTGCTGCTGCCGTTGGACCTAAACCCTGGCAAGGTGGTGTGCAATAATGGGCATAATCTTGTAGCAGCCTTGGACCAAGGCAGGTTGACACATCCCGTGCCTGGCACATGGGCTCAACTTGGTGGTGCAGAGCTTCCTGGCCCTTTATCCAGGGATGCCAAAGCTGCTGCATAAAGTGCGTAGTGTGTGCTCACAGCTACAGCGTTCCCACCGTGCTGCCGCTTGCTGCCACCTTGCTGCTGCCCGCCACCTCATATGTCATTTCCACATTTTGTATACTGGAAAGGATTTGTAAGGCAGCAGTAGGCCATAGTGGAATTTCAGCTCCAAAATTCTAGGGTGAGTCCAATTGCAGACCAGCATCACTACACCACCATCTGCACGGCGCAAAAAATGGTTCAAGCCATAACTGAGGAGGAGAAGGATGCAGAGGAGGATGGCCTATTTTCCCCGCTGTCAGGGCAGTGCACATGTGGTTCGCAGGGTGGGTTGCTGGTCTGACAGCCGGTGGGTACACAAATGTTCAGCTTTTGAAGAATCGGAGGAGGGGGGGAGGACTACTTTCTCTCACAGCAGGGTGGCACCCATGCGCAGCTGTCGAGCATCACTGGAGCATGGCTAGAGGGAGCATCAGGTGGAGGGGACACCTGACAACAGGGTAGCCTGGTTCACATGCGCCACTAAATGCTCCAGTGCCCGTGCAATGACCGCAGAGTTGGCCACATAGTCACCGGTACTGATTACTGGGGGGCTACCCAGCTTGATCCCAGCTATAAGGACAACATCACCTCCTTGATTCCAACACTGGAGCGAGATCTAAAATGAGAGAGTACAAACGCACGCTGGTGGACTCACTACTGACAGAGCTCCCAGCTGACTTTGAGGGCTCAGTGGTGTCATGAGGCGGAGTAGGAGAAGGAGCAAGTCACCAACGCAGCAGGGGCACTGCCAACGCCTCACAGGGGAGGGTGAGCATGGCCTTTTTCCTTTGTCCACCATATCCATCACCATCAGATACAGCCCATAGTACCAGGAGGCAGACTTTGACTTCCATGGTGGATGACTACCTGTCATTCAATTTCGGGGTCGCTAAATTGGACACATGGCCAGAGCTTGCTCTTTATGCCTTGGAGGTGCTGGCCTGCCCTGCGGCAAGTGTCCTATCCAAATGTGTGTTCAGCACTAAAGAGGTTGTCATTACCGACAAAATGATCCAACTATCCACAGCCAATGTGGACATCCTTACATTTTTCAAGATGAACCAGGCGTGGCTCCCTTGGGACTTGGCTGTGCCAGCACCTGAGTGACTGAGTGATGTATATATGTATAGATTGATGCATATATTTATTTATTTCTGTATGTATGTATAGATTAAAGTATATATTTATTTGTGGATATATTTATTTATTTGTGGATATATTTATTTATTGATGTATATTTTTATTTAGTGATGCATACATGTATAGACTGATGTACAAATTTTTGTATATTTGTATATGTTGATGGATGAATTTATTTCTATATTTCTTTATTGGTGAATTTCTTTCCCTCTAGCCCTTGCAGTGGCTATTTTACAGCTATTTTACATCCATGAATAAAGGGGGGTGGGAGCAGCTCAATCACTATTATTTATACAAAATTATTATTATTATTAAGGGCCTGGAAACTAATTTACCGCCCAGTTTAATCCTCTCATCATCTAAATATCAAGCAACAAACATGTCTAGCTGTGTGGAAAGACAGAGATTTGGTTGCATATAACATTACAATTACATTACAATATTACATTAAGAGTAGGGACCACACTAAACACAGAGTGCCTTATCGGGGCAGTGTGGCTTCCACATGTATCTGCAGATATATGCAACCAAATCTCTGTCTTTCCACACAGCTAGACATGTTTGTTGCTTGATATGTAGATGATAAGAGGGTTAAACTGGGCGGTAAACTAGTTCCCAGGCCCTGAATAATAATAATAATAATAATAATAATTTTGTATAAATAATAGTGATTGAGCTACTCCCACCCCCTTTATTCATTTGAATTGCCATGAGCACAAGCAGGGAGGAATTCAGTCAATATGGATCTCTCCCTGTGAAGTGTTCCAAAGGGAGGTTGGCAGCTCTTGAATATTTGTCTGCATTGCATGTCCCAATGTTGGGGACTCAAAATTAAGAGTAGGGACCATACTAAACACAGAGTGCTTTGTCGGGCGGTGTGGCTTCCACATGTATCTGCAGATATATGCAACCAAATCTCTGTTTTTCCACACAGCTAGACATGTTTGTTGCTTGATATTTAGATGATGAGAGGGTTAAACTGGGCGGTAAATTAGTTCCCAGGCCCTGAATAATAATGATAATTTTGTATAAATAATAGTGATTGAGCTACTTCACCCCCCTTTATTTATTTTACATCCATTTTTTGCATCCCTAAGTTCGAGTCCTTTTTTACTTCAATGGGGTTCAATAGAGTTCGAAGTTTGGCAGCAAGTACCCCGAATTCATCGAACCCGAATTTTAACCAACCCGCTCATTACTACTTACAATTCAAAAGACTGTAAGATTCATCTTCAGGCAGCTTCAACGCTAGGTTACAGTGCCCGATACCCGCTTACTGCATCTACTAGCGGTCACTCTAAGCGGCGCTATACAGGCATCACATGCCGATACCTGGCGCTAGCAGTAAATCAGCCTCAGCCGTCAGATATAAAACACCTATTCTAGAGTAAGAAAAAATCCTTTACATTGTATCAGAGCACTATAAATAATATGCATAATGTCTGACATCCATTAAAGATGAAGTGAAATGATTAGCAGGATTATTCAAATCTCATTTATTATTCAAGACTCTTTACTGACATCATTTATTTAGAACATCTGTTCCAGTTTTATAAAATAAACACTCGAGGCACTGACTTTTTACCTCCTGGACAAGTTCATCGGTATTCTATATTCTCCAGCAGAACAAAGTAGGTCTCCACCGACTTCATTTTAGATTTCACAAACTGTATTGACATAGTTGCAATGCCAATAATACCAGTTAGATACAGCTAATGAGATATTGCAGATGCCGCTTGGAGTAACAAACAACTATAGAAGATCCACTGTAGTTTTCGCTATATAAGATGCACCTGCCCATAGGACGCACATAGGATTTGGAGGAGGAAAACAAGCTGGGACAGTATACTTTTTTTCAATTTTTTTTTTACCATTGCCCAATAAGACATTTTCACCCCACTTTTGGGGAAAAATAGTGCGTTTTATAGGACAAAAAATATGGTATGTTTTTTCTTTTACAGGAACAGCTTGTCTTGTTTCACACTAGAGTTCTGAGTGCATTTATCTCTGTGGTAGTTTAGTTGCTGTCTAGCATCTTGTGTTTTAAGGATTGGTTTGGAGCACCCCTGGAGGAGCACCAGACATGTGCTGAAGGGCATAGGGGCTGAAATATCTCCAAGGCTGGAGATGAACCTCCAGACCCAATATATCTAGTGCTGGCTGGTAGCCTTGTGGGGAAGGGGGTGCATGATTTTTAAAAAAATTTAAAAAGGGCAAAAATTGGCCAAATAACTCAGATGATTTGTCGCCTTATAGATATTAAAAGGAAAGTCCAGGCAGGTGGGATAATAAGACAGCAAATCCATCTAATCCTGCAAGATGTGGCATTCTCTGAAGTTCTTTGTGTTTTGTGGCTTTTTTGTGGGGGTATTCTGATCCCAGTTAACCCTTTTTGCCCATTGTTTTGTCCCAGAAGTTCTCTTAAATCCTCCCTTCATTGTTTGGTTTGCATATTATTGCTTAATAATTTACTTATATTTTTTTTTCTTAATAAATACATAAATAAATAAAAAATACATTAACAAATACAATCATAAATTTTTAATTAGTATAGGAGCAACCTGTCCCTGAAAGTGGCCTGAAAAGAGCAATTAGCAGATGTTTCTCTATGTGGCTCAGTATAGCAGCAGCTGCTGGACATGGCCTAAAATGGACAATTAGCAGATGTATTTCTATGTGCCTTAGTATTGTAGCTGCCTGTCACTGTCCTTACTGTGCTTCACCCTAGTTTCAGCCACTTCATATTTAACCCACAGGACTGTAAAAGCGCTGTGAGGCATGACCCCACCTCTTCTACAGCAGGATCATGTGTCAGTCATACTGGATATGGATGTGGTTGCTAGGGACTGAAAGCTGTATGGCTGGCTGCTCAGCAGCCTATCAACTAGCTTTCTGGAATTGATCAGGGGAAGGTGGCTTCTAGCTCTTCTGAGACAACCCACCTCAAGCAGCCAGACCAGAGCAATGGGGGAGCCGACATGCAGGTAAGTGACAGACACTCAAGTCCTCCCTTCCAATTCCTGACATGGGTGTCCCACGCTGCTCTACAGCCAGGCAGAGGACACAGGTCCTCCACACTGCCCTTGCACCACCTCGCTCCCCAATGCTGGGGCAAAGCTATTTATAGACAAGGAGTGAGGTGGCTGAGAAAACTCTTCACAGCCCCTGTCTTCAGTAGAGACTGTGGCAAACAGGACAGCACGTGGCGATGGATAGCAAAGAATGAGGCAAGTATTGGTGTAAAATGTAATTTATTGAAGGACTTTTTCTGGTGTGCTATGTGAACTAGTAAGGGGTTAGACCCCTATACCAGTTCAAAAGAAGGGCCAGCAAGTTCTCTGCTGGCAAGCAGGGTTTTAATGATTTAAAAAAATGTCACCTCCAGTAACATGACATTGGAGTGTTTCGCCCAACCGGTCACTCCTTCGAGTATAAAGAATTCCTTCCTGCGATGGAGAGCACTAGTGGGTGAGCTGGCGGTCTGTGTGGTCTGTGTGGAGCTGTGTCCCCCTGCCTGGGGAGAGGCAGTCACACTGGAGGACAGCGAGAGAGGAGGTGAGTCCATTTTAATGTATCGATTTGTTAAAAATTCAATTAGGGAAAACACAACTTTCTAGGCACCTAACAAGCAATTCATGGAGACATAGATGACATAATCGCTAAGCTGCTATAAAAATATTGTAGCAATGATGGTGAATTGCTAGACAACTGTAGCCTGTTAGTACTGGTCAGACAGCTAGTGGTGACAAAGATGCTGCTGCTGCTCCTGCTAATTGCGTCAGACCACTAATCTGCTAGTGAGTGGAGGAAGTGGCACAATTGTTTTTTAAAACATTACTGCATGTATTGCTACTTTGTTTTTTTTATGATAAAATGTAGAGAAAGCATTGAACCATTACTAACCAGCAGTGTACTCACTTTTTGTGTCTGCTGTGAAGTGCCAATCCTGTTACAGTGGTGGAGGATGCAGGCACAGCACCTTGACACAAAATTTATGGACCCACTGTGCATACTACTAGAGACTGTCAGAAAAAGGCCCGGGTGTTCCTGTTTTGTGTGCTACTAGAAACTGTCATCTATGCCCTTTTCAAGATGGAGGACCTGATCAAAGCAGTCTTGCTGCCTGTGGAGTCCTAGCAGGAGGCATCCTGAGTGCAACAGGAGGCCACCCGTGTGCTGCAGATGGGTCAATAGTAGATCAGCGGCAGATTGTTGATCCAACTGGAGTTTACCCAGGTGGAGCGAAGAAAAGACAGTTGTCAGGTAAACCTAACCTGCTGCGTGGAGTCACCTTTTGTGCCTGCTATGAAGTGCCAACTCCAGTACAACTGGTATAAGTAAGCATCTTTTTGGGATGTCACCCACAAACTTTTGGCACTCCTTTACAAGAATGTATTACTATGTTTATGAAACTAAGGTTTAAACAGTCTGAGTAGTAAAGAAGCAGTCATTAAACTGAATTAACACCCTTACAAAAAACTGTGTAAAATTTTACAAACAAAATAGCATCCTATGGAGCTGCAGGCCACCTGCAAAAAGGAAGTGGTGCTGGGTTTCCTGCGGTTATGCATTGTGGGTAATGTCGGGTAAATAAAGACAGCAGCACAGCTGGGAGGCTGAAAAGGAAAGGAAGCCTCAGGGGAGCTTCAATGTCCGCAACCAGGAGAAAATCAGTGAAGAGGTGTTTCAGCTTTGCGTAGACTTAGGAGCAAATGCGATTGCACTTGCAGAGGGCACAAATGAGTTTCAGGGAGTTTTTTTCAACTGTGCAAGACTGCTAGTTTAATGTTCTGGAATGTCACACACGCAAACAGTTGGTATTGAGTGAATAACTGTGAGACATAAACTTAGGGTGCAAAATGGAAACAAGGAATTTCAAAAGGAAGGGGACCCAAGGAGATTTTGGAGCATAAATAGCTGCTGACAAACCAGCTACATAACCATTTTGTTACCATGCAAAATTAAAATACTCAT
This sequence comes from Gastrophryne carolinensis, assembly GCA_027917425.1. Classification (NCBI taxonomy): domain Eukaryota; kingdom Metazoa; phylum Chordata; class Amphibia; order Anura; family Microhylidae; genus Gastrophryne; species Gastrophryne carolinensis. Next base: position 133,021,777 of record CM051242.1, read on the forward strand.
ATACAATCACTCATTACAGTCTATTTACAACATGCATATAGTAATATACAAGCAGAAAGCTGATTTCAAAGCACCAAAACAAATGCATTTGGTAATTCCAAAGTATAAAGAATAACATTATTTTGCACATCCAAGTTGCCAGTGTGTTTTTAATCAGACAACCATTATGGTCTGTGCTCTACTCTGCATATCTTCCAGTGATGGTCATGCTAGTACCTGAAGATCAATAACTATTCCAGTTCTGAGTCACCCTAATATGGATTCACTAGTACCCAGAATCATCACCTCAAATCCCTTTTTAACTGTGTTTTCCCATATTGGTTTTGTCAGGTTTAGAAGTTGGTGTTGGAGTTGGAGTGGGGTTGAGAGATGTTGGTAAAAGGATAACTTGGTATTAGTTGTGACACTATAAACCTAGAGCTACAAATTACAAAATGGATTAAGAGAGGTACTGTGTGGATATTGCAGTCATGGTGTTCACTCATCAAGTAAGGCTGACCTTATTTCACAAGTATGCTACAACTGGCCTATGCTATCAATTTCAACATCTGGCAGGTTAAGTTGTGACATATAAGACATAAAACTTTTGGGGGGCAAAAATAGACCATATTGTCCATCTAATTGGTCCTCATGCCTGTATGTTCTCTTTATCTTATAATAAATGTATGCTTATCCCATCCATGTTTAAATTCACTAACTGTAGGATTTTCAGTTACCTCTACTGTAAGTTTGTTACAAGCATCTAATGTATCTCTGTAAAATAATATAATATCGATTCAGTAAAGCCAAATTATTTTCCATGTTGCAGACACCTCTATAAGTATCCACCCTGTTACAAAACGTTGGCACACACAAACCCCCCCCCCAAAAAAATCAAAAATAAATGAGAACCACAATATTCAATAGCCAGGATGTGCCTGCTGAGTCTGGCAATACATGCACCAAGTAAATCATCAGTTCATTAACAATTCTATATGAAAATGATATACCTGAATATTAATAATGTCAGCTTTCACTCACCGTGTCCCCGTTCCCGCGCCGTCCCCGGGCGTCTGGCGGCGCAGCTCCCGGCCCGGCGTCCTGGCCGTGCGGCGTCGGCTCGGGCGGGGGTGTCTCGCGTGGTGCCCGGCTCGGCCACGCCCCACTCTGCTTCCAGCAGACGTGCTCGCGTGCAGGCGCGAGCATGTATTTCTTATTCCCTTGTTCTGTGCGCACCCGCCGGAGGACTTGTTTAAAGGGCCAATGAGCCCTAACCACCCTGGGGCTAACGCCCCTTCCTTGTCTGGGCCAATGAGCCCATAGGAGGGCTTGGGCTATTCCCAGGCTCTACCCATAGTTGCCCAGTTCTCAATCGCACCAATCACACATGCAGCTTCCACAGCCCCTATCACTTTAGCCTCCTATAAAGGGTTCACACCATCAGATGATCAGTGCCTGTTATAGCGCCTTGAACCTAGTTAGCTGCTAGTCTCTTGTGATTGTTTTGAACTCCCGTTGCCGACCACCGCCTGTCTTGACCATCCTGGATCTGAACTCCCGTTGGCGACCACCGCCTGTCTTCACCATCCTGGATCTGAACTCCCGTTGCCGACCACCGCCTGTCTTGACCATCCTAGATCTGAACTCCCGTTGCCGACCACCGCCTGTCTTGACCATCCTAGATCTGAACTCCCGTTGCCGACCACCGCCTGTTTGACTATCCTAGATCTGAACTCCCGTTGCCGACCTTCTAGCCTGTTCCTGGACTTCCGTTAAACGCTCACTTGTTGGGCAACGCAATACCGCTTCCAGCCACAGGTTCTCCAGACCTCCGTTCAGTAAGCCTACAATCTTTGAGCCATTGAAGTCCTGGGGGCAACCGATCCCGGGCAGGCGTGTTCTGCGTCCCGGCAAGCGGGGGCTCCTACAGGTGAAGCTGGCTGCGGAGATTGGGGGTTGAAGGCTTACCTGGAGGGCTGGAGTTACTCAAGCCGTCTTTTGTAGTACCCAGAGCGTGACAAATAACATTTTTTAAAAATCTGGAGCCCAATAGGCACACTGCATCGTATATTCAAAATAGGTTTCCGTCCATCCCACATCCCCTTTCTCTTTGTTCTATTTAGAAGACAAATATTAATAACAGGTATCGCAAAATGATCACAGCCGAGTTAAGTTTCTGCAGACCATTTCTTTTTATCTATCAAATACATTAACAGTATTATGTGATAGCTACTGCTAGCATACAAAGCCGCTTATGAAAGAAAATGTTTCTATAACAGCACATTAGCACTATGGGCATGCAGCTTTATGCCTACCTACACATGTCTGGCAAATAAACACTCTGAGATTGCTATGTGTATTTTACCCCATGCATCTCTAGGCGTATTGTATCTTGGAAACCTCTTTGTTACAAAATACTCTTTAATACCATCATAAAATTCTAGAGACATTTTCAAAAAAAAAAGTTAAAGGGATTCAGCAGCTATGTAAGCATTTATACAAAGAATTATACTTACCCCAGTTGGATGAATATGGTGCCATCCTTTCCGCTCAATGCCATACTGGAATCTGGATATAGAAGCCCTCTTGCTCTGTCATCTCCCATCAAAACCCATCCCCAATGAAATGGCGCTGAGGGGACGAACCTTTGTCTTTTATAAAAATATTTCCACCTGCCCTGCTTGGGAACCCGGTTGGGTTTTAATAGAACTACTTTAGAACTCTGAACCGCCCATTGAACCCAGTCCTCAAATTTAAAAGTTTGCTGTAAATCCACTTCCTACTTCATCATATACAATTGCCTTCTTCATCTGTGAAGCATTTATAAAGGTAGAGATACTACATTTCCCTCCAGGATGAGTTAGACATAATTTCTCAAAAATAGTAACATTAAATCTATCCCTTTCTGTAATTATCCTAGGATTTATCCTATTTTTCTATGTGTCTATATGTGTATTTGTCTTTTGAAGAAAGTTGAAATTTGTCTCTAAAAAATGCCATACTAAGTTGGGCTAATTGAGCAACAACATAATTGGCCTGATGCAGAGCCTCCCCGTTCAGCTATCCAGTACGTTTTCCCATTGGTTTTGGGCTGTGATCGGGTCATGAAAGGGTGCTACGTTGGTTTTTGTGTGCGTTTATGCGCTCAGGTGTGTCGGCATGCGCCTTTCCGATTGACGGCTCGCAAGAGGCCGAACTCCGTGAAAACGGACGGCCCGTTGATTGGTCTGTTTTCTAATTGATTCAGAGCCTTGATTTCCGATTGAAACCAGCCCAATTTAATGAGGGTGTCGACGCTTCACTTACGGGCAGTCTTAGCAGCCGTATTTGTGCTCCGTGACTTTGAAATGCATTCTTCTGTGTGCGATCATCAAAGGCGTCAGCTCCGTGGGCTGGTTCTTTTGAGCATGGCAGAAACCAGGCTGCACCGAACACATTTGGACATCCATGGCATGCATGACCTTGAGCTATTCGTGCTCACCCGCCTTAACCGTGTTTCTCTCCAGGACTTGTATAGCCAGCTGCGGCCATGGTTAGCCCGCACCACAAGGAAGGGGCATGCAATTGCAGGTATGACCAAATTGGTTGGCTGCCTGCAGTTTTTGGCAAACGGCTCGTTCCAGAGACTGGGTGCCTTCTCCGTGGGGATGTCCCAGTCTACGCTGAACCGCAGCCTAAACAAGTTTTTGGATGGCATGGCTACCCTGGCACCCAAATTTATTTTTTTCCCTGACACAGCGGAAGCCTGGAATGCGGTTAAGCTGGGCTTTTATAACATAGCGGACATGCCCAATGTCATGGGTGCCATCGATTGCACACACGTATCGTTGATCCCGCCTGCTGACCAGGAATATCTGTTCAGGTATGTGGTTTAGGTCATTTTTTGGGGGGGGGAGGTTGGTTTAAAGCTGGCCTACACCCTGTGTATTTCAAACATCCATTGTTTAGAAATTGTGTGGATGTCTAAGAATATATTTGAGCATCTTTACACTTTTTGTCACACTAATTCCAGTTATCTTTGGTTTTTGCAGGAACAGGAAGATGGGCCATTCGATTAATGTACAGGCAGTGTCCGGCCCAGATCTGCTATTTTTAAGTTTATTTGCAGCCTTCCCTGGTTCCACGCATGATTCCCACATTTTGCGGAACTCCAACCTCTTTCAACGTTTCAATCTGGAGATCTGTCTGGCGGATGGCTACTGGGTATGTGTCTCAAACTTGTTGTTGCTGGGCACCATGTTTTATTTATTTTGTCGGTGCCTGTACCCCACTAATCTGTGCTAGATAGCAATGAAACAGTACAAGTTGGCATTCACTTACTTACCACAATTTGCTCCTATGAATTATTGTTGTTATTCTCCACTATTCAGTCCTGTCCTGGCCCTCTTAGCTATGTTGCATCCCACTGTTATTGTACAGGAGTGTACTGGTTGGATGTGCATGTTGCCTCATCATAACTGTGCTTTGCTCTGACACAGCACAGCTCACCTATTGTCCCTGTTCACTAATGCTGGAATGCAAAGCAAAACATTACTGAGGTTCTTCCCCTTAGGGCTCTGTCTGTTGTTCCATGTTCTTAGCCTTTTAAAGTAACATAACATGCCCTTTTTGTTTATTGCATGTAAAGTACTTGTGGCTAATCTTTAGGTTTTTTTTTTGGACTTGTTATATATGTTTATTTTGCCTTATAGTTATGGTGCAAGACACTACATATGTTGCAAAGAGGCACATTTGTCATATGTGTTTGTGTTATTGTTAGTGCTTAATTTTTTTTGGGATTTGCAGGTGATTCTGGCTATCCATTGCTACCATGGCTACTTACCCCCATCCTGCACCCATCTTCGCTGGCCCAGGAGCGGTATAACACTGCGCATAGGAGGACTCACTCCGTGGTGGAGCGTGCCTTTGGCTTGCTAAAGATGCGATTTCGTTGTCTGGACCAGACTGGTGGGGCCCTGCAGTATGAGCCCGCCAAGGTCATAAAAATTATAATTGCGTGTGGGGTCCTGCACAACCTAGCCATTAGAAGCCGTGTATCCAGATATACTGACCTGGCTGAGGACACTTTGCAGATATCTGAAGAAGTGACACCTCCATACTCTGGATCCCAAAGTGGACCAGCACAGGCGATCCGTTCACAACTTGTGGAAAATGTTTTTGGCTAAATAACATTCCTTATTTTTGTTGTTTGTTATTATTTTATTTGTGATAAAATAATCTTTAAGTGCACAAATTATTTGGTGTATTTTTTCGTGTGTTCAAATACATTAACACATACATTTAGTGGTATGTTGAATATGATGTCGAAGTAGATGGCTGGTGTGTTTGAAGGATAGCAGCAATATGTGCAAGGCTCTGGTTATTGAGCTGCCATTGGTGGACCATTTCACCCATATGCCTGGTTTGGGTTCTGATTTCTGCGAGCAGGCCTGAGACATTCTCGTTTAAACACTGTAATTGATTGGACATGTTGGTTATTTGGTTATTTGGTTACACACAGTGTCGTTAAATCTCTGTGTATTTTCGTTAAATACTACATTTTCATGGTGCCAGGCTTCCTCCATGATTTGTAGCTGTCTCCTTTGGCTGATATGTCACCTTGGATTAGTTCTGCCACTGGCACGGGCGGGTGGTTGTGCTCCAGAATGAGTGGGTGGTGGTGGCTGGGTTGGCACAGAGTCTGTTGTGCGGATGTCAGAAGTGGTTGTTGGCACTGAGGTGGAGTTAGTGGACACCAGGTGTTGCATTTGCTGGGCCTGTTGGTTCTGTTGTTCTGCCACTGGTTGGCTTGGCCTTGTCAGCATCTGAATTGGTTCCTCCTCCTCCAAATATCGAATGTGTTCGATAATAGGTGGACTTGGTAGGTTCTGGCAAGAAATGTAGAATGTATTGAGTACCCTTTTTTAACCAAAATGGATGCAAGTGCAAATTCAGAAGTATACACAGTGGACCATTGACTTACCTCATCCAAACACTCAGGTTGGTTGGTGTGTACAGAAGGCAGTGGATGCATGGTCGTCCGGGACAAGCCAGGGGTAGACTGGCCTTGTGCCATGTCTTGAGCTGTTTCAGGGAAGAAAGATGTACTTTTAGTGTATTTGGAAAGCACAGTGTGTATTAATGAGTAGCAAACGTTTTGGTTCGCCATTAAAAAGGCTCAATGTTAAAAAATAATCACCTCCGGACCTGACATTCGTGTCTGTGTCTAGTCCCCCTGCCAGGCCATGAAGGCATGCCGGATAAATATATGTGAAAACATGTTCTGCAGGTGTTAGGATTATTTTATTTGGGATCCCACCCCCTGTCTGCAGGCTGTGGAAGATTAAAGCACACATAATAAGGCTAAAATCCTGTTACCTATCAGCCTATACAGTCAATTATACTATAAATGGACTTTACCTCTGCTAGCGGCGCATGTCCATTTTTCTTTTGCCATAATATTTTAGGTCTCCAAATTTGTGCTTAATTTGCTCAATATCTCTCCTCACTGAACCCACACTATTAACTTGGCTGCAAATTTTTTGCCAAATCTCCTGCTTGGCCTGCTTTGTGGTGGATTTAGAAGAACGCCCAAATAGGGCATCATAGTGCTCACAAACACCAGTGGCTACAGCCATGCTTTGTACATCGCAAAAACGGGCTGTAAGTGAGCCACGGCGCAGCTGGCGCCCACATGGGTGTGTGGTGTCTCCGGAAGCAGACGACATTGATGGCTGGCTGTCTGGGGAGCAGTTTGGGTTAGTTGGGCTGATGGGTGAGTGTGATGGAGTGGGTGTGGTGGAATGTGATAATGGCAGGGTGCCTGTCAAGCTGTCACCTGTGGAGCTCTCTCTTGATTCTGTGGTTATGCTACTTGGGGACGCAGAATGTGGTGGAGGAGGGGTGGTTGGCCTGGGTGGGGTATTGGTTTTGGACCTACGCTTCCCCTTGGTGGCGTGTCTTGTTTTTGCTGCATGCTTTGTATGTGGAGGATGTGGAGGCTGCAGGGTTTGACGAGATTTGTGACCCTTGTGAGGCCTGGCTGATTTAGTAGCTGTGGGTGAATGTGGCAAGGGCTCCTTGCTCCTGCGTTTTTTGTGAGCAGACTGTGTGGCTGGCTTCTCCACCCTTGGAGTATGTGCATGTCCCTCCCTGCTCTTGTGCCTGCTCTTGTGTTGTTTTGGTTGAGGTCTTTGTGAGTGGCTAGTATGTGCCTCTGGGCTTTTTTGGGTCTTACGGCTCCCTTTTGGCCTGGCCATAGTGATATGGTATCCAACACAAAGCTGAGTGCATTGACCTTTAAATATTTTTCTCGTGTGGGCGTGTTCTGCAGGGGGAACGTCATAGCCATACCCGGAAGCTCAACCAAGATGTCGCCAGCGATATACACGGAGGAGCAGGACAATATAATAATGGATGTGAGTAGGCGAGCGTGCGTTTATGTGTGCGCACAAGCCGCCAAACACAAAATAGCTATGGCAGGACAAGATTAGTGAGGAACAACTGACTTGTTAAAGTAAACTACTACACCAGCTTAGTTTTAAACATGTGCGCAACAGAAAACTAGCCTAGATGCAGACTGAAGTACTAGGCCCAAAAAAATGACTTTAGGTAGGGCACGAGACTTTGACATGTATTTGTGTGACTAATGCTGTACCATTGTGTTTTTTACAAACAGATGATGCTGAGGAACCGCTACGATTACCTGCCGTGCGATTTCGATAAGAGGACGTTGGCGCTGGCGGTGGTGGACGCGATTGCCCGCATTTTGGGAACCACCTATACCTTCACCCAGATCACCCAACACTGGTCGGACTTAAAGAGGAGACATAGGCCCCGGGTGAGGCGGTACTTCGCCCAGTGTTGGCAGAATCTGGGGAAGGTATAGGTGATCCACCGCCAGTGCCAACGCCCACCCCCTCTTCTGCCAGTAAGTATGAGGGCCCATTAGACCTCAGTATGCAGGGGGAGGAATCGCACGGCAGGGAGTCTAGCCTCAACGAGCAGCAACCTGACTCCGGTAAGACTATCAAAATAACATATGTCCTGATACATGCAAGAAAGATATATACTAATGTGCACTATTGTTCTTTGTAGATTCTGACGTTGCAGGCCCATCCCAAGGGATAGTCAAGGGAGGTGCAGAACAAGAAGAGGTGGCTGGGGAAGGTGAGTGATTTGATGCATAGAAGCATAACCTAATCTGACATTCAGGAGGCACAAAGAGTAAATAATATACTTGTGTTTTGGATCCAAACAGATTCACAGCCGGATGTTCTGCTGGACCCAGGGAGGAGGCATGTAAGTTTGAGTGATTTCTTTGAAAAATATTTTAAAGTCATGTCCACCAAAAAAAATATATATATATAAGCACAACATACTTACAAGCCAAAACTGATGTTTTTCATTCACAGATCAAAGAAAACGCCAACAACATTAAAAAATACATGATTTTTGGGCGAAAATTTTAAATTTTTATATTTTTTTACATTTTAACCATTTACAAAATTCTGACAAAAAAGTTACAGTAAAAAAAAAACAAAAAAACAAAAAGGTGTGGTGTGTTTTTTTTCATCACAATGTACGTTATCACAACATAATCATACAGTTACATGTCCCAAAAGGTAAGTATATGGGACAAGGAATAGAAAGAAGAAGGAGAAGAAGACAAAGAAGAAGAAAAAGAGATTAAGGTAAGCATTAAAGACAAGGAAGAAGAAGAAAAAGAGATTAAGGTAAGCATTAAAGACAAGGAAGAAGAAGAAAAAGAGATTAAGGTAAGCATTAAAGACAAGGAAGAAGAAGAAAAAGAGATTAAGGTAAGCATTAAAGACAAGGAAGAAGAAGAAAAAGAGATTAAGGTAAGCATTAAAGACAAGGAAGAAGAAGAAAAATGAATTTGGTGTGTTAAGTTTGGGTATGTGAATAAGTGTCAGTTTGTGGGATAGATTAAGGTTTAGGGAGTATTATGGATGTGCGCTTGCGTGGACCCAGATTGACAACAGCAAATACATGGAGATGTAAGTATACTTGTCAAAAACAACAAAATAGGGGTGAAAACGGAAACGGATGGCAAGAAGGTACGTTTGGAAACCCATTAAAAAGGAGGCAAAAACAGATCGTCCGTGTGATCGGGAAAGGAAGCCACGACGAAATAGCATGCCCCCGAGAGGGGAAAAAACCCTTCCCAATTGAAGACACAGAAATGGAGCATTAACGGAGCTCCCCCGATGGCGGCTCTGCATCACATTTTAACCCCGGGACAAATGTAAGCAAAACGGGCCATAGGAAAAACGGAACAAAATAAGGTCAGATCGGGGGAGGCTCTGCATCAGGCCAAATAACTCTATATCCCTTTATGTTTTGCTATATATATATATATAAAATTCTCAGATTTATTCATCTACTTTTGCATTCCCAAATAAATCTCAACACTTTAGACTGAAATTTCTTTAAATCTGTTTTTGGGATAGGAATAGGAAGTGTTCTGAACAAATATAACAGTCTAGGTAACAAAGTCATTTTAATTGTCCTTTAAAGCACCCCAACCAAGACAGCCTCAGACCAGGAGTCCCTGTCACCTTCCAATTTATGAAATAATGAATTGTAATTTTTTCTATATAAAAAATTAGGAGTTATAATAAGTTAGTTGGATCCCAAGATAATATATACTATCAGTTTTCTAAATGGGATTAAAGGATTGTTTCAAATTAAGAACCTCTTGGTCCGAGAGTGTCAAGTTCAACACCTCAGACATAGTATCATAAAATTTTAAGGCTGAAATTTTGTTACATTTCTTAAAGCAGAACTCCAGTCTCAACATGATTTGTGGTCATGTTAATTAAACCCCAGCCACTATGCCATCTTGCAAAAAAAAAAGTTTTTAAATGCTTACCATTTTGTTGGTTGATCCCCTGTGGCCTAGCAATTAGAATTTTGCTGGCAGCCCCTTTATAATTCATTGCAATTCTACTGTACAAGGCTTTCTCCTCTGTTCTTTCCGGACAAAATCTTGCAAGATCTCGGCTGTCTTCCGAGCCTAAGCCAGGCTACCCGCTCCCCCCACCTCTCCTGCTGTAGCATGTGCAGTGAGATGTACTGCAGAAAACTAAAAAAACTGAGACATGCTGCAGAAAAATAATGGCGGCATCAGAAAATTAGTGGAGGATGTGGATTGATCACAGGCGCCGTATATCAATAGTATCTATGGCACCAATTGGCATGTTGGGAGGGGGCAGATAAAATGAATAACAAGCCTCGTAGTAGTAAGGTGAACAAGCTGCATGCCCATTCACGTTCTTTGGTGATGGGCGCGCTAGTGCCTACGGATGCGCAGTAGCGGCACATGTGTGTCTTTCAAGACGTGTCCGTGCTCACAAATATGCAGTAGTGTGAGAGGTATGAGCAGGTTGCACAAGTGATCTAATCCCGTCAAAAAGGTGTAGAGAATCTGGGAAGGATCAAAGATGGTGGCATTCTTCTCAGCAAAAAGAACGGAAGAAAATAGAGAGCGGGGGACAAGCCAAAGGATTCTTTGACAGCAGGCTAGCTTTTTTTTAAACTACAAGTCCCTAGAACAGCATCTGTAATGTGAATCTAAGCAGCTAAATGTTTCCTGAATTCCGCATTAAGCATCTGAAATAAATTAGGAAGTGAAGTGTGGGGTGAGGAAATAAACAATATAACATCATATTATATTACACATTTATGTTCCCTTCCCCCACATTCAACCCTCCAACATCCCTGCTTAATTGAATTGTTCTCGTCAGGGGTTCCATTCACAACACAAAAAATAATGGTATCAAAGGACAACCCTGTCGCGTACCCCCGTATATATTTATAGCCTTCAATTCAAATCCTTTTATTCCTATAACTCCATTATGATCCGTATATAAATTTCCTGGACTTTGCAGCTGCTACCTGACATTGATCACTAAAGTTTAGTTTGTTATTAATTAAAACTCCTAGGTATTTTTTCATTGTTGTTTTACCCAGTTTTTACCTTATTTAGTGTGTTTTTATAGCACCAATTTCTCCACAGCCATGCTGCTGCCTGGATTCAACTAACATAATTGAGAATGCATAGTAACAGGAAGCCCAGCAGATATTCCTGTTTGCAGGTGGCCTGCACATCTATGAACCACCATTTTGTTTCTAAAATTTACCACAGCAGGACTTACTAATAGGCAAATTAAATTTTATGTGTAGCAATCTAAACTTCCCTGGGGAGGGGGGAATATGAGCACTGTTTGTTGTGTTGGTCTGGTTTATTTCATTTTTGACTGTTGGTCCGCTTTAATAAACATAAAGGATGTAAACTGACAGACTAAAGGTAGGTGAAATCCCAAGGCACTAGGGAGCTGATCTGTGGGTGACTGAGCGAGCAAGGAGCTGATGACAGAAACTGGAGGCTGAACTGCCCAGCTGATCCAGCAAGGAGCTGGCAACAGGAGCACAGACAAATTTCAAAGACAAGCAAGGGTCGGGACCTGCAAGGTCAGAGAGCTGCAGCAGTAGTATCAATGGATGAGACAAGCGGATGGTTGTGGTCATGCCAACGGTCAAGCCAGTGCCAAGGGACTAGACGGAAGCGGTGGTCAAAAAGTAAGCTGAGGTTACAAGAAGACCCAGGATTTATGGGGCCAATCAGTGCATGGCAGAACCAACACGGTCCATTAATCTTTAGCTATCCTATTGGCAGTGCTGGGCTGCAGTAGTCAGATAGGGATGCCTGGGATGCACAGGCTATGCAGCACAGCCAGAGAGCACAGGACAGGTGAATATCAGGATAAGTCAGCGAAACAGGAAATCCTAACAGAAATGTTTTGTTTCAGCCCCCATTGAATATCCTGGACCAACAATCAGTGGCCCATTGGGGGATGAGGAGATTCTTGACAGAGGTGATTTTTTTTTTATTTTTACTTACAGGGGAAAAATTCCAGGCATGTAGATAGATTATACATGCTTGGCATTTAAAGAGTTAAGTGAAGGACTAGCTTTATTTACAGATGTTCTGTTAAATGAAACCTCTAGCTTTGCATACAGGTGTTCTTAATTACCCCAGATTTTGTGAAATTCTTCTTTCATTCTTTTTTTATTTTTTTATTTTTATTAGGGGGCATTTGGCTACTTGAATTGCTTTCCAGAGACCTCAAAGCACATCCTGAATTTTCCTCTTATAGACTTTATTGGCATTCATATAAGGAGAGATGTAGTACAATAATATTGCATACTATCTGGAAGAACTGCACCATTTAGTTTAGCTCATCACTATCATGGTAACCTTCTAGAGCTGCCTCAACCAGTTCCAACCAGTTACTGGTTTCCCTCCATTTCTAGCTCTCGTACTTTTAACATAAGTCCTCCCATTTTAACGGAGGCCTTTGCCTCACTGCTGCCATTCTCTCCTTACTGCCAACTTCATTGTCTTACAAAATTTCTATTGAAATTGTATCACTCCCAGACTAATTAGTTGGCATTGACTATGGAAAGGCTCTAAGCTTTCCTAATTCTATTCCTACAGTTGATATACATGTCAATAGTTGGAACCTAGTCACATGTTCCTAATTAACTTTATGGTCCACATAACACAGTCACTAAGGTAAGGCCTGTACTGTTAGCTGGGCTTATAGTGGAATGTAATGCTTGTTCTGGTCCTGACAGCAAAACAATTAATATTTTCAGAAAGTTTTCAACAAAGAACACACATATCTTCTTCATAGGTTCTCTGTGTATCATTTTTTTGTGATGCCAAGCAGGAAACATCTGAATTCATGCAAAGTCTATTGTTCATCATTTACTGATAAATAGCTCCTATTATGTTGTCCTGGAGTTTTCATTATTGGCTGGTGAAGCAAATCAAAATCTATTCGTTTATAAATACGAGAACAGACAACAGGAAAGCCTGAAGTTAGATTCGCCAGGATATGTGCACATTTTCCACATCAAAATAATCGCTCCAAATTACACCTGTGCCAGTTAATTGGTTCTGCCTCACTGTAAATACATTTCCAATTAATCTTCTTATTCCAGGCTCATTTTCTGTACTAGAGATACATACAAATCATAGAAATATAGATTGTGGCAACAATAAAAAAAGATTCGATTCTGTTGTGGGTAGGGGTAAAAATCCTAATTGGGAGATTGTGACCAAAGGATGTTGCCCCAGAAGACCATGCACGCATGTGTTCAAATAATAGGAAACATATGCATAAACAGGGCTGCCAATAGGCCTCATACAACCTGAATATTTGCCTGTATGAGCCAGGAAGGGCCTCCAGGAACTGCTATGCACTTAGTTTTAAAGAAATTGTCCAGGCAAAAAAAATCTATACTCTATACTTTTGTCCAGTGCAGCTCCACTGCCTGGACCCTCTGGTGTAAAATGTAATGGTACAAGAACACAGCCATGGTGGGCAGGCTGATTCATCATTAGCGCCAGGTAGCGACAGATGAGCATCTGCATTGCGGCGCTATGAGCGACCGCTAGTGGCCGCCCCGATCAGCCGTCAGCCGCTATTTCTGACCTCCTCAGTCGCTATAATAACCTTGCCTCTAATGGTGAATATGTTGTGTTGCAGTCGCTATGAAGCCACTGGACAATGACTCACCCAAAGCTAATATTGTGTTGGTTTTTTTAAGTATTTTGTTGTTTTTTTATTGGAATAATTTTATATTGTCTATACTCACATAGCCAATATAAGCTTATTTAGCCATTTTTTGGGGGTTATTGTATGTGTTTAATGTGAAATGAAGTTCCGACAACAAATGTACTTTTCAATATAAATAGTTTTATTTTTTTTTTTTTTAAAAAAGGCCAACATGGCCAAAAGTTAAAGCCGGCTAGCGGCAAACCCCATACCCCCACCCTATGGCTTTTTCTTCTTCCCCAGCAGCATAAATCTTGTCCGTTGGACACACTGCCACAGTCTGCGATGCTCATTATTGCAAGCTGTAGGGAGAAAGAAAGGTACTTATTATTTGGACATGGCTAAAAAAATATAGCTAACTATGAAAGGTATTGATTTGTTTGGCTTGTTTCTAAATAGTATGGTTTTGTTGACATGAAGCTAGTATGTTCCAATATATTGTTTCATTAATTTTGTTTGTGGCCTACCATTTGCTATTTTCCACCCTACCTTATATGTTTACATTAACTCAAATATTCAAATAAGTTTTTGAAGAGTGTACTTCCTGTGTTACTAAATTACTCATGTCCATAGTACTAAATAATTCCAACCATCATCTATTACAAATCTAGTTATGCAATTTACTATAGAATGATTCTGTTAATGACCAAACTCACTCACAGGCTGAATGTATGTTTTGTTTCTATGTAAACAAAGGGGAGCCAACAATCTCGCATGCATACATGCAGTTATGACTTTGGCTAGGCAAAATGTAATCTACATATCTCCTAATTAACCCCATAATGACATTAATCTTTGTGCGTGGTCATCTCTCTAGACATATGGTTTAAATGTATGTTTTGCTAACATGTCATTGTACTCACCATCGCAGCTGTGGCTAGGGACCATGCTGCTGGGGTTTCCTGGAGCTGGGGTGGGGAGTATGGTGACCGGGTCCGTCTGCGTGGAAACATCTGTGTAGACAAAAACACAAAAGAAAACTATATAAGCTTGTTTCCTGAATATTATTAATCCACAAACACCTGTTTTTTGTATGATTTAAATCTTGAAAAAGTATATTAGAAAATATTTGAACACACATTTCGTTCATTATTTTAACAAGATTTAACACATGTTTAGAAGACATTAGCATGGTATTTATTGGTTCATGAGTACAGCTGAATCATTTACGTAGTTCACATGGTCCACTCAATACCATAGTCCTGTTTATCATGGCAAATTTTGCAAACAGTGCCACAGCAGTGCGAATAGTAGTATAAACTCAGTTAACATATTGTTTTTTTAGACTTGCGGACTTTAGACTGGGTCAGCACTACCACATTTACTACCACATTAGCAGTGCAGCATGATGCT